>JAQPPZ010001923.1:0-1200000 GCA_028583015.1 Wollemia nobilis
GAAAGGGTTGTACGGTGAGAATTTTGAACGGGAGCTAGCGGGAAGCGATGTTCTAGGGTTTCTGGAGCTAAGGAAAATCCAGGGCATCTGGTGGGTTGCCGTAGTGTTTTTCTGGTTACTGTGGATCTGAAGGCAAGTCTGCTGCCCCAGGAGGGTCCAATGGGGACTCCTCCGGATCCTCTCACAGGGAGAAAGAGCTCTTTTGCAGATTTGCTAAAAGATAAATCTCCATCTACTAATGACGAAGCACAGAGAAATGCTCTTCATATGCTCTTCAAGAACGCTGGAAAGAGATCAACAACCCAACGAGTCAATGGATGCCTTTCGCAGTCCGAATCAAGGCCCAAGATTGTCATCGAGCCAAGGATGGTCGAAGAAACAGTCTTATACAGAGCCAATCACGATCTGATCTATAAATTCATGGGTATTCGCCCTACCCTGAATTTCTTGCATTCCTGGGTCAAGCAAAACTGGGAGCCTCATGGTGAGTACTCCTTATGGTTTATTAGCAATGGGTATTTCATTGTTAGTTTTTCTTCTCTGGCCGATAGAAATAGGGCTTTTGAATCGAAAAAGAGGAACCATGGTCCGATAGGGTTATTTGTTCAACCCTGGAGAGTGGGTTTCGATCCTCGTATTGAACCCACGGCTGTCCCGGTTTGGATCCGTTTGTATGCTCTTCCAATGGAGTTTTGGGGTGAGCAGGTTTTGGAAATGATCGGTAACTCCCTTGGAAGACATTTGGGTGTCTCCAAAGACACCATAGAAGGAAACACAGCTGTTTTTGCAAGAATTTGTGTGGAAATGGATATTAGCCAACCTCTACCGACAGAGGTGGAACTTGAACTGGCAGGACTATCTTGGATTCAACAGCTAGATTATGAGGCTCTGCCCTTCAGATGCAGAGTTTGCCACAAATACGGGCATTTGGCCCGATTTTGCCCAAATAATTTGAACACAAAAATGGAGGCCCCGCTAGGAATGCCAAATCTTCCCAGGGAGGGTAAGTCAACTCTAACCAAAGAACCAACCAATACTCCTCAGGGTAAAGAAGTTCAGAGAGATGGCTTTGAACAACCCAAAAGAAGGAGAAAGCAAAAGAAAAATGGTAAAGAGCAAACACAACTCAAGCCAACCAATAGGTATGAAATATTTAAGACACTAGTGGACCAAGAGGATCAAGTCATGGAAGGAGTGGATGGGAATACTGAAAATAATAACATCCACGCTCAAGCTTCTCCTTCATCTCCCACCGTCATAGAACAGGTAATTGAGTACACTGAGTTACCGCAGTCAGAGAGTGCAGGGGCATTGATAGTGCATACCCAAGCGCAGCCAATAATCAAGGATGTCAGCATGGGAATAGCAGAAAAGAACAGAGAAAGGCCAACTCTAGGGATAACTCAGGTGGAAAAGAGATAAAAAAATAGCAACTCTCAAGGAGTGGGTAGAAAATCAAATAAGGACCTGCTAGCAGTTCAAGGAGACAAACTGATCACTGGAGGATCGGTGAGGCCAATTGATTCTTACTGCTCTCAAGGTTATCAATGATTATACAATCATGGAATGTTAGGGGTTTAAACAGTAGAACCCATCAATCTGCTGTTCAAAGACTCTTAGAAAAATGCAAAACAGATTTTTTGCTTATCCAGGAGACAAAAATGTCGTTAGATCTTATGTGTAAAACAGTTAACAGAATTTGGAGGGGCGCTGGTCATATGGATGTGGCTGCCCAAGGTGCCTCAGGGGGGATTGTTACTCTTTGGAACTCTCTGGAATGGACTGCAATAGAACATATAGCTTGGAGGGGTGTTCTCACATCTCATTTTAGGAATAATGTCACAGCTGAACATGTTTTAATCACAAATTTTTATGGGGCTCAAAACCTTGATGGCCAGAGGCTTCAATGGAAAGTTGTGCATAACATGAGGATCTCAAGGGAAGATTTAGACTTAGATTATTGCTGGGGATTTTAATGCTAAATTATCTTCTAGATATCGGGAAGGGGGAACCCCAATTTTGGACCCAGGGGATCGACTTCGATTGCCCAAGTCCAGGCTTTTCACTTAGTGGATATTAAAGGCCCTGGAACCAACTTTACTTGGACTAACAAGAGGAGGGAGCCACATAGCAGGAAGGTAAAGCTAGACCATTTTCTGGTTTCAGAGGAGGCATTTGTAAAATGGAATACAAAATTTCAGATTTTGGAGGGTCCAGTTTCAGATCACTTTCCCATTTTGTTGGAGGGAGGGATTATGACAGGGCAGCATCACAAACCTTTTAAATTTGAGAATTTTTGGTTACAAAAAGAGGATCTTCGAAAGAAAATTCCACAGTGGTGGGAAGAAGGTCGTCCACCTTTTGGGACAACAATGTTTAGATTCCACAAACAACTTCATTATGTCAAAGCTCAACTGAAACAATGGAGGCGAGCTAACAAGACAGACTTCCAGCTCCAAAGAGCTCCTTTGGTGGCCAGATGGGATGAGGTTCAAAAACACTTTAGGGAAGGAACAATTACAGAGCAGCTCAAAGCCGAGGATGATGCCTTGCGTAAAGCGGTTGAGGACATTGACAACCAAGAGGAGACCTACTGGAAACAGAGAGCAAGAACCACTTGGTTATTAGAAGGTGATAGAAATACCAAATTTTTCCATCGGTCTACCTGTGCTAGGAGACAGATGAATAACATGGAAGCTCTTCAAGATGAGAATGGACACTCCTTTGATACTCTTCCTGGTATGCATTCCCATTCAATGGATTATTTTTCTAAACTTTTTAAGGAAAGTATGGAGCAAGATGAAGAGGCTCAAAACGAAGTTATTGATGTCATACCCTCTGTTATCTCTGAAGAAGAAAATAAGACCCTTCTTAAACCCATTGATAGAGAAGAACCGAAGAATGTGGTCTTTGGAATGAGCACCGACAAAACTCCGAGGACCGGATGGCTTTCCAATTGAGTTTTTCGAGGCCTTTTGGGATACTTTGGAGGAGGATGTTTTGGCTGTCATAGAGGAGTCCAGAGGTAATAAAAGAATGCTTAAGGCATTAAATCATACCTTCATCACTTTAATTCCAAAAGGGGAGGAGGGGGTACATATTTCAGATTATAGACCTATTGCCTTATGCAATGTGATTTATAAAATAATCACAAAGGTAATGGCTGAACGGCTAAAACCTCTTTTACATAACATTATCTCCTCTGAGCAAGGGGGTTTTGTAGAGGGTAGGCAGATCTTGGATGGGGTGGTTCTTGCTCGAGAGGCAATCCATACAATGCAAAAATCTGGTAATAAAGGAATGTTCATTAAATTAGATATGTCAAAGGCTTATGATAGGGTGGAGTGGAGTTTCTTGTCAAAGATGATGGCAGCCTTTGGTTTCTCTCAGGACTGGATAGAATGGGTCATGAGTTGTGTTTCTACTCCGTCTTATTCAGTGTTAATCAAGGGTCTTCCCTCGCAACCTTTTGGAGCCACTCGAGGCCTTCGTCAAGGGGACCCTTGCTCTCCCTATCTTTTCCTCATTTTGGCTGAAGGATTAGGTAGACTTTTCTTGAGGAGAAGACATCAAGGTTTGCTAACAGGTATCAAGGTGGGTGAGGAATTTTTGACTCACCTACAGTTTGTGGATGATACAAGATTGGTTGGAGTGGCCAGCTTCAGGGAAGCAAGAGTGATCGGAGATACTCTTAATGTCTACCTTAGGGCTTCAAACCAAGTCATCAATGATAAAAAATCCAAATTGGTCTTTCTTAATCTTGATCAAAGGCTCCGGGACAGAGTTCTAGAGATCTTGGGATTCACAAGGACTTCTCTCCCGAGTGGTTTACTTGGGGGTTCCTTTGCATTTTAAAAAACTAAAAATAGATATCTGGAAGAATCTTTTGGATTGTATCAAAGATAGAATGAATCATTGGTCTCACAAATGGTTAAGCTATGGGGGTAGATTAACTTTTTTACAGTCAGTCATTCAGGCCATGCCAATTTATAAATTCTCTATCCTGGCTGCCCCACATACTATATGGAAAGAGCTGGACAAGATGGCTAGAAGATTTTTATGGGAAGGAGTAAAAGGAGAGAGGAAATGGGCCTTAGTTGGTTGGGATAAAGTAACCTAGCCCAAGGTAAAAGGAGGGTTGGGACTGAGAAGATCCAAGTTAAATAATAAAGCTTTGGCTGGAAAGCTGTACTGGAGGTGGATTTCCCAACCAACCTCCTTATTCAATAGAATCCTAACTAGTAAATATTTGGGTCATGTTAACCCCAATGAGGTGGGCCGTTTCCCTTTGGATGGTACTGGATCCTTAGTGTGGCAGGCTCTCAAGCTAGGATCTCAGGTAGTTAAAGATCGATTGTTTTGGAAAGTGGGGAGAGGGGAGAAGGCACGTTTCTGGACAGATTCATGGGATCAATACCCACCCATCATTGTTGAATTTCCTGAATTGCAACCAATAAAAATAGCCATAGAAACCAAGGGATGGGTCCAAATTGAAAGTTATTTCATCACTAGTCAGCTGGGGGAGTATAAGTTTAAGCAGTTTAAGAAGTTGGAGGAGTGGCCAATTTCAATCCCTCCGGAGTTGGCACCCATCATGACTAAAATCTTGACAGAAATATTTCTCACAGGTAGAGACGAGGAGGATGAATTAGCTTGGGGCTATGGGAGCCTTGGTGTCTATACAGTGAAGGACGGATATGACAAGATCCTCCTAGAGCCTCCCCCCCATTCATATCCGGTAGAGGATTGGAGAAAGATTTGGCACTCCAAGGGTTGGCCGAAAGTAAACTTTTTGCCTGGCGGTTTATGCACAATGGAATTCTCACTTTTGACAATCTCAGATGTAGAGGAATCATCGGTCCATCTCAATGTGTATTATGCTACAAGAACGAGGAAACAACTGATCACTTGATGTTTGAGTGCCCTTTCACGCGTCAGATTTGGAAGCGATGGCTTTTTTACTATAAAATTCAAGTTAATGGTGACTTGAATCGGACTAATATCTGGGAAAGATGGAAGAGGGGTAGATTTAAATCTAAAGCTCTTCGAATTGGTTGGGAGCTTGGATTAAACTTCATTTGGTGGCAAGTGTGGTTGGAGAGAAATGCTAGAATTTTTAGAGAAATTTTTTCCTCGTTAGATGGAGTTTGGCAGGTCATCTGGAGCAAAGTCACAGAAACTGTTGTCGTCTATGCTAAAGAGGAAACTCAGGTTGTTCTTGGGCCAATGGAAGAGGGAGTTGAAGAGCAAGAGGGACAAGACAGAGCTAGTTGGAAACCACCCCAGAAGGTTGGATTAAAATTAATACTGATGGAGCTGCAAAGGGCAATCCGGGTAGTGCCGAAATTGGAGTGGTTTGCCGGAATCATGATGGATCAGTGCTCTATTGGGAACTGCAAGGCTTGGGAAGAGCCACAAACAATGAAGCAGAAGCCATAGCTATCAAATCTGCTTCTATTTGGGCAGTGAAACAGGGCCACAGGAGGATCATACTTGAATCAGATTCTCAAATAATGGTTGGAGCTCTAGATTGCATGAGGAACTTTGCTTTGAAAGCATGGAGGTTGAGGATTCTTGTCACTCAAATTAAGGAATTATGGAAGGAATTAGATGATGTGATTCCAGTTTATGTGAGTAGAGATTTAAACAAAGCGGCCGACTTCCTGGCTAAGATGGGTGTTGAGAAGGAGGTAGGGGTTCAGCTGCACAGTGACATGGCTATTGAGGATGAGGTGATTAGGCAGGGTCTTGAAAGGTCCTTGAGCCAATGATCAAAGAAAAAGCAAAGGGAGGAAAGTTGTCGCGATATCGTGACATGTTGCATCGTCGCGGTCACTGGAGGAAAGTTGTCGCGATATCGCGACATGTTGCATCATCGCGGTCGAAAAGTTGTCACGATATCGCATCGCAGGAGGAAAGTTGTCACGATATCGTGACATGTTGCTTCATCGCGGCCAAGGGAGGAAAGTTGTCACGATATCGCGACATGTTGCTTCGTCGCGACCAAGGGAGGAAAGTTGTCGCGATATCGTGACATGTTGCTTCATCGCGGCCAAGGGTGGAAAGTTGTCACGATATCGTGACATGTTGCTTCATCACGGCCAAGGGTGGAAAGTTGTCACGATATCGTGACATGTTGCTTCGTCACGGCCAAGGGTGGAAAGTTGTCATGATATCGCGACATGTTGCTTCATCGCGACCAAGGGTGGAAAGTTGTCATGATATCGCGACATGTTGCTTCATCGCGGCCAAGGGTGGAAAGTTGTCACGATATCGTGACATGTTGCTTCATCGCGACCAAGGGAGGAAAGTTGTCACGATATCGTGACATGTTGCATTTTCACGGCCAAGGGAGAAAAGGTGTCACGATATCGCGACATGTTGCATTTTCATGGCCAAGGGAGAAAAGGTGTCGCGATATCGTGACATGTTGCATTTTTACGGCCAAGGGAGAAAAGGTGTCACGATATCGCGACATGTTGCATTTTCACGGCCAAAGGAGAAAAGGTGTCACGATATCGTGACATGTTGCATTTTTACGGCCAAAGGAGAAAAGGTGTCGCGATATCGCGACATGTTGCATTTTCATGGCCAAAGGAGAAAAGGTGTCGCGATATCGCGACATGTTGCATTTTCATGGCCAAAGGAGAAAAGGTGTCACGATATCGCGACATGTTGCATTTTCACGGCCAAAGGAGAAAAGGTGTCGCGATATCGTGACATGTTGCTTATTCACGGCAAAGGAGGAAAATGTCGCGATATCGCGACATGTTGCTTCATCGTGACCGAAAGGAGAAAAGTGTCGCGATATCGTGACATGTTGCAACATCACGACCAAAAGAGAAAAAGTGTCGCGATATCGCGACATGTTGCTACATCGCGGCCAAGAGAGAAAAAGTGTCGCGATATCGCGACATGTTGCTCCGTCACGAAAGAGAAAAAGTGTCGCGATATCGCGACATGTTGCTACATCGCGGCCAAGAGAGAAAAAGTGTCGCGATATCGCGACATGTTGCATTTTCGTGCCCAAAGGAGAAAAGTGTCGCGATATCGCGACATGTTGAATTTTCGCGGCCAAAGGAGAAAAATGTCGCGATATCGCGACATGTTGCTTTTTCGTGGCCAAAGGGGAAAGGTGTCGCGATATCGCGACATGTTGCATTTTCGCGGCCAAAGGAGAAGAATAGTGTCGCGATTTCGCGACAAGTTGCATCAACTGTCCATGCCGATCCCCCTGCTAGCTAGTTAATGGTTCAGGAGATTTGGCTCCATTGCAAATCTTCTTCTACTATTGTAAGCATGTGTTCTCTCTGACTTCGGCTGGGAAGAGTCTCTTCCCATATTGTAATTGATCTTTGTTTTAATACAAGTTTTTTCAAAATTTTCAAAAAAAAAAAACACTTCTAAGAAAAGCAACAAAAGGTACCATTTTGTGTTGGAGAATATTACATTATTTGGTAGAAATATCAATGTACCCCCATGGTACAATTGTAAATATTAGATTTGTGTGTATATCTATAGTTTAGAATGTGTGATATATATTTCCCTAAAGTATGGGTTTATGTATAGGATGTGTACAATTATCATGTGATAATGTGTGCAAGTGTGTAGATGTAGGAGAGTGCAAAGTGTCATATAGTAAAGTGTGCAAGTGAATGCAAAGCCAAGAGTCATGTATACAAGTGGAAAGACGTAAATCCAAGAGGTATGAGAGGTTTGTATTATGCGTGGAATAGAAAAGGATGCATATCCTAGATATGTGAGGATATCAATAGTCAAAGTATTTAAGAATCACCTTTCTAAGGTTATATTATGGAGACAAAGCTCCATTTAATGTATTTGAAGATAAAACATTGAGGATTGTATGAAGATTGTATATTTGATTCATCGATAATATAATGAGTTTATTTTTTATTAATTGATTGGAAGAAAGGATTTTGAAAGGATCCTCAAACCTTTTTACAAAATGAAAAAATCTCAGGAGAGGGCCCAATAGGGAAAGCTCTCAATGGTTACCTAACAACACAAGCAACTAGGGATAAATCCTAAACATAAGCAAAAAATAAAACACACCATATTGATATAGAAGGAACACCCAGGCCATAAAACTGAAATATAGAAGGACCCAAAAAAATGCAATACAAAAGAAGAAAGAAAATGAGAACAAAAATAGAGGCCAATTCGAGAGGATCATACATCCTCAGCATCAACAGGGGTACCCGGGACCTCTTTAGCTTCATCATTCCCATAATTCTTTTTTAATTCCTCCAAAAAAATAGTGGTCTATTGCACAAAGGAAATGTTCATCTAATCCACTCTAAGCATAGCACCAAAAAGGTCCTTAAATCCCTACATCTACCCTTTCTCGTTGATAAAAGGGGTATATAAGATAAGGAGGCTTTAAGCACCTGGCGAGTGTTGCTTTGAGTGTCCACCTTATGGGATGAAGCACAAATGGAAGTGCTACATCTCTTGATCTTCTAAGCTTCTTGGATGGACTTCATGGCTTATTTTGACGAAATATCAGGTTACATTTGAATAGGAGATTCTTTTTCCAATTTTGGACTTAATCCAAACAAAGCAATCATGGGACTCAAGTTTAACTTTGGGAGTACCTTCTTTTCTTTTGGGTTGATTTACCAAACCATAAATTTTCAATTAAGGGTCAGGGTAGGTATGTAGTCATCCATATCATCTTTGATGGGGCTATCAATAGTCATTTTGAGCTAGGAGTTATCAATATGAGTTTCCATCTGAATTTACTCTGATGTAGAGGCACATGAAAGGCTACCATGACTTGGGATAATTTTTAGAATAGAATTTTGGGCTTCCCTCTAAAAAACATGGAAAAATATGACCAAGTGAAGACCCTCATGGATAGGGTAGGAGGAGACCCCACTCTGCACATTATTGATAGACTTAACCATGGACTTGAACAGGAAATTAGGAATGTTGATGCTTTTCTTTTTGCAAATGTGGTTGAGGAAATCAAAATGGAAACTTTTCAAGATATTTATCTGTCCATCCAAGGTGAAGTAATGAATTATCAGAATGGCCACCTTATCCCATTGCTTGGGAAGAGATTCCCGAACATAGCCACCCTTATCCTTACTAAGATTTCTTACTTTGAACAAGAGAAACTCATTGGTCATTGAATGCCTTTCTCTATTAAGAGTATCACCATAATCAGGGAATCCTAATATTTCAGCAATTAACTCGATAGTGATGGTGAAGTACAAACCTTTAACACACATTCTACCATCATCATTCCAACTACGAGCTAACTATTTTAATAGTTCCATATTGTTACCACTAAAAATTTTCAAAAAGGGTAGAAACCCAACATAATCAAAGATCTCTTCTACAAGTTTTTCAACTCTAAGAACCTTGGATTCAAATCTTGAGTCAAAAATTTAGGCCATGAGGTAGGGGATGATATTGATAGGGGTGGGAAAGATGGAAGATGGAGTTAGAGGGGATGATAATGAAGATAATAAGAAGGATAAAGGAATGTAGATATGGAATGAAAGCCAAACAAAGCTAGACCAAGAAGGGCGATGGAAGAAAAGTTGGTACAAAGCTCAAATTTTATACAAAATTTCTAAATACTATCATGGATCAGGCATAATTAAGAATACAAACTGATGTGATTCGAAGAGCTCACCATACTGACTTGATGATAATATTTGCTATACCGATAAATCCCCTCAAAATCATAACACTCCATCGACACGAGGTAATGAGAAGAGGGTGATATTGAGTGTGATTATTGCAATGAGTGGGAAAGTTAATCCATGCATTCAAATTATTGGAGGAGGCAATGAAACAAGAATATTGGCACATACTTCTAGTCACCATGCCAACAAGATATTAAGAGGTGTGATCAAACCACTCCTTCACTAAGGTGGTTAGGGGGGAAAAAGGATCAAAGCTCGAATTCAAATGCAAAAAATGGCTAGGGACAAGGAAAATATGGCAAAAGACTCTTAACCAAATGGGAAGGATGCAAGACTAGCTAAACATAAATAAATGATTAGATGACGTGGATACAGAACCATTTAAAGGAAATGATACTCTTAGGATAAAAATAGAGTTATGAGGGAAAACCATGAGGACAAAAGGCACACAATTACTAAAATAGACAAAAATGATACCAGGCATGTTAAACATAGAAGAGAGAAAGACCAAGACCCAAACCATCCACATGTGGCACAAGGGAGGAAAGCAAAACAAGGGCCAAGGGAGACAATAAAACCATGTAAGGAGGAATGAGACAAAAACCACATCAGGAGAAGTGGCTAAGGATGAAGAGGCACAATAATACCAAAAGGACATACTAGGCGTGAGAATTCTAAACCCAAGAAGAAGTCCATGATGAGGAGACCATGAGGAGTGGGGTGGGATGAAACCCAAATAAGCACTGAAAGGGAGTGAAAAATAGACCTTAGTTCACATGATAGCTAACATCGAGGGAGTTAACGACAAGGAGAGGAGATGGGAAGTTGCAATTCCATATGGAGAGGTCCTTTTGGGTGAGGCCCAAATTTATCAGGGTATTAGCGACTTGATTCCATTATTGATAAACATGTTGTATGAGGTGGTGATTCAGTCATTGTAAAACTCTTTTAGATTCTTCTAGGAGGTGATCAATACTCTAGGCATGTTGATTATATTCATGTAATCTCCCTAAATAATGATTTTAGTGGTGAGAATCTTATCAAGAAGAGTGATGCCTTGGTATAATGCCTTGGATTTAGCAAAATTACTCGATTGAATACCAAGATATTTAGCATAAGCAAGCATAATCTAACCCTTATCATATCTGAAGATACCATTTACCATTGTAGGGCCTGTATTACCTTTAACAACACCATAAAAGTTTAGTTATATCCAACCCTAAGGGGGAGGGGTCCACCTGACCTTTGATCGATCCACTTTATTGATCGGTGGAGCAAGGGAGTGAGGGAATACACAAAGAGGCTACCAACCTAGACTCTGCTTGAGATTATTTCTCCTCTTGGAAGGAGATGATGGTAAAATTTTCCTTTGCTGCTTCAAGAATTTTGATCTTGAATGAAAGACAATCTCTAGATTCATTTTGAAATACTCTATTATTTCTTTCTTTCCAAATCCTCCAAAGGAAATGGGGAGGCAAAAACACCGTAAATATCTCAACCTTTGGCAAAAAATAGGTGTCCATTGGAGGCATAAATCTTTAATACAATTAGGTTTGGCCCAAGCATAATCAAAGGAATTAAGTAAAAAGTGAAGGATATTTTAGGAAAAGGGACAATCCAAAAAAATATGGGTAGATTTGAAGCTCGACTTGCACAAGTAGCATCTATTGGAAATTTGCATTCCTTTAGAATTAAGGTTGTAGATGAAAAGGATTTTAATTTGAACAAATAGCTAGAAAAAAAAAGTAATCTTAGGAGAGATGTTTGAGCCATATATGTTTGAAAGGGAACCACTCGTCTCCTATCTCATCTGTGAGGTAATGGGTAGATTTGACAAAAAAAAGACCTACCTAGTCAGGCTTCCACAAAAGGGAATCATGATAATCATAATTAGGGATGATGTAGATCCTTAGTATTCTAAGGGTATCTTTCTTAAGCTTGTCCTCTTTGTCATCTAGGATTATCCTAGGAAAGGGTTTCCACACTTTTTTCCCATTGACAGAGGCAATAAAATTTGTAGACTTTGGGCCCAAAGATGCAGTCTGTGATAGATTTTAAAGGGTCGAGTTTGTGGTTCTCAATCATGGGGGTGTCCAAAAACTGAGAGTCTTTCCAAAAGTCAATGTGGATTCTAGAACCCAAATTCCACCTAAGTCCTTTTTGAATGAGGCTTTTGGTATTAATGATAGTTCCAAAAAGGAGAGCCTATAGGGGAGTAGGATTTACTAAGATGTTATTGCCCTATCAGAGGTACTTAACCAAGATGATGTCCACCATTTATCATTATTAAGCATTCTCCATCATTGTTTAGTGATAAGGGCATTATTCATCTATTTAATTTTTCTAAATTCAAATCCTCCCTCTTCTTTTTTGAATAGATATGATTACAAGAAACCAGGGAAAATCTTTAATGGTTCTCCGTCCAGGACCAGAGAAAGGATTTATGAATTTGATCAATTTTTTGACTGATGGAGGAAGGGATTATAAAAAGGTAAAGTAAGAATATTGGGGTACTTTAAAGAGTGGATTTAATTATATGTGCTTTTCCTACTTGGTTGAGAAGATCTTCTTTCCATCCAAACATTTTTTTAATTCTTTCGAGAATAAGATTCTATAAACTAGCTTGAAACTTTTTGAAAAAAGAGGCATCCCAAGATAGATAGAAGACAACTCAGATATGGCAAAACCAAGAATCTTGGTGATCTTCTAATGGGGGTGTTTAGAAAAAAGTATTTCTTTTAATAAATTTGACTTTTTGCCCAATCACCTCTTCATAAAGACTAAGAATAATTTTGATAGCCTTGGTCTAGGGGATGGAGGAGAGAGTGGGAAAGAATGGTATCATCAACAAATTGTTGGTGGCTTATCAGATTGAGATTAGATGCAGGTTTTATCCTAGATATGGATCCCTAAATGCACATATATTTTAGGGTTCTTCTGAGAGCCTTTGCAAGAATAACGAGGAAGAGGGAGAGGGGGTTACCCTACCTAAGACTTATAAAACTTGGAAAATAGCTAGTAACTAAACCATTAACAATAATAGAGAAGCTAGAAGACATGAAATATTACTTAACCATATTTATCCAATCAATGGTAAAAACCAAAACTTTTTAAGATAGATAAGAGGAATTTCTAGGAGACCCTATCGTAGGCTTTGTTCATATCCAATTTTAAAAACATCCCAACTTTTCCACTTTTATCAACTAAATGGATGAGTTCATAGATGGTGATTATTCCTTCCATGGTAAGTCTTCCTTCAACAAAACTTCCTTGGTAAGGATCAATGATGAGAGGAAGAGTTTTCTTCATCCTATTGACCATGACTTTGAAAAATATTTTGTAAATAGTATTACACAGACTGATGGGTTTGAATTTTAAAAGGGAATTGGATCCAAAATTTTTAGAAACGAGAGGTAGGAAGGTAGAATTGACATCTTTGGAACTATGATGAGTTTTTTCATTGTGTTATATTTCATAAATTATATATGAAAGTATTTGGGAGCATTAACAACTTTATTCTCATGGTGAATAATAAATATTTGATGAAACCGTTGATGCAGTTCAACGGACTCCAACTAGATTTCAACCACCCTAACTCCTAGATGAAGCGCTTAAGAAAATATGCTTAATAAAATAAATATAATGTAATAAACCTCATAGTCTATGTACTATGCTAACATCCCCCCTTATTACATTATTTGGATATACAAATACTATTGCAAAACAATTCAAATTTGACATGTGCAAGTGCCTTAGTGAAAATATTTGCAACTTGTTCATTTTTAGGAATGTACTGGAGCTGTATATGATGATTTGGAACTTCATCTCGAATGAAATGACATTGAGTGTCAATGTGTTTGGTACACTCATGAAATGTTGGATTATTTACAAGGTTTAAAACACCTTGATTATCGCAAAATATTTTCTAGGGTAATATTGAAATCTCTATACTCCCCCCAATGCTAACTTTATAGTATAATACTTAGGAGTGTCAAGCTCCACGGATCATGCACTCTAGAAACACATATATTACAATATCTAATACTCAAAGATTCAATTCAAGAATTGTGTGACTCCTCATTTATATTCACGTGGAAGATTTTTGTCATGTGCTACCATGCATCCTATGTCGATTATTGAATTGTATGGTCAACAATTTTTAGTCTTGAATCTTTGTTGTGGTGAGATCAATCACCTTTTGCTTCTTCTTTGTCCTGGTTTTATTTATTTGAATAAAATATTATTTCCAAAAAGCAATGTATTCAAGCTTTCTTTTGTTGGTGGTGTTGTATGCTTTTGATGGACATGGTTGAATCTTAAGTGCCTAATGCATGAATTATTATTCTTTATCATTGGTCTATTCTTTTTATTTTTCTATGGATAAGGAATAATCACATTCAAAATAAATATTCTCAACTTCCAATTGCTTCATCTTAGGTGCTTGAATTTGCTTCATCTAAAGTTGCAAAGTTTGATCAATTGTCATGTTCTCCTATTGGTACTCTAGTGGCTTGGAGCGATCAACTCATTTTTTGAATGTATTTTTCATAGAGAGATTCTTTATGTATAACCAAAATAGTCAAGTTAAAATTAATTCTTCTAATCATTCATATGTTTGGTTGTTTCAAAATCATACTAGACATGATTGGTCTAACTTATTTATGGATGTGCAACAAATACATGCTCCTCTTCTTCTGAGTGATCTTTTTGTTCTTCTCTAATTTGGTTCTCTTAGGCTACATTACTTTTTTGAACCTTTTTTCAAATTGGATTTATGTTATTTGATGATGACTTGATTTGTTGTTGATGCATCTCTTAAGAATAAGACCCATTTGTGAAGGGATTATACCAACATTCCTTCATTATGTGGTCATTCTTACCACAAAGTTCACACATATTTTGTGTGAAAACTGTTTTTTGTTATTGATATCCATGTGTGTGAGAATTATTTCTCTATTGTTGGAACCATTGATGAGGTCTTATGCCTCTTTTGAATGACTCCTTCCTTTTTTTATTTGTAAGAACTTATTCTTCTTCTTTGTTGTATGTGATGCCTCTACTTTTTGAAGTAGGTTCACCAACGTTTTGAATGTTGGTGTTTGCTTAGTGATATTCAAAGTCGTTAGAAATAAATTATATTAAGAAGGGATAGACCTTAAAATAATTGGAATAAGTGTGTCACCATATATCTTTTCTCCTAAGGCTTGTAGTGATGCTCTTAGTTATCCAACTCTCCTCAAGAAAGATTAAATTTTTTCTCTAATCTTCATTTTCAAGCAATGAAGTTGACTTTGGAGAAATGAGATTTTATTCTGGTTCCTTGCCTCAAATACCATCTAAATTTTTTTCCATGCATATTTAGCTGTGATAGAATCATATATTTATGGTTGTACTTCATCAACTACTCCAAACATGATTATCAATCATGCTTTTCTATCTACCTTCTTAAATTTTGTTTGCTCTTTATCTTTTACATCAAGACAAGTAATGGACTTATCTATAATGTTTCATACTTATTCAAACTCAGATTGAGTTATGGATTTGGTCTTCTAGGTAGCACAACTATTCCCTTGTAATAGTTGAGAATCAAGCAATAGGAACTTCAATGTACCACTAGCCATATCAAACTTTCACATAAACTTGAAAATTTTACTTCCATTGGATTGATCTTGAAAAATTCTTTCCAATGAGTATATATAAATCTATATTCATGATTTATTTGATGCTTCAAATTTGGAGAAAATTAGTGTCGTAAGGTAAAAACATAGATAGAGGGAATATTCTTCCTCTAGGGAATATTCATTAGAATATTCTAGAATTTAAATAATTATATGCTGCTTCTTCTTTTTACTACATCAAACAAAACAAAATAACTTACTACTATAGACTATAATAAGTCTATCCACAATTTGTTTGTCTTCATTTCAAATTTGATGTATAGCTAGTCCACACCTCACGCCCATGTAGCACCATTAGAATAACTAATAACTCAAAAAGGATCCTAGTGGTTTAGTAATACCATAGCTTTGCTTTTTTGCTCTACTTAACAATGAACTGAGTACCCTCCATCTGCCTTGTATTCCCTTCATCTTACATATTTTCCAATTGAGTTTGCTTTCAAAATATAATCAAAGGCACTTGTATTCTCTAAAATATTTCCTTCAAATAAAATATACGATTGTTTTTTTTATCTTTTTGAATAGAGAAGATCATAATTTAGTCTTATTAATACTTACTTCTATCTAATTTCTTTTAAAAAAAAATTAAATCTTTTAGATGTTCTTTTTAAACTTTAAATGTCTTATAAATAAAAAAATCAAGATAAAATCTTTTACATATTATTATTTTTATTACACAATAGTTACATTCTTTTATCATATATTTTTATCTACTACTAAATTTATCAATATAAAAACCAAATAAAATAATTATAATAAACTACGTCTTTAATCCCATATCACTCACAAAAACACTTTAACAATTATATTTTTTATTTATAAACTACCTCTTTTAAAATTGAAAATCTTGCACATTATATTAATAATAAGAAAATATTACAATCAATGCCAAAAGGCGAACAAGTCTTATCAGAGAACCATCACTTACAAAGCTAAGGACTAACATCAACAACCACTACATATCCTAATAACACTGTTGATCATATAGAGCACTGAAAGCATAACTACAAGACTAAAAAAAGTAACAGTTACAACCATATAGGCCATATACATACTATAAAATCATTACATATTTTGTAAATTACATACATTATCAGATTTCATTTGGAACATTCATAAACAAAATTGGACAAAACTGAAATAAACATCACCACAAGTGGTACTAGAAGGCACAACGCCACGAACACCATGAACCTGCTCCTAGAAGGCATCAAATAGCTGAGAGAACCTATCTTTGTAACATATCATCAATCGGGCCACCTGAAGGGAAATTTTAAAAATTGTGAGTCTCCTAAGAGACCCAGTAAGAGTCCTCTGACAATCCTGAAAAATGTCCTGATTTCTAGCCAACCAAATATACCATAATATCTCAGTTGATAGCAATAACCAGAAATAATTATAACATCTTGGCAGATTAGGAATGTAACCAAACAAAATATATTGCCTGTACATGTTAACATCTATATCCCAACCAGTAGTGCTGAAAGAAAATAAACACCAAATTTCTTTTGCAAAGAAGCAATCAAAAAAGATATGACTGATGGTTTTTGGCACCCTGCATAATGAACATGTCATAGGAACTTTAGGATTCATAGAGATAGGCAACCTCTGAAGCAACAATAACCAACGAAAACACGTTTTTTTAGGCTCAAGGAAACTGGACCAAATATACTGCAAGATATTATGCCCAAAATTAGTGAAAATATCCAAAGACCAACTGCTATTTATATGATTAATAATATCATCTGAACAGTTAAGCAAATTATAAAGTATCTTTGGTTTAATCTTGAAAAGTTTCAAACCATTCTGCCATTGAATCTTCTCATAAAAAGCCTGCTCATTGTCAATTAACACAAAACTGTTAAGCTGCTTGAAGGATTCACAAATCAAGGAATAGGTCCTCCAATGTGTGCGAGGAATATCAAACTGTGAGCAAATAGAATCCCAAGATTTTAAAGAACCATTTTCCATAATATCAGCAAATGAAACAATTCCTTTACTTGCCCATTTCCTAGCAGAACAACCTTGTGTTAATGCAAGCAGCTTATTTTTGTTAGATAAATTCCACCATATAGAACTGTATTTAAACAAAACTGTATTATTCATATTTTGAGAATCAACAACAAACAAAACTCCTCTAACTCTTTTCCAAGCCTTCCATAGGCTCCTAAAGACAGTTGAACCAGCTGGAACAACCGAGAACTTTCCAAAAAGAACATCAATGATGTGAAAACCTTTCCATGAATGAGCTTTTTTCGGAACAACATTAACAATATTGTGCCTAACCAAAATTTTCCAAGGCTCCTCCCCTGAAATGCAGTTAACAATCCATTTAATGGCTAAAGCCATGCCTTGCACCTCTAGATTTTTTAAGCCCATTCCACCTTTACATTTATTCAAAGTACACCACTGCCATTTGACATTATGTTTTTTCTTATCCATAATATTACCTGCCCACAAAAAGTTCCTAATATGCTTCTGAATAACATTAATTTGATAAGAGCAGAAAAACCAGGCAGAAGTAAAATATATACTGTATGATGAGAGAATTTTTTGACATATTTGAAATCTGCCAGCTAAAGATAGGTGCCTGTTATTCCATTTATTAAATTTATTAACAATTCTATCCTTGACCCAAATCCACATGTCCTTAAGACATGGATCAACAACAAAAGGAATGCCTAAATATCTGACCTTTTTGGAAGGTCCTCCCCACTGCAAATCAAACTTAGATAACCACGGAGGAGCCACAAAATCCCAAGTCAAAAGTATAGATTTGGAATAGGCTATTTTAGCACCTGAAGCATTGCAAAAACGAGCAAGTTTTTCGAAGAGAGAAACAAAATTCTCCTCAACCAGCTTAACGAATAAAGAAGTGTCATCAACAAAATGAATGTTAATTAGATCATTGCCATTTGGAAGATAAATACCCTGTATAGGCGGACTGATTGAACTTTCCCTTAATAAGTAGAACAAAGCATCATTAGCAATAACAAATAAAGCAGGGGCAAGTGGGCAGCCTTGGCGAATAGATCTTTGCAAAAAAATAGGATCAGAAAGTGAACCGTTGACCTCCACAAAAGCAACAACATCTGTGAGAAGAACTTTAACCATTTTACAGAACATCATGGGAAATCCAAAAGCTTCAAGAACCTTCATGATGTAGTCCCATTCGACTCTGTCGTAAGCTTTTTCAAAGTCTAACAAAAGCATGCCAACATTTTGCCCAGAAACTTTGGCCCAGTTCAAAGCCTCCCAGCTGGTTAACAAGTTCTCTAAAATGTATCTCCCTTTAATAAAATCAGTTTGAGTGGGATTTATAAATTTAGGAAGACATTTAGCAACTCTTAAAGCTAGCAGCTTAGCAAGAATTTTATAAGATATGTTTAAGAGAGTTATTGGTCTCCAATTTTTTATTAAAGTTTTATCACCTCCTTTAGGTAGCAGTCTTATGATGCCCGTGTTAATTTCTCTACCCAAAGAACCTGTATTAATCGCCTCTGTATAAAGTTGAAATAAATCGTCACAAATCCAATGAATATTCTTTTTATAAAATTCTATAGGTAGCCCATCAGGCCCAGGAGCCTTATCATTATTGATAAACAAAATAGCCTGAGAAATCTCATCTCTGTTGATAGGAGCATCCAACATAAGAGCATCCTGAGCAGAAATATTTTTGGGAATAAGAGAACAACATAACTTCCTGTCATCCAACCTTTCCTCATTATCTTCAGAAGAAAATAGATCTTGATAAAACTGAAAAAACATACTTCTAATAGTATTATGATCACAAATTAAATTCTGACCATTCCATAAAGCATCAATTTTTTCAAGCATTCCCCGTTCTTTTAAGAATCTGAAGAAAAATTTTGAGCCCTTATCTCCCACATGCAACCAGTTCAGTCTAGCCTGAACTCTCTGTCCCTGAATTCTTTTCATTTGCACTTTCCTAAGAGTGTTTTTAACAGAAACCATTTCCTCTTGATAGCCAATATCCCTCGGATTTTGTTGTAAGGTTTGATCAAGGATAAAAAGCTTAGTTAGCAAAAAATTTTCCAGCTTTCTAGCATCTAAAGCTCTTTGTTTTCCAATGGTCTGAAAAATTCTTTTCCAACTTTGTATATTCAAATTCCATCTTTCAATAGCACTCTGATATTTGAACAACCAACGATTAACCTCTCTAAGAGTAAATATTGCATCATTACAATCTGCTTCATCAAGTAAAGAAGTATTCAAATGAAACTTCCATGTTGGACAAGAGTGTTGTAAAGGTTCTTCTTGAAACCTTATCCGGGCTTGAATAGGATAATGATCAAAAAAACAATAGGAGTAACAATGACTCTATTGCCATCCGAAATTTGATCAAATTGAAAAAAGGAATTTGAAGCATAAAATCTGTCTAAACGATAATAAATTCTTTTATCATTCTTTTGCATGTTACACCAAGTGTACCATAAGTTCTTACAATAAGATTTTTGCCCTTCCAGCGAATCTATCAAATTAAAATAAGACTTCATTCTCATCCACATCTGAAATTCTTCACCTTTCCATTCTACTTTCAAACCACCATACTTATCATCTTGAGATTCCACCATATTGAAGTCACCACAAATAATCCAAGGGATTTTTTGTAGGCTCAAAAACCAGTGCCAAAGAGAAGATCTTTCCCTATGATCATTAGGAGCATAAACCGAACAGACACTAAATTTAACATCTTTAATCTCAATAATAACCCAGACTGCTCTATTGCAGGGAGAGCAACCATACTCAATGACTTTAGATGACCAGAAAGGGGACAACATAATAACTGCACCCCCCTACCAGGATAATGATTTCTCCTATATCACTCTCTTATTGGGCCACGCCCTCAAACTAGTCTCCACTCTATGGCTTCTATCCAAAATAAGAATATTATTATAAAATTAAAGTTACATTGCCGTGGAGGAAGAGTTACTGAATCTGGTGGCATAGACAACTAAAACGCGCTGTCAATCCGTATGCATTGATGACTTGTCACATCTGCTGATACGATATTAGCATCTCTGACGTACAAATATTTTTGCAATAGCATCATGACAAATAAGAATGATTATAAAAAAATTAAAAAAAAATTTCCAACATTTTTATTGAAGGTATCTTTTCTTAAAAGATTATAAAAAAAGTTATACATGTAAAATAAAATATTAATAAAAATTAATAATTGAAGATTAAAAATTTATATTCTTTTTTAAATGTTTATGCAAGATAAAATAATTAATTAAAAAATCATATATATTAAAAATTATATGTTTTTTAATAAATTTTTTAAAATAAAAATTTTAATCAAAATTTATAATTTATTATAATTTTTAAAAATAAAAACTTTTAGGTTAGAGGTGTAGACCAATTGGTTCGACCATACCCCGTAAGGGGACCGAAGGTCCAAGGTTCAAATCTTGGGCCTTGTTGGACCGAACACTTGTCCCTTCTTTCATGGTGCTTTGTAAAATGTTTAAAATAATCGTGACATGATGGTTATAGGTGTAGAATGTGCGAAAAATTGTGTGGCAATATTGTGACGGCTATAAAAACCATGGTTATAGGAGCAAAATGTGCAAAAAATTGTGTGGCGATAAAAACCGAATAACCTACAAGCGACGGCTATAAAAACCAAATAACCTACCTAAATTTATGAGGAATTTCAAACGACCTAATTTTTAAAGAAATAAAAAAAAAAACAAGTAAAACTTTTTGATTTTGCATTCATTCAATGAATCGAGAATCGTGCAACGACAACCTGCCTAAATTATTTATAGCGAAATTCCATCATGTAAATTAAAAAAAAACTTTAATTTTTTTTATAATTTATTACAACTACCAAAGAATTATATTTTTATTTTAGACTTCATTGTCAATAGTGTAAGTTTTCGACTGTTCTTGGTCCTTTCAACGAAAATACACCACATTTTCTTGCTCCTTGAGTTTAATGCTCATCTATATGTGATATCCTCTCTCTTTATTGTCCTTTCACTTTATCATTCCTCTAAGCTTATTGTCATACAAACCCGTTAGGGCTTGGCTCTCTCTGCAGTGCAGACATGGAGGGCTTTCACTTTATCATTCTTCTAAGCTTTATCATTCCTCTAAGCTTTTTGTCATACACTTTATTCTGGAGAGAGAGAAAAATTACAGATTTTCTGAGTGCAGACATGGAGGGCTGTTCAAGCACGAGCGCCGAGACCTTCAACCATTACGAGCCTTCCCCAGCACAGCACCATAAAAGATATCATGTATTCCTGAGCTTCCGAGGTACGGACGTCAGGAATACTTTCGTTGATCACCTCTTCAAATCCCTCTCTACTGCAGGATTTCATGTCTTCCTCGACACGGAGAGATTAGAAAAGGGAAAGAATATTGGGGTGAGCCTGGAAGAGGCTATTAGAAATTCCACCGTCTTCATACCCATATTTTCTACTAATTATGCCAGCTCATCGTGGTGCCTCAACGAGCTCTCCCTTCTCTGGACTTCCAAATCCACGTGTACGGAGACCACAATAATTCCCTTGTTTTACAATGTGAAACCTTCAGATGTGAGGTACCCTGAGAAAGAGAAAACCCCGTATGCTCAGGCATTTCAAGAGCATAGGAAAAAAGAAGGACATAGCAAAGAGGAAATAGACGCGTGGAAGGAGGCGTTGCATCAAGTATCTCTTCTCTCTGGCTGGTCTCTGGCAGAAACCCCGGCCGGGTAAAAATGCTTTACCATCTACTCTTTTGTTTTTTGCATTGTGTGGTAGTGAATATTCTATTCTGCTTGAAGCTATTTGAAAATTTCATGTTTGTTTACATACAATGAACAACTGTAATGGATTGATTCGCCAAACTGGTCGGAACATGTATCTACCAACACAATTTGTGGTGCTATAACGCATAATTACTTAGCATAAATTATACTCCATGACATTTTAAATTAAGTAGACAGAATGGTTGCTGTAGAATCGAAGTACCGAGAAAGTTTATCTTTATGGTTTTTTTTCGGTTATTGGGCGTCGTGTGTGCAGCAACGAAGATCAGCTTCTGAAGCTGGTTGTTATGGATCTTCAAAAAGTTTTACCCATTAATGATCTACATGTTGCCAAACACACCGTGGGGCTGACAGACCGTATGGAAGAGGTGACAACGTTGTTGGAAATGAATAACGATAGTTGTCATGTGCTCTTTGTTGGCATTTGGGGTATGGGGGGTTTGGGTAAGACAACCATAGCCAAAACAGTCTATAATAATATTCGTCGTAAGTTCGAAGCATCCTGTTTTGTACCTGATGTTCGAGCCTCGACAGAGGAGTCTGTTAAAGGTCTTCTAAAATTACAAAAGCAGATTCTCCGGGAGCTGGCGAAAGTCGATAAATCAACCTTGAAGATGTTGAATAGCGTTCCTAATGCCAAAATTCAAATGAAAAGTCTGTTGAGATCCATAAAAGCATTAGTCGTTTTGGACGATGTTGATGACCAGGAACAGTTGGATGCTTTGGTTGGAGATGATTTCAGTGGTTATTGGTTTGATGCAGGAAGTAGAATCATTATTACCACCCGAGATCATCAGATATGGGAACGTCATCATGCTCATGTGAAAGAATATAATATGAGAGGACTTGATCGGAAGGAGGGTTTGAAATTATTTAGTTGGCACTCTTTCATGAGGCCCGGCCCAGCTGAATTCTACCAAGATATTACAAAAAAAATTGTAGATGCATGTCAAGGTCTCCCTTTGTCATTAGAAGTTGTGGGGGCAAGTCTATACGGAAAGAGCCTTGAAATTTGGGGGGAGGCTGTGACAAATTTGGTAAAAAATCACAAAAGAGTGTATAATACTCTCAAAATAAGCTATGATGCTCTCTCCGATCAAGAGAAGCGCATGTTTTTGGACATTGCGTGCTTCTTTCTTGGTCCCCTGTATTTACCTACAACTATATATGACAGGGAATTTTATGTTGAACTCTGGAAAGGTTTAGGACTTAGCGCCCCACTTACATGTCTTAGAAACCTTGAAATGAAGTCCCTTATTAGAATTAATTATGATAGGGACCATCTCTATGGTAGTGGTTACCATTTTAGTGGTTATAATTATAATATGTATCATAGTGGTTATTCAATTTTTTGGATGCATGACCATATAAGGGACCTGGGAAGACAAATAATCGAAGAAGCGTCCCCGAGCAACCCAGCTGAACGCAGTAGATTCTGGCGCCCTAAGGATTTAGTTACCGCGATGGCACAAACACAGGTAGTATTTTACCTTTTCGATGTTAATAAGTTAATATTTATGTGACGAAATGTGCAGTGTACTTATCACATCTTTATCATTATCAGGGAATGCCAAACGTGGAAGGACTTGTGTTGGACTTCGGCCAGGCAGAGGAGGGTCTTCACCAAACATATTGTTCGACATATCCTTGGGCATTAATGCCGAATTTGAAATTTATGTTTATTAGGGACCTATGTCAAGAAGGGCGTACAAATTTACCACCAAATCTAATATTTTTGGGTCTGTTGAATTGTCGATTCGAGGAGGATGAATCGGCCTCAGAGACAGAACCTATTTCCTTGTGTTTGCTAAAAACAATAGGTGGACGTAGGTCTTTGCGCTTCCTTCATATGACTGGCACTAGCATCTACCATCTTCCCAATGAAGTTGGAGAACTATTCAATCTGGAAGAGTTATATTTGTCTTTGTGTAATCTAACAGAGCTTTCTCAAAGTTTTGCCAATCTTATCAAGCTGAAAGTTCTTGACATCAGTTACAATCATATAAGCAGTTTTCCAGCAAATTTTCATCTTCCAAGTAGTCTCACCGATCTCCATCTCAATAATTGTAGAAATCTGCAGAAAATGACCAGCATTTCTCATCTGAAAAGATTGGAGACCCTAAATCTCTATTGGTGCACAGGTCTCACAGAATTGCCGTCGTTGGACTCCATGCATTCTTTAATAGAGCTCGGACTAGGGGGCTGTGAGGAGCTTAAGGCATTGCCTGCGCTTCCCGATGCTCTCAGTCGTCTCTATCTCAATGGCTGTCGCAAGCTGCAAGAAGTGTCCAGCATTTCTCATCTGAAAAAATTGGAGAACCTTGATCTCTCTGGGTGCACAAGTCTCACAGAATTGCCGTCGTTGGACTCCATGCATTCTTTAATAGAGCTCGGACTAGGGGGCTGTGAGGAGCTTAAGGCATTGCCTGCGCTTCCGGATGCTCTGAGTCGTCTCTATCTCAAAGACTGTCGCAAGCTGCAAGCAGTGTCCAGCATTTCTCATCTGAAAAAATTGAAGACCCTAGATCTCTGTGGGTGCACAGGTCTCACAGAATTGCCGTCGTTGGACTCCATGCATTCTTTAAGAGACCTCGGACTAGGGGGCTGTGAGGAGCTTCAGGCATTGCCTGCTCTTCCCGATACCAGTCGTCTCAATCTCAAAGGCTGTCGCAAGCTGCAAGAAGTGTCCAGCATTTCTCATCTGAAAAGATTGGAGCCTAAATTCGCTGGTCACAGGTCTCACAGAAGCCGTCGTTGACTCCAGCATTCTTTAAAACTCGACTAAGAGCAACCCTCACCTCCACTCTACCCAGCCAACAGTCCACATTCTCATCTAAATTGACCCTATACCCGCCAGGCCCACCGCTGACCCACATCAAACCACAGGCAAGGACCCCCCACCAGCTCCAACCTATGCTGTCGCAACCAAGCATTCCAGCATCTCATCTTAAACCCTAACCTGGCCAGCTCACAATCCGCTGCCACACAACACCTAGGCGGAGGAGCAACATCCCCTTCCCGATGCCGAGTCGTCTCAATCTCTATGGCTGTCGCAAGCTGCAAAGCAGTGTCCAACATTTCTCATCTGAAAAGATTGGAGGCCCTTGATCTCTCTGGATGCACAAGTCTCACAGAACTTCCGTCGTTGGAATTCATGCATTCTTTAAAAGACCTCCGACTAGGGGGCTGTGAGGAGCTTCAGGCATTGCCTGCCCTTCCGGATACTCTCAGTCGTCTCTATCTCAATGGCTGTCGCAAGCTGCAAGAAGTGTCCAGCATTTCTCATCTGAAAAAATTGGAGGCCCTTGATCTCTCTGGGTGCACAAGTCTCACAGAACTGCCGTCATTGAACTCCATGCATTGTTTATTAAACCTCAAAATAGAATTGCCTGCCCTTCCGACACTCTGAGGCGTCTCAATCTCAATGGTTGCCCTTCCGACACTCTGAGGCGTCTCAATCTCAATGGTTGTCGCAAGCTGCAAGAAGTGTCAAGGATTTCTCATCTGAAAAAATTAGAGAACCTACGTCTCTCTCGGTGTATAGGTCTCGCAGAATTGCTGTTGTTGGACTCCATGCATTGCTTGACATACCTCTACCTAGATAGTTGTGAGGAGCTTCAGGCAATGCCGGCCCTTCCGGATACTCTGTCGTCTCTATCTCAATGGCTGTCGCAAGCTTCCAAATGCCTACGGAAGATTGAGTAGCATCAAGTCCACCATGAAATTCGTTTGACTTTTGGCTTTATCATAATGTATTTGATGCAAGATGTTCTCTTTTTATGATCAATTATTTTGTCCAGCTTACACTCAGTTATATCAATAGGTAGGCTATGAAGATGGTACAACAGAACAATTAGCTATTGGTCCAATTTATAAATTTGAATTAGTAGCAAACATGGAAGGAGAGAGATTTGAAATTGGCTGAGTACTTTCTAAGAGTAACAACCAACTGATATGGTTACTGATTACTGCACTTTCATTAATAGTATTCAAGGGCAACAAAAATGCTATTTAGTCATAGCATTTGGAGGATCATTCCTTCTTCTTTATCAGTTGAAACATGATTTCATTGTTACTCATAATGCAATCAATCATTTTAAGTGAAAACTTATTCTATGATAGAAACCGACAGGAACAAAAAAACTAGAATTGTTACCATACAATCAATCATAAGCACATAAGTGAAAACTACAGATAGAAACGGATAGTGAAACAAAATAATATATATATAGTAAGGCTTTATCTATTATTAAAAAACTCCTACCAAGAAGATTGCATCCTTAAGTACATAAAACTGAATAATATACTAGTAATATTTTCTTCACCTCCTTAATAAACAATCACTATCTATCACATAGAACAAACAAAGAATGAATCCTCAAAGCAAATAAAATTGAATAATATACTAGTAATATTTTCTTCACCTCCTTATAAACAATCACTATCTATCACATAGAACAAACAAACAAAGAAGAGATATCCAGGTGTTATGTTTCTTCAAAGTTTTTTTTTCTATTTTGTGCAACATGACTCAATCACTAGCTTAAATATTCTAGAATGATCATGAGTGCCCTACTTAGTCTTTCTCAAGGACCATAACAACTTCTACTATTTTTGTATTATGAAGTTGTCAAATTTTCCTTCATTCATTTTTTGATATCTAGTATAGGGTTGTTTCGATTTTTGTGGTACTTTCTTTGTCAGTTCACTATTTTTAAATCTATATACATCCTAATTTGTGCAAAACTATCCTTTTGGCTTTAAATTATGTATCATTGAAGAATTTTGATTCAAGGACTGAAGCATACCAATACCTTAAGCTACAATTATACCTCTGAATTTGTTCTACTATAGAATATTTGAAAGATGACTCTCTCATCCATAGGAATGGTCTTATACAAGGGCAAGCTCATAGTCAATGGACAATAGTTGTACAACTCAAAATCATTACTGATTAGGCAAGTCCACAAAGAGTTGACTTTGTACCCTATAAACAAAATTTGGTGTTCCTTCGCTAAATACATGCTTAGACTAGCTTTCTCAAACAAATAAGAAAGTTTTATGTCTAGCTTTATGTCAACATTATAATTTGTGTCATGCTCAACCATGACTTGACAAAAACATGACTTCCTATATTTTCTAGGAGAGTGCACTGAATCTGAATTGTACTACACTACTCTTGAAGAGACTTCAATACTATTGTCTTATTACTAAATTGTACTACATTACTCTTGAAGAGATTTTAAGAGAATTAAGTCTTATTATTGATTTATGTCATAATAACACGATTACAATCTAGGCTATATTCTTCTTAGCATGTGCAATTCTAAAGAGTTGCATGTGCTTTATTTTAGCAATAATTTGTAATGTAATCATAATAAGATAATGGTTTTATTATCTTTTCCTCGTAAGAATTTACTACATTACTCTTGAAGAGACTTTTAAGAGTATTCTTTCTTAGTATTGGCTTATGTTATAATGTCGTGATTACAATTCAAGCTATATTCTTCTCATTGTATGCAATGCTAGGAATCCCATGTTTTTCTTTTGCAATAAATTGTAATGCAATCATGACAAGATAATATTTTCATTGTTTTTGCTCCTAAATATCTATAGTGTGCAAAATGTACCCAACTTACTTGAACTTGTAATTTTTGACCAATATTTTCTTATCTAAGATAAGTCTATTCAAAACTAAAAAAAAAAAAAACTTTGTTTTACTATTAAACAATATTTATTTTTTATTCTCCTATATTCATAGAAATTAACAAGGAAAAATTACAATATGTTGAGTCACAAAATACTTACCCTTTACGAGTCTCATAAATCTAGTCAAAATTGTTCTTGAAAAGAGAGTATGTTTGATGCTGGTGATAAGAGATATAAGAGAGTCATGTTATTTCTAAATTTAGTTGCTATAGATGAATTGATTTCAAAAGTTTACACCTTCAATTAAGTTGCAACACTTTAGGAGATTTTGAAGAACAAGTATCAAATGTCTAATATAGTTGAACATTCTCCTTTCATCTTGGTTACAGTAATGGATCTATTTTAGAGTATCTCATGAATTTGAAGGGTTTATGAGATCAATTGACAATTATTCAGAATTAGTAAATTTGTAGATGGAGACATGGATGCCTTGATATAATGAGTTTTTTTACCATCTTATGAATCTTTTGTAGAGTCTTTACAATTGATTACAAAAAGTTAAACTTTTGATCTTGAGAAGATATATGCACTCCTTGAAAAGAAACAAATATAGACATAGCCAAAAAATCAACCTCAACAAGCAAGGACAATGCATTCACTATAGAATCCAAAGGTAAAGGCAATCAAAATTCCAAGTCACTTGATAACAAGCAACACAATACCTCTAACAAGTTCAAAGTAAAATGTTTTTATTGTAAGAAGTTTGGTCATTACATAAGCAATTAAAAAAAACTAAAGAGTAAAGAATGCAAGCAGGGATCCTAGTGCTATTGAAGAAAAATATCAAGAATAAAAGTTTATTTTTGTAACAACTTAAGGGATACCAAAATAATATTTTAACAAGGTATATATAGAACCTATTTTACAATATTTTAGATAAATAGTGGGGCATAGATATTGAATTGGATATAATAGCTAGATAAGTAGATTCTCTCTTAGAATGGCCTCTAAATGATCCTATACCAAGGCTTAATCTTTTGTAATTTTTGGGAGAGGACCCAAGAGGGTGTATCTTGTTGGAAATTCTGATATTGAAAGAGATAAAAAATAAGAACAAAATAAAAATCAGGACAAGATAAGAATAAAGACAAAAATTAGAATAGGACAAAATTGGAATTGAAAGTGAAAAAAAAAAAGATAAAAAAGAAATATTCTCACCCAAATTTGGAGGGAATGTGAAGCATGAAGAGACTCTTGAGACAACCAAGAGATATTCTATTGTATAAGTATGGGACACTATATGGAAATAGAATGTAAGGATGTAAAGATTGATAAAGTGTTTATTGGAGGTTTTTTTGTGCAATTTTATTTTCTATTTAATTTTTATTTCAATGCTTTGTTAATCTTTCTTTTAGAGTACCACCATATCTCACATTATGGTATCAAAGCTTGTATATTGGAGGTTGTAGAAGTGGAGAGCTTAAGGATTTGATTCCCTTTAATTAGAGAATTCAAAATTTAAGTTTGTGGAGGAAAACTTCAAATGTGAATGTTATAGTTGGCATGGCTCATGGTAATGCTTCACTACCCTTCCTAGAATTTTAAAGAGAAAATTAGGATTATTGATGCATAAAGATGAGGACTTTGTTGATTACCAAGAAATTATGGAGTGCTGATAAAAATGGATACGAGGAACCTATAAATTGGAGTATTTTATTAGCCACATAAACAAAGAATATGGAGGCATCGCAAAGAAAAGATGCATTGGATTTGTATCATATACAAGTAGCTCTTAGTACATGCATTTTCCAAAAAAATTAAAGGTCGAGATTACCAAGAAGCTTGGAACACTTTGAAGATAACCTATCAAGGGTATTTTCAAGTAAAATTAGCAAAATTATAGATATTGAATAGAGAATATGAGAATCTAAGAATGAAGGGCAATGAGAATGTAAGATATTATTGTGGAAGGGGGCATGATGTTGTGCATAAAATTATTATCTATGGTAAAGAACCAACATAAGGAGATGCAAAAAATATGTTGAGAACATTAACACCAAAGTGGAACAATTGTGCAATGATTGTTGAACAAAGTGAAGATCTAAGAAGTTGAAGTTTGATGAATTGATAGTCACTTATGTTACATGAAAAAAAGAGCTTGGAGAACTTGGAGCAAGATTTTATTTCAAAGGAAAAAGTGTCAAACAACAATCAGGCTAGTCCAAGCTCTAATTCCCAAGGTCAAAGAGGGGAGTAAAAAAATCAGCATTCTACAATAGGTAGAGGCCACAGTGGAAGAGGAGGCTACAATGAAATAAGTAGAGATAATTTTTTTGAGTGTGGGGTAGCTTGTAGAGAAAAAACTATAAAGCACTTGAAAATAAGGAGCAAAGTAAATCAGAAGCAAGAAATTCTTGTTGCACTTATGAAAAATAACAAGATGTTTCCTTTGAAGCTTGAAGAAAAAGAGAACAATTTGTGTCATATAGTTGGTTATGGCACCAAAGATATGATCACCTAAATTTTGAAGCTTGTGTTTGTTGAATGTTAAAGTAATAGTTTATGGACTACCTTGTGTGAAAGTAACAAATGAAGTGTGTGAAGTATGCACAATGGGAAAACATCATAGAGAGAGCTTTCCAAAAGGAAGAACATAGAGGAAAATATAATTGTTTTTTTTAATTTACATGGAGCAATCGGTAGCCGCCACGAATTCGGGTAGGTGGTTCGGCTTTTATGGTCGCTAGAGTATTCTATGCTGTCCGTCCCAGAAGCCTCCTCATAGATCTTCGCACAGTCTGTCCCTATAACCACCATGCCACAATCATTTTAAATCTTTTACGCTGCTGAAAGCACTAGGAAAGGGACAAGCGTTCAGTCCGACAAGGCCCGAGATTTGAACCTTGGACCTCCTTCCCACGTACGAGGTTTGGTCGAATCAATTTGTCTACACCTCGGACCTGGAAAATATAACTGTTGAAACTAATTAAATTAGATATTTATGGTCCAATGCACACACCAAGTGTTGGTAAAACCTTCTACTTTATCACTTTGATTTATAATCATACTAGAAAAACTTGGGATATTTTTTGAAGAACAAGAATGATGCTTTTGAAATACTCAAGAATTTCAAAGATATAACAGAGAATTAAGGCAAATATAAAATCAAAACTTGAAGGACTGATTATCGTGATGAGTATTATTGCAAGAAATTCAATCAAATTTGCTATGAGCATGGGATAAGAAAATAATGGACAACCTATACACCATAGCAAAATTGAGTAGTAGAAAGCAAGAATAGAACAATCATGGAGATGGCAAGAAGCATGATACTAGAAAAAAGGTTTGGACAATCATTTGTGAGTTGAAGTAGTTATAATAATAGTATATATCTTTAAGCTGCAAGCTTACTGTAGTGGTAAGTACTTTGGCCTTTCTTTGAGAGGTCCAAGGTTCAAACCCCACTCAGTATGAGGGGATTGGGACCCTCATAAAAACTCGTGTAAAATCTTTGAAAAAGCTTATTAAAAAAATAGTATATCTTTTATAGAAATTCTATAATTGTGATAAAGAATATGACTCCTAATGAGATATGGTATGCAAAATAGATTCAATAGATCATCTAAGAGTGAGAAAAGGAATAAGTTAGACCAAAAGAGTTCAACATACATTTTTGTTGGTTATTATTAAGAAAGCAAGATATAATATATTATGACCCCAAATATAGACAATATATTATGTCTAGAGATGCAATTTTTGATGAAGAAAGAGTACATGGATAGCAAACAAAAGAGACTAAGAAGACAATCAAAATTGAATATTTTGGTATGTTACAAACATCAACTGGAGACAAATATTTTCCCAAAGACAAGCATAAAACAAAAGAGAACATTAGAAACACATACAAGCTACCAAATATTGAATTAGAATTTTGATAGGAGGTCCATAAGAAGCAAGCATAAGCCCAAGAACATAGGAGAAATAAACACGAAAATAATAAAGTGAGTTATGTACTATTGTCCAAGATTGAAGTGGAGCACTAAAGTTTTGAAGAAGCATCCCAAAGTAAGGAATGGACCAAATTCATGAAAGAAGAAATGAACCTAATTGAAAAGAATAATATTTGGAAGTTGTGTGAACTTATTAAGAACAAAGAGGTGATCAGAATGGAGTGGGTGTTCAAGAGCTATTGATGGATCAATTTAAAGGGATAAAGTAAGACTAGTAGAAAAAGAGAATTGGCATAGATTATGATGAGACATGCACCTATTGCAAGGAAAGATAATAAAAAAGGTTTTAGCCTTAGTAGCCCAAAAAAGATAGATTGTATATCAACTTGATGTAAAGATTACATTTTTGTATGATAACATTGAAGAAGTGTTTGTGGAATAACCACAAGGATTTGAAGTGAAAGATAAAGAAGGATATATCTACAAGTTAAAAATATTATATGGATTCAAATAGAAAATAATGATATGGTATTCAAGAATAGATGCATACTTCTTGAAGTGTGAATTTGTGAGAAGTATGAATGAGCCCACATTGTACTACAAAAGGGAAGGTAATGATATTTTAATTGTCTACTTGTATGTTGATGTGTTGGCAATTTTGGGTACTTTGGGTACATTGCCTTTGCTCAAGTGTATAAGTTGTCATTGATGTCAAGAAGCTCTTGAAGGAATTTGATTTGATGTCAAATAACTTGTTTTGATGAAGGTTACGGCATGACAGTTTCAAAGGTCTTTTATAAACCCCAAGTTGGCAGGTTTAAAGATTACAGGTGGATGCATTAGTTTAATGCATTTGGGTCCAGGAGGAAGTATTTATTTAAATAATTAAAAACCTTGTTAAGGTTCCTTTTAATTATTTTTAAATAAATATTTGTTTGCATTGGGTTCTCCTAACCCATGGCGCAAATGTCTTAACTTTGATGGCGCTATGTTCTAAGTTTGTGGGCGCTATCCAAGACCTCCGTCGTCATGTTAAACTCCTCCACCGACGTGTTAAACTCCTCGTCGACGTCAAGAGTTTATGGGAAATATGCATATAAAACTCCCACGATGAAGATCAAAGTTCATCCCATCCGCATTTTCGAAAAGTGTTGCTCGCTGTGCATTCGCGATCTGGTGTTCGTTTTCTTCACTGTGATTTCGGATATCCGTCGTTCATTTTCTGTATCCGCCATTCATTTTTTGTATCCGTCGTAAGGTTTCGTCGTCGTCGTTCATGTCAGAAGACAGGGAGGCCTGTTGTTTACTTTAGCCCTGGCACAGAAGGTACAAGGGAAACAGAGTGAGGTTCAAACTTCACCGGATGCCTTTGGCGCACCGGTAGCGGCTAGGTTGTTGGCGCGCTACCCGAACGGGAGGTTCCACATTCGAATAACGTGAAAGGGTTTTTCTTCATTGAGGTGGACGCAGCGGGTGGTGTTAGAGTTCATGCGCAATTTCTCCATAGCACGATTTTTGGTGTTGGCCAAGGTATTTTCGAAATTGATTTTTGCTAGTATATTTTGTGGATGGAGGAAGCTTATTAGAGAGAAAAATAGCTTAGGAGTTATAAGGAGTTTGATGCTTGCTTTATTTTGATAAAAGATTCTTTTGAAAGTGTTGGTTGCATTATCTTATTGCATTCTTATGAGAGATAAAGTTTATTGTTGATAAGACTATAAGGGAGAAATAAGGTGTATAAGGGATAAATATTTCTTGTAATGTTGAGAGTGTTTTTGGTTGATTATGGAAATGAAAGCATGATGTTTTAAGGTTAGAATTGCTTCTTGTGTGAAGTTGTGAAACCCTAAGTGGGCAGCTTTGAGATTGACATTAGCTTTCATTAAATTGGTTATAATCAAGCTATTCTTTACTTGGTTAAAGTGTTGGGCTTACTTCTTTGTTGATGATTTGAAAAGTTGTTTTGTGCTATTGAGATTTGAGTTGGTGGATGCTTTTTGTTCAAACAATATTGGAGAGAAAAGGAGTTCTACTTGTTTCCTTTTTTGATGTTGATTGTGAAATGCTTCAAGGTTGTGTTTTGAGTTGAATGGTGTTGACTGAACCTTGTTTGATGAGCATTGTTGTTGAAACCCTAATTGATGGTGAAAAGAACATGAGTATCATTGTTATGTGATTCTTTGCATAGTTGGCAATTGTTGGGGTTTCATGTTCTTGAAAGAAAGCATTCTATCCTATCCATTTCAGATATTGAGTTGAGTTTTCAGATTTGAGATTGAGATTGAGCTGAGTTGATTTGAGTTGAGTTTTGAGATTGGGATTTGAGTATAGAACATATTGAGTCTCTAACAATTCTCTTTATGCTTCTATGAGTTTGACAAATCACATTGGGTCTCTAACAATTCACTTTGTGATTTCCTACTAAGAAAGTTTTTCTTGGTGAGCTTGCTGAGTTTTTGGACAAGTTCCAGTGGGGACTTGTGAGCAGTTTTTGGATAGGTTCCAGTGGGGACTTGTGAGCAGTTTTTGGACAAGTTTCTAGTGGGGACTTGTGAGCAATTTTTGGACAGGTTTCGGTGGGGACTTGTGAGCAGATTTGGACAGGTCCTAGCAGAGGACTTGTGAGTTGAGTTTGATAGTTCTATCAGAGAACTTGAGGATAGAGGTGCATTGGTTCTATGAGAAGAACCTGAGGACAGATTTGGCAAGTCTTTGAGAAGGCTTGTATGTAGAGGATTGATTTGTTCAAGAGTTGGACAGATCTGACAGATAGAGGAAGACTTGTACTAGACCGATTGACTATGTTTGGTACAGGTTGTTGAGCTGCTGTGGACGTGATCATAGAAGGCAGAGGTCTCTTAGGCTAAGCATTGAGGACAGGAGGTCTTCGATGGAAAGGAGTTCCACGTGTTGGCAAGAGGTAGAGGCAGTTGATCTTCTGAGGGATCATTTCCAGAGCAGAGGGGAAGGTATCTCCTTTGAGCAGAGGCTCATAAATTTTGATTGGGGGAAGGTATCTCCTTTGGGCCGAGGCTCATAAACATTGTAATTGGGAAGGATTCCCAAAGAACTTTGAGATAACTTTTAGAGAAAAGTTTTGTGGATGTAGCCTAGCCATTCTAGGTGAACCACGTTAAAATTGGTGTCACTTTGTGGATGATATTGTGCATTGCTTTGATATTGCTTTGGGTATATTGCTTTACTATTTTGAAGTATAAAGGAAAAAGTAAAAAGAGGTCTTATACTGTTCACCCCCCTCTCTAAGTATAAGCTTGTGTTCTTCAATTGGTATCAGAGCAGGTGCCTTCGAAAAGTTTAACAACTTGAAGGAAAAGCTAGTAAAGAACACAATGGATCATTCAAGTGGCAATGCAACACCTATTCTTGATGGGTCAGATTTTGGTCTTTGGAGTGCAAGGATGAAGGTTCATCTAATGGCACTTGGGAATGAGGTTTGGGAAGTGATTGAAGATGAGTACACTATTCCTGAACATGGTCCTAATACTAAAGAAGAAAGGCTCCTACATCACAACAATTCAAAAGCAATGAATGCAATCCTGAAAGGCTTATAGAAAGCAGATCTCACCAAAGTGATTCACTGCAAGACAACTAGTGAAATGTGGAATCAGTTGAAGGTGGTTCATACAGGTGATACAAATGTCGGAAAGGCCAAGTTGAGACACTTCAAAGGTATGTTTGAACAACTCAAGATGAATGATGATGAAAATATTAGTGACTACATGCTTCGTATGGATGAGGTTGTTAACTCCATGAAAGACTTAGGTCTTGAGCTTGCTGAAAATGATGTTTGTGATAAGATTTTAAGATCTCTTCCTAATAGATTTAGTGAAAATATTTCTGCTATTGAGGAAGCTAAAGATTTGGATAAGTTGAAAAAGGATGAGCTCCATAGTATACTTGCAAGCATTTGAGTTGAGAACTCAAGTGAAGGTTGATGTCAAGAAAGAGGCAGCTTTCAAGGCTACCAAGAAATCCAAGGGTAAACAACTTCAAGATAGTGATGAGTCTTCTAGTGATGAAGAGGCATATTACAACAAGAAAGGCAAGTTCTCTAGAAAGCACAAAAGTATGAAAAATATAAGATGTTTCAATTGTGGAAAGTTTGGTCATTATGCTACTGACTGTACTATTCCCAAGAATGAAAGTGATGAAGATAAACATGATTCTAAGAGCAAGGATTCTGAAAAGCACAAGCATCACAGGAAAAACAAAGATGAGCACAACAATCAAGGAAAGAGGTATTCTCACAAGCACAAGAAGAGTTTCTACCTAGACAAAGCAAGTAAGTGTTCTAGTAGTGATAGTGAAAGTTCTTCAAGTGATAATGAAAATGAGATGTTGTTCATATCAGAAAAAGAGGAAGAACCGAAACATAGATTCATTATCATGAAATGTCTTAGATGTGGAAACTTTGGTCACCTTGAGGATGATTGCACAAATAATGATTTGGTTTCTAGTATGTATGAGGATGCTTCAGAAAACTATAAGGAAGATGCATGTATGGTTTTTGAAAAGGGTAGCACCTCTAGTGATAAGAAATCTGAAAAAGGCTTTGATGATTCAAAAAGCAAACAAATAGAGGAAGATATAGAGGAAGGTGAAGTAGATCTTGAAGGTGAACTTATTAGTGCTCTTAGTGCTTTGAAAAAGGAAAGAAAGAAGAATGCTAGACTCAAGGATAAGTTAGATGAATGTTGTATGGAGAGAGATGATCTTATAGAAAGTCTTGACTTCTCTATAGCTAAGACACAAGAACTCAAGGATGAGTTAGAGTCTAAGGTTCTTGAGTATAGTGAGTTAGAACAGAAAATGGCTTCTTTGAAAGAGGAAACTAAAGAGTACAAGGATAAGCTTTACAGGTTTCAAGATAGCTCCAAAAAGGTTAAGTCACTCATCAAAGGTCAAAGAAAGACAACAGATAAAATAGGCCTTGGTTTTGTTAAGCCACACAAGGAACAAGTTGGAGAGTCTAGTAAGAGACTCCAAAAGGAAGAGAGTTCTGATGAGGAAAGTATTTCAGAAAAGGAGTCCTTGAATGATAGATGCACAGAAATAGAAAACAGAATTCAGAATGAGAAGAAGAAGTTTTCGGAACCTAAGAGGTCAATTAAAGGAAAGTTTCAAGGCAGATGTTTTGCTTGTCACAGGTTTGGTCACATGGCTTCACATTGCATGGCTCAAGTGAAGGAGGTAAATGACAGTTTCGAAAGTGCTAGTTACTTTCAAGGGTATTGCTACTCTTGTCAACAGTTTGGGCACAAGGCAGTTTATTGCAAGGCAAATAACAGGAATAGGTTTGGTCAGAACAGGTTTGGCCAGAACAGGTTTGGTCAGAACAGGTTTGGTCAGAACTGGTGGATTCAAAGATCAGGTTTACCTCAGAGAAACAACATCGTCAAGTGTTTCAAGTGCAACAATGAAGGTCACAAAATCAGACAGTGTAGAGCTGAAATTCTAGAATACAGGAACAGGAACAGTGGCATGATCAGGTCCAAGGATCAAGGCATGGACAAGAACAGGGATGAGAACAAGAACAAGAATAGTGACAAGAACAGGAATATGGACAAAGAGTTCAAGAGAAGGCCCGACAAGGAAGTTATAGACGCTGATGATGATCAGTGCCTAATGGGAGTTTTACTCCCACCCCAAAATTAATCACCTCATCAGGGAGGTGGGGGAGGGACTAAGCTAAGAGGCTCATTCTTAGTCCCGAGCCCCAAAGGTGGCCCTTTGCCATTGATGACAAAGGGGGAGAGATATGAGTAAGGGGGAGAGCTTCAAAGTGAAGAGGAGAGCTTCAAGTCAGGGGGAGCAAAACTTCAAAGGAAGATTCTCGGTTGTGGGCACAAGTTGGTCAGGCTTGTTAGCACAGTTGGTTTCAGTTTTGGCTCTTGAGAAGTGTTTTCAAGAAAGGTTTGCCATCAATGACAAAGGGGGAGATTGTTGGCAATTTTGGGTACTTTGGGTACATTGCCTTTGCTCAAGTGTATAAGTTGTCATTGATGTCAAGAAGCTCTTGAAGGAATTTGATTTGATGTCAAATAACTTGTTTTGATGAAGGTTACGGCATGACAGTTTCAAAGGTCTTTTGTAAACCCCAAGTTGGCAGGTTTAAAGATTACAGGTGGATGCATTAGTTTAATGCATTTGGGTCCAGGAGGAAGTATTTATTTAAATAATTAAAAACCTTGTTAAGGTTCCTTTTAATTATTTTTAAATAAATATTTGTTTGCATTGGGTTCTCCTAACCCATGGCGCAAATGTCTTAACTTTGATGGCGCTATGTTCTAAGTTTGTGGGCGCTAGCCAAGACCTCCGCCGTCGTGTTAAACTCCTCCGTCGACGTGTTAAACTCCTCGCCGACGTCAAGATTTTATGGGAAATATGCATATAAAACTCCCACGATGAAGATCAAAGTTTATCCCATCCGCATTTTCGAAAAGTGTTGCTCGTTGTGCATTCGCGATCTGGTGTTCGTTTTCTTCGCTGTGATTTCGGATATCCGTCGTTCATTTTCTGTATCCGCCGTTCATTTTTTGTATCTGTCGTAAGGTTTCGTCGTCGTCGTTCACGTCAGAAGACAGGGAGGCCTGTTGTTTACTTTAGCCCTGGCGTAGAAGGTACAAGGGAAACAGAGTGAGGTTCAAACTTCACCGGACGCCTTTGGTGCACCGGTAGCGGCTAGGCTGTTGGCGCGCTACCCGAACGGGAGGTTCCACGTTCGAATAACGCGAAAGGGTTTTTCTTCATTGAGGTGGACGCAGTGGGTGGTGTTAGAGTTCGTGCGCAATTTCTCCATAGCACGATTTTTGGTGTTGGCCAAGGTATTTTCGAAATTGATTTTTGCTAGTATATTTTGCGGATGGAGGAAGCTTATTAGAGAGAAAAATAGCTTAGGAGTTATAAGGAGTTTGATGCTTGCTTTATTTTGATAAAATATTCTTTTGAAAGTGTTGGTTGCATTATCTTATTGCATTCTTATGAGAGATAAAGTTTATTGTTGATAAGACTATAAGGGAGAAATAAGGTGTATAAGGGATAAATATTTCTTATATTGTTGAGAGTGTTTTTGGTTGATTATGGAAATGAAAGCATGATGTTTTAAGGTTAGAATTGCTTCTTGTGTGAAGTTGTGAAACCCTAAGTGGGCAGCTTTGAGATTGACATTAGCTTTCATTAAATTGGTTATAATCAAGCTATTCTTTACTTGGTTAAAGTGTTGAGCTTACTTCTTTGTTGATGATTTGAAAAGTTGTTTTGTGCTATTGAGATTTGAGTTGGTGGATGCTTTTTGTTCAAACAATATTGGAGAGAAAAGGAGTTCTACTTGTTTCCTTTTCTGATGTTGATTGTGAAATGCTTCAAGGTTGTGTTTTGAGTTGAATGGTGTTGATTGAACCTTGTTTGATGAGCATTGTTGTTGAAACCCTAATTGATGGTGAAAAGAACATGAGTATCATTGTTATGTGATTCTTTGCATAGTTGGCAATTGTTGGGGTTTCATGTTCTTGAAAGAAAGCATTCTATCCTATCCATTTCAGATATTGAGTTGAGTTTTCAGATTTGAGATTGAGATTGAGCTGAGTTGATTTGAGTTGAGTTTTGAGATTGGGATTTGAGTATAGAACATATTGAGTCTCTAACAATTCTCTTTATGCTTCTATGAGTTTGACAAATCACATTGGGTCTCTAACAATTCACTTTGTGATTTCCTACTAAGAAAGTTTTTCTTGGTGAGCTTGTTGAGTTTTTGGACAGGTTCCAGTGGGGACTTGTGAGCAGTTTTTGGACAGGTTCCAGTGGGGACTTGTGAGCAGTTTTTGGACAGGTTTCAGTGGGGACTTGTGAGCAGTTTTTGGACAGGTTCCATGGGGACTTGTGAGTTTTTGGACAGGTTCCAGTGGGGACTTGTGAGCAGATTTGGACAGGTCCTAGCAGAGGACTTGTGAGTCGAGTTTGATAGTTCTATCAGAGAACTTGAGGACAGAGGTGCATTGGTTCTATGAGAAGAACCTGAGGACAGATTTGGCAAGTCTTTGAGAAGGCTTGTATGCAGAGGATTGATTTGTTCAAGAGTTGGACAGATCTGACAGACAGAGGAAGACTTGTACTAGACCGACTGACTATGTTTGGTACAGGTTGCTGAGCTACTGTGGACGTGATCATAGAAGGCAGAGGTCTCTTAGGCTAAGCATTGAGGACAGGAGGTCTTCGGTGGAAAGGAGTTCCACGTGCTGGCAAGAGGTAGAGGCAGTTGATCTTCTGAGGGATCATTTCCAGAGCAGAGGGGAAGGTATCTCCTTTGAGCAGAGGCTCATAAATTTTGATTGGGGGAAGGTATCTCCTTTGAGCAGAGGCTCATAAATTCTGATTGGGGGAAGGTATCTCCTTTGGGCCGAGGCTCATAAACATTGTAATTGGGAAGGATTCCCAAAGAACTTTGAGATAACTTTTAGAGAAAAGTTTTGTGGACGTAGCCTAGCCATTCTGGGTGAACCACGTTAAAATTGGTGTCACTTTGTGGATGATATTGTGCATTGCTTTGATATTGCTTTGGGTATATTGCTTTACTATTTTGAAGTATAAAGGAAAAAGTAAAAAGAGGTCTTATACTGTTCACCCCCCCTCTCAGTATAAGCTTGTGTTCTTCATGATGATCTAATTTTTATGGGTTCATCAACAATGAAGAGAAAGTTCAAGCAAGCCATGATGAAATAATTTCAAATGAGTCCTTTTGGTTTGGTGCATTATTATCTTGGTGTGGAGATACATCAAACATATTATGGGATATTTGTTTGCCAATATAAATATGCACATGGTATATTGAAGAAGTTTGGTATGGAAAGTTGCATATATTGCTACCTCACTTGCACAAGAAAAAATGTATAAGGATGATGGAAGTGGAAGAATAGATGAGAGGAAGTATAGAAATTTAATTAGAAGCCTTATGTAATTGACAATAACAAGACCAAATTTTGCATATGCAGTCTCTTTGGTTTTAAGATTCATGAGTAAGCCATTAGAATATATCTAAGAGAGACTAAGAGAATTTTAAGGTATATGAAAAAATTTTAAATTATGAGTTCCCTTACACTTCAACCAATAATATTGAGTTGGTTAAATATCTGATCTAGACTGGGATACCCAATTGATGATAGGAAATATATATCAAGAAATTATCTTTCATTGGAAAATTTATTGGTAACTTGAATTTTGAAGATATGAGCAATTGTTTCACTCTCAATAATAGAGACGTAATATACAAAAAATATATTAGCAAGTAGACAAGCAATGTGGTTAAGGTAGATACTAGAAGACCTTGGTGAAAAGAAAGAAAAGCCAACTACCATTTTCTGTGACAACATAAATGTAATTCAAATGAATAAAAATCTTGTTTCTCATGCAAAATCAAATTACATTGATTCAAAACATCGTTTTGTTAAAGATTTAATTCAAAAAGGAATTTGAATTAAAACACTATAATTTGAAAGTTCAATATGTAGATATATTTACAAAGATAGTGGCAAAAAATCAATTTATTTCACTCAGAGGTAGAATGGAAATTTACCCATTTAGCCTCAAGGAAAATGTTGGAACTTATGGTACTAAATAAGATCAAAAAACCAAAGCACGATAAGAATAAGATAAAAATCAAAACAAAGAATAAGATAAAAATCAGAATAGGAGAGAATTGGAATTGCAAGTGAAAATTAAAAAAGGAAAAAAAAGATATTCTCACCCAAATTTAGAAATAGTATGAAGCACCAAGATACTCTTAAGACAACCAACAAGAATCCTATCTATCTATCTATCTATCTATATGACATTGTACTAAAACAAAATGTATAGCTTTAAAGATTGATGAAGTGGAAGTGTTTTTTACAATTTTATTTTCTGTTCATTTTCTTATTTTTATGCTATGTTAATATCTATTCTAGAGTACTAACACATCTTATATATCTCTATAATGGAATGTCTCCTTTGTTTACATAGGGTACCTTAAACTAATAAGGTCACTTTTGTGGGTTTCCAAATTGATATATATATATATATATATATATATATATATTGGATCTTGTAAGAATTTATAGACATAAAGGATGTAATACCCTTTGGCTAGGATTTAAGAAGATGTTCTTAAATTTCTTGGTTAAAGATTCATTAAGCCATCAAAATAATTTCCTATTCTTATGTCATCATATTAATTTAGAATCAATGGACAAGATGAGTAGATGAACACTGTATTAAATAGATAAGCCTTCTCACCTAAACATATAATTTAGACCCATGTTGTGGTAGTCTTAGCATGTAGCCTTACACTCAAGGAAGAAATGCCATGATAAATTAATATGAATGGTCCTCATTCCCTCCATGATATGAAAATATTGGCCAATACAACAAGAAATAAGCTGAAGGTGTCTAGGTTCCAGCCTAAACAAAACTATAGTTGTAGACCTCTCTTTAACACATACAATGATGATTGTCCTTTAGGATTGTACTATTTTAAATAAAAACATCAACATAATCAGGATCAAGTATATAGGCATAGGGTACCTTAAAATAATAAGGTCACTTTTATGGGTTCCCAAATTGATATATATTTTTATTGGATCTTGTAAGAATTCATAGACATAAAGGATGTAATATCCTTTGGCTAGGATTTAAGAAGATGTTCTTAATTTTTTTTGGTAAAGGTTCATCCCCTTCTTAAGCCATCAAAATAATTTCCTCTTCTTTTGCCATCATATTACTTTAGAATCAATGGACAATATGAGTAGATGGACACTTTATTAAATATATAAGCCTTCTCACCTACATATATAATTTAGACCCATGTTGTGGTAGTCTTAGCATTTAGCCTTACACTCAAGGAAGAAATGCCATGATAAATTAATATGCATGGTCTTCATTCCATGCATGATATGAAATGATTGGCCAATACAACAAGAAATAATATTTAGGTGTCTAGGTTCCAACCTAAACAAAACTATAGTTCTAGACCTCTCTTTAACACATGCAATGATGATTGTCCTCGAGGATTATACTATTTCAAATAAAAATATCAACATCGTTAGGATCAAGTATATGGGAAAAGAATATTTTTTCATGTGGAATCAAAGGAAACTTATCTCAATGAGGATATGTTTGCATCTCCATACCAAGAGGATTTGACTGAAAAGGATGAGGTCAAGCAATAAGAGCACTAAGTTGACTTAACACTATCTACAATAATGGGAATGTAAAACCATCACATCACCAAGGAATATGCTTTTATAAAAAGACTATAGGTCAATATTTTGATAGATTCAAGTAGCAGTCACAATTTCATTAGTCGAGATTAATCAAACACATAGGATTGAATGCTAATATTTTTGATAGATTCAATGCATTGATTACCAATGGAGATAGTGCTTCTTATGTTCGATGAATTTCTACTATCATGCTTATGATGGAAAAGTTATTCTTGGATGAGAATCTATATGTTGTGGACTTCGGTAGTGAGGATATATCCTAGGTCATGTTACCTAATGATTGTTCCAATCGATTATGTTACCTTGATTTTGTAGAAGTTTTATGTTCAATGGATGTATAATGGAAGCCTCACTAATGTTTGATATTTTCAAAGGATTTTTAACTTAATAGTTATTGAGAGACATAAATTTTTATTTTTAAATAAAATTTTATTAGGTATTTACAAATAAAAATTTATTATCATTTACATTTGTTATATGGAACTATAGTATGGAACTACAATAAGATCTTTTGATGTAGAAATTATTCATGTAGTATTTCAATGAACTACAATATTGTAATTATATTACTTTGATAAGAGTTAATATTTTTTTTATTGGGTCTTTTAAAGGGTTACCCTTTCCCTTTTACATCAACTTAGTCATATTGAGCTATATAGCCTATTTGGTACCGTTTGGATTTGAATGTTGGTGTGAGCTATGTCATGCAAATATCTCAACCATTGAACCATGGTTCCTTTGGTAAAATGTTGTGAGCTACGTCATGCAAATGTCTCAACCATTGAACCATGGTCCTTTTGGAAAAATGTTGAGTTAAAAATTAGTAGTAGGGTTTGAACTTGGGTCTCTTGGATGAAAATAAAAGGACTTACCACTACAATATCCCTCTCAAAAGGGATGAAAAACCAAGGACTTACCACCACGGTTTCTCGTGAGACAAAATTTTGAGTTAATGAAGGGATCGAGTTACCTTGTACTATGGTTTGAACTTGGATTTCCTAGATTGAAATCCAAGGACTTACCAATACAATATTCCTCCAGGACAACAAGAGTTAAGTTTGAAAGCTCAAGTTTTCAACTACTTAATTTCATGATAGTTGATAACTAAAAAAAAAAATAATATAAGTAATTTTTTAAACTTTTTTTATAATCGATTATAATAATAATATAATAATAAAAGAATCACATGCCAATAGGGCCTTCATCTAATGGTTGAGACATATAGATAATATAAGTCATGCCAAGGTTCAAATCCCAATGATACCAAAAAGGCTATATAGCTTGATGTAACTCATTGATATAGTGACACCTAATATGAAAAAGATTATAATTGGTTTGAGGACCCAATATCATAACATAGGGTGGGAAATTTATCCACAACCTGTTTAGACCATACCAAAAAAAATAAAAGAACCACACAATTTTAATAACCAATATATATTTAAATTTTATTAAATAATATAAACTCAAGTAATGAAAAATAACATTATAATAATAATTTATATACTTTAATGAAAAATATATATTTATCAAATGACATTAATTCAAATGATTAAATTCCTTAACTTTTTAGAAAGAGGATACCTAAGTTCGAATCTTGTTAAGTAATACATGCTTAACTATCAAGTTGTTATAATCATATTATATGATCCTGAGATAACACATGTGGGTTTTTTTAAATTTCATATAACCAATTAAATAAATAAATAATATATTTTAAATTTATCATATATAATATGAGCTTAAGCAATGAAAAGTGTAGATCGACAATCTAAAGACTATAGTTTAAATTGATTGAAAAACTACTATAACTTTTACATTTATTTATTATTATTTTAAAACATTACTTTGATGTATATTTTCCAACACAAATATTGAATGATTGCATTGAGAACCCACATCATTAATATTTCAAAATATTTACCATGATCATCTACTCTTCCTTAGTTTCCAAGTTAATCTATCCTCTTTAAATAATGTTATAATAAAATATCGCCAAAACATTAACTTTGTTATAATTAAACCATAAAAATCTTGCTCAAAACCCCACCCATACTATATTGAAGAGTGAAAAATTAGAAGGATGATTTGAAGGAGTCTAGATGGAGGAGGCTAGGATATTAGAAGGGAGTGATAGGTGGAAGAGAGATGGGAAGAAACTAGAGGTGAAGAAAATTTTAGAAAGGAATGGCAACAAAGAGACTGAATGAATAAGGGAGTCAAAGGATAAAATGATAGTTGGGAAGAAGAAAATAAAATAATAGATGAAAGCTAACAATACAAAAAACAATGGCTATAAGGAGCCACAAGATGAAGAAAGGGCATGCATTGAAGATGGTGGCTAGAAGAAAAAGGAAGGAGATAAGATGAGGTCCAACCATAAAGAACCTACAAAATAGTTAGATTTTTCAAATAAGTCCATAGTATAACTCCTAACCAAGTACATAACAAAAGGAATATTGAGTCATGACATGTATGAAATTATATAGAATTTAATAGAAGCAATGAATTATATAAAGAGACCAGATGAACATTCAAAGAAATCAATATTTCATTTCCAAGAGGAGCTTATGGAACTTTGAAATAAAAAGGACTAAGGATTCTAAAAATTAGACCCTCAAAGAAGTGGAGGGAAGCATAATAGAAGCAAATATATCAAACTCAACACTAATCCAAGACCAAGAACTTCTAAATCGAAACACCTCTTGTCTCAATAAGGGAATAGATAACATAAAATATTGTATCAAAAAATGAAAGGAGAGTTAAAATGGTGGCAGGGGAATATCCGATGCTCGAATAATTTTTACCATTGAAAGATAAATCTCTGGTTGGAAGGTTCATGGGATGCTCAATAAAAGCAAAAACTCTTTCTGATTGGATAAATTCAATATGGTTCGAGTTACTAGAATATCTCCCAACATACCATGTAATGACAAAATGTTGGATAGATTTTATATTATAGAAAGTAGAAGATGTCAAATCTATAGAAAATAGAATATGGAGATAGGGAAATACTATCCTTACTCTAAAAAATTAGACACTTGGATTTTCTCCTCACTTGGAGAGGATAACCACCCAAAATACTTGGGTTAATTTAGCAATACTACCACTAGAATATTGGAATGAGAAGATGTTAAGGGAGGTAGGAAAATATTTGGAAGTTTTTCTTGAAGTGGAATCAAATTATTTAAATGACATTCATAAATTGGTAGCTCAAGTCTTAGTGGAGATTGACCTAAGTCTAGGATTACCTGTGATTATGGAATTCATAATAGGAATTTGGTCTCACACACATAACTTAGATTACATTGGAGTCCCATTTTGATATAGTTTTTACCACTAGCATGGTCATCTAAAAGCATAATGTAGAGCAGGAAGAAGTTGTAGATACACAAAAGAGCACATAGAAGTTCGAACTTTAATTGGTACAAGTAATAGAGAGAATATAATAGTAAAATAAGTTCCAACAAATAAGGGATAAGCAACGATATTAGGAGATCTCAAAGAAAAATCATAGGCATCACTCAATTAGTAAAAGAAAAAGGACTAGGTAACTAGACAAATATTCATGGTTGCTGCAAAAGAGAAGAGGAAGGCTTTATAGTTTATTTGTAAATAGCCTAGAGGACTAGATTTAGGTAATACAATATTATATTTACATGATGATTTGAATGATAAAAATAATATTTTTTCTTTATACAAATTTGGCTTAAATTAGTTTAGGATACCATATAGAGAATAGTCTTGAGAGAAGGATGGAAGATAATGTTTCTGGAGAGGGAAGTAAAAAAAAATGGAGGATAGACAGGTAGAGGGATCAAGTAAGGATTTAGTTTGGAATATCACCAACCACTAAATCAAGGAGCTTCCAAATGCTTACTGAAGATTAAGTAGCATGAAGTCCACTATGAAATTCCTTTGACTTTTTGGCTTTATCATAATGTATTTGATGAAAAAATATTATCTTCTTCTAATCAATTATTTTATCATGGCTTACACTCTGTTATATCAATATGTAGGTTATGAAGATGGAACCTCAGAACAATCAACCATTGGTCCAATTTGTAAATTTGAATTAGTAGCAAATAAGGTAAGGGGAGATATGTTGTAAGCATTTTATACACCCCTTTTGAAGTTGGCTGATTACTTTCTAAACCCTAAGGTGTTAAGTTTGGATTCCATTTTAAATAACCCAATAGATAAAAGCAACAACCAGTTGATATGGATACTAATTACTGAGCTCTCACTAATAGTATTGAAGTACAACAAAAATACTATTTAGTCATAGCATATGGAGGGTCATTCCTTCTTCCTTGTCAGGTGAGACATGACTTCATTGTTACTCATAATGCAATCAATCATTTTTAAGTGAAAACATATTCTATGATAGATACTAATAGTGGAACAAAATAATATATATAATAAGGCTTTATATATAATTACAAAATTCCTACCAAGAAGATTGAATCCTCAAAGTGAATAAAACTGAATACTATACTAGTAATATTTTCTTCACCTCCCTATAAACAATCACTATCTATCACATAGAACAAACAAACAAATAAGATAGATGCAAGTGTTATGTTTCTTAGAAGTTTTCTATCTATTTCTTGCAACATGACTTTGTCACTAAATTTAATATTCTAGAATGATCATGAGTGCCTTACTTAGTCCTTTTCAAGGACCATAACAATTTTTACTCTTTTTATATTATGAAATCATAAAATTACCTTCATTCATTTTTTGACATCCAGTATAGGGTTGTGTTGATTTTTGTGGTACTTTCTTTGTTAGTTTACTATTTTTAAATCTATATTGTCATCCCGATATGTGTAAAACTATATTTTTGGCTTTGGATGATGTGTCATTGAAGAATTTTGATTCAAGGACTCAAGCATACCAATACCTTAAGCTGCAATTATAGCTCAGAATTTGTTCTACCATAGAATCTTTGAAAGATGACTCTCTCATTCATAGTCATTGGACAATAGTTGCACAACTCAAAATCATTACTTCTTAGGCACGTCCACAAAGAGTTGACTCTATGCCTTTAAAAAACCTGACTAAACTAGACTTTGTACCCTAGATATAATTTGTGTGATGCTCAACCATGACTTGATAAAAACTTGACTTTTATTTTCTAGGAGAGTGCATTGAATCTCAATTGTACTACATTACTCTTGAAGGGACTTCAATACTATTAAGTCTTATTATTGGCTTATGTCATAATGTCATGATTACAATCTAGACTATATTCTTCTTAGCATGTGCAATTCTAGGAGTTGCATGCTTTATTTTTGTAATAATTTGTCATGTAATCATAACAAGATAATGGTTTTATTGTCTTTTCCTCCTAAGTATTTACTACATTACTCTTGAAGAGACTTTGAGAGTATTAATTCTTACTATTGGCTTATGTCATAATGCCATGATTATGATTCAAGCTATATTCTTCTCATTGTATGCAACACTATGAATCTTATGCTTTGCATTTGCAATAAATTGTAATGTAATCATGACAAGATAATGGTTTCATTGTTTTTTATCCTAAATATTTACAATGTGCAAATGTACCCAACCTATTTGAACTTGTAAGTTTTACCCAATGTTTTTTTTATCTAAGATAAATCTATTCCAAACTAAAACAAATTAACTTTGTTTCACTATTAAAAGATATTTGTTTTCCATTATCATATATTCATAGAAATTAACGAGAAAAAGTTATAATATGTTGAGTCATAATATACTTACCCTTTGTGAGTCTCATGATCTATTCAAAATTATTCTTGAAGTGTCTAGATACTTTTTTTTTTTGGTAATTAAGGTACATAAACATTACAAACGGGTTTTACAGGTTGACCCAAAACCAATTACAATAGCAGCAAAGCTGAAACAGGACAAGATCTCAAAAGGAAAAGACTGCCCTTAGCCCCTTACAGAGGAAACACATCCAAAAAAGAGCAGCACCCTTACAAAAGTTGACACCCACCTTAGAACACAGAAAGATGACACCTTTGCCTCCCAACACTATCCCAACAGTTTTGGTCGTGAAACTACGACATGTCGCGAAATCACGACACTTTTCCATCCTCCTCTCTCTTTTCACTTAAAGTCGTGAAAAATGACATGTCACGAAATCGTGACACTTTTCCTTCCCACTATTACTCTTCTCTTATGGTCACAAAAATACGACATGTCACGATATCGCGACACTTTTTCCTTCTTGCATAAACTTCACTCTTGGTCGCGAAAAAGCTACCTATTGCGATATCGCTATGCCTTTTTACATGTCACAAAATCGTGACACTTTTCCTTTCCTCATATTTATCTTCAATTTTGGTCACGACAATGTGACATGTAGCGATATCGCGACACTTATCCTTCTTGCTCTTTCTCTTCTCTTTTGATCGTGAACTGATGACATGTCGCGAAATCGCGACACTTTTTCCATCTTGCACTTGCTCTTCTCTTTTGGTCACGAAAAACCAACATGTCGTAAAATCATGACACTTTTCCTTCTTGCTCGTTCTCTTCTCTGTTGGTTGTGAAATTTCTACATGTCACGAAATCGTGACACTCTTTCTTTCATTCTCAAAACATCGCCAAAAAAGAAGCACTATTTCCTTCAATCTCGCCATGTCGCGATATCGCGACACTCTTTCTATCATGTCATGAAATTGTGACACTTTTTCTTTCTTGCTCTTACTCTTACCTTCTGGTCGTGAAACTGTGACATGTCGCGATATCGCGATGCTTTTTCCATGTCGTGAAATCGTGACACTTTTTCTTGCATGTCGCGAAATCGTGACACTTTTTCCTTCCTCCTCATTCACTTCTGTTTGTGTCACAAAATCGTGACACTTTTCCATCATTTATTTCATGCTCACCATGTCGCGATATCGTGACACTTTTGCTTTCATGCTCTTTCTTTTTTCTTTTGGTTGCGAAACTACGACATGTCGCAATATCGTGACACTTTTATCATGTCACAATATCGCGACACTTTTTCTTTTTCTTAAGTGTCCAGATACTTTGATTCATCTCAATCTCAATGGTTTTTGCAAGCTGCAAGAAGTGTCCAACATTTATCATCTAAAAAAATGGGAGGTCCTTGATCTCTCTAGGTGCAAAAATCTCACATCACTATCACCATTGGACTTCATGCATTCTTTAAGAAACCTCTAACTAGAATACTATGAGATGCATCAAGCATTTTCTACCCTTTTGGATACTCTCAATATTCTCTATTTCAATGGTTGTTGCAAGCTGCAAGAAGTGTCCAACATTTCTAATCTAAAAAAATTGGAGGACCTAGTTATCTGTAAATGCATGTCTCACAAAATTATCATCATTTGACTCCATGCATTCTTTGATATACCTCAACCTATATGGTTGTGAGAAGCTTCAAGAATTACCTAATCTTTCAGATACTCTCATTTATTTCTATCTCCATGGTTGTCTCAAGCTGATAGAAGTATCCAACATTTCTCATCTAAAAAAAATGGAAAATGTAGGTCTCTCTCGGTGCACAAGTCTCATAGAATTATCGTCATTGGAATCCATGTATTATTTGAGATACCTCCAACTAGGGGGTGTGAGGAGCTTTAGGTATTGCCATCCCTTCTAAATATTCTGAGTCATATTAATCTCAATGGCTATCACAAGTTGTAAGAAGTGTCCAACATTTCTTATTTGAAAAATTAGAGGACCTAGATCCCTTTGGGTGTATAATTCTCACGAAGTTGTTGTCATGAGACTCCATGAATTATAAAATATACCTCTGACTAGAGGGCTAGGATAAGCCTCAGATATTGCCTACCCTTCAGAATACTCTCAGTCATATTTATCTCAATGGTTGTCGCAAGCTGCAAGAAGTGTCCAACATTTATAATTTGAAAAAATTGGGGAACCTAAATCTCTTTGGGTGCACAAGTCTCATAGAGTTGTCGTCATTGGACTCCATGCATTCTTTAATATACCTCCAACTAGAGGGTTGTGAGGATCTTAAAGAATTACCTGCCCTTCTAGATGCTCTTAGTCATCTCTATGTCAATGGATGTTGCAAGATGCAAGTATTTTCCAATATTTCTCATTTGAAAAAATTGAAGAACCTAAATCTCTCTGGGTGCATAAGTCTTATAGAGTTGTCATAATTGATATTCATGCATTCTTTAATATACCTTTGACTAGAGAGCTATGAGGAGCTTTAGGCATTATCTGCCTTTTCGGATACTCTCAGTCATCTCTATATCAATGGCTGTCACAAGCTGCAAGTAGTGTTCAACTTTCTCATCTAAAAAAATTGGAGGCTCTTCATCTCTATGGGTGCATAGTTCTCAAAGAAGTTTTATCTATTGGACTCCATGCATTCATTAAGAGACTTGAAGTAGGGGATTGAGAGGAGTTTTAGATATTTACTGCCCTTTTGGATACTCTTAGTGGTCTCCATATCAATTATTTTTGCAATATGCAAGAAGTGTCCAAAATTTATCTTCTAAAAAAAATTGAGGAGCTACATTTCTCTCAGTGCACAAGTCTAAAAGAATTACCATCATTGAAATACATGCATTCTCTAATAGGGCTCCAATTAGAGGGTTGTGAGGAGCTTCAAGCATTGCCTACCCTTTCATATACTCTAAGTGATCTCCATCTCGATGGCTATCCCAAGCTGCAATAAGTGTCTAGTCTTTCTCATCTAAAAACATTGGAGGACCTAGGTTTTGATGGGTGCACAAGTCTCACAATTTTTTTGTTATTGGAACTCATTCATTATTTGATATACCTCCATATAGATGGTTGTGAGGAGCTTCAGGCATTGCATACCCTTTCAGATAGTCTGAGTCATCTCTATGTCAAAGGTTGTCCCAAGCTGCACGAAATGTCCAAATTTCTCATCTAAAAGAATTGGAGGCCCTAGATCTCTTTGGGTGCACAAATATTATAAAATTTTCATCGTTGGACTCCATACATTCTTTGACATACTTACACCTAGATGGTTGTTAGGAGCTTCAAGCATTGCATGTCATTTCAGGTACTCTCAGTGGTCTCTATCTCAATGACTATCATAAACTACAAAAAGTGTCCAATATTTCTCATCTAACAAAATTGGAAGCTCTAGATCTCTTTGGATGCATAAGTCTCACAGAATTATCATTGTTGGACTTCATGCATTCTTTAAAGAATCATATTGCATGATTGTGGTATTGGAGAATTGTCATCTCTATCAGAAAGTCTTGTTGATCTCAAAGTTACAAACTACTGCAATCTATGAAAGCTCCCCACTTTATCTTATATGATAGAGTTGAAGGTCCTTGACATGTCATGCTGCATAATTATTACAAGACTTCCATAGGAGCAACATGCTATCTCTAAGAGAGTTCATACTAGACTATTATTGTAATCTTGAGGAATTATCTCCTCCTATCAAAGATATCAATCTTAGTAGAAATGTTGTTAGTGATCCTAATGAATCTCTTGAATATATGATCCTATGGATGGGACCCCCTTATCTACCCATCACCATAGATAAATGTAAAAAGAACAATCTAGACTCAAATAACATGATTACCTTATCCTTAACCTTGTTCAATCCAAAGTATCTTCATGTATCGTAGGTTGACTGTAATGACCACCTTAGAATGAGTATTTTAACTGTAATTATAATTGTTATTATATGCTTATAGGATGAGGTATTTCTTATGGCCTTTGTCTTGTAGGTGTAGGTTCTTGAAGGATAAAATGGGTAATGATGGTGGTGTGAAATTTCATTGTGATAGGGTATTCACATAGGAAGGGATGAAAGAAGCCCTACCAACGATACACTCACCAATGGCTTGAGAATACATGGAAGCTCTAATGACTGCATTCATATAGATGCAATATGAATGTGTCTTTGCATTATGAGTATGTGTCTTGAATTCTGAATGCATTGTTTGAATGTTTACCTTTAAACCTCCAATGGCAAGGAAAGTGCCATGAGCATGGGAGTTGTTCTTACCAGGCAGACAATAACCTCGGTTATCATCAAAGTTACCTATAAGATTCTAAAATGGAGGTATAGATGCATATGAGATAATTTGTTAATATGGTTGTTTATTTTATTTTATAAATAATAATAAAAATAGAAAGAAATTATTATAAATCTCCTTAAAAAATGGTTATAATAATTCATCTAACTATTGTGGTAAGTATTATTTGTTAGAATATTTATTATATCATATATTACATCAATTCCGTTAACAACATTATAGGAGGGGTAAGTAGTTTTCTTTATTCAGTTTAGAAACTGCCCAGCTTGGTTCAAACTGCCTCAATGGAGTTTATGTAAATCTTATATAACTTTTAGGAATATGAAGTGCAATCTAATGATTCAGTTTCTAATATGGCATCAGAGCATTGAATGATTTTGGGCAATGTGAATTTTGTTTATGGGCAATGTGCTATTCACACACTCCATTAGATTCACTCCATTACCAGAGGAGCCATTGACGCCGAAGACAGCAAACCAAACGGGAGCCGAATAGCGTGGAGGAATTTATTTTTTTTCATAGCGGAGGCGGACAGTTTGCATTGCCACTGCAGTCGTCCTCATTGCCAAAAATCGGTGCGCGCGTACACTGCGCGTGACGGACGTTGGCTTTGGTAGTTACCAGAGCCGTGATCGGCCACGGGCCACTGGCCTCCATGATGGCCGCCAAGGGTGAAACCATGAACAATATGGGCTGGCGGAGTTACAATGGTAGGGCGCAATCAGATTCTGAGTTTAAGCACAAGAAATGCCACCTGAAATCCATCTTTAGTACCGCCAGCAGCCATAGCAACAGTTCCACGTCGCCTTTCAGCGACACCAGATCGAATCCCACCAATAGCAAAATCACCACGTTGCTAGAATTTACCAGGCTGCTTCTTCCCAGCATGAGGAGAATCGACAAAAACTACCATTTTCATAGACAAAGCAGTAATCCTAGTAGTAATACTGCTGCTAATAATGGCGGTATTGCGCACCAACTGAGTTTGGGCTCGGATTCTCCTTCGGGGGCGTCGTCTCTGTCCATTTCAAGAATCTACCAACTGAGTTTGGGCTCAGATTCTCCTTTGGGGGCACCGTCTCTGTCCGTTTGCAGGATTCTGTCCGTTTTGTCCCCCTCTAAGCGCACGATATCGCCCCCTGGGATTGTGAGCAGAACGCAGTCTGTGAATGTTAATGGTGCGGCGACAGATCCGACGCCATTTGAATATTACGACAAGGAATGCACAATATAGACTATGCGACCACGTGGCACCTCATCGCCCTAGGGTTTTCGGGCCGCCACAGGTGTAACTCCGTTTGAAGAGAAGCCCGTTGGAGGCGTGGGTTTATCTGTTGCGTGAATTTGGAGCAAAGCAAGGGCAAGCGGGGGTATTTATTCTAAACATTGAAAATCAAACCCTTTCGAGTTGCTGCCAAGATGACGCCCCGCCAATCCTGTTGACGCCTCGAGGGCCCGGTGACGCCCAAGGAGGGCATTTTGATGCCCCGAGGGTCTTGTTGACGCCTCGTCGGGCATTTTTGATGCCCCAAGAAGTTTTGGTGACACATTTGTTTTTGTTGTCATTACTTTTAAGACATGTAAATTGCTTATTTTTTCTTTCAAAAGCAATTGTTCAAAGGCATTATACTCTATTTTGCCCTCAAAGGTGCATTTTCGATTTTACTCGACACCTTCTTTTGTCAAATTTGGGTGCATTTTTGGTTGAACCCGACACCTATGTGAGAAGCATTTTGTGAGCATGCTTGTTTGATTATTGCATTTTTTTTTGCAATTAAAAAACATCTACATCAAAGCATCCACTACTTCTCTCAGCACATGTTGCACAGGTTCTCCAAAAGCAGTTATCTCTTTGCACAGGGATCTTCATTGATCATCTACTTACTGTTCTCTCACCAACACTAATTTTCTCCTAGTTTTGTTTTTTGACTTAATTACCTCCAACTGATTATTCTTCTTTCGAAGATTCTCAGGAAGGTGTCATTAACATCTCTTTGAGTGAATTTTTTACTCCTATTGCTATTGTGTTTAGGCGTAAATCCTGACGAAAGTCCTGGACTCCAAAGTGTTTAGGGGAAGTTACGCCCCACGCATGCGGATTCCTATCTTTCTAAGGTAGGTGCCATCAACAAAGCAATCCTTTTCAGTACTGCCTATGTTCCACGTACCGTTTTGATCTTCATAATACCTATAGTCTCCCTCACGTAAGGGCGGGTATTATTTTGCTTCAGTTCAGGTATAACTGGCCTGGCAACGGTATATCGAAAAGGGGACCATTTGGTGCTATAAGGAACCCTAAACAATGGCTACAATGCACAAGTATCTTTCAGATGCCCAATTGCTCAAAGGCACCAATTTTGTGCCATGGAAGCATAAAATGAAAGCCATTCTTCAAGTCAAAAAATTATGGGATGTTGTCAGTGGCACTACCTCTCGTCCCACCACAGCAGGGACAGATCAAGATACATTTGATGATCAGGACAGGAAGGGCCTTATGTTTTTGTTACTTGCCATAACAGATGAGGTCCAACCTCATATTTGTGATGCCACAACCAGTAAAGATGCTTGGGCAGCATTGATTACTGTGTATGAAGGGAAGAATAATTCCACTATTCTTCACCTACAAACCCAGCTTCACAATCTCACTATGAATTCAGGGGAAACTGTTGAATTGTTTCTCTGCAAAGTGGCAGAATTGAAAGCTAAACTCAATACTATGGGCAAACCCGTAGATGATGATCTTTTGACATCTGTTATTTTGAGGGCACTCCCACCATCTTACAAAAGTTTTATTACTTCACTCAATGTTTCTGGCAGAACATTAACTTTTGTTGAATTGGTTAATTTGCTTCAAACTGAAGAAGCCAATCAAGTATAGAAAGATGAGGAACCTGCCACTGCTCTTTCCACTCATCAAAAGGGTCACAAGACAGGACAGTTGCAGAAGGGAGGGTCTTCTTCCAAAGGCAAAGGCAAGCCCAATCTCCAGCGAGATAAATATTGCAAGATCTGTGATATGAACAATCATGATACCAACCGGTGTTGGTTCAAAAACAAACAACAAAATGATCCCTCACAACATAAGAAAGGCAAGGGGAAGCAGAAATATCCCCAGCATCGCAACCAACAAAAGGGTCATGTTGCTTATGCAGATTCCCATTCAGATAATTCTAATTCATCTTCAGATAATGACTCCGAAAGAGCACACAAGGTGCTCATGACCCATACTGCCTCTTCCAAATCAGATGTTGTATGGTATATTGATTCTGGAGCAAGCAAACATATGATTGGGAACAAGTCCTGGTTTCAAACCTTTCACGCAAGAGAAGGCAAGCCTGTCACTATTGCAGACAATCAGGTCTATCAAGTACAAGGTGAAGGGGATGTTACAGTCACTCTCCCTGATGGAGACTGTGCCATAGAGAAAGTTCTCTATGTTCCTGGTCTTGCCAACAATCTATTATCTGTTCCACAGATGCTAGATAGAAATATGGATGTTGTTTTTCAAGTTGAAAAAGGAAAAAAGAGATGTTTCATCAGTCACCAAGGTCAACACATTGCCACTGGCTCCTACAAACATGGATTATTCATCTTGGATACAGTTTCTACATCCCATACTGCCCTCATTGCCACTACCACAGCAGCTACTTCCTTATGGCATAAAAGATACGGGCACCTCAGTTCCGGGTATTTACTCGAACTAAGCAAATATGACATGGTCAAAGGGCTTCCTCAGCTTTCCTCCGTTCTCCCAGTATGCTCAGATTGTCTAGCAGGGAAACAACATCGAGTTCCATTTGAGACTAGTTCTTCTCGCTCTAAGAAACCCTTGGAGTTAATCCACGCAGATCTGTGCGGTCCTTTCCCAACCAGTCATGGTGGAAAGAGGTATTTTCAGCTATTTGTTGATGACTACTCCCGCAAAATATGGGTCTTCTTCCTTGCACTCAAGTCAGAAGCTCTTCTCTACTTTCGTCAGTTCAAGAGACAAGTTGAGAAGGAAACAAGTTGTTCCATCAAAACCCTCCGCTCAGATCGAGGGGGGAATACACTTCCAAGGAATTTTCAGCATTTTTGGAAAAACATGGGATTAAGAGACAACTCACTACAGCATATACACCGCAACAAAATGGAGTTGCAGAAAGAAAAAATCGCTCCATAGTAGAAATGAGTCGGTGTATGTTAAAAGGAGCAAACTTAGAAAAACAATATTGGGCAGAAGTAGTAAACACAACATCTTACCTACTAAATAGAGCACCTACAAGGGCTCTACAAGGAAAAACTCCACAAGAAGCCTGGAGTGGTAAGAAACCCTCAATTTCTCATCTAAAAGTTTTTGGATGCCAAGCTTTTATGCATATTCCTAAACAGAAAAGAAGGAAACTAGATGAGAAAACTCAAAAATGTATATTTCTTGGTTATGATGAGTATTCAAAAGGATATCGGTTGATTGATCCTATAACCAAGAAAACACACATCAGCAGAGATGTAGTATTTGATGAAACTTTCACATCAAATAACACACTTGTATACCTTAAGGAAGATGAACCTAAGAAAGAAGCAACACCTCCTCAGAAGAAGGTTCCTAAATGGTATACTAGTACATTGCAAGATTCAAAATTGACATCACTTCCAGATCTAACTCTAGATCGACCTGCTACTCGCAGTATGACTCAACACAAAAGAGCAGATGATGCAACATCAGTAATAGATGTTGATGACCTTTGTCAACATTTTGATGATTTATCTGTGAATATAGAAGAAGATGAGGATATAGATATGGAAGATGAAAAGGTCTATCTGACAATACTAGATGAAAAAGAACCCACATCAGTCTCAGATGCACTCAGTAAAGATCAATGGAAAACTGCTATGGATGCAGAACATACATCTCTACTAAAAAATCAAACTTGGAAGTTAGTACATTTGCCTTCAGGAAAGAAACCCATTGGTTGCAAATGGGTATTCAAGATCAAATATAAGGCAAATGGTGCAATAGATAAATATAAAGCCCGACTTGTTGCAAAGGGCTATGCACAAAGAGAAGGCATAGACTATGAAGAGACATTTGCTCCTACTGCTAAAATGACCACTATTCGAGTTCTGTGTGCAATGGCAGCTCAATTTGGTTGGCAGCTACATCAGATGGATGTAAAGAGTGCTTTCTTAAATGGTGACCTACAAGAAGAAGTCTATATGACTCAACCTGAAGGTTTTGTAGTTCAAGGGCAAGAACAGAAAGTCTGTAAGCTGATCAAATCTCTATATGGACTTAAACAAGCTCCTCGAGCTTGGTATATCAAAATTGATAGTCACCTAGTGCAACATGGGTTTAGAAGAAGTCCTGTAGATCCTAATCTATATATCAAGAACAATGGTTCTAACATAGTAATTCTAGTACTATATGTGGATGATCTGATCATAACAGGCAGTTCAGAGAGTATGATAAAAACAGTTAAGAAAGATCTCAATACCTCTTTTGAAATGACAGATCTTGGACTTCTCCACTATTGTCTTGGTCTAGAAGTAACTCAATACAAGCATTGCATACAAGTTACTCAAAAGAAATATGCCAAGACTCTAATTGATAAGTATCGGATGATTGACTGCAAGCCCAAAGCTACACCAATGGAAGCAGGACTTAAGTTATCCCGATTCGATGAATCTCCTAAAATAGATAGTACTCTCTATCGTCAGCTGATTGGGAGTCTCATCTATCTCACAAACACCAGGCCAGATCTTAGTTTTGCTGTGGGTTATCTTTCACGATTCATGCAAGATCCTAAAGTTAGCCACTGGAAAGCAGCAAAAAGAGTTCTTCACTATGTCAGTGGTACGACTTCTATCGGCCTGGAATACAAAAAGAACAACAAGTTCTATCTTCAAGGGTACACGGACTCTGATTATGCTGGATCCATAGATGACCGAAAATCAACTGCAGGTTATATTTTTCACCTTGGATCTGGTCCTGTCTCTTGGCATAGCAAGAAGCAACATGTTGTTGCTATCTCTTCTACTGAGGCAGAATATCGAGCAGCTAGTGGAGCAGTCTACGAGATCATATGGTTACGTCGCATCCTCACAAATATGGGCCTTCCAAAGAAACTTCCTTTACATTTATTTTGCGACAATCAAGGTGTTATGAATCTTGTCAAGAATCCTATCTTTCATGATCGCACCAAACACATTGACACTAGGTGTCATTTCATTCGAGATGAGATTCCAAAGCATCATATCCAGCTCCACTACATTCCCACAGATGAGCAAATAGCGGACATCTTCACCAAAGCGCTTGCTCGAGTCAAATTTGAATTGTTCCGCAATGCTATGTGTAGTCAACATTAATGTAATAAGGGGGGATGTTAGAATATTTATTATATCATATATTACATTAATTCCGTTAACAACATTATAGGAGGGGTAAGTAGTTTTCTTTCTTCAGTTTAGAAACTGCCCAGCTTGGTTCAAACTGCCTCAACGGAGTTTATGTAAATCTTATATAACTTTCAGGAATATGAAGTGCAATCTAATGATTCAGTTTCTAATTTTATTAATAAAATAATATAAATTAAATGTACTAAGTGGAAGGCAAATTACCTTTAAATATATATGGCATATTTACTTTTATCTGGAATTCTTTCTATGTTCTTGCGCATATGTTCCTATCCACTTGGTGCAAGTTTAGATGTCCATAATAAATGTATATGGTGTACATATTCAAGGAGCTAAATTATATGTGCATATCACTATGCTGAGAGTTAAATGTCACTGTTTGTGTACCAACTTAGGATGTATTTTACTTCATTTTTTGATGACGTTCTAAGTTATGCAATAACATCTCCACCTATATGCTATGCTTTTAATACATTGTAATACGTTTTCATATTGCTTGAAAAAACTTTTGATAACTTTTCAATGAGCTCCATGTATATAATTACACATTCTGATTACACAAGTTGGAAACATATCTAAATTATAAGCTTTTATGGTTTTCATGATGGGTTGAATCATTATTATGAAATTGTGATAGTTTATGAGGTTGAATAGAACTATGAGTTGTCTTATATTATTCAGAATATATTTAAGTTATATATAATATACTCTTGCTAACACGAAATGATACCATGGGTTTTTTAATCTATTAATAATTTATTGAGGTAATCAGATATTACTTTTATCTTATTATATAGATCCATTTATGAATATATACACTACCTTCTAAGAAGTAAATTAAATATGGAGAACCAATTGGGTATCATCTAGGTGCCCTTAGAATTAATTAAACATTTGAGGTTAAAACCACTGTGAAACCTAGTTCTTTTATTTCTAAATTGAAGCTTAATGTAAGCGTATTATATTTTGAGTGCTCTTCATTTTAAATAGTAAAAGAGACTTTTTAATAATGTACATATAATACCATGGGTCCTTTTATATTTTCTTTAAATTATATATATATATATATATATAATGTATAGTAGAAAATATATTCATTTTAATAATGATGTAACTTGCTTTGATAGTATAGAATAAATGTTTATAAAAATAGCCTACTTTTTGAATTTTTATTAGGTTAGATAATATGCTTTAATTTAATAAAATATCTAAAAGGTTATTATTTAATTAAAGAAATCATTATTTTTTAATGAAACAAGTTATTTTAAATATTTTTTTTGTAACTTGTTTGTTATCAATTAGTTTAAATAATATGATTTTTATTTATTGAATTATGTTATTAAATTAAACTTATAGAAATTTTTCTTTATAAATCTAAAAGGGTTGGTTAAAACAAGAAAAGTTAGGTAAACCCTCCTTGAGAAGTCTTGAACCTAAAACTACCTTAAAACAAATGCATCAATACCATTGGAATTGCTGGTATGCAACCAATGTGAGTAATCTTAATTACCCAATACCGATGGTTTCATAAAGGGAACCACTATGACTTGAGAACGTTGGGTTTTTGATGAGATAGGAAAGGATGAGTAGGTGATGATGGACGGAATGGGATGTTTCGTCTAGGTCATTTTAGGAGTAATATGATGATGGTCCTTATACAATTTATGATTAGGAGAAATCTAGCATGACTAAGGAGCTATACTAATCTACAATAGTTGGAATGAGATACCTCGTCATTAATTATAACTTGGCAAGTGAAACTAGGTCCAAAGCCATGGAAATGAAATGGTCCTAGTTGAATCCATAGAAAGTGGATAATCAACTAGGCACTAGGCATATACGCTACACCCTTGCATGTTATATTGGGAAGAGGAGGGCCTAATTAAGCCTAGGTTCCACATGTTAAGGGAAGGGGAGAGTACGCATCCATCCTCTAGGTGTTATGGGCCCTAGAGGATAACCCCAACCATGGATCTACGCTATCATACCAGAATAAGAGGATGGAAAAATAGATCTACTAAATGACATCAACTCTCGTCCACTTGGAGGTCGTTTGTAGTGACCTAAATCCCAAAAGTGATTGACTATACGTTGTACTAATTAAACACTAGGTGATCATTAAAACTAAATTGACTCAAAATTTTTACCTTAGGACGTGTCTAGTTAGTAAAACTAGTAAAACTTTTACCTTGTTAAACGAGTGAACTAGACTAGGTTGTACAATTAGGTGAGTTAACCTGGGTTGTTATGGTTGGTATAAGACTCTAGGTTGTAATATTTCTAGGTCATAGGCTTCCATAGATAAACTCTAATCCTACCCAAACTTGATATAACTCTTTTATACCTAGGGAAAAGGATGGAGGATTTTGCATCAAAGATTGAATTCTTCTAGTATCAGATGGATCAAATAACGTTTTTGATAAAATTATTAGTGGATAGGATGGGGATACAATAGAAGATAATGGAAATTTTTATGGAGTATAATGATAAAAGAAATAAGCAAACTAACAAAAGAAACAAGCACAAGTTAAGAGTAAGATATGTAATAAAAGAGATAAAACGCAACAAAAATTCTAAACTCCTTCCTCAAAAAATAAAGGAGCCTGATCATAAAGCAAGTACTAGTAAGGAACTGAAAGGAAAAATTTGTGCACCCAAATTAGGTTATTGCACTTGTAGCAGATCATATTATGCTAAAAAGTGCCCTTATAGGATAGACCAGAGGAAGATGCTAGAGAATCAACCTCATATGACTCAAGAAATAGGACTCGAAGATCTAGCTGTAGTTAAAGATGAACAAAATATTCTTATACATTGAAAGGTAACTTTTTTGATAAAAAATGTAAATGTTTTAATGCAACAGATAGTTTAATTTCTACTAATACAATCAAGATATTCCAAAAAGACCTAGATTTTTGGCAAATAGATGGAAAATAGAATATGGATCAAGATAAACCTATTGAATCAATCTATGCCTATTTGACCCTCATATTATCCTACCTCAAGGAAATACCAATTGGTATCTATATGTAGCCCTCTTGCATGAATTCGACATCATTCTTGGTATGGATTAGCTTAGCGCTTATAAAGCCCTTATTAAATTTGAAGAAAGATGGTTATAATTCATTGGTGAATCTAATCAACAAATTAGGGTCCATTGTGATCGCATCTCCTTTAGACCACATTTGTTGTCAGCATTGCAAGTTAGGAAGACAATAAAAAAGGGTGGGATAATATATGTGGTCAAGTTGAATAAAAGAGAAGAAATTGAAGCCAACTCAGATCTTTTTCAAAAGTACCCCATGCTGAATGAATTTAGGGATGTGTTCCCTAAAGACTTGTCGAGTCTTCCATCTCAACAAGAATTTGATTTCTCTATAGAACTTCTGCTTGAAGTTGCACCGATTGCTAGATCACCCTATAGGATGACTTCTATTGAGTTGCAAGAACTAAAAACACAACTTTAGGACTTGTTAGAGAAGGGATTAATTAAGCTTAGTATCTCTCCATGGGGTGTCATTGTTCTCTTTGTAAAGAAAAAGGATGGCTCTTTAATATTGTGTATAGATTACTTAATGCTCAATAAGGTTACTATCAAAAACATGTATTCTTTACCTAGAGTAGATGATATTTTGATCAGTTAAAAGGAGCCACCATATTTTCTAAAATTGACCTCAGGTTGGGACATCATCAGTTGAGAATCCATGAAGAAGACACTCACAAAATTGTATTTAGAACAAGGTATGGACATTATGAATTTACAGACCTACCTTTTGTATTGATAAATTCTTCAGCCGCCTTCATGAATCTCATGAATAGTGTCTTTTGGGAGCAACTTGATCATTTTTGTGCTCATATTCCTTAATGATATATTAATTTATAGTCATGACCCTCCCTTGGAAAACTTTTCATAGGATGGACTCATGAAAGACTATGTTATATTTTTGATGGAATGATAGACTATTTCATGTATAGTTTTTTGCAAAGTTTCTATTTTATGGAAGAATATGATGTATCTTGTCAAAGGAATGACTAATTATTTTTATGTTTAGTTTCTACAAAACATATATTTTATGGAAGAATATGATGTTGCTAATAGATTTGCACTTTTGCAGGAACAAGGTTTCTCATGGGTGGAAGAAAGACTTAACCATTGAGAACGGGATACCATAAAAAATGGAAATGATGTGATGATCTATTCATTGAATAGATCGAACAACATGGATGAATACCCCTTTTATTGTAGTTGCATATGGAAAGAAAATACCATATGTTGGATGAATTTGCTTGCTGCTTGATAATATTCTTTTGGATGTAATTCTATGTGATATAATATTCTCTTGGATAAGTTTTTATTAGATATAAAGTTATTCATTGCAGAGAAGATTATATGTTTGAAGTTTATTGCTTTGTTCTTTATAAAAAATATTTTTGAGGAAAAATTATTACTATTATTGTTTTAGCATTTATGAGGAAAAAATATTACTATGCTTGCTTGTTTTCAATGATGATTAAGATTTATCATTGATATTTCAGTAAGGATTCTTATTTCACCCACCATGGAAAGGGAAGTACTCCTTGTAGGAAGGATCCATTAAACAAGGGCTTGATGAATTTGTATGGTTAAACGAATTATCACTATTACCATAAGATGGAGCTTATTGTTAATTTAGCAATTGAGAACGAATAATATTAATATGTCCTTTTTATAACTTAGTAAAAGAACTCCAGAATACATGTTTGTCACTATAATCATTGTGTTAGTAGTGGGTTGGTACTACTATTGATGTTCAAATTAAGAAGGGATTGTGCATAGTGGAGATTGGGAAGATAACACACCATCATTAATGTCCAACAGATTCGAATGATGAGGAAAAAAGAGGTTGCTCTTGGAGAGAAAGAGAGAGAGGAGATATGAAGGTGAAGGAGAAAAATAAAACTACCATATCTGAAGCATGAATTTCTTGAAACTCAAGTTGGAATCACACTAAATCTATCATGTAGTTTCTAGAAAAATTGATTTATGAGCTGCAATCTGAAATGTTAATCTATTTTTTTTAGCTTAGCTTAGCATGAAGCTTATCAATGAACGTTAGAATTCATTTGAGCTAATAAATTGTACATATAATCTAAAATATAGTATTTTTTGTTTAGTTTTCTCATTGTTCAACTTGTTCTACATTGATATATATTAAACTTGGAAATATTGCTTTGAAGTGCAAAATTTGTTACCCATTTTGCTTGTTGATTTTCTTTGGAAATTTATAGTTAATGAGCTATTTATAGAGAAGACTAAAAGGATAGGAATTTGCGAGCTTATAGCCTCATGAGACAATTGGCTGGTATTGATGGAGCTTTAGTAATAATATTTTTTAGGATTGATTGACCTTTATATTTTGGGGTGAAATCCTTCATATTCCATTTGATACCTAGTGTTTTAATTGTGGTTGTATTAATTTGAAAACTTGACTTTGCTACGTGTTGTTGAGCATGATGAAAAGCTTGTGTTTGTTTTAGCAAACGGTTTGAGTTCTATTATCCTTTATTATTTCATGTTCGAAGATGAATATGGAAATTGGTGTTTATTTCCTATAATATGGAAACGTAGGCATTGGGAGTCTTGTGAATTGGTTGTAATTTAGAATTACACCTTCTTTGGTTTATCATCAAGTTTTGTTCGATGTCATAGACAACCCTAGATATAGATAATGATTTTTGAGGGTATTCGTATGGGATATAGTAAACTATACACTTGCTTTAGCTCATCCTAAGACTAGCTTATCACTGCTAGAGTTTATTATATTATTTGGTACATGCCAATGTACCACCTTGGGTACATTATTAGACTAGGAGTTTATCTTAGGTTAAGTAGTTACTTGAGGAAGAAGTAATAAATGCACAAGTGTTAGAATGTGCAATGATGTAAATGTGCATGTAGTCCACATGTACATGAGTCCTTAGAATAGGAAGAACAAGTGTCCTTAGTTAGTTGTGCATGTGCACAAGTGTCTATCATGTAGAATGCACATGTGTCCTTAGGGTAGGAAAGTGAAGAGTCATATACTAGTATATATTTATGACTTAGCATTGTAATTACTAGTAAAGTATACATTTTCCTTAGCAGACACTAGTAGAGTAGTAGAGAGAGTTCCACATACTATATCAAGTTTAAAATTTTTGTGAGCTTTCATTAATAGCTATTGCATGAGTTATTTTAGAAGTCTCTCATGTTATTGACATTCTTATTAGTTATCCATTATCATAGATATATTATTGCTTGCTTATTTAACTAATTGTGGTTGCATTTCCTTCAAATTTATAGCTCCAAAAGCTAACAAATTTTTTATGGAAGCACATTTAGACGTACCTACATATATAAGTCAAGTCTGAATAGATATGTTGTGCTTAAGTGAAACTCAAAGTGATCCTTTGAATAATAGAAATTTTGTTATAGAAGACTTTTTAAATTAGATGAAATAATATTATTATTAGTTCCTTTACGGAATTAGAATGGTTGAAGGTTATTTTAATATTCATATATCATTTTCGTGTCCAAAGGAAATATATGAAAAATAATTCGACTTTCGATATTGTGTGGCATGGAGCCACTGATCACAAAAGAAGAAAAGATCTTCCCTAAGAGTATAACTCTAAATGAAATGAATAGCATTTTTTTGATTGCAATATAAAGTAAACAAATTTGAAGTAAGTCTTGTATCACTCTTATTCACTGCATGCAATGAAAATGAGTTTATCATGCATTATTTTGAAATACTGCATGCAATAGAAGTGATTATATCTTAATTTGTAGGAGCTACTCTATGCATTGGAAATGGAAAAATTTACACTTAGGAATGCACTCTCATGCTAAGATATTGTTTTGATCCCTTGGTACATCTCTTTCTCGATTTGTTTAAAGAGAATTCGTAGATGGTGAGTCTTTTGAAGTATACGAACAAAGAGCAGATGGAAGAGTTACTTGTTTACTATTTATAGTCTATGTGATGGATGGATATTATAATGAATGAATAATAATTTGAAAATAGGTTGTTGAAATGCATATTGTACAACAAACATTGTTGGATCATAATGGCTCGGTAAGAGTGAGACTTTCTAAAAATTATATGTAATTTATTAAAATGTGTATTTTACAACAAATATTGTTGACTTGTAATCGCTCGGTAAAAGTGAGATCTTCTAGAAAATATATGTATCTTATTATTTATTTATTTCTTATATTAATATACAGCAAAGATGAATATTTTGGTATGAATCAATTTAGTTGTTTAATCCATGACCAAGGTAATGATGTTATATTTCCTTCGTCTTTTACATTTGGTAATGATATCGAGAAGATTTGTCATTTACGTCATCATCTATGAAAATATTAACCATATGGATGATATACCTTAGTTAATGATGGGTTGTTTGGTCAAAGTGGACTATGGCAAAAATATATTTAAAGTTATTTTAATAACGCATAGTATTTGAATATATTTATAATTACGACATATGTAACCGTGACGACTTTAAAATAGGCACGTTGAAGTTATTAGGATTCATATGTCTAAATAGCGCTAGTCTTTATGTTTCCTTAGAATGGATTAAATTCGAGGTTATTATTAGAATTAAATTACCATAAAGAACAAACTTGTGGTGCAAAAGCCTAAAGTAGAATTAGGATGTATAAACCCTCAAGATTTTAATGATGAGTACTTCTCAATGAAAGATATTTGAGAGGTTAAATTGAGTTTGATGGATCTTTGAAAGTGGGAATTAGCAATAATTAAGCTTAATATGTCTAGATGAACACCGTGGAAGTGAAATATTTAGATAAAAAGGGTTAACATCTAATAAAAGTTACTTGTAAAGAGAAAATGAGAAAGATCTCATAAATGCATACCATGCTTGATAAAGTTCTTTAATGATGAGCCTAGTAATGTTAATAGAAAAAAAGACTTACATATTTTGTATTCTCAATTTAAGGTAAAGTGAGGGACCCATAATGGATAGGCTAGCTCATCATGGAGATGAGAAGGATATCTTATTCTCAATGCACTTAGTACCTATATAGATAGACTAATGTATGGTGTAAATATTGGTGCGACCCTTTCAACAAATAGAGAGGGATAAGCTAGCTCATTGGAGAAACAAGATTGATAGCTTAATTAAGTTCTACACCTAGTGCACTTACATAAACTGACATGTGTAAGTTGTAGATATGGGTGTACTTGTACCCCATGATGGGTCTAAGTGAAATAAGACATACTCAACCTTATGATGGGTAAATAATTAGCTAGGGAATATTAAGATCTTTAGCTGAAGCTTAGGAAGTTCCTTGTTAAGAAGAAATGGATAAATCTCTAATAAGAGAAGTTAGTTTAAAAAAAATGCTCACGATTAGGATGGAAATTTTAGGACATGATATTTACTCTTGAACCAAAGAGGAACACAATAAACACATGAGGATTGTACTTGAGATTCTCAAGAAAAATCAGTTATATGGAAAGTTATTGAAATGTGAATTTTATACTCCTTAGGTACAATATTTGGGGTATGTAATATTTGCAAATGGAATTGTAGTGGATCATAAGAAAATTGAAGCCATCATAAATTAGCTTGCACCCACTAATGTAACTGAAATACATAGCTTTATTGGAATGGCAGGCTATTAGAGGTATTTTGTAAGAAGTTTTTCAAAAATTGCCCATCCTATTACAAACCTCCAAAGAAAAGGAAATGTTTTCAAGTGGATAAACCAATTTGAGGAAGCTTTAAAAACTTTGAAGGAGAGATTGATGACCGCTCCAATTCTCAAAATACAAGCAAATTCATAATTTGTACCAATGCTTCTATTGAAGGGTTGGAAGGAGTCCTTACTCAAGATAAAGCAGTTATCACCTATGAATCATGAAAACTTAAAAAGCATAAAGTAAATTATACTACTCATGATTTAGAATTAGCAACGGTTGTGCACACAATCAAAATTTGGAGGTATTACTTACTAGGAAAATCCTTTGAACTCAAAATTTATTACCAAACTTTAAAGTATATCTTTATACAACATTTTTTGAATGCAAGGCAATGCTGATGGATGGAGTTCCTGGTAAAGTATGATTTTGGCATTGAATATATCAAGGGTAAAGAAAACAATATAGTGTATACCTTGAGTATAATAGGGCACATAACTACTATACATCAGTGTCATTATGATTTAGTTGATCAAGTCAGAGTGCATCAACAGAGGGATGAATTCTATAGTAAATGTCAAGCTTAGGTTGAGAAATAACCTAATAAGGATAAATAATTTGAAATTAAGGATGATTTGCTATATTTTAGAAACATATTAGTTATTCTGGATGAAGGTGGATTGAGAGATACTATTCTAAAATAAGAACATTGCACTCCTTACCCCACACACCCACATGGGGTGAAAATATGTGAGAACCTAAGGAAGGACTTTTATTGGCTAGGAATATAAAATGACATCAACAAATTTATGGCCAGGTATTTAGAATGTCAAAAGGTCAAGGTAAAGAATTTGCACCCAATAGGATGATTATACCTGCATGCTATTCCCACTCATAAGTGGAAAGTTGTCTCCATGGATTTTGTGTTTAGTTTACCCAAAATCAGATTTTGACATGATGCTATACATGTTATGGTAGAAAAATTAACAAAAGTGGCACACTTCATACCTAGGAATATACAAGATGATGCACTTGCAATTGCAAATAAGTTTGCTAGAGAAATATTTTGATTGCATGGGTATCCAAAAGTTATTATCTTAGATAGGGATTCCTGTTTTACATCAAAATTTTTGTAAGCATTACATAAAATCTTGGGTACTAAACTCAACATTAGTTCTGCATACCATCCCAAAATATATGACCAAACTAAAAGGGTCAATCAAGTCCTTGAAGATATGTTATGCATGTACTGTATGGACCATCAAACCAAGTGGGAAGACTATATTTATCTGGTCAAATTTTCTTATAATAATAGCCACCATGCTTCTTTGGGTATGGCTCCATTTGAAGCCCTATATGGGAGATGGTGTAGAACTCCTCTATATTGGGATAATCCAGAAGATCAAGTAGTGATCGGACTGGATACTATAAATATGATGGAGGAATAGTTGAAAAGAATACGTCAAAGGCTCAAATAAGTCATAGATCGTCAAAAGAGCTATGCAGACCTCAAAAGGACACGAAGGGAATTTTTTGTGGGAGATAGAGTCTTCTTAAGGGTGAAACCTAGCAAAAGTTTCATTAAATCTTCCAAGCTTGACCCAATATTTGTAGGACCTTTTGAGGTTAGAGGTTAGATTAGTCCTACCACCTATAGGCTTGCTTTGCCACCTAGGTTGTCAAATATCCATGAAACCTTCCATTTGTCCCTCCTTAGGAAGAATATTTCATATCCATATCATGTGTGGAATGTTTCAAATTTATAGATATCAGATCCCCTTTACTTTTGAGGTTTGCCCTATCCAGATTTTGGGTTTTAGGACCAAGAGTTTAAGAAAAATAAATATAGAGCAATGTAATATCCAATGGGACCAATACTCTGATAAGAATGCCACATGGGAAAATGTGGATGATATGAATAAACATTTTCCTTTTCTTTTTTATTATTGTTTGAATTTACATTAAAACATAGGGATTGTGTTTATTTCAAGTGGGAGAGAGTATAATGACCACCCTAAAATGAGTCTTTTAATTGCAATTATAATTGTTATTTAATTTTATTATATGCTTCTAGGATGAGATATTGTTGATAGCCTTTGTTTTGCAGGTATTGGTCCTCAAATAATAAAATGGGTAATGATGGTGGTGTGAAATATCATCGTAGTGGGGTATCCACATAGAAAGGGATGAAATAGGCCCTACCAGCGATACACTCACCAATAGCTTGAGAGTACATGGAAGCTATAATAACTACATTCATTTAAATGAAAAATGAATGTGTGCTTTACATTATGAGTATGTGTCTTGGATTTTGAATGCATTGTTTGAATGTTTACCTTTAAACCTCAAATGGTAAGGAAAGTGCCATGAACATGGGAGCTATTCTTACCAGGCAGACAATAACCCCAATTATCATCAAAGTTACCTATAAGAGTCTAAAATGGAGGTATAGATGCATGTGAGGTAATTTTTTAATATGGTTGTTTATTTTATTTCTATATAATAATAATAATAATAAAAGAGAGAAATTATTATAAATCTCTATAAAAGAAAATAGTTATAATAATTCATCCTACTATTGTGGTAAGTATTATTAATAAAATAATATAAAATCATTTTATATTATTATTTTATTAAGTATTATTAAAATAAATTAATATAAAATAATATTATTAAATTATTTTATATTATTATTTTATTAAGTATTATTATTAATAAAATAGTATAAAATATATGTACTAAGTGGAAGGAAAATTACCTTTAAATATATACATATATATATAGATGATGAATATTAGTCTCTGATTTATATAGAGATGATCTCTCCCATTAAATTTTGAAACATGGTTTAAACTTCGCCTATCCACCTGGCAGAATGAGGCCATGGTGAGTTGGCTTTGCACATGCACCCTTTACGATTTATTTTTACCTATTAATTGACTGATGGGGAAATGGAGGGGGCATGCATATTGTATTCAAAATACAAAATAGAAAGAAATAGAGGAGCTATCAAAAATGGATAATCCTAGTAACAGGTCATATATACCAACTTATAGAAGTAATATGCTTAATTCTGGTTGATATATGATGATAGATGCTTTATTTATTTATGTTTAAACTAGATAAAATTCTCAGATGATAATAGATGAAAGTATGGTATTATCTGTTAGAGTTAAAATATATTACATCATTTGGGTCATGTAAATGTACCACATTTGGTACATAGTTAGAGTAGATATTACTTTACGAGGAAGTTAGCTACTTACTTCAAGCAATGTAATAGATTCACAAGTGTTAATGTGCATGTTATAATGTGCAAGGTGTCCACTTGTACAGCTAGGTAGAGTGTTGGCCAAGGAATATATTTTTCTATATAAAGGACCTCATAGTGATAGATCATAAGATGTAGCATATAGATATCATTATAGTAGAGAGTAGTAGATAGTGGTAGAGCTCTTGTATGGAGCACAATGTAGTTCTTTAGCTTATATTAATGGAGTGACCATATCTTCCATATTGTATTGTATTTTCACCATTTTCTATTTATAGTATATTTTTTTTGGTAGATAAGATACTATAGCATTAATACCGGGTTTTACAAGTTGACCCAAAACCTTTTACAAAAATCAGCCCAGGGCTATTGATGAACATATCCTTACTAAGGATCCTATATATGTAAAATCTACATGCCGCCAAAGCCATTACATCCGATAAGGCACATAGCCTGTTATCAAAAGAAACTTCCCATACAACATTTTTGGAGGTAACATTTTGGGTATACCTCGAGAGAACACATATGCATCATAATTATAAAAAAGAAACAGACACGGATCCCTTCCTTGAGACAATGGAGAAACAAAAAGCTATAGACACACATAGCAGAGTACTGAAAAAACTCCCACAAGCTCTGTATTGATAGTTACTCTTAATAATTCTTTGGTAATTGCTTTCTTTCGTATATGACATGCTTTGGTACCACATACTATCTTGGAAAATCAACCTTGGAGAAGTGAACCTATTGGCTAGATTTATGGTGGTGGCTATCTGGTGGTCCACGTGGCTTTGGTTCGAAGTCTTATATTGCCGTTTCTTTCCTTCCTTGTGATTATCAACCAACCTCAAATTACTAAGATGACTAGGAGCCATGTTATTTGATATGTGACTATCCCCATTATTCTTTGTGGTATTTCCAAGTAGCATCCACGAAGACTGACATCTCAAATTATTTTTATTATGAGCCAATTAAAAAAAGAGATGGGAATACTCCTAGTCTTCGAACTTACAGTGCCTTCCCTATTGGTAAATTTGACTATCATTCTTGGCATTCTTGTTGAATAAGATCCTCTACTTCACTCGGGACACCGTGTTCCCATTTGAAAATTCCATCACCATCGACACCCAAATTTGCTAGCTTATCAACAAATTTTGTTAGCTTCCCGAAAGACATGTTGGGCTTTTTTGTCTTGTCTTCCCTGGAAAAGGATCCTAGCCTCTTCAACAATTGTTTTAATCCTCCAAGGAGGTGTTTTCCAATTATTGAGGAGATTTATAACATGTATAGAGTCTCCTTCTATGATCAAATTGCCTTCTAAGTCTTGAGTCATTTGAAGGCCTCTCCACATAGCTCTAGCTTTAGCTTCGTTGTTAGTCCTTGTTTCCAAATATTTAGAAAATGCAAGCATCATATTCCTATTATGATCTTGCACAATGCCACCAACACTTGCTCTTCCAAGATTGTCCTTAGCTGATCCATCAAAATTAAGCTTAAACCAATCGGTAGGAGGTGGAGACCACTTAACATTGGCTTTGGGGTTGACTACCCTAGGCACAGACTCATCTAACAAGGTTAAGCTTAAATATTAAGCAATCGTGGTCTCTTGTAGATGAGGTTTACAACTATCAAAAGGGATAAGGTTCACATTCTCATTGGAAAAGGATAGGATCCTGGCAATGATAGTTTTATGATCATGGATAGACTCATTAAAGACTCTATGGTTCATTTCTAACCACACTTGCCAAAGATAGTGATTGAGACAAATTTTCCACATGTATCTAGGCATTTGGATTGAAAAGGAGCAAGGCCACTGGATGAAAAAATCAAGTATGGTGGTTGGTTTAACCCATGAAATATTGAAGGCCTAAAAAGCCCCACTTAGGATAGTCAAAGAAAAAGGGCACTAAAGGAAAATGTGATAAATGGTCTCCCAATTAGCCCTACATAGATAACAATGATTAGTGATACAAATACCTTTACGCATCATATTATCAATGGTTAGAATTCTTCCTTGGATAACCAGCCATGAAAAGACTGCAATTTTTGGAATTAAATTTTTTATCCAAACTAGGTCCTTTTGGAGGACAAAATCCTCGTCATCAAGCAGAAGCTTGTAAGCTAATTTAACAGTGAATTGCCATTTTTTCGTAGGAGCCTAGGTCACTTGATCTTCCTTGGGTCTCATGGGGATAAAATGTTGCTTGAGAATGTTACAAAGATCATTTGATTCCACTTGAAATACCTGAATTCTTATTTATTTCCACTTCATTCTACCTCTATCCTCAACCATATAATCGAAGACTTTTTTGCCAATGAGTTCTTCTATGATATCTCTGATTCGGGCTAAGTTAGGATATTGCATCAGTGGTTCGTCCTTAGCCCACCTGTCATTCAAATAAATTATTTTACTAACCATTGCCTAAAACCCATCTTAAACCTTTTTTAATGATTTCCTTACAATTAAGAATTGCTTTCCAAGAGTCACTTAGAAATTGGCCAGTCATTTAGAAATTCCATATTTTTCATTTGATGATAGTTGTCCATTCATTTTCTTCACCAAAAATGAGACGCCATGCCTGCTTAGCTAGTAAAGCTAAATTTATATGAGCAATTCTCCTCAGACCTAAGCCCCCATTTTTCTTGGGTTTGCAAACTTTGGTCCATCCTACAAGGTGTATCCTTTTTTTCTCCTCTGATCCAGTCCATAATATTCTTTTTGGAGTTTCTCAATTTTTTGGAAAACCTTCATAGGGGCTTTGAAAATAGAGAGGAAATAGACTGGAATGCTCTAAAGAGAGGCCTTAGTGAGGGTCAGCTTTCCTACTTGAGATAGAAGATGACCTTTCCATCCAAAAATATTTTTTTGAATTATTTCAATAACCCTGTCCCACATTGACTCTCTCGGAGAACCAATGAAAAGAGGGAGACCAATATACAAAGTGGGGAGGTTTGCTATATCACACCCTAAAATTTTTGCAATCCTTCCTTGCCTCTGAATGGGGGTGTTCAAGAAATATAACTTGCTTTTATTGAAATTAACTTTCTGACCAGCAGCATCCTCGTAGAGTTGTAGGATGTATTTAATTATTTTGGCCTCAACCATTGATGCCTTAGTCAATATAAGGGTATCATCAAAAAATTGTTGGTGAGAAACAACCCTAGTGAGAGATGTTGCCTTGATTCCTAATATTAGCCTTGAACTGTAAGCATTTTTGATGGTTATGCCTAAAGCTTCTGCCACAATGATTAATAACATGGGGCTGATAGGGTCCCCTGTCGAATTCGTCTATGACTTTGAAAGTAACCAGCAATTTTTCCATTAACTAGAATCTAGAACCATGCTTTAGAAATACATTATTTGATCAAATTAACCCATTGGTCGTGAAAACCAAACTTAAGGAGGACAACAATAAAAAATTCCCAATTTAGCCTATCAAATGCTTTGTTCATATCAAGCTTGAGGGCAAAAATAAACCTGTTAGTCTTATGAGAAAGAGTGCAAAGCTTCATGAACTATGATAACTCCATACAAGATTGACCTGCCCTAGATAGAGCTTCCTTGGCATGGATCTATGATGTGGGGCATAATATCTCTCATTCTATTTGCAATGGCTTTAGTTAGGATCTTGTAAGAAACATTGCACAGACTAATTGGCTTGAAGTCAGCCATAGATTCAAGGGTTTGCTTCTTAGGAATTAGAGAAATAAAAGTAGAGTTGATACCTTTTGGGATATTATTGCTTGCTTGGAATTATCTGATAGCAAAAATTACATCCTCACTTACGATGTCCCAAAAATCTTGATAGAAATGAGGGGGAAAGTCGGGTCCTGGGGCTTTGTCTAGCTCCATGCTAAACAAGGCTTCCTTAATTTCCTCATCAAAAAAGGGAGCTAGAAGCTTAAGGTTTATATCCTCATTTATTATGCTAGGAATGGATTGTAAGAGAGTATCTTTGACCTCCTCATTGCATTATGATTCCTGACCAAGGATAGAATTGAAATAAGTTACTACCTCCTTTTTGATTTCTATTAAGTCTTGAGTAATAGAACCATTTGCTTTTTTAAAAAAAATTATCTTGTTATTGCTTCTGTTTCTAAGCGTGGTGACGTGAAAAAACTTGGAATTTGAATCTCCATATTTCAACCAAAGAGCCCTTGATTTTTTCCTCCAATATATTTCCTCACAGGCCAAAATGTTATGAAACTCTGCTAGTTTTGTTCCTTCCTCCTACCTAGTAGTTTCATCAGCATCACCATGTTGGATCCTTTGATCAATTATCTTCAAACTTTAAACAACCTATTTTTTATTTTCAAAGAGGTTCCCGAAGACCTCTTTTCTCCAAGTTCAAAGCTTTTCCTTAACAAAATTTAATTTGCCAGCAAGTTTAAAAGCTGCACTACCCCTGATAGGCTGCTGCCACCACTGACTTAAGTTATCTCTGAAACTAGAATGTTTGATCCACATAGATTGAAATCTGAAAGGTTTCTTGAAGGACAGAGATTTAGGGATATCCAACAAAATAGGATTATGATCAGAGGTAATTTTAGGAAGGGCTTGCAGGGTAGAATCACCGAACAAAGTTGTAGCCTCCTTTGATAGAAAAAACCTATCAAGCCTTTCTTGAATGAGATGACACCCTATCTACCGATTGCTCCAAGTATAATTTGCTCCTCTAAGTTTTACATCCATCAACATGTTGGAGTTCACAAAGTCATTGAACTCATCTATGCTCTTGATAGGTGGTCCATTTCCACCCATTTTGTCTGAAGGGTAAAGAGGAGTGTTAAAATCCCTAGCTAGAATCCAAGGGACATTATGGAAGATTTCACTCAAATTGCCTAAGTACTCCCATAGTAGAGCTCTCCCTTGAATTGAAGTCGAGGCATAAATATTTGAAAGGATCCATGACCTGTTGCTATTTATTTCCTTAAATAAAACACTAAGAACCCTGTCATATTTTTGAATAATGGTGCCTTCTACTATCCGGGGATCCCATAAAGTCATAAGGCCTCCAGATGCTCCTCTGGCTGATTTGCAAACCATCTCCCCTTGATTCCATATTTTTTTTGCTATTTTTTTTGACTAAATCTCATCAGTTTTTGTTTCTTGCAACATGATAATAGTTGGATTCACTTGATTTCTTATTGCACTGACTTCCCTGTGTTTGGGTAGGCCATTGAGGCCTCTCACATTCCATGAGAGGAACTTCATTTAGATTTTTTGGGATTTCTTCCTCTCTCCCTCCCTTGAGGGGGTTTTCCTAATTTGTTGTCTTGAGAACCCGAAATAACCTGTTGAAATAAGGTTCTCTGTTTTCCATTGGCAATGTCATTATCAATTTTAATTTTTTGATGCTCAGCATTTGATATTCTCCCTCTTCTTTTTTCATTGCCAAAATCTATAGGAGACTTCATAGTGCTCCTGGTTTGTTTAGGACTAAACTAAGGGGAGGTAATTTTTTGCAAAATCGGACTACCATATTCCTCGATCCGAAGAGTTTCACATATCTCCACCCCTACATCCAAATCTTCTCCTTTTTTCCTGTATTCCCTTGGTCTGTGGGATGACCCCTCAGTAGGATTCACTTAGCTCCTAGCGATGATGTTAGGGAGATGAGATTTTTATTTTCCAATGCCTCAACTTTCTTCCTAAGTTCTTCAGAATTAGGGTTTGGCTTTAGGATGCCCATTGGGCTTGAAGTATTTCTAGCATTGGGGTTTAAGGATCCTGACTTGGATGTGGATTCTAGAGATCATGCATTAGGGTTTGGATTTGTGATGCCCATGGGGCTTACATTAATTTTAGCATTAGGGTTTGACTTGGATGGGGATTTGATAGATTTAGAAAGGTTAGCTTGAAGGTGCTGGGCTTCCATGTCTTCCGATAATCCTCCTACTCCCATATTGGATAGAATTGAAAATTTATTTGAAACTAGAGGATTGGAACTTACCGAAGTATTTTGGTTGCCAACAACCTATTGTTTTCCTTTGTCTTGTTGGGACCCTGCACCCTCTCTTTTCTTTTTTTGGTAGACATAGTTTTCCTAATTGAAATCGCCTTTTCCAGGGAAACTCCTCAAATTTCCTTTGTCTAGCATTCCTTGCTTCTGCTTTTCTCTATTCATTGCCAGGTTAGGGCACTGATTGTATAGATGTCCTTGATTTTTACATTCTGCACAGAATGTCGGTCTATTGTCATATTCTACCAGTTATTTTCTATAGTATTCTCCATACTCTAGCTCCACAAACCTTGGAAATTCATTATTAAAATTAGTATTTACGTAGATTCATGCATGAGTCATCCTTGTCCTGGCCAAGGTCGCATGGTCAATGGATATCAGGTCCCTTATAGTTCTGGCTATGCCTTGGAGCCAATATTCATTGAAGAATGGGGCAGGTAGACTCGAGAGACAAACCCAAATAGGGGCAATGTTAATATTTTTCTTTTAAGGGTCAAAATCTTCACCCCATCATCTGAGAAAAAGGCTCCTTTTGCCTAGAAACCAAGGACCTCCTATTAAAATGTGGTTAGCATCCTCCATATTATTAAAACGGATAATGAAGAAACCTCGAGTTAGAGCTACCAACTCCAAGTTGCCTACTAGTCGCCATTTACTCGTTGCCCAAGCCTTGATAGTCTCCATGTCCGACCTACCTCCCAAAAACTTGCCTACCAGGGAGAATTCTTCCATTAAAATAAAAGGGCTCATGGAACTTGTCGGGGCTGAAATTTTATTATTTACTGGAACTAGGGGTAGAAGAGAGAGAACCTCCTTTCTTTTTCCTCTAAGAGTCTCAGCAAAATACAACCACTTCTTGGGCCCTACATTGTCCTTCGTATCTTTTTTATCGAGGTCTTTCTGAGGAGGGTCGAGCCCCCATGTGATGCTCGCCTCCAAATCTACCGTAGCCTGATAACCTTCCTCTGGATCCTCGCTTGATCCATGCTCGAGGTTCCCACATGCACCTTTCGTACTTGCTCTACCTCTATCGCCTTGGCTGAGATTCCTGCCCAAAAATTCAAACCCTCACTCCTGTCGCACCCGCTAAACCTCAACTCACTCATTCCTCTTGCTGAAGGAGAACGAAAGAAAAAAATAATCTAAATAGGAGTAATTATTAGTAATATGATGATCTTGGAACCACTTTCCATATAAATCCACATATAGTTTATTCTAAACTTTAATTATAACTAGATTCCATAATTCTATCCTCATTATCCCCTCAAATAAGGGCATCCAATTCCTAAATCAATTTACCCTTGGTTCCTCTCAGAATAATCATAGTTATATTTCTACTCAATTTCCTCCTTATTTATAGAATATTTTAGTCATATTGTAGATTCAATTTCTTTCATCTTATCAAGACCTAAGTTAGATCTCTCCCACTACATATATTATCAAAAGATAAGAGTGGTATCAGAGCCACAGTGAATCGAGATAGGAATAGAAGGGCCTACATCCATCATAGTTTCTCTTTGGACTTTTGGAAACTGGACTCACCAGTGTGCACCACCACTTGCAAAAGTCGTCATAAGAGAAGTCCACTAGGTCAATAGGAATGAGAGGATCACAAGTGAGGACTAAAAATAAAATATTAGTTACAAAAATTCTGAGATTACATCTGGCTAGAGTCTTTTCACAAAGTTGAAAAAAAACTCGTGAAGACTAGGAATCAACATTCATACCACTAGATTAAAAAATCAACTAGTGAAGATTATTAGCTCCATATTTATAAGTTCTTTTTTTTGAGTTTCTAACAACTTGTTGTAGGAAAAGGAGATTCAAGATTTTTTTGGGGAAGCTTTAGGGTTATGCATAAGGGGTCGAATCCAAAATGTATTTATAAAATTTTGGCAAATCAGTTTCAAAATCTAGGTGAATAGTGTCCAAAAACATGTAGAAGGTTCACTATTATTATGGGCAATGTTGGAAATTTAAACTTAAAATTGTTAAATTATTATAAAATTGGGGCGAATCGACCCAAAAAACAAATTTACACCTAGAAATTTTTGGCTAATGGGCTTTGGTCAAGGGTCCCAAATATTAGCCAATTCCAAATTTTGAAAATCCTAATTTTAGCCAATTTGGCGAATAATAGCCACTATGCATAACCATGGCCGAAGCTTACTACAAGAGAGTTAGGAAGAAATATTCTTAGAATCATTCTAGCGCTTGCATCAGCAAGGATAAGATTAAATATTTCAAAGACCTCAAGAAAGGTCCCATTACAAGAGGTGCAATCCTACAAAGTGTAGAAGTGAAGAAAAAGACCACAATAGCCTTATAGCAGAATCAAGAAAGAAGAGACTCCAAAAGATGAGTTGAGGAGGATATAGGATATTGGTGATCTCTATTCAAGATCAATACCTATGGAGTATAAAAAAAGAAAAGTCCAAAGAATCCTAGAAGTAGAATAGGCTAGAGAAGCCTAGAAGAAGAAAAAACCAGAGAATCCTTGAAGAAGAAAAGGCCAGAGAAGCCTTGATCAAGAAGAAGGTTGTAGAATCCCTAGTTTTGAAGAAGTCTTTGGAAAAGTATTCTTGATTTAGAAGATAAATTCCTAATTTATAAGAATACTCCAAATAATTTTTTCTGAAGAATACTTAAAAAAAGAATTCTTAACTCAGAAGACAAATTTATAATTTAGAAGAATACTTCTAAGAAGAGTTCCTAAATAATACTTTAGAGAAGATATTATGATTCGGAAGAAAAGTCTAGAAAGGAGTTTCTAAAGAAGACTCTAGAGAAGAGTCCAAGAAATAGGAGATTGATTATCTCATTTACTAATTAAATATCTCATTCAAGAAGGATTTGAAGACATCAAGATAATATCTCAGTGAAGAACTTCCATTCTTGTAATAAAGAGGACTTGGAGAGTCCTGTATAAATCTAGAAGCAACATAATCAAAAATCCAAGAATAATATCTCATCACCAATACTTTTAGAAGAAGAAGCTTGAAGAAAAAGTCTCAGTTGGAAGACTAGAGAAGCTACAAGATAGAAGATCTAGGAGAGGTATTAAGTAGAAGGCTTGGAGAGCCTTATTATAGAGATCGTAGAAGCGTCATCAAAAGAGTTCCTAGGAGAACTCATTGGAGAAATCCACTACCAAGGAGAAAGCTCCTGATAGTGAAGGACTTGGGATAATTATCGCCATCTAACAACAAGCCCAAGAGAATAAGAATTTGGTAAGGAGTGCCAAATCCAGAAGAAGAGTCCAGTGAAGACCTCAAGATATTCAAGATCTTGAGAAGAATATCCTATTTGAAATCAAAATTTGATAAGAATATTGAATGAATATTCAAACAAAATAAGCCTACCAAATCTAGGAGATTTGGAGATTACCTCCCACAGCAAGAAGGCACAAGTTCAAAGAAAGGAGTTCTATGAATCTATAACAAAAGGTAGAATATCACTGGAAGGATCAATCCACCAAACCTACAGCTTAATATAGAAAGTTCAAGAACACAATTTGGTGAAGCGGGAAGATATTATAGACAACCAAAAAGAAGCTACTAATTAATCCACTACAAGGTAGTAACTTGGTGAAAAAAACATCAAGATCTACATCTACTACATAAGACATTAAAGGTAAGCAACTAGGGTGCAATTAGTTGAAATTAAATTAGGGTTCATTATCAAATTCCATTAAGAACCATATTTACATTAAATTTACAATAAGGACTCATATTATAGTATTCCAAAAAGTGCAAAAAGGAGAATTCATTTAAATATATATTTGCACATTAATAGGAGTTGGATATTTTTGAAAGAAATAAAATTATCATCTACCTATTATCTATCTAGAAAGCAAGAAGACTACATCCTACAATATTTATTGTAGTTAAAATTATAGAATATTCATTAAGGGTTCTTTACAAATTACTCTTAAGAATTAAAAAATATTATTGAGTGCATTAGAATTTATTTTGAGAGTTTATAATCATTAACAGTGCATTATTAACCCATTAAGCACTATACTGGTTGATTTTTAATAGTTACTCTCAAGAATTAGTTTGTGTTGTTAAAGGCACAAAACTAGCACAATAATTTATAGAATTGCATGTCAAATGAAGCCACCAATACAAGCAAAAGGTGTAGAAGGAAGCCACCATTAATATCCTTGAAGGAAGCCTCAAATCAAGACTTGGTGAGTCTTAAGATTCAAGGAGAATATAAGGATTTCATTTAAGTGCAAAGCATAGAAATTCTTACTTCAAAAATAGCATCTCATTAGCTTGGATTAACTATCATGAAAATATCCAAGGAAGCAGATTAAAGAAGGTAAGAAGGATTTCATAAAAAGGTCCTTCGTATTGGTGCAAATCTAACTATTACAAAGAACCTCTTTTATTCCATATAAAGGATAAAAGTAATCCTATTTACAGGAAGGAGCGTAGACATTATATTTTGTAGGTGGAAGGGCAAAGTTTGAGTAAGAGGAAGGAGCCACCAAAGATCTCACACATATAAGAATAAAGGTGTTTAAAAATAACATTTCTCCACGTCCAATCCAGCCCTAGGAGCAAGCGTATCACTTGCAATATTGGAGCTATTATAAGAAGCCATTGCCATCCAAGTCTACATAGAGAAAATGGTAGCATACAGAGGGATATCATCTATGTAGAAGAAGTGCTATCAAAGTGAAGCAAAAATGCTAGCAAACAACTGATATAAAAGATATACAAACAACATATTACAAGCATAAAGATACAAAGGAAGAAGTGCTATACCCAAGGTTTCTACTTGGAGATAACGACTACCATTGAAGAGCATAAGAAGATGCCATAAGATCACCATTGGGAGCACCATAGAACCAAGAAGCAATATAATTGGTGCCATCCATTATTCTCATCAAGACAACATGCGAATAGAGAAGAGGGAATGCTTACATTTCAAGAAACATAGCAAGCCAATGCACATTTTAAAGTTATAGGCAAATATAGGGCATCAAAATCCATTGTTGGAGCATTTGAATAAAGGTTTATATGCACAAGTTGTGAGTGCCACTTGGCACAAGAGCTCTAAGCACCCAACGTTCATAAATAATGCAATGCTTACCCAGGAGGAGTTACAAGTCTTTGGGAGGTTACCACCAAATTCATCATTGCATACATTGGAATATCAATTCCTACTAAGTAATGCTCAAGTGACACTTTTCAAAAATTTACAAGGAAGTAGTCCTATTTAAGGCATCCAAATTGAATAAGGAAAAGCATCGTAGGTCAAAGATAAGACTAGCATTAAATGGTGTGAAACACATTCAAAGAAAGAAGGCTAATTCGAGCCTATGTGCCATTCGAATGAGAAAACCAAAATTTAAAAAGCTATCATAATATTAGCAAATACAATGCCTCATTCGATACAAAATCCAATGTATCATTCATGGAATGAATACATTATAAAACCAGCCATACCAACATTCAATTTGTAGAGGATAAGATCGAGCATTATTTAAAGAAATACCAGCATCAGTTACAAAGAAAATAAGTGATACTTAAGGGAGAATTCAATGTCAGTCAAATAAGGTATTAAATACCATTTCAAAGGATTTAAATCTGCCACCTCACAACATCAAGGCAAAGGAATACAAAGGTAAATCATATACTATTTATTGCTTGCTATAAACTCAGGATATATTGGAGTTATAAGGACACATTATATTTACTATTACAATTCATTCACTTAGCATTAGTAATATATTACGCAAGAATATTTAAAAATACTTATATTTACAAATAATAAAGTAGGAGGAATAAGGATTTCAACTTGGAAATTAAAAATCATATTATTGCAAATATTATATTGTTTTCTAATATTCCCAATTAGGGAGTTATAAGGAATACTACACCAAATAAATTATTAAAAATTAGAAACATTAAAGGCTATAAAGGAGGTCTATTTTGGAAATCAAGAGTTGGAAATAAATTGGCATACTTGTCTCAAACCATATTAAAGGGACAAAAGAAATCCAACAAATAGAACCTTATAAAATTAGAAAGTGCTTAAGTTCAATAGAAGTAATAAGGTATAATAGAAGTTGATTTTTGATACTTACAAAACATTACAAAATAAACTCAAAATTGAACTACTATTCTCAAAAAGCACTTTATCAATCACTAGGGACTTATAAGGCATTCTACAAAATTTGATAATAATAGCACTCATCAAAGATAATCAAGTACTTAATCCATTTGGGAGTCATAAGGTTTCTACAAAACCTAGAATTTCACCAAGGTATCATCAAATAAATACTAGGGAAATTAAAAGAAAATCACAAGGATCATCATGGCATCAAAAAAAATATTTCTTGCAGAATCCCAGTTACTCAAGGGACCAAACTATTTCTCCTAGAAAAATAAGGTAAAAGCAATCTTAGTATATGAAAAAATTTGGTGGATAACTCAAGGAACAGAAAAAGACCAACCACAAATGATATTGAAATTTAGAATTTTTATGAAAAATATGCAAAAGCTCTAATGATAATAACCTTTGCCATCATTGATGAAATACAACCTTATATCAGTTCAACAAAGACATCTACAAAAGCATGGAAAAGCTTAGAAAAATTTATTTAAAGGAAAAAATAAAGCCACTATCCTTCATCTTCAAACTCAACTACATTATCTAAAAATGAATAGTGGCAAGAGCATAGAACTATTCCTAAGAAAAGTAGTAGATATTAAAGGGAAATTATTAACCTTAGGAGAAGATATAAAAAATGAACTTCTTACTCAAGTAACCATGAGAGCACTTCCAGATAACTATAAACATTTTATTACATCTTTACAAGTACTAAGTAGAGATACTTATTTTGATGATCTAATCAATATTCTACAAGAATATGAGGTAGAAAATATAGTTAAATATGAAATGAATAAAACTGCAATGACATCGAAATATAATCCACAGGAGAATATTGCTTCATCGTCAAGAGGATGAAGACCATCATATAATAGGTATTGTCATATATGCAAAATAAAAGGTCATAGCACTAACTATTGTAGATTCAATCCTAAAAATCATAATCAAGAAAATTAGATGAACAATGGAAGCAGATTTCAACCACAACAATATCAAAACCAGTAGCAAGCTCAAAATCTATCCAATTATCCTCAATTGGAGTATCGAAAAGAGAATCAGAAAGGACATATAACTCAAAGAATAGAAGAAATTGAAGAACTAGAATAATCTATAGATGATTATGAAGTGAAATATCTTTCAGCAAGAACAACAAATTATGAAGATACTAACTACTTGCTTGAACATGTTATAGAGATCAAAGAAGAAGAATACAATGTCCAAGACAAAGAAGAAGATCCATATTAAATATTGAAATCTTCAATACCCAAATAATGTAATATAGGGGGGTGTTAGAGTTAGAATATATTACATCATTTGGGTCATGTAAATGTACCACCTTTGGTACATAGTTAGAGTAGATATTACTTTAGGGAGAAGTTAGCTACTTCAAGCAATGTAATAAATGCACAAGTATCAATGTGCATGTTATAATGTGCAAGGTGTCCACTTGTACAACCAGGTAGAGTGTTGGCCAAGAAATATAATTTCCTATATAAAGGGCCTCATAGTGATAGATTATAAGACACAACATATAGATATAAAGAGCATTGTAGTAGATAGTGGTAGAGCTCCTTTATGAAGCACAATGCAGTTCTATGGAGTGACCATATCCTCCATACTGCATTGTATTTTTACCATTTTCTATTTAGAGTATATTTTAGTCATATTGCAGACTCACTTTCTTTCATCTTATCAGGACCTATGTTAGATCTCTCCCACTACATATATCCTCAAAAGCTAACATTATCTTCTTTCTAAATAGAAGTGTTTTTACTTAGTAACTTATATATTTACCCTTTAATAAGCCTTAGGTATTCCTCTCTTGCATTAGAAAGAGATTCCAAGGGTAGTTCTTGAGTTACTCTTTTTAAATGAGGGAGGGTGGTGTGATTAAATTTGTAATTCACGAATATTGTGAGTATTACATTATTTGTTCTAATGTATGTGTCACTTTGTGAAAGTGAAATGTGTCAAAAGAGAGAAGTGAGTGAAGAGTCACATTGACATGTGGCATGTTGAGAGCTTGTCTTAATGACAAGAATGTGAAAGGTTGTATTTCTTGGATTTGTAGAGGAGAGCAACAATTTAAGGATTGAAAAGTCATGTATTGTATTATACTGGAGATAACTCTCCATGGTTGTATCATATCTTGATCATACCTTGAATATGGAAGAATAATAGATGAAGATCTCTCTTTTGTGATATATTTCTATGTCAATATATTTGTGTCAATATTTATGTGTGATCTTGTGATGTTCTTATGTTTCAATGCATAATATTATGATCTCAAATTAATGTTTTGTTAACATGAAATAGTGTCGTGTTCCAACAACAAACCCCTGCACTAAGATATTTTCCCACAGTAGTAAAAGGATTTAAAAAAATATTATCATAATAATAATTAAAATAAAATAACTTGCTTTCTTATGCTATGTTTTGATCAATGTGTGTAGAATTTTGAATGTGTGCATTCATCCTTAAGCCGTGTAAGGAAGGTATGTGTGTTGTTCTTGCAAAAGATATGTGTGTCTTGTTTTTGAAAAGAGTTTATTATTATAGAGGATATATATAACTCTTGCATGAGAATGGACTATAACTATTGCTTTATGCTTTCATTGCTTTATTTTGAGATAATTTTGGCATGTTTTTGGTTTGCACCATATTCATGTGATTGTCGTTTGTGAATATTGTGAATGTGCTTGGCATATTAAGATTTGCATTATTTTTTTTAATGTATTTTCAGAGGAGCCATTTTGATCCTGCTTAAAAAAATTGAAGAATGTAGTTACTGGTTCTAGCTATTGTCTATTCGTATGATGTTCTTCAATTGTCATCAAGGATCGAAAGTGTTTTTATGGTGCAATAGCATCTGTGATACCATTTAATTTTATCTTGAATTCTTAATATGTTTTGGTGCATATTTTGTTATCCACTTGGTGCGAGTTTAGATGTTCATAATAAATATATATGGTGTACATATTCAGAGAGCTAAATTATGTGTGTATCACTATGTTGGGAGTTAAATTTCATTGGCTATGCAACCACTTAGAATTTATTTTACTTTATTTGTTTGATGACGTTCTAAGTTACACAATAACATTTCCACCTATATACTATGATTTTAATACATTGCAATATGTTTTCATATTGCTTGATAAAACTTTGATTAATAACTGGTCAATGAGCACCATGTATATAATTACACATTCTGATTACACAAGTTGGAAACATATCTAAATTATAAGCTTTTATGGTTTTCATGATGGGTTGAATTATTATTATGAAATTGTGATAGTTTATGAGGTTGAATATAACTATGATTCATCTTCTATTATTTCAAAATATATTTAATTTATAGATAATATACTCTTGCTAACACAAAATGATACCATGGGTTTTCAGCTCTATTACTAATTTATTAGGATAATCATATATTACTTTTATCTTATCATATAGATTCATTTATGAATATATACACTACCTTCTAAGGAGTAAATTTAAGATGAAGAACCAATCATGTATCATCTATACACCCTTAGAATTAATTAAACATTTGAGGTAAAAATCGTTGTGAAACTTAGTTCTTTTATTCCTAAATTGAAGCTTAATGTTAACATATTATATTTTGAGTGCTCTTCATTTTAAATAGTAAAATAGGATTTTTAATAATGTACATATTATGCCATGGGTCCTTTTATATTTATTTTAATATATATATATATATATATATATATATATATGTGTGTGTGTGTGTGTGTGTGTGTGTGTGTATAGTAGGTAACCACTTAAAACCAAGGCGTCAATACCATTGGAATTGTAGATATGCAACCAATATGAGTAACCTTAATTACCCAAAATTGGTGGTTTCACATAGGGAACCACTATGACTCAAGAATGATCATTTTTCTAATGAGATAGATCAAGACGAGTAGGTTATGAGGGATAGAATGGTATGTCTCCTCTAGGTTGTTGTGCGAGTAGTACGGTGATGGATCCTTGTACAACTTATGGTTAGGAGAAATCTAGCATGTCAAAAGAGCTAGACTAATCCATGAGGGTTGGAATGGGATAAGTCGTTAATCATAACTTGGCAAGTGAGACTAGGTCTAGAGCTAGGGAAATGGTATAGCCCTAGTTGACTCTAGAGAAAGTGGACAATAAACTAGGCACTAGGCATATATGCTACACCCTTGCATGTTGTATTGGGAAGAGAAGGGCCTAATTAAGCCTAGGTTCCACATGTTAAGAGAAGGGGAGAGTATGCATCCATCCTCTAGGTGTTATGATCCCTATAGGATAACCCCAATCGTGAATTTATGCTCTCATACCAAAACAAGAGGATGAGAAGATAGATATACTAAATGGCACCAACTATGATATTTGGCCAATATTATCCACTTGGGGGTCATTTGAAACAACATAAATATTAAAAGTGGTTGATTATACCTTGTAATAATTAAACATTAGGTGATCATTAAAACTAAATTGACTAAAAAATTTCACCTTAGGGTATGTCTAGTTAGTAAAACCAACAAAAAATTTACCTTGTTGAAAAAGTGAGCTAGATTGGGTTGTACAATGTGATGAGTTAGACTTGGGTTGTTATAGTTGGTATTAGAGCTTAGGTTGTAATATTTCTAGGTCAAATATTCCATAGATAAACTCTAACCCTACCCAAAAACCTGATATAGCTCTTTTGTACCTAGGGGGAAGGATGGTTGCATCAAATATTTAATTGTTCTAGCATCAAATGGATCGAATAATGTCCTTGATGAAATTATTAGTGGATAGGATGGGGTACAATAAAAGATAATGGAAATTTTTATAGAGCAGAATGATCAAATAAAGCTAACTGACGAAGAAACAAACACAAGTTAAGAGTAATGTACTAAGATATACAAGAAAAGAGACCAAAAGCAACATAAATTCTAAAATCCTTCCTCAAAAAAAAATGAGCCTGATCATATAGCAAGTATCAGCAAGGACAGGAAGGAAAAATGTGTGCATCCACATCAGATTGTTTCACCTGTGACGGACCACATTATGCTATAAAATAACCTTATAGGATAGACCAGAGGAAGACACCAGAGAATCAACCTCACATGACTCAAGAAATAGGACTCAAAAATCTAGTTGTAGTTAAATATGAATTAGATATTCTGATACTCTAAAATATAACCTATTTGATAACAAAATGTAAATATTCTAGTATAACAGATAGTTTAATCTCTACTAGTACAATTAGGGATATACTAGAAAGGCCTAAATATTTGGCAAACGAATGGAAAGTAGAATATGGGCCAGGATAAAACTATTCATTCAATCTATGCCTATTTTATCGTCATATTACCCTACCTCAAGGAAAGACTAGTTGGTACCTATATGTAGATCCCTTGCATATCTTTGACATAATTCTTGGTATGGATTTGCTTAGAGCTCATAAAGTCCTTCTTAAATTCAAATAAAGATAGTTATAACTCAATGATAAAATCTAATCAGTGGATTATGGTCCATTGTGATCGTGGCAGACCATATTTGTTTCCAGCCTTGCAAGTTAGGAAGGCAATGAAAAATGGTGGAATAATATATGTGGTCAAGTTGAATAAAAGGAAAGAAATTGAATCCAACTCAAATATTTTTCAGAAGTAACCCATACTGAATGAATTTAGGGATGTGTTCCCCGAAGACTTGTCCGATCTTTCACCTCAACAAGAATTTGATTTCTCTATAGAACTTGTCATATTGAGTTGCAAGAACTAAAAAAACAACTTTAGGACTTGTTAGAGAAGAGATTAATTAAATCCAGTATCTCATCATGGGGTTCCCCTATTCTCTTTGTCAAGAAAAAGGATGGCTTTTTATGATTGTGTATATATTATCGAATGCTCAATAAGGTTACTATTAAAAACAAGTATTCCTTACCCATAATTGATGATCTTTTGATCAACTAAATGGAGCCACCATGTTTTCTAAAATTAATCTCAAGTTAGGATATCATCAATTGAGAGTATGTTAAGAAGACACTCACAAAATGCATTCAAAACAAGGTATGGACATTACGAATTTACAGTCCTACCTTTTGGATTGATAAATACCCCAACTGCCTTCATGAATATCATGAATAGTATCTTTCAAGAGCAACTAGATACTTTTGTGCTCATATTCCTTGATGATATATTAATTTACTCTCAAAACAAGGAGGAACATGATCAACACATTGAAGAACACAGGCTTATACTGAGAGGGGGGTGAACAGTATAAGATCAACTTTTACTTTTCTTTCCCAAACAATATTATCCAATATTATCAATGGCAATATCAATGGTAGTAATCAAAGCAATGCACAAATCATCACACACAAGAGAGACACAAATTTAACGTGGTTCACCCAATGTGGGCTACTCCACGGAGAAAATATTTCTACTAAATTTTCTCAACAAATCTCTTGGGAATCAATTCCCTATTACAATGTTTATGGACCTCTATCCAAAGGAGACACCAATCCCCTATGCTCTGATTTGTGGATCTCTCTCCATAAGAGAACTCTTTCCCCTTTTATCTAGTTCATGGATCTCTCTCCATAGGAGAACTCTTATTCCCTTCATGAACTATCCCCATAAAACTTCTTCCCCTTTCATGGAACTTGATCCAGGAGAACTCTATCTCCTCAAATAGTTCATGGATATCTCTCCATAGAAGAACTCTATCTTCCTATCTGGTTCATGGATCTCACTCCATAGGAGAACTCTATCTCCTCTACTCTAGTTGATGATCTTCTAGAAGACTTATACCCCCACTACTCTAGCTTGTGGATCTCTCTCCACAAGAGACCTCTATCCCCACTACACTAGTTGATGGATCTCTATCCACTGGAGACTACTATCCTCTTTGCTTTATCACCTCCAAATCCTATTCTCAAATCTATCTCAAATCTACACCAAACTCTATCCCAAGTCTAGCACAAATATACTCTAACTCTTCTCACAAATCTGCACCAAAATCTATCTCAAATATACCCCAAGCCTTAACACAAATCTTGAACAAATATGCTCTTAATTCTATCTCAAATCTACCCAAGCCTTAACACAAATCTTGAACAAACTTCTCTCAATTCTATCTCAAATTATCTCCAAGCCTTAACACAAATATTGAACAAATCTACCTTCAAGTCTTCTCAAAAACTTCTCAAATCTACCTCAAACATCCAAACCTTCAAGTCTTCTTAAAGACTTGCTCAAATCTACCTTCAAGTCTTCTCAAAGACTTGCTCAATTCTACAAACTCAACCTCTTCTCAAAGACTTGCTCAAATCCTTCAAGTCTTCTCAAAGACTTGCTCAAATATATCCTCAAGTCTTCTCAAAGACTTGCTCAAATCTATCCTCAAACCACTCACAAAACCTGCTCAAATATTTCCAAAACTTGCATACAAACACAACTTAAATATTTTTCAAGAAGCTTTCTTCACACATATAAATTCTACTTAGAATTCATTTAACCTCTGGAACATATAGAGAATGATATACTCTATCAAAAACTCAAAATGTTCTACTCAATCATTAAGTCTATCGCTTTCACATGTCTCACATTTATTGCTCTTTTAAAGATAGATCTAGTCTAGCACATGACACCTATCTTCCTGATTCACACACTTGCTTTCACAAATCTGATTTCTAATGTTTGCACATTCACTTTCAATATCACTCAAAACCAATGCCCAAAATCTTCACACAATCATTCAAACAATGAAGCACAATTTTCTCACAAACCCTAAGATAAGTGTTTCCACTTTCTTTCAACAAATATGCACAATGTAGGTCTCAAAACCTAACTCAAATATTTCCAACAATGCTTATCAAACAATCCTTTTCACTCCACCTTATGTTCCAAAACATTCATTCCAACAAACACTTTAAACAAAGGATGATGTGCCCATACCTCTTAATTGCTCTTGTGGAGATATGTCTTCAAAAATCTGTCTCATAAACAATTGATCTTTCTAGTGCCACTTCAAGAGTTAGTTATCAAAATACTCTCTCAATACATCCATATGAATTTTCTTCTCAAAAGATATTTCACCATACAAAAATTACAATAAAATATCAAATCACTTTTACACCTTATTTCTCCTATTCTTTCATGCAAAATAATGCTCAACAAAACAACTAGAAATTACACACATGAATTTCACTTATACACCTTATACCTCCTTCTTATGAAACCAAAATAATGCACTTCAAATTTCAATAAGACCAAAGAAATTTCCACTTTATCTCATGCATCAACCAAGTATTAATAATCTGAAATTTCACCTTTCATCCCTTTTTAAAATAAAAATTAAATCACTTTACTAACCTTATAACTCCCTAACCATACCATACCACAATGATAAAATTTATTAACCCTTATAACTCCTTAACCAAACACAACTTTGCATACCTTTATAAAAAAATAATTCTACCCTCAAGCGCTACCATCGCTGCTCGAACCTACGACCTCGCTAGCCTCCACACCCTAGCACAAGGGCAAACACCACATGGGCTAGCCACCCACACAAACCAAAAGAGCACACACTCTCTTTTGTCCTCTACCACCGGTGCAAAACAAAACCTCAAGCAAAACCTTATCACCTACCTCCACCGCATCTCGAACCCGAGACCTATCGACTACCACGACTTAGCACCATGGACATTGCCATATAGGCTACCTACCCAGATGGGATAGAAGTTTAGAGCCTCTGCTCCTTGTCCTTTCCTCTACCTCAACTTTCAAAAATTGATGTCTTCTTCCTCTCCACCGTGAATCGAACGATGATCGAATGGGTGCACAAATTTCAACGAATGAACACACCATATCAACCACTTTAGCATTGCAATATTTATATGCAATGGTTGCATTAATATTTGATGTCAGTGCTCAAATTTTTAAACCTTTGGCACCAAATAAAATATTATATTTTAATTATAATAATTTAAATCCAAGGGATTTAAATATTATAATTTTATTTTCTTAGGTTAAACTTTTGCCACCATAGTTAATCAATTTAACCTTTTATTTTTGTAGAATTACCACCAAGGTAAATCAAATAGACCTTTTTATTTTTCTTTTTCAAATACCACCATGGTAAATCAACTTGACCCTTTTATTTTTCAATACCATCATGGAGAAGGCTTTTCTTTCTTCTTGTTGCCTCATGCCTCATGTGCCCTTTGAAGAATATTCTCACAAATATTTCCATCAACCTTAGGACATTAAACCTTTTGACATCAATGACAACACAACATGCTCAAATTTCCAACAATCTCCCCCTTTGTCATTGATGGCAACCCTTTTCTAAAATTCCTTTTTCCAAACCATTTGATTCCAAATCTGCTCCCCTGACTGAATGCTCTCCCCTTACTCAAATATCTCCCCCTTTGTCATCAATGGCAAAGGGACTCCTTTGGGGCTAAATATAAGACTCTTAGCTCAGCCCCCTCCCCACCTCCTCTCCTTGAGGTGATTAATTTTGGGGTGGGAGTAAAACTACTCCCAACATACAATGCTCTTTTTCTTTGTCAACTTTCTTCCTCAACATACCCTTTTGATCCTTTTGAGTGTCCCTGTTCTTGCTTGTCTCTGGAAGCTCTGGAAACTTTGTTCTGCACCACTTGGCCTTATGCCCTAGATTATTGCACTTGTAACACTTAATGTTGTAGTTCTTAGAAGGTGCAAATATCTTGAAGTTCCTCCTGGTGAAGCCATACTCATTTCTATCATGAACCCTGCAGCGGATTGCTTTATGACCAAATCGATTACAAGAGTAGCAATACCCTTGAAAGAGATGTCCATATTTGAAGTTCCTCTTAGTAAAACCAAATTCCTTCTTTTCATGAACCCTGCAATGCATAGCCTTGTGACCAAACCGATTACATGAAAAACATCATCCTTTGAAGAAATCTTGTCTTGAGCCCACTGGTCTCTTAGTCCTTTCTTCTTTGTGATGATCCATGTTCCTTGTTTGTGCATTGTTTCCTTTCTTAGTGAAGCTTCTATTCTTCAACTTATCCTCATAAGTCTCAATTTCTCCTTCACTCTCTTCCTCTAAAACTTCTTCCTCTTTTGAGCTTGAGCTTGATCCTTCTTCTTGTTTCCCTTGTCCTTCTTCAAAACCAAGTCCTATTTTGATAGATGAAGATCTTTGTGCATTGATAATCTTATCCAAAGTTTTTGAACTTTTCCCAAACCTGTGTAGCTTGTCCTTAGAATCTTTCACTTCCTTCCTTAGTGAAACTACCTCATGTTCTAATCTTTCACATTCTAACTCTTTTGCTTCTAGATTTTCACTCATGACCTCTTTAAGTCTCCTTGCCTTAGCTATTGAGTTTGTCAGGTCTTGTATAAGCTTTCCTTTTTCTTCCTCACATTCTTGAACTTGAGCCTTTAGTCTTGAATTCTGCTTTCTAACATTTTTCAATTCTCTGAGAGAAGCGATAAGTTCTGCTTCTAGATCTACTATGCCTTCCTCTTCATTTTCTGAATCTTGTTCTACTTCTTGGTCTTCAAGAGCATCTTCACACTTTTCAACTTTATCTTCAACAAGAGCATTTTCTTCCTCTTCTAATGCCAAAAATAGAATTTCTTCTTCTTCACTATCTGAGGGTCTTTCATCACTATCACTTGAAGCCTTGCTTCCCTTATCAACATAGAAACTCTTCTTGTGCCTTTGAAAGAACTTATTTTCATGCTTGTTTTGACCATACCTATTTTTCTTTTCATACCTAGATTTTCCTCCTTCCTTTTTCTTATGATCTTATTTCTCTTCATTACTATTGCTTCCAGATTCTGGACAATTAGATGCATAGTGACCAAAATTTCCACAATTGAAACATTTCACTATTTTCATACCTTTGTGCTTTCTTGAGTCCTTGTTTCTTCTACCATAGTTAGCTTCTTCATCACTTGACTCATCACTTGATTCTGGTTTCTTATCCTTTGTCTTCTTTGATGCTTTGAAAGTTACCTCTTTCTTGGAGTTAGGATCCTTTACTATTCTCATCTCATAAGCTATGATAATTCCATGTAACTCATCCATAGTCAACTGATCAATATCTTTCATCTCTTCTATAGCTGAAACTTTTCCATCATACCTTGTAGGAAGTGACCTTAAAACTTTTTGAGCAACATCGGAGTCTTCAATTTCAAATCCAAGTCCATGCATGGTATTAACAATCTCATCCACATGAAGTAAGTATGTAGCAATGTCTTCCTCTTCTTCCATTTTCAAATCTTCAAACCTTTTCTTATGATTTTGTAGTTTTGCCATCTTGACCTTTTTATTTCCCTCATAGGTTTGCTTCAATTTATCCCATATCTCTTTTGCTGATTTGCAATGCATAACTTTCACAAATTTTGCTTCACGTAATCCACTCAAGATTCCATTCATAGCCTTGGCATTACTCACATGTAATAGCTTACCATATTTATCTATGGGAGGATTAGTTGTAGGTGTGAACCCATCCTCAACTGATTGCCATGTCTCATATCCTTGTGCCATCAAGTAAGTCTTCATTCTTATGCTCCAGAAAGCATAATTGTTCCCATCAAACAATGGTGCCTTATTTGATGAAGATCCATTCTTAGATGCCATATATGTTCCTGTAATATCTTCCTTCAAGTTGTTAGACTCTTTCAAAGGAACCCGCTTTGATACCAATTGAAGAACACAGGCTTATACTCGAGAGGGGGTGAACAAGTATAAGATCAACTTTTACTTTTCTTTCCCAAACAATATTATCCAATATTATCAATGGCAATATCAATAGTAGTAATCAAAGCAATGCATAAATCATCACACACAAGAGAGACAACAAATTTAATGTGGTTCCCAACCCAATGTGGGCTCACTCCCATGGAGAAAATATCTTCTACTAAATTTTCTCACATCCTTAACTCTCTCCAAAGAATCTCTGGGACATCAATTCCCTATTACAATATTTATGGATCTCTATCCACAAGAGACACCAATCCCCTATGCTCTGATTTGTGGATCTCTCTCCATAGGAGAACTCTTTCCCCTTGCTCTAGTTCATGGATATCTCTCCATAAGAGAACTCTATCCCCTTGCTCTGGTTCATGGAACTTGATCCAAGAGAACTCTATCTCCTCAACTGGTTCATGGATCTCTCTCCATAGAAGAACTCTATCTTCCCAACTGGTTCATGGATCTCACTCCATAGGAGAACTCTATCTCCTCTACTTTAGATGGTGATCTTCTAGAAGACTTCTACCCCCACTACTCTAGCTTGTGGATCTCTCTCCACAGGAGACCTCTATCCCCACTACATTAGCTGATGGATCTCTATCCACTAGAGACTACTATCCTCTTTGCTTTATCACCTCCAAATCTTATTCTCAAATCTATCTCAAATCTACACCAAAATCTATCCCAAGTCTAGCACAAATCTGCTCTAACTCTACTCACAAATATGCACCAAAATCTATCTCAAATCTACCCCAAGCCTTAACACAAATCTTGAACAAATCTACTCTTAATTCTATCTCAAATCTATCCCCAAGCCTTAACACAAATCTTGAACAAATCATCAACTCAAATCCTCTCAATCTTCAAACAAATCAACAATCTCAAATCAATACCTTCAAGTCTTCTCAAAATACTTGCTCAAATCTACCTTCAAGTCTTCTCAAAGACTTGCTCAAATATACCTTCAAGTCTTCTCAAAGACTTGCTCAAATATACCTTCAAGTCTTCTCAAATACTTGCTCAAATATTTCCTTCAAGTCTTCTCAAAGACTTGCTCAAATCTATCCTCAAGCTACTCACAAAACCTGCTCAAATATTTCCAAAACTTGCATACAAACAAAACTTATATATTTTTCAAGAAGCTTTCTTACAACAGATATATTCTACTCAAAATTCATTTAACCTCTAGAACATATAGAGAATGATATGCTCTATCAAAAACTCAAAATGTTCTACTCAATCATTAAGTCTGTCACTTTCACATGTCTCACATTTATTGCTCTTTTAAAGATAGATCTAGTCTAGCACATGACACCTATCTTCCTGATTCACACACTTGCTTTCACAAATCTGATTTCTAATGTTTGCACATTCACTTTCAATATCACTCAAAACCAATGCCCAAAAGCTTCACACAATCATTCAAACAATGAAGCACAATTTTCTCACAAACCCTAAGATAGGTGTTTCCACTTTCTTTCAACAAATATGCACAATGTAGGTCTCAAAACCTAACTCAAATATTTCCAACAATGCTTATCAAACAATCCTTTTCACTCCACCTTATGTTCCAAAACATTCATTCCAACAAACACTTTAAACAAAGGATGATGTGCCCATACCTCTTAATTGCTCTTGTGGAGATATATCTTCAAAAATCTATCTCATACACAATTGATCTTTCTAGTGCCACTTCAAGAGTTAGTTATCAAAATACTCTCTCAATACATCCATATGAATTTTCTTCTCAAAAGATATTTCACCATACAAAAATTACAATAAAATATCAAATCACTTTTACACCTTATTTCTCCTATTCTTTCATGCAAAATAATGCTCAACAAAACAACTAGAAATTACACACATGAATTTCACTTATACACCTTATACCTCCTTCTTATGAAACCAAAAATAATGCACTTCAAATTTCAATAAGATCAAAGAAATTTTCACTTTATCTCATGCATCAACCAAGTATTAATAATCTGAAATTTCACCTTTCATCCCTTTCTAAAATAAAAATTAAATCACTTTACTAACCTTATAACTCCCTAACCATACCATACCACAATGATAAAATTTATTAACCCTTATAACTCCTTAACCAAACACAACTTTGCATACCTTTATAAAAAAATTATTCTGCCCTCAAGCGCTGCCATCGCTGCTCGAACCTGCGACCTCGCTAGCCTTCATACCCTAGCACAAGGGCAAACACCACATGGGCTAGCCACCCACACAAACCAAAAGAGCACATGCTCTCTTTTATCCTCTACCACCGATGCAAAACAAAACCTCAAGCAAAACCTTATCACCTACCTCCATCGCATCTCAAACACGAGACCTATCTACTGCCACGACCTAGCACCATGGACGCTGCCATCTAGGCTACCTACCCAGATGGGATAGAAGTTTAGAGCCTCTACTCCTTGTCCTTTCCTCCACCTTGAATTCTAAAAATTGATATCTTCTTCCTCTCCATCATGAATCGAACGATGATCGAATGGGCGCACAAATTTCAACGAATGAATACACCATATCAACCACTTTGGCATTGCAATATTTATATGCAATGGTTGCATTAATATTTGATGTCGATGCTCAAATTTTTCAAACCTTTGGCGCCAAATAAAATATTATATTTTAATTATAATAATTTAAATCCAAGGGATTTAAATATTATAATTTCATTTTCTTAGGTTAAAACTTTTGCCACCATAGTTAATCAATTTAACCTTTTTTTTTGTAGAATTACCACCAAGGTAAATCAAATAGACCTTTTTATTTTTTCCTTTTTCAAATACCACCATGGTAAATCAACTTGACCCTTTTATTTTTCAATACCATCATGGAGAAGGCTTTTCTTTCTTCTTGTTGCCTCATGCCTCATGTGCCCTTTGAAGAATATTCTCACAAATATTTCCATCAACTTAGGACATTAAACCTTTTGACATCAATGACAACACAACATGCTCAAAACATGAGGATTGTACTTGATATTCTCAACAAAAATTAGTTATATGGAAAGTATCGAAATACAAATTTTATACTCCTCAGGTACAATATTTGGTGTATGTGATCTCTACTAATGGAATTGTAGTGGATCCTAAGAAAATTGAAGCCATCATAAATTGGCCCGCACCCACTAATGTAACTAAAGTACGTAGCTTTATGAGAATGGTAGGATATTATAGGAACTTTGTAAGGAGTTTTTCAAAAATTGCACATCCATTACAAACCTCCAAAGAATATGAATGGTTTTCAAGTGGATAAACCAATGTGAGAAAGCTTTCAAAACTCTAAAGGAGAGATTAATGATGACTTTGATTCTCAAAATACCCGATCCTTCAAGGAAATTTATAGTTTGTGCCAATGCTTCTATTGAAGGGTTTGGAGGAGTCCTTACTAAATATAAAGTAGTTATCATCTATGAATCACAAAAACTTAAAAAACATAAGGTAAATTATGCTACTCATGATTTATAATTAGCAGTGGTTGTGCACACACCCAAAATCTAGAGGCATTAGTTACTAGGAAAACCCTTTGAACTAAAAAGTCATTACTAAAGTTTAAGGTATATCTTTACATAGCCTTTGCTGAATGTAAGACAATATCGATGGATGGAGTTCCTGGTAAATTATGATTTTGGCATTGAATATATCAAGGGTAAAGAAAACAAGATAACGAATACCTTGAGTAGAATAGGACACATATCCACTATATCGTAGTACCATTATGATTTAGTTAATCAAGTCAAAGGGCATCAACAGAGGGATGAATTCTATAGTAAATATCGAGCTTAGGTTAAGCAAGAACCTGATAAGAATAAAGACTTTGAAATTAAGGATGATTTTCTTTATTTCAAAAATAGACTAGTTATTCCAGATGAAGGTGGATTGAGGGATACTATTCTTAAAGAAGCATATTGCACTCCTTAGTCTGCATATCCATGTGGGGTAAAAATGTGTGAGAATCTAAGGAAGGTCTTTTATTGTCCAGGAATGTAAAATGACATCAATAACTTTATGGCTAGGTATTTAGAATGTCAAAATATCAAGGTAAAGAATTTTCAGCCAACAAGATGATTGTACCCGCATGCTATTCCCACTCAGAAGTGGTAAGTTATCTCCATGGATTTTATGGTTGGTTTACCCAAAACCAGATTTTGACATGATGTTATACTTGTTATGGTAGACAAATTAACTAAAGTTGCACACTTCATACCTGGGAATATATCGGATGATAAAACCACCATTGTAATAAGGTTTCCAAAGAAAAAGTTGAATTATATGGGCATCCGAAAGTTATTATCTTAAATAGGGATTCCCATTTTACATCAAAATTTTGGCAAGCATTACATAAAACCTTGGGTACTAAACTCAATATTAGTTTTGCATACCATCCTGAAATATATGAAAAAATTAAAGGGTCAATCGGGTCCTTGAATATATGTTACCAATGTACTGTATGGACCATCAGACCAAGTGGGAAGACTATTTTTATTTGGTCAAATTTCTTTATAATAATAGAAACTATGCTTCTTTGGGTATGGGTCTATTTGAAGAGATGTAAGGAAGGCAATGCATAAATCCTTTATCTTGGGATAATTTGAAGGATCGAGTAGTGATCAGGTCAGATACTGTAAAGGGGATCAATAAATAGCTAAAAAGAATTTTCTAAAGGCTCAAAGAAGCCATAAATAATCAAAAGAGCTATGTAGACCTTAAAAGGACATTGAGAAAATTCTTTGTGGGAGATAGAGTCTTATTAAGGGTGAAACCTAGCAAAAGTTCCATTAAGTCTTCTATGCCCGACCCAAAATTTGAAGGACCTTTTAAGGTTATCGGTAAGATTAGTCTTATCACCAATAGGTTTGCTTTACCACCCAATTTGTCAAAGATCCATGACACCTTCCATTCATCCCTCCTTAGGAACAATATTTATGATCCATCTCATGTGTTGAATGTTTCAAAATTATAGATGCCAAATACCCTTCACTTTTGAGGTTCGTCTAGGTTTTAAGACCAAGATTTAAAAAAAAATGAACTATAGAGTATTGTAAGATCTAATGGGACCAATACTCTAACAAGAATGTCACATGGGAAAATGTGGATGATATGAAGAAACAATTTCGTTTTATTTTTGAATAAATATGAAAATATCTTGATTACTATTTTAATTTGCATTAAAACATAGGGACTGCATTTATTTCAAGTGGGGGAGAGTGTAATGACCACACCGGGATGAGTCTTTTAATTGTAATTATAATTGTTATTATATACTTCTAGGATGAGGTTCTCTTGATGACCTTTGTTTTGTAGGTACTAGTACTTGAAGAATAAAATAGGAAATGATGGTGGTGTTAAATATCACCACAAAGGGGTATTCAAATAGGAAGGGATGAAAGAAGCCCTACCATCAATTCACTCAATAATGGCTTGAGAGTACATGGAAGCTCTAATAATTGCATTCATTTATATGCATTATGAATGTGTGCTTCACATTATGAGTATGTATCTTGAATTTTAATTGCATTTTTTGAATGTTTACCTTTAAACCTCTAGTGGCAACGAAAGTTCCATGAGCATGGGAGCTGTTCTTACCAGGTAGACTATAACCTCGTTTATCGTCAAATTTACGTGTAAGAGTCTAAAATTGAGGTATAGATGCAAGTGATATAATTTGTTAATATGGTTGTTTATTTTATTTATAATAATAAAAAAAAAAGAAATAAGTTATTATAAATCTCTTTAAAAGAAAATGGTTATAATAATTCATCTAATTATTGTAGTAAGTATTATTAATAAAATAATATATTAAATGTACGAAGTGGAAGGAAAATTACCTTTAAATATATATACATACAAGATATATATATATATATATATATATATATATATATATATGATGAATATTAGCCTTTGATTTATATAGAGAAGATCTTTCCCATCGACTTTTGGAACATGGTTTAAACTTTGTATATCCACATGGTAGAACGAGGCCATGCTGAGTTGGCCTCCCACATGCAACCTTGCTACCTTATTTTTACCTATTAATTGACTGACGAGATAACAGAGGGGGTATGCATACTGTATTCAAGATACATAATAGAAATAATTGAAGTTGCCGATAATGGAGAAGCCCAGTAACAGGTCATATCTACCAACTTATAGTAGTAATATGCTTAATTTTGGTTGATATATGATGATAGATGCTTTGTTTATTTATGTTTAAACTAGATAAAACTATCAAATGATAATAGATGAAAGTATAGTATTATCTTCTTTCTGAACAAAAGTATTTTTTCTTACTAAATTATAGATTTACTTTCTAAGAAGCCTTAAGTATCCCTCTCTTGCATTAGAAAGAGGTTCCAAGGGTAGCGCTTGAGTTGCTCTATTTAAATGAGGGAGGGTGGTGTGATTAAATTTGTAATTCACAAACCCCTACACTAAGATATCCGTCCATAGTAGTAAAAATATTAAAAAAAATATTATCATAATAATAATTAAAAGAAGAGAACTTGCTTTCATGTGTTGTGTTTTGGTTGTTGTGTGTAGAGGTTTGAATGTGTGCATTCATCCTTAAGCCATGTAAGGGAGGTATGTGTATGTCGTGCTTGCAAAAGATATGCGTGTATTCATTTTGAAAATAGTTTATTATTACAAAGGACATATATACCTCTTGCATGAGAATGGGGTATGGCTATTGCTTTATGCTTGCATTGCTTTATTTTGAGTTAAGTTTGGCATCTTTTTGGTTTACACCAAATTCATGTGATTATCATTTGTGAATACTATGAATGTGCTTGGCATGTTTAGACTTGCATCACATTTTTGAATGTATTCTAAGAGGATCCATTTTGATCTCGCTTAAAAATATCGAAGAATGCGGTGATTGGTTTTAGCTATTGTCTATTGGGAAGATGTTCTTCAATTGTTGTCAGGGATCGAAAGTGTTTTACTATGCAATAGAATATTTGATGCCCTTTACTTTTATCTTGAATTATTTCTATGTTTCGATGCATATGTTGCAAGTTTAGATATATGTAATAAATGTATATGGTGTACATATTCAGGGAGATAAATTACATGTGTATCACTATGCTGAGAGTTAAATATCATTGGTCGTGCAACCACTTAGGATTTATTTTACTTCATTTGTTTGATGATGTTATGAGTTACACGATAACATTTCCACATATACACTATGCTTTTAATACATTGCAATACATTTTCATATTGCTTGATAAAAATTTGATTAGTTCAACGAGTGCCATGTATATAATTACACATTCTAATTACACAAGCTGGAAACATATCTAAATTATAAGATTTTATGTTTTTTGTGATGGGCTAATTGTAATAGTTTATGAGGTTGAATAGAACTATGAGTCATTTTCTATTATTTCAAAATATATTTAAGATATAGATAATATACTCTTGCTAACACAAAATGATACCATGGATTTTCAACTCTGTTACTAATTTATTGGGGTAATCAAATATTACTTTTATCTTATCATGTAGATCCATTTTTGAATATATGCACTACCTTCTAAGAAGTAAATTTAAGATGGAGAAGCAATTGGTTATCATCTGGGTGCCCTTAGAATTAATTAAACATTTAAGGTTAAAATCGTTGTGAAACTTAGCTCTTTTATTCCTAAATTTAAGCTTTAATGTAAACGAATTATATTTTGAGTGATCTTCCTTTTAAATATTAATAGAGGATTTTTAATAATGTACGTATTATACCATGGGTCCTTTTATATTTCCTTGAAATTAAACAAAAATATATAGTGTATAGTAGAAAAGATATTTATTTAATAATGATGTAACTTGCTTTGATAGTATAGAATAGATGTTTATAAAAATAGTCTACTTTTTGAATTTATGTCTTAGGTTAGATAATATGCTTTAAATAAATAAAACGTTTGAAAGGTTATTATCTAACTTAAGAAATCGTTATTTTTAACAAAACAAATTATTTTAAAGAATTATTCTATAAATTGTTTGTTATCAATTAGTTTTAAGAATATAATTTTTATTGATTGAATTATGTTATTAAATTAGACTTAGAGAAAATTATTTTTATAAATCTAAAAGGGTTGGTTAAAACAAGAAAAGTTAGGTAAACCCTACTTGAGAAGTTTTGAACCTAAAAATACCTTAAAACAAAGGCATCAATACCATTGGAATTGCAGGTATGCAACCAATGTGAGTAACCTTAATTACCCAATATCGGTGGTTTCACATAGGGAACCACTGTGACTCAAGAACAACCATTTTTTGATGAGATAGGTCAATATGAGTAGGTGACAAGGTATGGAATGGGATGTCTCCTTTAGTTCATTGTGTGAATAGTACAATGATGGTCCTTATACAATTTATAATTAGGAGAAATCTAGCATGACTAAGGAGCTAGAATAATTGGAATGGAATAACTCATTATTAATCATAACTTGGCAAGTGAAACTAGGTATGGAGATAGGAAAATGGTACGGCTCTTGTTGAATCCAGAGAATATGGATAATCAACTAGGCACTAGGCATATACACTATACTCTTGCATGTTATTTTGTAAAGAGGAGGAACTACTTAAGCCTAGGTTCCACATGTTATGGGAAGGGGAGAATATGCATCCACCCTCTAGGTATTATGGGCCCTAAATGATAACAACAGTCATGGATCTGTGCTCTCATACCAAAATACGAGGATGAGAAGATAGATCCACTCATAACACCAACTACAAGATTTGGCCAATCTCATCCACTTGAGGATAGTCTACAATGACCTAAATTCTAAAAGTGGTTGACTATGCCTCGTGCTAATTAAACATTAGATGATCATTAAAACTAAATTGACTCAAAAATTTCACCTTAGGGTGTATATAATGAGTAAAACTAGTAAAATATTTACCTTGTTGAACCAGTGAGCTATACTGGATTGTATAATCAGGTGATTTAGATCTGGGTTGTTACAGTTGGTATTAGAGCCTAGGTTGTAAGATTTGTAGATCATAAACTTCCATAGATAAACTCTAACCCTAACCAAAAATCTAATATAGCTATTTTATATATAGGAAGAAGGATGGAGGATTTTGCATCAAATATTGAATTTTTCTAGCATTAGATGGATCAAATAACGTCCTTGATGAAATTATTAGTGGATAGGATAGATATACAAAAAAATATAATGGAAATTTTTATAGAGAAAAATGATAAAATAAATAAGCAAACTAACAAAAGAAACAAGCACAAGTTAAGAGTAATATCTGTAAGAAAAGAGACCAAAAGCAATAGAAATCCTAAAATCCTTCCTCAAAAAGCAAAGGAGCCTAATCCTAAAGCAAGTACCAGTAAGGAATATGAAGGAAAAATCTGTACACCCAAATTAGGTTGTTTCATCTGTGATGGACCACATTATACTAAAAAGTACCCTTATAAGATAGACCAGAGGAATATGCTAGAGAATCAACCCCATATGACTCAAGAAATAGGACTCGAAGGTCTAGCTGCAATTAAATATGAACCAAATATTCTTATACTCTAAAATATAACTTGTTTGATAATAAATATAAATATTTTGGTGCAACAAATACTTTTATTTCTACTATTACAGTCAGGGATATACCATAAACACCTAGATATTTGGCAAATGGATAAAAAATATAATATGGGTCAGGATAAGCATATTTAGTCAATCTATGCCTATTTTACCCTCATATTATCCTACCTCAAGGAAAGACTAGTTGGTACCTATATGTAGCTCCCTTGCATGCCTTTGATATCATTCTTGGTATGGATTGGCTAAGAGCTCATAAAGCCCTTCTTAACTTTGAAGAAAGATGGTTAGAATTCACTAATGAATCTAATCAATGGATTAGGGTCCATTATGATCGTGGCTCCTTTAGACCATATTTTTTGTTAGCCTTACAAGTTAGGAAGGCAATGAAAAAGGGTGGAATAACATATGGTCAATTTGAATAAAAGGGAATAAAATAAAGCTAACTCAAATATTTTTTAGAAGTACCCCATACTAAATGAATTTAGGGATGTGTTCCCTAAATACTTGTTGGGTCTTCCACCTCAACAAGAATTTGATTTCTCTATAGAACTTCTACCTGGAGCTACACCGACTGCTAGATCATCCTATAGGATGACTCGTATTGAGTTGAAAGAATAAAAAATAAAACTTCAAGACTTATTAGAGAAGAGATTAATTAAGCCTAGTATCTCTCCATTGGATGCCCTTCTTCTTTATCAAGAAAAATGATGGCTATTTAAGGTTGTGTATAGATTATCGAATACTCAATAAGGTTACTATCAAAAATAGATATTCTTACCCATAGTTGATGATATTTTTATCAATTAAAAGGATCGACCATATTTTCTAAAATTAAAATTAGGTCAAGATATCATCAGCTGAGAATCTATGAAGAAGACACTCAAAAAACTGCATTCAAAATAAGGTATGGATATTATGAATTTACAGTTCTACCTTGTGGATTGACAAATACCCCAACTATATTCATGAATCTCATGAATAGTGTATGTCAAAAGCAAATTGATCATTTTTTACTCATATTTCTTGATGATAAATCAATTTACTCTCAAACCAAAAAGGAACATGATCGACACATGAGGATTGTCCTTGAGATTCTTAGGAAAAATTATGTTAGAGTTAGAGTATATTACATCATTTGGGTCATGTAAATATACCAACTTAGGTACATAGTTAGGATAGGAGATTACTTTAGGGGGAAGTTATATGGTTACTTCAAGCAATGTAATAAATTCACAAGTGGCATTGTGTAATTTGTAATGTGCAAGGTGTCCCCTTGTACATCTAGGTAGAGTGTTGGTCAAGAAATCCATATTCCTATATAAAGGGCTTCATAGTGATAGATTAAAGATCAAGTCAAGTTATTATCTAGTGTAATGTAGTAGATTGTGGTGCTTCCATATGGAGTACCAAGTAGCTCTTTTTTTTTTTTGTGGAAAACATCCCAAAAGGGATGCCACTTTCGGGTAAGACCCAAGGAGGCAGGGGTATCCATTCCGCCAAAAATGCCCAGGACTCGGACCTGGCCTACCACCTTTGACATACTCAAGGAGCAAACAAACACACAAAACCAATTTAAAAATAATGAATAAATAAGTAAATAACAACAAAAATAATAAAATAAAATAAAAAACATGCTCCTTGAGTGTGTCAAAAACAAAAGCACAACCAAACACGCACAATAAGATAAAAGAAACCACAACACGAACCACATAGAAAAACACAAGAACCACATAACAAAACACAAACAAGACAAAAACAACAAAACACTACAAAGACATAACCCAAAAAAAACATGAAAAATAAACACAACCAAAACCTAAAAAAAATAAAAAAAAAAAAAAACAACCAACAATAGACAATAAACAAAAAAAACATAGAAAACACTCACACATAAAAACATGAATTAACATGGAGGGAAGAAAGTAGAGAGGGGAGGGCTCTGGTCCCTCCCCTGCTCCCCCTCCCATGGCTCCTGGTTCCTGCCCAGTCCCTGGCTCAACCCGGGTCATCCCTCCCGGGGAGTGGTTGTTTGCAGATGATCTCCTGGGGGGAGATCCTTCTCCACTATCTGCGCCCCTCCCAGCCGGCTAGGGTTTCCTTGGTTGTTTTTTCGGACTGGTGCTTCCCAGGGATCCTTGTTTGGTTGGGGATCCCTTCCATTTTTCCCTCAGGCTTCCCCCTGGGGTTTTTTGCAGGTTATTCACGTGGATCTGGTCCCCTGCGTTTCTCGGTGCGGTGGAGGTGACGGTTTAGGGTTTGGACAGACTTCCCCTTTTTTCTTGTGAATCCTCGACAGGCTCTGTGCTTGGACGGGATTCTTGGTCCCTGCTGCTGGGATCCTCTTCTGTTTTCCCGGGGCGGGTTCCTTGTGGTGCAACTCTCTGGTCACTTCCTGATGGGTTGGATCCTCTCTGTGCTGGCTGTCGACTTCCTGCAGGATGGCTCTCGCTGAACGAAATGTTTTCCCGGTGGGCGGGATGGTTTCTCCATAGGGCGGGATCCGCCAAATCCGTCGGTTTTCCCGCGAGGCGGGATCCTTTCTTTTCTGCTGGTTTCCCGGATGGCGGGATTTCCCTGTTGCTTCCCGCTAGGCGGGACTGTTTGTGGTGGTTTTGACTGCTTCCCACGAGGCGAGATTTTATTGTAACGGTTTTTCTTTGCTTCCTGTTGGGCGGGATCTTCTCGATGGTGGTTTTTGGCTACTCCCTACTGGGCAGGATCTCCAAAACTACTTTCTTTCTTATTTGTTTGTTTCCCGCTGAGAGGGATTGTTTCATGCTTACTGTTACCGCTAGGCGGGATTTCTGTTTTGGTGTTCAGTTTCAAGGGATTGATGCCCTAGGCCCATTGCTTATGTAATCAGGTTTTGGGATCCTTGTTAAAACCCACTGTAAATACAAACACTACTTACCAAAAAAAAAAACACGAAATAACACAAACAAAGAGAAACCCAAGAACAAGAACGAAAAAAACACAAGAACAATAACAAAAAACACAAAAAAAACACAAAACAACAAAAACACAAGAACAACAAAAAACAACACAAAGAACACAAAAACAAAACAAAACAAAAGAACCCACCCACCTTAAAAAACTAAAAAAAAAAAACAAAAAAGAAAAAAGAAAAAAAATTGAACATAACAATGACCTATCTAGACCAGAAGACTATTAAGGCAAGAATCAACAGAGGAAACAAAATAAAGAATAGAATGAGCTAGGGAACTAAAAAAAACTGAATGAACCAAAGAGAAGCAAAAAAAAAAAAAGCAAGAAGAAACTAGGTACCTTCATAACTGGAGCCATCCAAAGAAATGATAGAAAGAAGAGCTTCCCTAATTTGAGAAGCCCACCATCTAGGAGGGTGGCCATAACAAGTAAGATCACCTTTGTCCAAAGCCCAATTAGCTAAAGCATAAACACTCTTATTTTGATCTCTCGACCACATGATTGTAATCAACTTTCAAAAATCCCATCCTGGATTAATTGAATCTTCTCAATAATTCTTTTTATTCTCCAATCCACCTTATGATTCTTAGAAGGAGTCTTCAAGAGATTAATCATAAGTTGAGAGTCGACTCAACTAACACCTTTTCCCATCCAACCTTAGTAGCCTCCTGAAGGCCTCTGAGGATACCATACCCCTCAACAAGGTTATTGGAAAGAATACCCAAATTCTTAGCAAAAGTAAAAACCAGGGAGCCATCTGAAAGTCTACCAATTCCTCCCACACTGGCTTTTCCAGGGTTCCCTCTAGAGGCTCCATCAGTATTGACTTTTCCAAAATCCTTAGGAGGAGGTTGCCAATTTCTTGTCCTATCCATCTTACTAATACTCACATTCCCTTTAAGTTGGTTGCCCTTAGAAGATTTAATCTTCAATCTTTGCATCACTTGATCCCATCTTTGGTGGGAGTTTTGGGGGTGATTAAGGAGTTGATGGACTGATTCAACTAAGTTGGCTATGGTATTTTGCCAAATATAGTGAATATCCTTCCTATCTTGATTAAAAATTTGGTTGTTCCTTTCATTCCAAATATTCCAAAGAAGAATGGTAGAACCCATCCAAACTAACCGCCTAATAAAATGATCAACACCCTCTTGATTAGGCCAATCCCTCCAAAGTTGTTCAAAAGTAAAAAAATTGGACCACTGTAAGCCAAGTAAAGTGGCCATTCTCCTCCATAGCTCAGAGGCTAAAGTACACTCAATAAAAATATGGTTGAGAGTTTCTACATTCTCTTCACACATTTCACATCTAAAAGGGCCATGAAAACCACGCTTCATAAGTTGCTCACCAAGAAGCACCCTACGATGCAATAAAAGCCAATTAAAGAACCTCACCTTAGGCCAGAGATTTTGAGCCCACAATCGAGAAAATATGTCAGAAGAATGGTTGGGATTATTATGGCATAAGGTCAAATAACCTTGAGCAACTCGAATACTCACCCTTAGTAGTGTTGTTCCATCCAAAACAATCTTTTTCATGGGACCAAGAGAGGGATCTCATATGAAGGATGCCTTGGATATCTTGTCTTTGCCTTTCTGGGATTTGAATAGGCCAGTCCTCAATAGGGATCCAATATCTACCAACCTTTGAATTACCAAGATGGTACCGACAGTAATTAGCCACCTTTATCCAATTAGCTCGGTGAAGCTCCTCCATCCAAGGCCTCCAATCGGGAAACCGAGTTATCAAAGGCTTGTGACCATCCCAAGAATCTGTCCAAAAATTTGCCTTGTTGACCATTATGAATGATCCAAAATAATTTTTTCTTTATCAAATCCTCACCAGTCTTAAGAACCGCTAAAATGGGAGAACCTTTGGTAGGAAGTTGATAGCGAACAAGGTCTTCAGGACTTTTGTTCTCAGCATATTTAGCACGAAGATTATTGGCCCAAAGAGCATTGGGGTTATGCAACATCCTCCAATATAATTTAGCAGCTAAAGCTTTGTTGTTATTAATAGAAGACCGGAATCCTAACCCCCCTTCACTCTTAGGAAGACATAAAGTATCCCATTTCACCAAGGCCCATTTTCTTTTCTCCTTAGTACCACTCCAAAGGAAACGATGACTGATTTGATCCAATTCTCGAAGAACAACCTTTGGGATATTCAAAACGGAAGAAACATAAATAGGAATAGCTTGAAGGACTGATTTTACCAAGGTGATTCTACCCCTGAAGAAAGCCACCTGTTGGTCCACTTTCCAATTTTCTTCTTGACTTTGTCCAACAACCAATTCCAATATTTATTTTTCTGCCTTTGAATATTTATGGGAATACCTAAATAAGTGATTGGAAGGGAGGTCTTCTTATATCTTAATTTATCCAAGACCATGGATTCCTGTCTAGCAGAGCAGTGAAAGAAAATAACTTTAGATTTGTCTTCATTGATCAACTCGCGTAGCCTTAGAAAAATAGCTAATGATTTGCTTAATATTAGAAGCTTCCTTAACCGTAGCTTTACCTAAAAGAGTAGAGTCATCCACAAATTGAAGATGAGAGATAGGTCTAGCTCCATGAGCAATGGTAACTCCCTCAAGGGTTTTGTTTTCCCTCTTTTTGGTTATAGTCCTACCCAAGCATTCAACAAGAATGATGAATAAATAAGGGGATAGCGGGTCACCTTGCCTAATACCTCTGGAAGCTGGGAATGACTGAGAAGGCCTGCCATTGATAAGAACTAAGTAGGAAACCGAAGAGATACATCCCATAATCCAATCCATCCAATCCTTAGAGAAACCAAATTGCCTCAAAACTTTGATAAGGAAGTGCCAATCCACTCTGTCATAAGCTTTGGATAAGTCTAACCGAATGAACATGGAAGGAGATTTTTGCATATCCATGGAATGGATGGCTTCCCGAGCAAGAACTATCTCATCTACTATTTGACGTCCTTCCACATAACCCCCTTGCTCTGGGGAAATAATCTTATGCAAAAGAGGCTTCAACCTTTCTCGCCATGATTTTAGTAATGATTTTGAGAAGAACATTACATAAAGCAATAGGTCTAAAAGCTGAGATATGATCAACCTCTTGAGCTTTTGGAACAAGAGTAATATAAGTTTTATTGATAACCTTCAAAATTTCTTTGGCTTTCCTGGCTTCTTCCACCACCTCTAATAAATCAACATGAAGGATATCCCAGAACTCTTGGTAGAACTCAATGGGAAAACCATCAGGACCTGGGGTTTTCCCTTTTTGCATTTTAAAAACTACTTGTTGAAGCTCATTGATAGTAACAGGAGCAAGTCAAAATAGAGTTCTCCTCAGAAGTGATAAGAGAAGGGATTGCTTGAAGAACATTTTGTTGTGAAGCTGAGTCAAGAGGAGTAGCAAAGAAAATATTGGAAAAGTAATCAACAACAATAGAGTTCATGCCATCCCAAGTATAAACAACATCTCCAGAATCTGATTTTAAGGAAGAAATAAAGTTGTGAGATCTTCGAGCTAGAAGAGATTTGTGGAAGAAATTTGTGTTTCGATCTCCTTCTTTGAGCCATTGAATTCTAGATTTTTGCTTCCATAATATTTCTTCTCTTTTTTCCCATTCCTCTAACCGAGTTGTGAGTTTAATTTCATCTCGCACTTCTCTTCTCTGTGAGGCCATCTAAACGGATTTTCTTATTCAAATTTTCAAGATGAGCAATAACTTCATGTTTTTTTTATGAACATCCCCAAACTCTTTCCAGTTCCAAGTCTTGATTTTGGATTTAATGTATTGCAGTCTTTTGGCAAAACAGAACATCTTAGTCCCATGCCTAGGTTTACCTTCCTTCCACCATTGTTGCACACGAGGTCTCAAGGAAATGTCTCTAAGCCACATTAATTGAAAACGAAAAGGAGAGAAACTCACATTGGTTTTCCACATTTCCACCATGACTGGCCAATGATCCGAACCAACATTATTAAGAGTCTTCACTTTAGGAATGTGACCATGGATTAAGAAATTTTTAGAGAGCAAAAACCTATCCAATCTCTCCATTATACAAGCTAAGCCTTGCCTTCTGTTAGACCAAGTCATAAGGCCATTATCTCGGTTGGATATCCACAAGATGGAGGTTTGCAATATATTCGCTCATGAGGTCAGTGCTTTTGTCCAAATTTCTATTTCCCCCCTTTTCTCATCCAGAGAGAGGATGGTATTGAAATCTCCTCCGATCAAGATCCAAGCTTCAGGAAAATGAGAGATAATATGAGTAATATCCTTCCACTGTCTTCTTTTTTCCTCCAAAGAAGTCGGAGCATAAATAGTAATGCAGAGCATAATTTGGTTGGAATGTCTACTTTGAATAGCTATAGCCAACAAACCCCAACTGCCAACCATATGGTGAATAACTACCTCTTTTGGGTCCCAAAGACAAGCAATGCCACCAAAAGTCCCTTGGGAACTGAGGGAAACCACTTTTCCAACTGGCCAAATTTTACCGACAATTGAGTCCATATCCTCCATTGACATCTTTGTTTCTTGAAGGAAAACAAGATGTGGATGATTTATCTAGAATCATTCTTCTAATTTCATTTTGTTTTGAAAGACTCCCTTTGAGTCCTCTAATATTCCAAGTGATGATCTTCATTAATACCAGGGCTAAAAAAGTTGGGAAGGGCATTAATCTTACCTTCCTCTACAAGCTTTTCACCTTCTTTTACCATATGATATTGATTGGTCTTGCGACCTACTTTTTGATTAGAATCCATCTTCAATTTTTTTTCCCTATTTCTTGACTTATTCCAATTGAATCTGAGATGGCTTCTAACCTTGAAGAATGCTCGTACACAGCCAAAATTTTACTAGATGGTTCAACGGAGTCTATATTGGGACCTCATATTATTTAAAGTTTTGACATTTGAAAGATTGTTTTTCTTGTGTAAATTTTCTCTCTTTTTTTCTGTTGAAAACCTTTGATTTGTTGGTTTGTCTCTCGAGTTCTTCCCTTCATATTTAAATTGTGTTTCTAAGATTTTAGTTTCCATTATTTCCTCTTCCTCACTTGGGACATCATTTGTGGAAAGGATTTCAAACATATTAGCAGATGACTTTGATTGATCCTTCATAACTAGTTTTTTCTGAGTGTTCTTCTTCTTAGGTATTTGGAAACCTCGCTGAGTTTATATCTTCTTTCTTTTGATCAAGAATTTTATTTGGGCAAGCACTGGCCAAATGACCATATTCATGGCAAATTCTACAACGAAAAGGAATGTTCTCATAGTCCACTACTTGCTCCCAAGTGTCTTCCCCAAATTGTAATGTGATATTTTTAGGTAGGGGTTTGTCAAAATCCATTAAAACACAAATCCGAGCATAAATAATATGTTCAAAATTTTGAGTACAATCAACAATCATCATAAAAGTTCCTAAAGAGTTTCCAATTGAAGAAAAAATAGTAGGATTCCAAAATTCAATAGGGAGGCCAAAGAGTCTAACCCACACGGGAGCTATAGAAGGCATCTCTTCTTCGACTTTAAATTTAGTATGCCAGGGCTTCATGAAAAGCCCCGCCCTTCCAAAAAACCAAGGACCCCCTTGAAAAGTTTTCTCTCTATCTTCATTATTAGCAAATAAAACAAGAAAATAACCATTTGGATAAATAGAGATTTGTAACTCACCTTTAGTTTTCCAGATTTTTGCAGCCCAAACTTTGAAAGCAGATAGACTCGGATGAAAACCCACGAACCGACAAATTAGTCCTCTTTTTTCCAAATCTTCAATGCCAATCTGAATGTTACCCATATCAAGCTTAACAATAGGAGTTCCATCAGCTGCTTTAAGACATCCCGACTCCATTTTCCTGGGATCAATCTTAGGCATTCTTAGAGGTTTATGGGAAGCCCTAAGATTGATATTAGCATTGGGCTGAGGCTGTCCACCATGGAGGGCATCCCTAAAATTTATTTTTGGGGCTGAGTCTTCAAAATTCTTACCCTTGACAGGGGTTTTCATAGTAGAATTATTTTGTGGGTGCACCTTAGCACCAGATTCACTTGAGATATGAGCCATTTTTTGATCAACTGCTTGAAACTTGTTTCGTGATCTCTTTAATCCTTGCCCTAGACGCCGTGGAAAGGTATGGTTTTCACTTTTCTTTTGTGCAGCAAATTGGAAGTCGTTGTCACTCAAGTTCACAGTATGATCTATTGAAAGACAAATTTCTAACCCATCTTGGATCCCCTGCAACATTTCCTGCTAAAATATTGAGCATAAACCACAAAAATATTGGCCGCTAGGGCCCGAAGGCCCTAAAAACCAACCTCTGGAGCCGCTTGCACTCAACCCAGATGAAACCCTCGCATAGCCGCTTGCCAAATATCTCGTTCACACATAGGGATGTGCTAGGATCTGTGTTGCTCCAAATGATATGAAAATTGGTGGAGACATTCTAGGGTTTTTCAGGCATCTACCCTCAAAATTTTAGCTCAATCCGAGTCCGGATGAGTGAGATATGGCCGAAACGAGTTCGATAGTTTGGGTAGTCCTATGAAAAATGTCCCTCCACCTAAAAAGATATTCATACCAAGTAGCTCTTTAGCTCATAGTAATGGAGTATTCATTTCCTCCATACTACATTGTAATTTTATCATTTCTATTTATAATATATTTTAGTCATATTGCAGACTCACTTTCTTTCATATTTATTGCATCTTGTTAGGACCTGTATTAGATCTCTTTCATTGTATATATTCTCAAAATCTAGCAATGGTATCAGAGCCATGGTGAATCAAGATATGAGGGTCTACATCCATCATAAGAGAATTCCATTAAGTCAAGAGGAATAGGGAGAGTTACTATTACTATTGTTGACCTACATCTTTGCAAATTGGATTTGCTGTTGTGCACCATTGCATGCATAAGTTACCATTAGGAATCTACAGATAGAAATAGCCTTAGTCATCAACATGATTAGAAAAATGAGGACTAAAATAAATCTCAATTGCATAAATTTTGAGATTACATTTGGCTAGAGTCTTTACACATATTTGCATAAAAACTCATGAAGACTAGGACTCAATATTCATACTACTAGATTGATAAATCAACTAGTGAAGATTATTATATCCAAATTTATAAATTATTCTGTTCCAATTTCTAACAACTTGTTGCAAGAAAAAGGAGATTCAGGAAAAATTTAGAAAGCTTCCTACGAGAGAGTTAGGAAGAATATCTTCAAGAATCATTCCAGCACTTGCAACAAGGAATAAGACTGAAGATTTCAAAGAACTTGAAGAAAGGTCTCATTACAAGAGTTACGGTCCTATAAATTGTAGAAGTAAAGAAAAGACCATAGTAGCGTTATAGAAAACTCAAGGAAGAAGAGACTCTAGAAGATGGTTCAGAGAATGAGATAGGAGATTGGTGATTTCCATTCAAGATTAATACCTCCAGAGTGTAGAAGAAGAAAATACCAGAGAAGCCTAGAAGTAGAAGAAGGCCATAGTAGCCCTAATTCTAAAGAAAACTTCAAAAAAGAATTTCAAATTTAAAAGATAAATTCCTAATTCATAAGAATACTCCAAAGAAGAGTTAGAAAATAATTCTTGAATCAAAAGATAAATTTCTGATTCATAATAATACTCCAATTAGGAGTTAGAAAAGAATTCTTGATTCAAAATATAAATTCTTGATTCAGAAGAATACTCCAAAGAATATTTAGAGAAGAAACTTGCTTCAGAAGATAAATTCTTGATTCAGGAGAAAACTCCAGAAAGAAGTTCGTGAAGAAGACTCCTGAGAAGAGTCCAAGAAATAGGAGATTGTTGATCTCCTTCACTAATTAGAGACTTATTTCAGAAGAAGCTGAAGATATCCTAAGTAGATATCATTGAAAAACTTCCATTCCTAGAAGAAGAAAAATGACTAGGAGATTCCTATATAAATATAGAAGTAGCAAAATCAGAGATCCTAGAAGAATATCTCATCAACAAAACTTGCAAATGTAGAATATTGAAGAAAATATCTTAGTTGAAAGACAATAGAAGTTACAACATAGAAGACCTTGGAGAGGTCTTAAGGGAGAAAAGAAGAAGGCTTGGAGAGCCTTGTTGTAGAGTTTGTAGAAGCATCGTCAAAAAAGTTCCTAGGAGAACTCATTAGATAAATCCACTACCAAGGAGAAGATCCTGATAGTGAAGGACTTGGGACAATTATTGCCATCCAAAAACAAGCCCAAGAGAAGAAGAATTTGGTAAGGAGTACCAAATCCAAATGAAGAATCCAGTGAAGACCTCAAGATATTCATAATCTTGAGAAAAGAAGATCCTATTTGAAGTCAAAATTTGATAAGAATCTTGAAGGAAAATTTAGATAAAAGAAGCCTACCAAATCTGGGAAGTTTTGGACATTACCTCTCACAACAAGGAGGCATAGTTGAGAGAAAGGAGTTCTATGAATTTGCACTAGAAAAGTAAAGATCACTGGAAGGATCAAACTACCAAATTCAAGGCTCAAGATAGAAATTTCAAGGCTACAGTTTGGTGAAGCAAGAAGATATTCTAGAAAACCAACAAGAAGTTACAAATTCAACCATTTCAAGACAACAACTTGGTGAATAAAAAACACCAAGATCTACATATACTTTAGAAGACATCAAAGAGGTAAGCAAAAAGGGTGCAATTAGTTGAACTTCAAATTAGAGTTCATTATAAAATTCTATTAAGCACTATATCTGAATTAAAAGTTGTAGAAATATAGATTGCATTATAGTATTTAAGTGCAAAAAGGAAAATTTTATTTTAAGAGTTATTTGCATATTAAATAGGAGTTGGATATTTTTGAAAGAAAGAAAAATATCATCTACCTATTTGCTATCTAGAAAGTAAAAAGACTATATTCTACAATATTGAATGTAGTAAAAAATTACAGAATATTCATTAAGGATAAATTACAAATTACTCTTAAAGTTACAGAGATTATTAAGTGCATCTAAAATTATTCTGAGAGTTCATTACTGAAGCAATAAGGTGAGATTATTGTTACCATTAAAAGTGCATTAGCACTATACTAGTTGATCTCTAACTAGTTACTCTCAAAGGATTACTGTGTGTCTTGATCTAAGGGCACAAAATCAACATATTATCAAGGTGTCTAGAAACACCATTTAATGCAAAAAATCTGTAGCATTTAGTGGCCAAAATAAAGCCACCATTAAAATTAGCCAAGGAGATAAAAATCAGGACTTGGAGAATCTCAGATCTAAAGTGCACTTAGGATTTCATTAAAAGAACAAGTGCAAAACTTTCTACTTCAAAAGGGCGCAAATTATTAGCTTGGTTTTACTCTTACTCAATTGACCAAGCAAAAAGAATTACTAAAAGAAAAGGAACATCTCAGAAAGAGATATTTGGCCCATTATATTGGTGCAAATTATATCTAATACAAGCATCATTCTTTTCCATTCAATAAGGACAAAAGGTCTTAGAATACAACGATCATCATTCGAGTAGGTATAAGGGCAGATTTCAAGCAAGAAAAGAAAGTCATCGAGGAGTACATATTACTCAAGGTCTAAGGTGTCAAAAGACACCATTGGTCCACATGAAAGCATCTAGATGTAAGCATTCACCTACAATATCAAAGCCCACATAAGTCCATTAATCAATATACATCTAATGGATGAAAAGGATAGTAAAGAGGTCCATACTAAAGGGTGCTCATATACATTAAAAAAAAGGGGCATCTATCAACATGGAACAAAGATAAGCACGTAGAAAGCACGTAGAAAGCATCACAAAAATAAGCACGTAGAAAGCATAGAGAATAAGGAAAAATGTGCTACATTTGAGAAGAATTATACCCATCAAAGGAAGTACCAAGATCAACTACTAAGCCATCATTCAGAGCTCCATAGAATTGAGGAGCATCATAGCTGGTGCCATCCAAAATCCTCATAAAAACACTTGCAAAAGAAATAGGTTGTTTGTTATCCAGGAAATGAAGTAAGCTAAGGAACACGCATACGAAAGAGCAAGAGGAATTATAAGAGTATTTCTTGAGTGTTATAATAGAGATCTACATGCAAAGACCTTGCGTATCACTTGGCACAAACATTATAAGGTACCATATAGATTATTAATGCTCAAGAAACTTCAAGCACCTAAGCAAGAGGAGTTACAAAGAATATTAAGGAGGTTATGTACGTTATCTTGGCATGAGCATTGGAAGAATTCCAATTTGTAACTTGTTGGACATTTTGAGATCATTCGATTGTCATTGATGTCAAGGTGAGAAGTTGTCATTGATGCCAAATTAAACACATGAATCTGTCATTAATACCATGGAGCACACCATCAATAACACCAGGAACAATACGAAGAGTTGAAGAAAATGTTGGCAAAATAATATTTTATGAGGGTTTATTGTAAAATCATGGTGGAAGATTAAATATTTTTATTAAAATCATTATGAGGATATAAAAGTCTCCTCACACATTGAGATGACAGTCTTAAAAGACCCATGGTGGCAGAATAATTTACAAATTAAAGGTTTAAGTTTAAACCCAAGGAATGATTTAATCTCCTTAAAGTTAAAGTTTATAAATATAATTTATAAAATTTAAATTCCTTAGAATTTAAATAATTTATAAATTATAAAGGTTGGTGTTGGACATTTTGAGTCCCTAAGTCAAAGTTGCCATTGATGTCACTAGATGAGGTCATCATTAATAATCAAGGATTTCAACAGGAAACAAAGGGGATAAAAATGGTTATTTGATATCCAGGAAGAAGGCCAAAGATCAAGTGAATCAGTGTTGAAGTTTAAGAGTTCAAAAGCGGATATAATATTTATTTTTATAAATTATTTAAATTCAGTGAGAATTTAAATTTTATAAATAAATATTATTTACGACATGGAATACAATGAGAAGGAGATATTTTATCAAAGGTATAATATTATAATAATGGTTATTATAATATTAGAGGTGATATGGTGAAAACCCAAATAAAATATTTGTAATTCTTATTGTAATATTTTATAATGCAAAAGTGGGTTTTATAAAGTCTAAATATATTGTATAAACCCAAAGGTTGTGTTTAAGACAAAGGCATTTGAAGCCTTTATAATCTCCTTCGACGTCGTGGAAGATAACATGAAGAGAACCGACATTTTCAAAACAATGGAGGAAGCATATAAATACAACACCCAAAGTTCAATTAATTATCCTTGCTCGAAAATTAAAAAGATTGCATGCGAAGAAAAGAGCTCGTGAGTTTTTACGAAAGTTGTGACAAAGAAGTGTTTAAGGGAGGAAGCTTTAATCCTCGAAGTTGCATAGGACAACGTGGCCTAGTGGTATTTTGGGAAGTGCAAAAGCACTGGATTGCAAGAGGGTGTGTGTTCGAATCTCGATGGGTGCATCATGAGTTGTGTTGGTTAAGGCACCTACGACGCATGTTATTTTGCCCAAGGTAGAATGTGTGAGGAGATTAAGAAGCACATGGTGCTTCGTTAATATCAAACAAGCACTTGTCTTGTGCGGTGACTTTGGCCGTGGCTTAGGCACACATTAGGGAAAACATTGAGGGTTCGATTCCCTTAGAATATGAGATAATATTTTTGGTTTTAATTTTAACTAAATGCTTAAGTTGGAGGTATAAGGTTAATTAGTGGTTTGTGTTTGAAAAGGTTGCTTTGTAATAAAGTTGTGGTAGTTGAGAATTATCATTAGGAGTTATAAGGAGATTTCTATTTTTAAATTTTAATAAAATCTTAAATTGCTATAGTGGTATATTGGAGGATTAAGACTTTGTAGGTATTGTGTATTTTAAATTAAGGATTTTTGTGATTATTGTGAGGGTGTTGATTATTAATCAAGTTGGAGTGATAAGGTGTAAATTTGATATTGTATTTGTATTATATTTTTTAGAGAAAATTATCCTCTAACCCTTATTGAGATTGGCAAAGAAGTAATTGTGAGTGTGGCAAATTTGTGAGATCAACTACTTGTCAAGTAAAAATGTATGGGCAAATTATTTTTTGGTTGAGTTGATTGAACGACTTATGAGAAAATAAATTTTGGAGTGAAAAGGATTTGATTAGGGTTTCATTTTCGAAATTGTTTGAGTTAATGCTTCAAGTTTTTTTGAAATTAGAGTTGTGATTAAAACCTTGTTTTATAAGCATTGTTGTTGAAACCATTGGTTGTGTGAAGAACTTGAAATAGAGTTTGAAAAGATCATGAGTATCATTATTATGTGAAGAATATTTTATAAGCATGGTTGTTGAAGTGAGTTGTAATGCAAAGAACTTGAACTAGGGTTTGAAAAGATCATGAGTATCATTATTTTTTTTTGGTAGATAAGATACTATAGCATTAATACCGGGTGTTGCAGGTTGACCTAAAACCTTTTACAAAAATTAGCCCAGGGCTGTTGATGAACATGTCCTTACTAAGGATCCTATATGTGTAAAATCTATATGCCGCCAAAGCCATTACATCGGGTAAGGCACATAGCCTATTATAAAAAAGAAACTTCCCATACAATATTTTGGGTATACCCCAAGAAAACACACCTGCATCATAATTACAAAAAAGAAACAGACACAGATCCCTTCCTTGAAATAGTGGAGAAACAAAAAGTTGCAGACACACATAGTAGAGTACTAAAAAAACTCCCACAAGCTTTGTATTGATAGTTACTCTTAATAATTCTTTGGTAATTGCTTTCTTTTGTATATGACATGCTTTGGGACCACATCCCGTCTTGGCCAATCAACCTTGGAGAAGTGAACCTGTTGGATAGATTTATGGCGGTGGCTATCTGGTGGTCCACGTGGCTCTGGTTCAAAGTATTATATTGTCGTTTCTTTCCTACCCTGTGATTATCAACCAACCTCAAATTACTAATACGACTAGGATCCATGTTATCTAACATGTGATTGTCCCCATTAGTCTTTGTGGTATTTCCAAGTAGCATCCACGAAGACTGACAACTTGGAAAATTTTTATTGTGAGTCCATTTCAAAAAAGATGCGGGAATACTCCTAGCCTTTGAACTTACAGTGACTTCCCTGTTGGTAAATTCGACTATCATTCTTGGCATTATTGTTGAATAAGCTCCTCTACTTCACTTGGGACATCGTGTTCCCATTTGAAAAGTCTGTCACCATCGACACCCAAATTGGCCAGCTTATCAGCAATTTTGTTAGCTTCCCAAAATACATGTTGGGATTTTCTATCCAGTATTCCCTAGAAAATGATCCTAGCCTCTTCAACAATTGTTTTAATCCTCCAAGGAGGTGTTTTCCAATTATTGAGGAGATTTTTAACATGCATAGAGTCTCCTTCTACGACAAAATTGCCTTCTAAGTCTTGAGTCATTTGAAGGCCTCTCCACATAGCTCTAGCTTTAGCTTCGTTGTTCATCCTTGTTCCCAAATATTTGGAAAATGCAAGCATCATATTCCCATTATGATCTTGCACAATGCTACCAATGCCTACTCTACCAGTATCATTTTTATGTAAGATTTGTTGTTAAGCATTGTTCAAAACATTTTTGAGTTGGATGATACATGCATGGACTAGGGTTTGTGAGCAAGAGTTGTTTCTTGAGTGATTGGTTGAGCAAGTTGATTAAGCTAGTCAAGTGGATGTATGAAGTGGTTTTCAAGTTCCAAAAAACAAACTATTTTATATTCTGATTGAGTTGAGAAAGTGATTGATTTTTGAGTATAGAACATATTGAGTCTCTAACAATTCTCTTTATGCTTATATGAGATTGAGTTGAGAAAGTGATTAAGTTTTGAGTATAGAACATATTGAGTCTAACAATTCTCTTTATGCTTCTATGAGATTGAGTTGAGAAAGTGATTGAGTTTTGAGTATAGAACAGATTAAGTCTCTAACAATTCTCTTTATGCTTCAATGAGATTGAGTTGAGAAAGTGATTGAGTTTTGAGTATAGAACATATTGAGTCTCTAACAATTCTCTTTATGCTTCTATGAGATTTATTTGAGTTGAGAAAGTGATTGAGCTTTGAGTGTAGAACATATTGAGTCTCTAACAATTCTCTTTATGTTTCTATGAGATTGGACAAGTTCTATGTGGACTTGTTAAGAAGATTTGAGGTAAGTATTTGAGAAGACTTGTGGATTGATTTTGTGTGAGCTTTTGTGGAAGCTTACAATATAGATTTGGTTAAGTCCTAGAGAGGACTTATTGAGAATATTTGGACAAGTTCTGTGTGAGCTTGTTGAGTAGATTTGGACAAGTTCAGTGTGAGCTTGTTGAGAAGATTTGAGTAGGTTCTGAGTGGACCTATTGAGCATATTTGAGCAGGTTCTAAGTGGACTTGTTGAGCAGATTTGAGCAGGTTCTGAGTGGACCTATTGAGTAGATTTGAGCAGGTTTTGAGTGGACCTATTGAGCATATTTGAGAAGGTTCTGAGTGGACCTGTTGAGCATATTTGAGCAGGTTCTAAGTGGACCTGTTGAGCATATTTGAGCAGGTTCTGAGTGGATATGTTGAGCATATTTGAGCAGGTTTTGAGTGGACCTATTGAGCAGGTTTTGAGTAGAAATGTTGAGTAGATTTGGACAAGTTCTGAGTGAGCTTGTTGAGAAGACTTATGATAGACCGACTAGACTATGTTTAGTACAAGAGTTGAGTAGAGTTGTGCTAGACCGACTGGACTATATTTAGTACAAAATTGAGATAGAGCTTTGGAGGTGACAAAGCAGAGAGGAAAGTAGTCTCTAGTGGATAGAGATCCATCAGCCAGGGTTGTTAGGATAGGTATTCTGAGTGGGGACAAGAGTCTTTAGTGGAGAGAGATCCACAAGCTAGTGCATTGGAGGTAGTAGTCTTCTAGAGGATCACTAGCCAGAGCAGAGGAGAAGGATTTCTCATGTGGATAGAGATCCACAAACCAGATTTAGGGGATCAACATCTCCTTTGGACAGAGGTCCATAAAAATTGTAATTGGGAAGGATTCCCAAGAGATTGATTGAGAAAATTTAGTGAAATATTTTATCCATGGAAGTAGCCATCTTTGGGTGAACCACGTTAAATTGGTGTCTCTATTGTGTATGGTGTTTTGTGCATTGCTTTTATTACTGCTATTGATACTACTATCTATACACTGCATAATATTAATTTGGAAAGAAAAGTAAAAAGTGGTATTATACTATTCACCCCCCCTCAGTATAAGCTTGTGTTCTTCAGTTGGAAAGTGTCGATATCATCAAAAATGTGGGAGCATCGACGTCTAAGCAACAAAGGGAATTCATGTATAAATTAATGCCAAAGAGGCATTCAAAACTTACCCCTCAATATTTTAATACATGTGATAAAGTTGGAAATGTTTTCGTGCAATCGTTGATCATTGAGGAAGAAGACAAGGGATTCGCTTGTCTTTAGCGCCAAGTGGAAGACATAAAGGGAAGAGCATATTGGTTGAATCACAAAGGACACGGTGGTCCATTGGTAGTGCACATTTTGCAAAGGCATTGGGAGTTGAGGAGCCCATGATCGATTCACGTGGAGTGGTGTGTGTCTTGAGCGCCAAGGGAAGTCTTTTGCACGTGCTCATTTTGAGCGCCAACCTAGGACAAAGGGGACGAAGAGCGTCCAAGCTCTCAAACGTGCATCTAGTACACATGGCGGTCAAAGCCATGGCTAGAGCGCTCGCAGAGGTAGAGATTGTGGGTTCAAAACCCACTAGTGGCAAAGGTAATTTTTGATAATTAAATTTTTATTTGCCTAAGGTTTTATAAAGGGTAATGTGGAGTTATAAGGGTTTGTGAAAAGTTGTTTATTTTGATTTATATTATTTTGGAGTTATAAGGGTTTGTGAAAGGTTGTTTATTTGATAATTGATTTATATTATTTTGGAGTTATAAGGGTTTGTGAAAGGTTGTTTATTTGACAATTGATTTCTATTATTGTGGAGTAATAAGGGTTAATGAGAGGTTGTTTTATTGATGAGTGATTTATATCATTGGAATTATAAAGAAAGTAGATTTGATTTTTATCAAAGTTTCTCTTGCCATTAAATTAAATTAAAGAGGTTTGAGTTAATTTTGGTGGATGTTAAGTTTATTTTAGTTGGGAGTTTATAAGGTGTTATTGGATAAATATTTTATGTATGTTGATGGTTGTTTTTGAAAAGTGGAGTGATAAGGTGTAATTGAGTATTTACATTATATTGTGAGAAAGATTTATCTTCTAACCTCTTTGAGCTTGGCATAGAAGTGTTTGTGGTTGTGGCAGATTTATGAGATCCCTTCATCTTCAATAAAAAGGTATGAGCACATTCTTCCATAGTTGAGTTGATTGATTGGTTTTATGGAAAATAAGTTTGGAGTGAAAAGGACTTGATTAGGGTTTCCTATTGAGTGTGTTGAGTTAATGCTTCAAGGTTTTCTGGAATAAAGAGTTGTTAAAACCTTGTTTGATAAGCATTGTTGTTGAAGCCATTGGTTGTGTGAAGAACTTGAGTTAGGGTTTTGCAAAGATCATGAGTATCATTGTTATGTGAAGATTGTTTTATAAGCATTGTTGTTGAAGTGAGTTGTTGTGAAAAGAACTTGAACTAGGGTTTGAAAATAACATGAGTATCATTGTTATGTGAGATTTGTTGTTGAGCATTGTTGGAAATATTTTGAGTTGGTGGTTATATGCTTGGACTAGGGTTTGTGAGAAAGGGGTGTTTCATTAAGTGATTGGTTGAGTAGAGTTGGTTGAGCCTAGTCAAGTGGATGTGTGAAGTGATTGTTCAAGTTCCATAAAACAAACTATTCTATATTCTGATTTGAGTTGAGAAAGTGATTGAGCATTGAGTGTAGAACATATTGAGTCTCTAACAATTCTCTTTATGTTTCTATGAGATTGGACAAGTTCTGTGTGGACTTGTTAAGTAGATTTGAGGTAAGTCTTTGAGGAGACTTGTGGACTTGTTGAGCAGATTTGAGCAAGTTTTGAGTGGACTTGTTGAGCATATTTGAGCAAGTTTTGAGTGGACTTGTTGAGAAGATTTGAGCAAGTTATGAGTGGACTTGTTGAGAATATTTGAGCAAGTTCTGAGTGGACTTGTTGAGCAGATTTGAGCAAGTTCTATGTGGACTTGTTGAGCAAATTTGAGCAAGTTCTGAGTGGACTTGTTGAGTAGATTTGAGCAAGTTCTAAGTGGACTTGTTGAGTATATTTGAGCAAGTTCTAAGTGGACTTGTTGAGAAGATTTGAGCAATTTATATGTGGACTTGTGGAGCAGAGTTTAGTGTATATTTGAGGATAGGTTTGTGCCAGACCAGAGATAGATATTGAGCAGATTTGTGCTAGACTGAAGGACTATGTTTAGTGTAGATTTGAGATAGATCTTTGGAGGTGATAGAGCAGAGAGGATAGTAGTCTCTAGTGGATAGAGATCCATAAGCTAGGGTAGTGAGGATAGGTCTTCTAAGTGGGGATAAGAGTCTTCAGTGGAGAGAGATCCACAAGCCAGTGTAGTGGAGGCAGTAGTCTTCTAGAGGATCACCAACCAGAGCAGAGGAGAAGGAGTTCTCCTATGGATAGAGATCCATGAACTTGATTTAGGGATCGACATCTCCTTTGGATAGAGGTCCATAAAAATTGTAATAGGGAAAGGATTCCCAAGAGATTATTTGAGAAAAATTTATAAGAAATATTTTCTCCATGGAGGTAGCCATATTTGGGTGAACCATGTTAAATTGGTGTCTCTATTGTGTGTGGTGATTTGTGCATTGCTTTGATTACTATTATTGATATTGCTATCTATACATTGCATAATATTGATTTGGAAAGAAAAGTAAAAAGTGGTCTTATATTGTTCACCCCCCCTCTCAGTATAAGCTTGTGTTCTTCAATTGGTATCAGAGTGGGTTCCTTCAGAAGAGTTTAACAACTTGAAGGAAAAGCTAACAAGAACACAATGGATCCTAAGGAGGTGTCCTCAAATAATTCAGAACTAGTATTTGATGGAAGTGACTATATATTGGAGTATGATGATGAAGATCTACCTGATGGCACTTGGCAATGAAATTTGGGAAGCAGTGGAATTTGGATACGATCCCTTAGTCAATCCTCCTACAGATAAGGAAGGTAAGCTTCTACAACACTATAATTCAAAAGCAATGAATGCACTTGTGAGAGGTTTGCATAGAACAAAGTCTATGAAAGTTATGCATTGTCAAACTACAAAAGAAATGTGGGATAAATTGCAAAATATATATGAAGGAGATAAGAGTGTCAAGAAAGCAAAAATTTGAAATCTCAAAGGATAATTTGAAGCATTAAGAATGAACGATGAGGAAAATATTAGTGCTTATCTACTTCGAATTGATGAGGTTGTTAATGATATGCAAGGACTTGGAATGAAGATTGATGAATCTGATGTTTGTGATAAAGTATTAAGATCTCTTCCAAAAAGATTCAATGAAAAGGTTTTTGCTATAGAAGTGTCAATGGATGGTGATACTTTGACAAGAGATAAGTTGCTTGGTATGCTCACAACATTTGAGATAAGAACAAAATATCCTATTCCCTAGAAGGAAGCAACATTCAAAGCAATCAAAAAGACAAAGAGTAAGAAGTCAGAATCAAGCAATGAGTCATCCAGTGATGAAGAAGCTAATTATGGTAGAAAATATAAAGATTCTAGAAGATCCAGAGATCTATTAAGTGTTTCAATTGTGGAAAGTATGGATATTTTGCAATAGATTGTCAAGAACCCAAGAACAACAATGGTGAAGAAAAATAGGATCACAGGAACAGGGAATCAGAAAGATATAGGCACCAGAAGAAAAGCAAGGATGGACAAAGTAGACAAGGAAAGAAGTTCTTTCAAAGATAAAAGAGGAGCTACTATGCGGATAAGGCAAGTAAGTACTCAAGTGATAGTGATGCTAGTTTTTCAGATAATGATAGAGATGAAGTCCTATTTATGATTGAAGAAAAAGAACAAGTTAAGAAAAGGACTCCAATAATTCTCAAGTGTTTTAGATGTGGTAACTTTGGACATCTTGAAGATAATTGTACAAGGGATGGTTATAGTTTCAGTGATGATGAATATGAGGATGCACTTGAAGGACCAGATGAAAATATTCTAATGGCATTAGAAGAAGTAAGTGATCCTATAGAAGACAAGCCAATAGAAAATAAAGATGTGGACAAAGGTAAACAAATAGAGGAATATTCAGAAAAGGATGGTTATGATCTCAAGGGAGAACTTATCTATGCCCTTGAAATAGTAAATAAGGTAAGAAAGCAACACTCTAAACTTGAAATTCAGTTTCAAGAATGTGATGAAGAGAGAAGATTGCTTATAGAGGATTTAGAAAAATCAAAGGCTAAGGTAAAGAGGTTCAAAGATAAGTTAGAAGCAAAGATATTAGAATGTGAGAAGTTAGCACAAGAAGTGGCACTACTAAGAGAATATTTAGAAGACTCCAAGGTCAAGATGAAAGGGTTCAAAAATAGCTCAAAGAACTTGGATAAGTTCATCAAGACACAAAAGACTACATCAAGCAAAATAGGTCTTGGATTTGAACAGGTTCAAAAGAAATGGGAAGGAGAGTCAACCTCAAGTTTTGGAGGAGAAGAAACTTCAGATGAAGATACTTCAGAAGAAGATAGTGTAAAATAAAGTGAGACATCTGAGGATGAGTTGGACAATAGAGAGTTCAACAAAGATAGGAACAATGCACAAAGAAGATACAGATGGAACAACAATCAGAATAGGTCAAGAGAGACTAAGAGACCAATGAGGTCAAGACAAGGAAACTTCAATGGAAGATGCTTTTCATGTCATAGGTTTGGGCACATGGCTTCACAATGCAGGACACATGAAAGACAAGAATATGGGAACATACAACTTTTCCATGGGTATTGCTACTCATGTAATCAGTTTGGTCACAAGGCAATGAATTGCAAGGTTCATGATAGAAGAGGATATGGCTTCACTAGGAGAAATCCTAAGATATTTGCACCTCCAAGGAATAATAACATTAAGTGTTATAAGTGCAATAATGATGGTCACACAACAAAGTGGTGTAGAGCAGACATTCTAGAAACAGGTATGAACAGGAACAGGAACAGGAACATGAATATGAACAGGAACAAGAACAGGAACAGGAATATGGATATGAACATGAACAGGAATAGGAACAGGAACATGGATATGAATAGGAACAGGAACAGAATAGGAATGTAGACATGGACAGGAACATGGACATGGATAGAAATAGTTAGAGGAATCAGAAAATTTAGATAAGAAGGAAAGAGGATAAAGGTAAAGAACAATGCTTTCTAGGAGTAGAAATACTCCCACCCCAGAATTAACCACCTCAAAAGGAGGTGGGGGAGGGGCTAAGCTAAGAGGCTCATTCTTAGCCCCGAGCCCCAAAGGTGACCCTTTGCCATTGATGTCAAAGGGGGAGATATTTGAGTAAGGGGGAGATATTTGATATTTGAGAGAGCATTGAGCCAAGGGGGAGCAGAACAAAGGAAAGGTCAAGTTTTTAGTTAAAGGAAATTGGGTTGCCATCAATGACAAAGGGGGAGATTGTTGGACATTTTGAGCTCATTTAGTTGTCATTGATGTCAAGGTGAAAATTTGTCATTGATGCCAAAGTAAACATATGAAGACGTCATTAATACCATGGAGCACACCATCAATAGCACCAAGAACAATGCGAAGAGTTGAAGAAAAAGTTGGCAAAATAATGTTTTATGAGGGTTTATGGTAAACTCATGGTGGAAGATTAAATGGTTTTATTAAAATCATTATGAGGATATAAAAGTCTCCTCACACATTGAGATGGCAGTTAAGATTTTAAAAGACCCATGGTGGCAGAATAATTTACAAATTAAAGGTTTAAGTTTAAACCCAAGGAAGGCTTTAATCTCCTTAAAGTTAAAGTTTATAAATATAATTTATAAAATTTAAATTCCTTAGAATTTAAATAATTTATAAATTATAAAGGTTGGAAAGCGTCGACATCATCAAAAATGTGGGAGCATCGACGTCTAAGAAACAAAGGGAATTCATGTATAAATTAATGCCAAAGAGGCATTCAAAACTTACCCCTCGACATTTTAATACATGCGACAAAGTTGGAAATATTTTCATGCAATCGTTGATCATTGAGGAAGAAGACAAGGGATTCACTTGTCTTTAGCACCAAGTGGAAGACATAAAGGGAAGAGCATATTGGTTGAATCAAAAAGGACACGGTGGTCCATTGGTAGTGCACGTTTTGCAAAGGCGTTGGGAGTTGAGGAGCCCATGATCGATTCACGTGGAGTGGTGTGTGTCTTGAGCACCAAGGGAAGTCTTTTGCATGTGCTCATTTTGAGCGCCAACCTAGGACAAAGGGGATGAAGAGCATCCAAGATCTCAAACATGCGTCTAGCACACGTGGTGGTCAAAGCCATGGCTAGAGCGCTCATGGAGGCAGAGATTGTGGGTTCGAAACCCACTAGTGGCAAAGGTAATTTTTTGATAATTAAATCTTTATTTGCCTAAGGTTTTATAAAGGGTAATGTGGAGTTATAAGGGTTTGTGAAAAGTTGTTTATTTTGATTTATATTATTTTGGAGTTATAAGGGTTTGTGAAAGGTTGTTTATTTGATAATTGATTTATATTATTTTGGAGTTATAAGGGTTTGTGAAAGGTTGTTTATTTGACAATTGATTTCTATTATTGTGGAGTAATAAGGGTTAATGAGAGGTTGTTTTATTGATGAGTGATTTATATCATTGGAATTATAAAGAAAGTAGATTTGATTTTTATCAAAGTTTCTCTTGCCATTAAATTAAATTAAAGAGGTTTGAGTTAATTTTGGTGGATGTTAAGTTTATTTTAGTTGGGATTTTATAAGGTATTATTGGATAAATATTTTATGTATGTTGATGGTTATTTTTGAAAGGTGGAGTGATAAGGTGTAATTGAGTATTTACATTATATTGTGAGAAAGATTTATCTTCTAACCTCTTTGAGTTTGGCATAGAAGTGTTTGTGGTTGTGACAGATTTATGAGATCCCTTCATCTTCAATAAAAAGGTATGAGCACATTCTTCCATAGTTGAGTTGATTGATTGGTTTTCTGGAAAATAAGTTTGGAGTGAAAAGGACTTGATTAGGGTTTCCTATTGAGTGTGTTGAGTTAATGCTTCAAGGTTTTCTGGAATAAAGAGTTGTTGTTAAAACCTTGTTTGATAAGCATTGTTGTTGAAGCCATTGGTTGTGTGAAGAACTTGAGTTAGGGTTTTGAAAAGATCATGAGTATCATTGTTATGTGAGAGATTGTTTTATAAGCATTGTTGTTGAAGTGAGTTGTTGTGCAAAGAACTTGAACTAGGGTTTGAAAAGAACATGAGTATCATTGTTATGTGAGATTTGTTGTTGAGCATTGTTGGAAACATTTTGAGTTGGTGGTTATATGCTTGGACTAGGGTTTGTGAGAAAGGGGTGTTTCATTAAGTGATTGGTTGAGTAGAGTTGGTTGAGCCTAGTCAAGTGGATGTGTGAAGTGATTGTTCAAGTTCCATAAAACAAACTATTCTATATTCTGATTTGAGTTGAGAAAGTGATTGAGCATTGAGTGTAGAACATATTGAGTCTCTAACAATTCTCTTTATGTTTCTATGAGATTGGACAAGTTCTATGTGGACTTGTTGAGAAGATTTGAGGTAAGTCTTTGAGGAGAATTGTGGACTTATTGAGTAGATTTGAGAAAGTTCTAAGTGGACTTGTTGAGCATATTTGAGCAAGTTCTGAGTGGACTTGTTGAGCAGATTTGAGCAAGTTCTGAGTGGACTTGTTGAGAATATTTGAGCAAGTTATGAGTGGACTTGTTGAGAAGATTTGAGCAAGTTCTAAGTGGACTTGTTGAGCAGATTTGAGCAAGTTTTGAGTGGACTTGTTGAGAAGATTTGAGCAAGTTTTGTGTGGACTTGTTGAGCAGATTTGAGCAAGTTTTGAGTGGACTTGTTGAGCAGATTTGAGAAAGTTCTATGTGGACTTGTGGAGCAGAGTTTGGTGCAGATTTGAGGATAGGTTTGTGCCAGACCAGAGATAGAGATTGAGCATATTTGTGCTAGACTGAAGGACTATGTTTAGTGCAGATTTGAGATAGAGCTTTGGAGGTGATAGAGCAGAGAGGACAGTAGTCTCCAGTGGATAGAGATCCATCAACTAGGGTAGTGAGGATAGGTCTTCTGAGTGGGGACAAGAGTCTTCAGTGGAGAGAGATCCACAAGCCAGTGTAGTGGAGGTAGTAGTCTTCTAGAGGATCACCAACCAGAGTAGAGGAGAAGGAGTTCTCATATGGATAGAGATCCATGAACTTGATTTAGGGGATCAACATCTCCTTTGGATAGAGGTCCATAAACATTGTAGGGAAAGGATTCCCAAGAGATTATTTGAGAAAAAATTATAAGAAATATTTTCTCCATGGAGGTAGCCATATTTGGGTGAACCACGTTAAATTGGTGTCTCTATTGTGTGTGGTGATTTGTGCATTGCTTTGATTACTGCTATTGATATTGCTATCTATACATTGCATAATATTGATTTGGAAAGAAAAGTAAAAAGTGGTCTTATATTGTTCACCCCCCCTCTCAATATAAGCTTGTGTTCTTCATAACTTCTATTCACGAATTGTCCAAAATGAGGAAGATTTCATTCTATTTAAAGCACCCAGCCTAGAGAAAGTATCAAAGAGTGAATTCAAGGAAAAGTCAAGTATTGAAAAGAGCAAAGTCAAGGAAAAGCCAAGCATTGAAAGAGAGGGAAGTCAAGTTAAAGCCAAGCATTGAAGATCAAGTTCATAGTATCAGAAGAAGCCAAGCTTGTGATAGAATTATACAGTAGCATCAACATTACAACGATAAGATAAAAAGAGCATTGAATGCTCCTAGTCAAAATGGTCAAGCATCCAAGCAATGCAGTCAAAGAAATTAGTTGTCATCTAAGTTAAAGAAGAAGCTAAAGGCTATGCCCTATTAGAAATATTGAGTTGTCATTGATGTCAAAGGTAGAAATATCTTCAAGGATGAAATGTTGAGTTGTCATTAATAATAAAGGTAGAGATATCTTCAGAGGTGTCAAAGGTAAAAATATCTTCAAAGGATGAAATGGTAAAATTGTCATAAAGGCAAAGATATACTTTAATATTTAAATATTAAGGTGGAGGATTATATTTAAATCAAGAGGAAATATAATTCATAAGTTTAATATTTAAAGGTTAAAAGGTTGGATGACCTCCTTGAGAACACCAATGCAAAGTTTGAAAATTCAAATATTTAAAATACTAAGGCCGACCTCCTTGGGCACTAAATAAAATGTATATCCAATCTCCTTGGACACTAAATAAAATGCATATTTAAAATGATATCAAATTCATTTTGGCTATTGTGGAAATTTGAATCTCCTTCATGCGAAAATCGAGCAGTAGGTAGAAGATGAGGAGAAGAGCACATTTGGTGGCAACGAGCCAAAAAGAGAATTTATAATATTTATGCTACAAATTTAGTCTCATATGGATGGCTAGTCCAACCAGTTGCTGAGCTTGCGCTAAGGCTCTGTATAGTAGGAGGTTGTAGGGTTGAATTCCTATGGTGCCATTTTCATTTTGGTTGATAGAAAAAATAAGGGTTTAAATAGTTTGGGTTGTGCCTTTTTGTTCCACTCATTGAGGTAGCTTGTTTGGTCGTCTAGCCTATGCTAGGATGTTGTGTTGGTAGAAGTCAGGAGATCGAATCTCCTTCGTGCGCGTTTGGTGGTTTTTGTTATATGAGGTAAGGGCAAAAATTTTATTTTATTTAATTAAGTGGAAGATATAAGGTCTATCATGATTATATTTTGCATACTTTGAGTGGGATATATAAGGTGTGTAATGTTGGAAATATGAGCAAGATTTGTTGTCATTGATGTCAAGAGTTAGTTTCAAGTGAGCAGTGCAAAAGGATGTCAAGAATCAGTTTCAGTAATCAGTGCAAGAGATATATTGCTTCTAGACCTAAGGGAAATAATATTATAGTATCTCTTATTTTAATATTCAAGGTGGTCAGATAAGGTCTAAAGGAGAAATAGAAAGGCCCAAGAAAAATAATATTATAATATTTTATTATAAGATTAGAAGTCTAATGTTGAGAGCCCAAGAAGAATAATATTATAATATTGTATTATAATATTAAAGGTGTAAAGTATAGATCTAAAAGTAATAAAATTAATTATAATAATTTTATTATAAATAAATTTATATTTTAATTTAATTAACCCTAAGGTTAGGGTTACAAGGGAAAGTGATTTACAGTGCCAACGTCGATTATATTATCCATCCAATGATGTGCTAAAGGAGATAGTACAATGGTATAAATACCATGTACCTTGACAAATCCAAACTAACCTTTGATCGAATTATTGGCGAGTACATATGAAATTGCTATGATCTGCGTGAGACAAGAAAAAAAGGTTTTTGCTATGTGGCGATCATCGAAGGGATAAAATGAAGGAGGCTTGGATACTCATCACCAACCATGGTGGTTGGGCTAGTGGTAAGTGGCTGTGTGCTTAGAGAGCTAACGAGCGGGAGGTCCCATGATCGAACCCTGACAACAATATTTTATTTGAGTTCATGTTTTGGTTTTGGCACCAAGGATATGCAATAAAGTGCACGAGGTGCTTCTTATTGCTAAGGTGAGTGCCTAGCTCACATGGCAAGTGGGTCATGGATAGGGTGTTGGTGATAGCACAATAGAAAGTTTGAATCCCGTCGAGGGAAAATGTATTTCATTTTTCCAAAATTAAATTTACTCCTAAATTTTGATGTGGCATGATTATTTTTGCTAGAAGGGAGTTATAAGGTTTTTGAAAGTTAAATATTTTATTTTTTTAAATTGAATTGAGATAGGAGTTATAAGGTTTGAAAAGGAAATTATATTTTAATTATGTATTGATTATTTTCAAGAAAAAAAACATAATGTGTTTAAAGACGATTATTGTGGTTATTTTCTTTAAACAAATTGTTGGCTTATATTTTTAAGTATGGAGATTATAAGGTGTAATTGAGAGTTGATGTTTTGTATGGTGAAATATTTTGAGGGATTATTTGAATGAGATTTTTGAAGAGGTTTTTGCTATCTAACCTTTGAGTTTGGCAAAGAGGGTGATTGTGATTGAGACAGGTTTTGAGATCAATTCTTCATAAAAAAAAAAGGTATGGGCACATCTTTGTAAGTGATTGTTGGATGTTGTGAATGCTAAGTTGGAGTGAAAAGGATTTTTTGATAAGCATTATTGAGTTTGGTTTTGAGATATTCAATATTGATTGATGTGGGTTTTCTGGAATGAAAGTTGATACTAGAAACCTTGTTTGATAAGCATTGTTGGAAATATTGAGTAAGCTTTCATATGCTTGATTAGGGTTTGTGAAAGATCATTAGTATCATTGTTATTTGAAGAGAATAATATTGATTAGAATTTGTGAAAGATCATGAGTATCATTGTTATGCGAAGTTGAGAATAATATTGAACTAGGGTTTGTGAAAGATCATGAGTATCATTGTTATGTGAGGTTTGTTTGATAAGCATTGTTGACTAAGATTTCATTGAGTGATTGGTTGAGTGGAGTTGATTGAGCTTAGTTGATTGGAAGTATTGGAGTGATAGTTCAAGTTCTGTGAAACAAATTGTTCTATATTTTGATTTAATTTGGAAGAGAGATTGAAAGTGATTGAGTGTTTGTGAGTGTGAAACATATTGAGTCTCTAACCATTCTCTATATGTTTATGTGGTTAAGCAAGAGAGTTTGAAAGTGATTGAGTATTGTTGTGAGTAAGTAACATATTGAGTCTCTAACCATTCTCTATATGTTTTTGTGAGATAAACAAGATTATATATGAAGCTTGTTTGTGTGATTGAATAAGTTTTTTGTGATAAATTGAGTTGAGTTGAATAAGATTTTGTTAAATCTCGAGAGCAGATATGAGTAAGTCCTAAAGTGGACTTAAAGACATATTTGTGTGAGCTTTCATGGAAGCTTACAATTAGATTGGATAAGTTTTAGTGAGGACTTGTTGAGCAAATTTGAGGTAAGTCTTGGTGAAGATTTGTTGAGTAGATTGAGCAAGTTCTAGTGAGGACTTGTTGAGCAGATTTAAGGTAAGTCTTGGTGAAGACTTGTTGAGCAGATTGAGCAAGTTCTAGTGAGAAATTATGGATAGATTTGAGGTAAGTATTTGAGAAGACTTGAGAGCAGAGTTGATTGATTGATTTTTTCAAGCTTTGTGTTAAGGCTTGGGGTAGATCTAGTAGATTTTATTTGTGATTGAGTCAAGCTTTGTGTTAAGGCTTGAGGACAAATTTGAGGATAGATTTTGGTTTGGATTTGAGGATAGGTTTATGCTAGACCAAATATAGAGATAGATCATATTTGTGCTAGACCAAAAAACTATGTTTAGTGCAGCTTTGAGATAGAGATTGAAAATATTTGTGCTAGACCGAAGGACTATGTTTAGTGTAGATTTGAAACAAATATTGAGCAGATTTATGCTATATCGATGAACTATATTTAGTGCATATTTGATATAGAGTTGAAAGTAAGCTTTACAGGTGATAGAGCAAAGGACATTAGTCTCCAGTGGATAGAGATCCATTGACTATGGTATTGAGGACAAAGATCTTTTGATTGAGGATAGAGTCTTCAGTGGAGAGAGATCCACAAGCCAGTGCAGTGGAGGCAATAGTATTCTAAAGGATCACCAACCAGAGCAAAGGATAAGGAGTTTTCCTGTGGATAGATATTCATGAACTAGTTGAGGGTATTGGTGTATCCTATGGATAGAGATCCATAAACTTGATTAGGGGATTGGTGTCTCCTTTGGACAGAGGTCCATAAACATTGTAATAGAGAAAGGATTTCCAAGAGATTTGTTGAGAAAATTTTAGTGAAATATTTTCTTTGTGGAGTAGCCCACATTGGGTGAACCACATTAAATTGGTGTCTCTATTGTATGTGGTGATTTGTGCATTACTTTGATTACTGTTGTTGATATTGTCATTGATATATTGCATAATATTGTTTGGGAAAGAAAAGTAAAAAGTGGTCTTATATTGTTCACCCCCCCTCTTAGTATAAGATTGTGTTCTTAAATTGGTATCAGAATGGGTTCCTTAAAAAAAATTTAATAGCTTGAAGGAAAATATTTTAAGAACATAGATGGATTCTCATAATGGATCTTCAAGAAATTTAGCACCATTGTTCGATGGGAACAATTATGTACTTTGGAGATTGAAAGTGATTGAGTGTTTGTGAGTATGAAATATATTGAGTCTCTAACCATTCTCTATATATTTCTATAGCTAAGCAAAAGAGTTTGAAAGTGATTGAGTATTGTTGTGAGTAAGTAACATATTAAGTCTCTAACCATTCTCTATATTTTTCTGTGAGTTAAACAATATTCTATGTGAAGCTTGTTTGTGTGATTGAAGAATTTTTTTGTGATAGATTGAGTTGAGTTGAATAAGCTTTTGTTAAAGCTTGAGAGCAAATTTGAGTAAGTCCTAGAGTGGACTTAAGGATAGATTTGTGTGAGCTTTTGTGGAAGCTTACAATTATATTGGACAAGTTCTAGTGAGGACTTGTTGAGCATATTTGAGGTAAGTATCGGTGAAAAGTTGTTGTGTAGATTGAGCAAGTTCCAGTAAGGACTTGTTGAGTAGATTTGAGTTAATTCTTGGTAAAGACTTGTTGATAATATTAAGCAAGTTCTAGTGAGAACTTATGGATAAATTTGAGGTAAGTATTTGAGAAGACTTGAGAGCAGAGTTGATTGATTGATTTGTTCAAGCTTTGTGTTAAGGCTTGGGGCAGATCTAGCAGAGTTGATTTGTGATTGAGTCAAGCTTTGTGTTAAGGCTTGAGGATAAATTTGAGGATAGAGTTTGGTAAATATTTAAGGATAGGTTTGTGCCAGACTAGAGATAAAGATTGAGTATATTTGTGCTAGATTGAAGGACTGTGTTTAGTGCAAATTTGAGATAGAGATTGAGTAGATTTATGCTAGACCAAAGGAATGTGTTTAGTGTAGATTTAAAATAGAGATTAAGCATATTTGTGCTAGATCGAAGGACTGTGTTTAGTGCAGATTTGAGACAGAGTTAAAAGTAAGCTTTCGAGGTGATAGAGCAGAGGATAGTAGTCTCCAGTGGATAGAGATCTATTATCCAGGGTAGTGAGGATAAAGATCTTCTGAGTGAGGATAGAGTCTTCAATGGATAGAGATCCACAAGCCAGTGTAGTAGAGGTAGTAGTCTTCTAGAGGATCACTAGTTAGAGTAGAGGAGAAGGAGTTCTCCTATGGATAGATATCCATAAACCAACTAAGGGGATTGGTGTCTCTTGTGGATAGAGATCCATGAACTTGATTAGGATATTGGTGTATCCTTTGGACAGAGGTTCATAAACATTGTAATAGGGAAAGGATTCCCAAGATATTTGTTGAGAAAATTTTAGTGAAATATTTTCTCTATGGAGTAGCCCACATTGGGTGAACCACGTTAAATTGGTGTCTCTATTGTGTGTGGTGATTTATGCATTGCTTTGATTACTATTGTTGATATTTCCATTGATATATTGCATAATATATTTTGGTAAAGAAAAGTAAAAAGTGGTATTATACTATTCACGCCCCCTCTCAGTATAAGCTTGTGTTCTTAAATTGGTATTAGAATGGATTCCTTCAAAAAAATTTAACAGCTTGAAGGAAAATATTTTAAGAACACAGATGGATTCTTAGAATGGATCTTCAAGAAATTTGGCACCATTGTTCGATGAGAACAATTATTTACTTTGGATTATGAGAATGACGATTCACCTAATGGCACCTAGAAATGAAATATGGGAAGCAATTGAAAATGGATATATACCACCAGCTACTCCACCTACAAATAAATATGGTAAGCTCCTACATCTAAAAATTTAAAAGGTAATGAATAGAAATTTAAAGGGTTTACATGAAACAAATTTTATAAAGGTTATGCATTGCACATCAATAAAGGAAATTTGGGATAAGTTGAAAGGTATCTATAAAGGAGACAAAAATGTCAAAAGGGAAAACTTGTAAAATTACAAGAGAATGTTTGAAGACCTAAATATGAAGGAAGGGGAAAACATTGTTGCATATCTACTTCATGTGGATGAGGTTTTTAACTCCATACAAGGACTTGGGCTTAAGGTTGAAGAAACAGATGTTTGTGATAATATTTTAAGGTCACTTCCAAAAAGGTATAGTTGAAAATATTTCAGCTATAGAAGAGTAAAAATATATTGAACTTTTGACAAGGGATGAATTACATGGAATTATCATAGCTTTTGAGATGAGAATAAAAGAGAAACCTATTCCCCAGAAATAAGCAACTTTCAAAGTTACAAAGAAGACAAAGGGTAAGAAGTCAGATTCAAGCAATGCGTCATCTAGTGATGAAGAAGCAAATTATGGTAGAAGGAACAAGGACTCGAGAAAGTATAAAGGTATGAAATTAATTAGATATTTCAATTATGGAAAATATAGTCACTATGCATCTTATTGTCTAGAGGTTGGAAATAGCAATGATGAAGAAAAATAAGATCATAAGAATAGGGAAGCAGGAAAATAAAGGTACCAAAAGAAAAATAGGAATGGACAAGGCACACAAGAAAAAAAGCTTTTCCAAAGGCATAAGAAGAGTTTTTATGCAAACAAGGTAGGTAAGAGTTCAAGTGACAGTGATGATAGGTCCTCATATAATGAAGAAGGTGAAATTCTATTTCTGGCACAAGAAAAATATGATGCTAGAATAAGGGCACCAATGATTCTCAAATATTTTAGGTGTGCTAACTTTGGCCATATTGAAGATAGATGTACAAGGAATGGATTCAGTTTTAGTGATGATGAATATGAATATACACTTGAAGGACTAGAAGAAAGTTTACTTTTGGCAATAGAAGAAGAAGGAGGTGATCCTATTGAAGATAAATTAGAAAGGAATGAATATGATCCCAAAGGCAAACAAATAGAAGAGGAATAAAAAAAAGAGAAGTTGATCTTGAGGGTGAGATTATTTATGCCCTTGATGCATTATGGAAGGTAAGAAAGCATAACTCAAAACTCAAGCTTCAATTTCAAGAATGAGATGAATAGAAAGGAAAGCTTATAGAGTATCTAACCAACTCAATAGCTAAGACAAATAAACTCAAAGAGAATTTAGAAGCAAAGGTTTTAGAATATGAAAGGTTAGAGAATGAGGTAGATTCACTAAGGAAGGAAGTAAAAGAGTCTAAGGACAAGTTACACAGGTTTAGGAGAAGCTCAAAAAACTTGGATAAGATTATCAAGGTACAAAGATATTCGTCATATAAAACAGGACTTGGTTTTGAATAGGTACAAAGAAAACAAAGAAAGGAGTCAATATCAAGCTTCAAAGAAGAAGAAGCTTCAGAAGAAGAGAGTGTAAGAGAGAGTGAGAATTTTGAGAATGAGTTGGACAATAGAAAGTTCAACAAGGAAAGGAACAATGTATAAATGAGAAACAGATGGAACAAGAAGCAGCACAGGGTAAAAGGAACTAAGAGACCAATGGGGTCACGACAAGGTAGTTTCAATGGATGATGCTTCTCATATCACAGATTTGGGCACAAGGCTACATAGTGCAGGACACATAAAAGACAAGAATATGGAAATTTCAAAAATAGGTAACTTTTTCAAGAGTATTGCTACTCTTTTAATCAATTTGCAGGGTTCATGACAGGAATAGATATAGCTTCACGAGGAGAAATTCCAAGATATTTTCACCTCAAAGGAATAATGATATTAAGTGTTATAAGTGCAATAATGATTTGCATACAACAAAGTACTATAGAACAAAAATCATAGAGACAAGCATAAATAGGAATAGTCAGAGGAATCAGAAGGATCATTTACGAAAGAAAGTAGACAAAGGTAAAGATTAGTGCATGCTGGGAGTAGAGATACTCCCACCCCAGACTTAACCACATCAAGAGGAGGTGGGGGAGGGCCTAAGATAAGAGTCTTGTTGAGTGGTATTTTCACCCAGTTGTGAAAGTACACTCTCCTTTAGGATTTGGGCTCCAAATCCCCTCTTGCAAAGAAGTTAAATAAACAACTTCTCCAAGGTCTCCGCTATATTAGCATTTACATATGTGTATTAGTAATCTCAAATAAAGATATTCAATTTAAATGCTTGGAACACCTTAGTGATTGCAAGTAACTGTAAACAAGGGGCAATGTTGGTTTATTTCACCATGAAACTTTAGTGATTGTTCATTGTTTTTTTTGGATTTTGAAAATTTTTAAATGTTTATTTTAATGCCTAAAAATAACTTAACATTTATGGAAAAAATAAAATGTAGAAAAATGAAATGAAATGCAAAAAACTGAAAATAAAATGTTTCCAGTATGATGCTATCCTATTCCGACAAAATCGAAGATGTGAGGTCTCCGTGCATGCAACCTAACCTATTGGAATTGCAAAACAAGCACAATCCCCATAGAATAAGTGCTAGTTCCTAAGGTATGAAATAAAATTCAGATTTCAAATATTCGCCTAATGTAACCCAAAAAACATGGCATTAACATTATCTATAAATTTTAAATCTGAAAGAATGAAAGAATAAACATTAAATCCATAGCATGCAAAGAAAATATCCTTCTTTCTTGCCCACAAGATGCAAATTTTTGAAACTTCTACATTAAAAATATGTCGTTTTACAATAGCAAAATTTTTGGTTTTCCCAAACCAGTCCAGGGAAGAAAAAATGACTCAAACAGGACCAGAATGGCCTCATCGCCTTCAAGTCTGCAACTCTGCTTGTAGCAATTTCCAACCCATGTCCATGAAGAAACTAAACCAGTCTACGAAAGAAAAATAGCCCAACTAGATCCGGAATGGCTATCTCGCCTTCAAACCTGCAACGCTACTTGCAACAGTTTTCCACCCCCTTTCTAGCCTCTTTGAATGGCGTATTTAAACTTTTGAAAAACAATTATTTCTCCTTCTATGACTGTTCGTTTCTGATGGTTGTTCGTTTCACCTTCCCTGACTGTTCGTTTCACCTTCCCTTGTATGCGTGTGCTTTGGTTTCCATTTTGTAGCCCTTCACTACGTTTTCTCCACATGGGCTTGCATCCTTTTCCCTCTGTGTGTAACGACCATCTTAAATGATTTCAAATCATTAAAGATTCCTATTGTAATGCTTTGTCTTCTTCATTGGATTTTGTCCTTATGTCCATGTCACTATGCAGGTCCGTTACCTTGGCAAAAATGGAACATGTCGTGATATCGTGACGCTTCTTGTTTCTCTGTTTGCTTGCCCCTTTTGAATCACGAAAATGTAACATGTCGCGATATCACGACACTTTTGGCCCCTTCCATATTTTGTTGCTTTTAGCCATGAAAATGCAACATGTCGCAATATCACGACACTTTTTCCTCCTTTGACTGCAATGATGCAACATGTTGCGATATCGCGACACTTTTTATCTTTTGGCCGCGATGGTACAACATGTCACGATATCGTGACACTTTTTCTCTTTTGGCCGCAATGGTAAAACATGTCGCGATATCGTGACACTTTTTCTCTTTGGCCGTGATGGTGCAACATGTCGCGATATCGCGACACTTTTTCTCTTTTGGCTGCGATGGTGCAACATGTCACGATATCGTGACACTTTTCTATTTTGGCCACGATGATGCAACATGTCGCGATATCGCATCACTTTTTCTATTTTGACCGCGATGAAGCAACATGTCACGATATCGTGACACTTTTCCTCCTTTGCGCTTTTTCTTACTTTGGCCGCGACGATGCAACATGTCACGATATCGCGACAATTTTTCTCTTTTGGTCGCGATGATGCAACATGTCACGATATCGCGACACTTTTCTATTTTGGCCGTGATGAAGCAACATGTCATGATATCGCGACACTTTTTCTCTTTTGGCCGTGATGATGCAACATGTCGCGATATCGCGACACTTTTTCTCATTGTGGTTTTTTTTTGCTTTTTTCTTTGATTTTTAGCATATGGGCCACTTCGGTCTTCTTGGAACACATGCAAAAAATGTGGGTCCCCAATTTTGGGGTACGTTGTGGAGCAACCACAAAAAATGGCAACTATGCTAGGAAATGCTCCTAAGCATTTCGATGAGAACTCAACCTAAAAACACACAGACTCAAATACAAGCATCAAAAAATATCCCAAGAATGAAACTAGATGAGAAATACATGAAGCATTAGAATTATTAAGCATCAGCTCGGTGTGTGCAATGTGCTTCATTCCCTATCGTTTGAAATTGATCAACATTCCATTATCAGTTTCACTTATGATTCGTATGCAAGGCTATGAATGATTTGTGCAAGATTTGACGTATGACAACTATGTTAGAGATATAACAACTTGCTTTGCAAAGGCTCAGACCTTCTAGTATCATGGAAAAACACATTAAAAGTGTCAAACCCTCTTAGGACCAAAAATATGTATACTGAATTAATTTACTAGATCCCAAAGTTGGTTATGTGCCACTACCATCTTGAACCCATGTGCAAGTGTAAGTGAAGTTAGAGCTTTGGGGAATCGAATTCCCGACCTAAGCGATATGGGAATTTAACCCTATCCTTACTACTCTAATTTGGAGTTCATTACCTCATCTTGAACAAAATGATTTAACCTGTTATGGATGAAATTGTCAGGCTAGCCTGTCCGTTTGAGTAGTCAATGGTCTTGCTTTTAGACAAGACATGTTGCCATGCATGAGCATACTCCATCGCTGACCCGGACGTCTATAGCCCTGGTGGAGATTAACCCCATAATCCATGGTTTGGATTTACTTTTGATTTCTTGGACCTTGGGGATGACTACCCATCCTTGCAAGGGACATGTAGTACGATCCTTCCCTTCCAATGTTAATAATGAAATGAAAGTAGAAAAAATATTTTCTTTGGAATTTTAAGTTCTTGAGTGGGCAAAATAGAAGCTTTGGGGAATCAGATTCTCAACCTAAGCGAGATGAGAATTAGACCCTATCATTACTACTCCATGAAGGTCAAATCAGAGCCTTGGGGAATTGTATCCTCAACCTAAGTTCAATGAGGATTTAACCCTATCCTTACTACTCTGATTTTAGGCTTTAAGCATTATGGGAGTGGTAAAAACCATTGTTTTAAGGATTATGTTGCATGATAGGACAAACACAAAATACTCCTTTCACCTCACCTTTTCTTCCAAGTATGGTTTTGACCATTTTGCTCAAGATCATCTTTAATATGCATAGAACATGCTTGGTTCAAGATAGTTCGGGCATCAGTTCCCAACCTTAGGATCCTTTTAATATATGTTATGTAATAAACCTAAGAGGATTTGACACCTTTTCAATGATTGTACATGAAATGAAGATGCAACTGAGATGAAATGTATATGCAATGCAAAATGTACATAAGACATGAATGCATTGCTCCTTTTGAAATGCGGATGGAGTATACCACCTACTTTGCCATAGTTTATAAAACTGACAACTTCATGCATCACAAGTTCCAAATGATATTCCTTAATGTGTTTGCGATATTCGTGGAGCTTTTTGCAATACAATTCTGATGTTTCATATTCTCCTAGTCTTAGTCAACATTCATAAGGACCTAAGTTAACATCTTGAAACAAACCAAAAGTGTCCAAAGGACCAACACCCAACTTGAAACCAAAATAGAAATGCAAAACCAAAACACGAAAACCAAAAGTATATACAAATGTACAAAAAATTTGGATTATCATTTTCTCGGATCCCAAACCTGATTCGAATTCTTTAAAAGATGTATGACGTGATACGCATACCAAGTTTTGCAAGAATCCAACAAAAAAAAGATCAAACCAAACCAAGAAACGAACTTCCACTTGCCCCTCTCACCATACCAATTTGATTTAGTTTCATTAATAATCCTATGGTGGAGTTTCAAGTTTTCAAATTGATTAGACAATGATTGATATTCAATTCCTTTATGTCTATTCTTTAAGATGTTCATTCTGCACTTTGATTCATGGTGTAGAAATAAGCTTTCATTTTCATTCAATAAAGCCATAACATTAATAATATTTGAATCAAACCATTCATTAGGAAAATCTTCATTCAAATTTTGCAAGGTGAAACCAAAAATATGAGATTTTACCTTTGGCATGTTTTCATTTGACCGTACTTGAAGAGGATTTGAAAATTCCTCTTTTCTCTCCCGACATTCATCATCATGTAGCACTTGTTCTTTCTCCATGATTTTCTTATCAAAGGCACCAAACTTAGGTACCCAATTGAACACGTGTCCATACCTTTCAAACCATAAGTCTTGTCTATCTAGGGGTGGTTTAACTAACACATTTTCATGATCAATCACTTGGGTTGTTTTGGGTAACGTGAGATTTTCAATTGGATCATCAATGATATCAAACCCAAATGATTCAGGTTTTGTAATTTTCTCATTTTGAAATGGTATAATCATTGTAGCACAAGTAAGTGGATCAAGATTTTCAATTTCTTTTCCTCCAAAGGAATCTAAAGCAAATGACTCTCTTTCTTGATTCATGGTTGTAGAATCCTTATCATGTTCCAAAATTTGATGAGATTCAAATTCCTCTTTCAAAACATCCTCAAATTGTACAGGAGTTGTAATATCTTCCTCTGAGTAGGCGATTGTGTTGTCCTGTATATCAATTGGCACACAAGTTTCATTAGCAGTTTTGGAGTGAATGTAGTCTTCCCCTTTCTTCCACGAATCATAGTAATCATCCTCCAAGTTCAAGCTGTGACGCTCAAGTACTTCTTCTTCATCTTCTGATTCATCAACATGTTTCTCATCCCATTCATCTTCACCTTCCTCACTCTCACTCTCTTGACGATATAGAGTTTTCACTACCAAAATGTTGTCCACTCCTTACTGGTGTTGAGGTGGACCCTTATTTGGCACAGGTTCCAAATCATCCACTTGAGCTTGGAGACAATGGGTATACATAGAAATTTTGGGACAATTCCTTTCATTATGCTCCTTTGTATTATGCAATCTACACCCCTTTTCCCACACAAAATCAGAAATATTAAGAATGGAACTAGAGTGACTTGGTCCTGCAGAAGTATCTATCTGATTAGCAATAGGGGAAGTCACACCCCCATTGTTTGGCTTCGTATTCCACTGTCTCCCTCTATTGTTGAAATTTTGATTTGGGTGAGGGGCATGGGATTCATACTTCTATTTTTGAACCAAATCATTACTCAATTTGTGAACTATATTTTTGAGTTCTTCAACCTCTGAATAAATTTCTTTTGGTTGAGCTATGTTATTGCTAGTTCCAATAGGATTTGTGTAATTGGTGAGATATTGACTTAATATTTGAGTTGTATTTTGATCCACTTGATTTGCGTAGGGATTCACACTTTGAATCGGAATTGGATTGGGTACGTAAGCGGGTGTTGATGAATATGGTTGTTGATAAGGCAAATCATTTATGCCTGATATTTGTGGTGCCATGATCTAATTCATCATAGGAGCTTGACCGTATGGACCATATTGTCCTACCATAGGCATCTGGGAAAACCCATAACCCTGTGATGTCATTTGTTGTTCAATAGTCATAGCTTCATTGTAGGCTAGAGCAAGCGTGGTAACTTGAGGATTTCGCCTTGCAAACATTGTCGTCATAGGATCCAATGCCCCAAAATATATTTGCAAAGCTACTGCGGGATCAATGGCAAAATATCGAATTGCTCTATTATAGCACTTTTGAAATCTTTGATTAAAATTTTGGATTGGCTTGCCCTGGCCTCTTTTGCATGTAATGAACTGATTATAGATGATTGTGGGATCTAATGGTGACCTGAATTAGTTGACAAAAGCATCCTCCATTTGCGTCCATGACGTAATGGAACCGGTAGGTAAGCAAATATACCATTTGTAAGCCACTTGGTTTAGGCTCATGGGGAAGAGTCTACAAGCCACATCTTCATGTTGAACTTGTAGTCTTATCAAAACATCCCTATAGGCATGAATATGCTCTTATGCAGTCCTTGGGCCATCCGATTTGTACTTGGGCAAAAATATCTCTATATTCTTAGGGATCTCGTGAATATCCCCTACAATATTCAAAGGAATGTTATGGGCTCCGTACCAAGGAGGTGGTGGAGGTTGGGCCATTTGATTCAAAATCGATGATGATAACCCTACAAAACCTGACAAAACTCTCAATACCTTAAAGAAATCCTACGACACATAGAAAATCCTGCAATTAATGAAATTCAAAAAAATAACTTCAACATCAATTTGTTAGTCGTGAATGAAAGAAGGAACCATGACAGAGCAATATTATAAAAATGTAAATTAGTTTCTAATTCACCAGATCGCATATGCGCAAGTGAAGAGCATACTCCTAGTGTTGTAGGCTTTCTGATTCACAAGATCACATTACGTGCAGGTGAAGAGCATAATACCGACAACACATACATTTTTAGACAAAATAGTTCCTTACAAATAAGCATGAAATGACTAGAAAATATCAAACATGTAACGTATGAATAATCATGTTAGCATCAACCAAGAAATGTATCCCTTAAAATCAAATGAAAGTAATTGCATGGAGGCAACCTCGTTAATCAAGACCAAAGTTATTCAAAATCAAATCAAAACACATTATTCTTGTATGAACAATCAAAATCGTTAGAACAATGCATAGCAATTCATGTCCTCCTTTTAACACTACAAGGTTGTATTTTTAAAAGAGGGCTAAAGATACTAATCAATAGGGCATGAAATACTCAAAATTTAAATCCCTATAGCATTTAAATCACTCTGAAATAAACCGGTTCTGCCCTCCTAGCACCAATTTGTTGAGTGGTATTTTCACCCAGTTGTGAAAGTACACTCTCCTTTAGGATTTGGGTTCCAAATCCCCTCTTGCAAAGAAGTTAAATAAACAACTTCTCCAAGGTCTCCGCTACATTAGCATTTAAATATGTGTATTAGTAATCTCAAATAAAGATATTCAATTTAAATACTTGGAACACCTTAGTGATTGCAAGTAACTGTAAACAAGGGGCAATGTTGGTTTATTTCACCATGAAACTTTAGTGATTGTTCATTGTTTTTTTTGGTTTTTGAAAATTTTTAAATGTTTATTTTAATGCCCGAAAATAACTTAACATTTCTGGAAAAAATAAAATGTAGAAAAATGAAATGAAATGCAGAAAACTAAAAATAAAATGTTTCCAGTATGATGCTATCCTATTCCAACAAAACCAAAGATGTGAGGTCTCCGTGCATGCAACCTAACCTATTGGACTTGCAAAATAAGCACAATCCCCATAGACTAAGTGCTGGTTCCTAAGGTATAAAATAACATTCAGATTTCAAATATTCGTCTAATGTAACCCAAAAAACATGGCATTAACATTATCTATAAATTTAAAATCTGAAAGAATGAAAGAATAAACATTAAATCCATAGCATGCAAAGAAAATATCCTTCTTTCTTGCCCACAAGATGCAAATTTCTAAAACTTCTGCATTAAAAATATGTCGTTTTACACTAGTAGAATTTCTGGTTTTCCCAAACCAGTCTAGGGAAGAAAAAACAACTCAAACAGGTCCAGAATGGCCTCATCGCCTTCAAGTCTGCAACTCTGCTTACAGAAATTTCCAACCCATGTCCATGAAGAAACTAAACCAGTCTACGAAAGAAAAATAGCCCAACTAGGTCCAGAATGGCTATCTCGCCTTCAAACCTGCAACACTACTTGTAGTTGTTTTCCACCCCCTTTCTAGCCTCTTTGAATCGCATATTTAAACTTCTAAAAAACAATTGTTTCTCCTTCCATGACTATTCGTTTCATTTTTCGATGGTTGTTCGTTTCACCTTCCTTGACTGTTTGTTTCACCTTCCCTTGTATGCATGTGCTTTGGTTTCCATTTTGTGGCCCTTCGCTACGTTTTCTCCACATGGGCTTGCGTCTGTTTCCCTCCGTGTGTAACGACCATCTTAAATGATTTCAAATCATTAAATATTCCTATTGTAACACTTTGCCTTCTTCATTGGATTTTGTCCTTATGTCCACGTCACTATGCAGGTCTGTTACCTTGGCAAAAATGGAACATGTCGCGATATCATGACGCTTCTTGTTTCTCTATTTTCCTGCCCCTTTTGAATCGCAAAAATGTAACATGTCATGATATCGCGACACTTTTGGCCCCTTTCGTCTTTTGTTGCTTTTAGCCATGAAAATGCAACATGTCACGATATCGTGACACTTTTTCCTCCTTTGACCATGACGATGCAACATGTCGCGATATCGTGACACTTTTTCTCTTTTGGCCGCGATGGTGCAACATGTCGCGATATCACGAAACTTTTCTATTTTGGCCGCGATTATGCAACATGTCGCAATATTGTGACACTTTTTCTATTTTGACCGTGATGAAGCAACATGTCGTGATATCACAACACTTTTTCCTCCTTTGCGCTTTTTCTTCCTTTGGCCGCGACGGTGCAACATGTGATATCGTGACAGTTTTTCTATTTTGACCGCGATGATGCAACATGTCATGATATCACGACACTTTTTTATTTTGGCTGCAATGAAGCAACATGTTGCGATATCATGACACTTTTTCTCTTTTGGTCGTGATGATGCAACATGTCGCGATATCACGACACTTTTTCTCCTTGTGTTTTTTTTGCTTTTTTCTTTGATTTTTGGCATATGGGCCACTTCGGTCTTCTTGGAACACATGCAAAAAAGGTGGGTCCCCAATTTTGGGGTACATTATGGAGTAGCCACAACAAGTCTCATTCTTAGCCTTGAGCCCCAAAGGTGACCCTTTCCCATTGATTTCAAAGGGGGAGATATTTGAGTTAGGGGGAGAGCATTCAGTCAGGGGAAGCCATTTCTTAGGGGGAGTAGAACAAAAAAATTAAAGGGATATGGTAAAATATAAATGGGTTGCCATCAATGACAAAGGTGGAGATTGTTGGAAATATGAGCAAGATTTGTTGTCATTGATGTCAAGAGTCAGTTTTAGTGAGCAATACAAAAGGAAGGATGTCAAGAGTCAGTTTTAGTAATCAACGCAAGAGAAATATTGCTTCTAGGTCTAAGGGAAATAATATTATAATATCTCTTATTATAATATTCAAGGTGGTCAGATAAGGTCTAAAGGAGCAATAGGAAGGCCCAAGAAAAATAATATTATAATATTTTATTATAATATTAAAAGTCTAATGTTGAGAGCCCAAGAAGAATAATATTATAATATTGTATTATAATATTAAAGGTCTAAAGTATAGACCTAAAAGTAATTAAATTAATTATAATAATTTTATTATAAATTAATTTATATTTTAATTTAATTAACCCTAAGGTTAGGGTTACAAGGACAAGCAATTTATAGCACCGACATTGATTATATTCTCCATCCTCCGATGTGCTAAAGGAGATAGCACAATGGTATAAATAACATGTGCCCTGATAAATCCAAACTAACCTTCGATCAAATTATTGGGGAGTGCACACAAAATTACTGCAATCTGCGTAAGAAAAGAAAAAGGTTTTGCTACATGGTGGCCATCGAAGGGATAAAATGGAGGCTTGGAGCCTCATCGCCAACCGTGGTGGTTGGGCTAGCGACAAGTGGTTATGTGCTTAGAGCACTAACGAGCGGGAGGTCGCGTGATCGAACCCCGATGGCAATGTTTTGTTTGAGTTCACAATTTGGTTTTCGCACCAAGGATATGCAATAAAGCACATGAGGTGCTTCTTCTTGCTAAGATGAGCGACTAGCTCACATGGTAAATGGGCTGCAGCTAGTGCGCTAGTGACAAGGCAAGTAGGAGTTCAAATCCTGCCAAGGGCAAAGGTATTTAATTTTTCCAAAATTAAATTTGCTCCTAAAGATTGATGTGGCATGATTATTTTTTCTAGGAGGGAGTTATAAGGTTTTTGAAAGTTAAATATTTTATTTTGATAAATTGAATTGAGATAGGAGTTATAAGGTTTGAAAAGGAAATTATATTTTAATGATGTATTGATTATTTTGAAGAAAAAAACATAAGGTGTTTAAAGAAGATTATTGTGGTTATTTTTTTTAAACAAATTGTTGGCTTATATTTTGAAGTATGGAGATTATAAGGTGTAATTGAGAGTTGATGTTTTGTATAGTGAGATATTTTGAGGGATTATTTAAATGAGAGTTTTGAAGAGGTTTTTGCTATCTAAATTTTGAGATTGACAAAGAGGGTGATTGTGATTAAGACAGGTTTTGAGATCAATTCTTCATCAAACAAAAGGTATGGGCACATCTTCTTTGTGAGTGATTGTTGGATGTTGTGAATGCTAAGTTGAAGTGAAAAGGATTGTTTGATAAGCATTGTTGAGTTTGGTTTTGAGATATCCAATATTGATTGGTGTGGGTTTTCTAGAATGAAAGTTGATACTAGAAACCTTGTTTGATAAGTATTATTGGAAATATTGAGTAAGCTTTCACATGCTTGATTAGGGTTTGTGAAAGATCATTAGTATTATTTTTATGTGAAGTTGAGACAATATTGAACTAGGGTTTGTGAAAGATCATGAGTATCAATGTTATGTGAGGTTTGTTTGATAAGATTTGTTGACTAAGCTTTCATTGAGTGATTGGTTGAGTGGATTTGATTGAGCTTAGTTGATTGGAAGTGTTGGAGTGATAGTTCAAGTTTTGTGAAACAAATTGTTCTATATTATGATTTGATTTGGAAGAGAGATTGAAAGTGATTGAGTGTTTGTGAGTATGAAACATATTGAGTCTCTAACCATTCTCTATATTTTTATGGCTAAGCACGAGAGTTTGAAAGTGATTAAGTATTACTATGAGTAAGTAACATATTGAGTCTCTAACCATTCTCTATATGTTTCTGTGAGTTAAACAAGATTTTGTATGAAGCTTGTTTGTGTGATTGAAGAATTTTTCTATGATATATTGAGTTGTGTTGAATAAGATTTTGTTAAAGCTTGAGAGCAAATTTGAGGAAGTACTAGAGTGGACTTAAGGACAGATTTGTGTGATCTTTTGTGGAATCTTACAATCAGATTGGACAAGTTCTAGTGAGGAATTTTTGAGCATATTTGAGGTAAGTCTTGGTGAAGACTTGTTGAGCAGATTGAGAAAGTTTTAGTGAGGACTTGTTGAGTAGATTTGAGGTAAGTCTTGGTGAAGACTTGTTGAGAAGATTAAGAAAGTTCTAGTGAGAACTTGTGGACATATTTGAGGTAAGTATTTGAGAAGACTTGAGAGTAGACTTGATTAATTGATTTGTTGAAGCTTTGTATTAATGCTTGGGGAAGATCTAGCAGAGTTGATTTGTGATTGAGTCAAGCTTTGTGTTAAGGCTTGAGGACAAATTTGAGGATAGATTTTGGTGCAGATTTGAGAACAGGTTTGTGCTAGACCAGAGATAGAGATAGAGAAGATTTGTGCTAGATCGAAGGACTATGTTTAGTGCATATTTGAGATAGAGATTGAGTAGATTTATGATAGACCGAATGACTATGTGTAGTGCAAATTTGAAATAGATATTAAACATATTTTTGCTAGATCGAAGGACTGTGTTTAGTGCAAATTTGAGACAAAGCTAAAAGTAAGCTTTGGAGGTGATAGAGCAGAGGATAATAGTCTCTAGTGGATAGAGATCCATTAGCCAGGGTAGTGAGGATAAATATCTTCTGATTGAGGATAGAGTCTTCAATGGAGAGAGATCCATAAGCCAGTGCATTGGAGGTAATAGTCTTCTAGAGGATCACTAGCCAGAGTAGAGGATAAGAAGTTCTCCTATGGATAGAGATCCACAAAATAGTTGAGCGGATTGGTGTTTCTTGTGGATAGAGATCCAAGAACATGATTAGGGTATTTGTGTCTCATTTGGATAGAGGTCCACAAACATTGTAATAGGGAAAGAATTTCCAAGATATTTATTGAGAAACTATTAGTGAAATATCTTCTCTGTGGAATAGCCCACATTGGGTGAACCACATTAAATTGGTGTCTCTATTGTGTGTGGTGATTTGTGCATTGATTTTATTACTACTGTTGATATTGCCATTGTTATATTGCATAATATTGTTTGGGAAAGCAAAGTAAAAAGTTTTCTTATACTGTTCACCCCTCCCCTCTCAGTATAATCTTGTGTTCATGTAATGATTATTTTAAAATAAATTTTTCCATGCTATAAAAGGGAGTTATAAGGTATGAGGTTCTTATTTTTAAAAGTTGTATTTTGCATGTTATAAAAGGAGATATAAAGGATTTTTGTTATAAATAAAGCTTTATATTGTAAGTTTCAAAAGGGAGGTATAAGGAGTGATTTTTAAGCTTTATTGTGTATGTTTTTAATAAGGGTTTTTAAAAGTGGTTTATTTGATATTTAATCAAGAAAAGAAAAAGAGAATTGCTAACTAGTTTTTGAAGGCACAAACAAAAGAAAAATCATTTTGTTAAGACTGGTTTGGAAAGCTCATGCAAAAATCTCATCATCATCATTAAGGAAAAATTTAGAGGTATGGTGATTTAATTCCTTTCTCAAAGTGGTTTTGCTTGAGGAAAATATTTTTGTTGTCATATAGTGGAAGGTATAAGGAATTATTGGATGTGCATTTTTTTTTGCTTGAAATTGGAAATAAAGGTGCAAGGATTAGAGATCATATTTGAGAACAAATTTGCGCATTAAATTTGATTAAAATTATGAATAAATGTGCAAGGGTTATAGATAAGATTTGAAAATAAATTTGTGCATTGTTCATGATTTATTTTGGAAGTAGATGAAAATGATAGATTTGTGCACTGTGATTGGTTTTTATGGAAAGGTGTAAATAAAAATTACTAGTTCAGTTATCAAGTGCTATATTAAAGCTACCTTTTGATGTAATAAATGTGAGACATGTGAAAGCGACAAACTTAATGAATGTGAAGAAAATATTGGGCATTTTTAGTGCATATCATTCTCTATATGTTCATGAAGCTAAAAGAATTCTATATAGAATATGTTTGAATTGATTTAGTTGAAGTAAACACATTGAAGAATATGTGAAGAACTTGATGACATCATCATGCAATATTTGGGAATAGATGAGCATTGTTTTGTATGCAAGATTTGGGAATAGATGAGCATTGTTTTGTATGCAATATTTGGGAATAGATGAGCATTGTATGCATGCAAGATTTGGGAGTAGATGAGCAATGTTTGTAAGCAAGTTTTGGATCAAATTTTTGAGCACATTTGTGAGCAGGTTTTGGAGCAGTGTTGAGCACTTTTATGAGCAGATGTTGTGAGTACATTTTAGCAGGTTTTGTGAGAAGATTTTATGAGCATATTTGAGAGAAAATTTGAGCAGGTTGTGTGAGCAGATTTTAGTAGGTTTTGGAGTAGATGTGAGCATGATTAATGAGAAATTTATGAAGCTAATTTGAGTAGAGTTGTGAGTAGGATTTATGAGCAGGTTAGAGCTAATTTAAGCAGAGTTGTGAGTAGTATTGTGAGCAAATTTTGGACCTGAGTTGAGCAAGAGTTGTGAGCAATATTATGATCACGTTTGGGAGTAGATATGAACAATATTTAGAGTAGAGGAGATTGGTGTCTCTTGTGGACTGGTTTCCACAAACTAGTAGAGGGGATTGGTATCTCCTATGGATTTGTGTCCACAAACCAGAGCAGATGGGATTGGTGTCTCCTATGGATTGGTGTCCAAGAACTAGAGAAGAGGGGATTGGTGTCTCCTATGGATTGATATGCATAAACTAGCAGAGGGGATTGGTGTCTCCTATGGATTGGTGTCTCCTATGGATTGGTGTCTATGAACTAGAGCATAGGGGATTGGTATCTCCTATGGATTGGTATCCATGAACCGATAGAGGGGATTGGTGTCTCCTATGAATTGGTGTCCACAAACTTGAGAGGGGATTGATGTCTCCTATGGATTGGTGTCCATGAACTTGAGAGAGGATTGGTGTCTCCTGTGTATTGGTATCCATGAAATTGATAGGGGATTGGTGTCTCTTATAGATTGGTGTCCATAAACATTGTAATAAGAGATTAGAAATTTTTGAAAAATTTATAAGCAATATTTCTCCGTGGATGTAGCCCATATTGGGTGAACCACATTAAATATGTGTCTCTTATGTGTGTGGTGATTTGTGCATTGTTTTATTATTGTTTTATCTTATACTATTTAAACCCCCTTCTTAGTATAATCTTGTGTTCTTCATGCCCATACATTGGAAATAATGATCAAAATTGTACTTAAGAGTGTTGACATCTATGTCTAAGAACCAACGACGAATACGTAGAGGTTTGGGGTATCACAAAGGTAAGACTACATCTTATTCCAATTTACTTTCATTAATAGGGAGATATAAGGTATAATATAAGGTTGAAACATTAAGATAAATCAACCACATTTGAAAGCAATATAAAAAAGGAATACATATATATTAATAGCCTAATATTTGCAATATAAAGCATAGGAGAAATAAGGATTTCTACCTAGATAGATTAATTATCTAACATTGCAAATATCATTGTTTTGTAAAATTACATATTAGAGAGTTATAAGGAATACTACATCAAAGTAGGTAATTGGAATTTAGAAATATTAATATCAAATTATTAAAGGCTATAAAAGGAGGTTTATTAAGGAAATTCAAGAGTTGGAAATTAATTGGTATGCTTGTCTCAAAACACATTAAAGGGATAAAATAAATCCAACTATTAAAACCTCATAAAATTAGAAAGTGCTTAAGTTCAAATAGGAGTAATAAGGTGTAAAAGAAGTTGATATTTACAATTTACAAAACTTTACAAAATCAACTTTAAATTGAACTACTATTCTCAAAATCACTTTATTTATCATTCAACATACATAACTTGATAATAATAGAATTCATTCAAAATTTATCAAGTACTCAATCCACTTGGGAGATATAAGGGAGCCTACAAAACCTAAGCAATAAAAGGTTCTATCAAAACAAATCTCATAACTAGGGAGTCATAAAATTCAATTAAAATTATTCAAAGGTCTACTATAAAATCCATATTTACAATTCTAAGGATTGACAAGCAACACTATCTCAAAAACTATCAAGAAGGAATATGGATGAAATAATAAGAAATGCCTTTATCAATAAATTTTTTTTTCATGAAATGGAATCATATTATCTAAATTTGATAGATACCCTTGAGGGATATAAGAATCTATCAACTAGCGATAAGGAAATATTCTCCTTATTTATTAAAGAAGCAAAAGAGAGTAGCTTTGAAACATTAATTGGTTATCTTCATGAAAACCTCTTAAAGGCATGGTGGAATTCAAAAAAGATAATTGTATTCACATCTAAGGAGTGTTTGATGATTTAAATATCATTAATTATGTTTGTACTCACTCAACACATGAAGAAAGCTAGAAATTCTAATCAATATTATTATAATGATAGACTAACTCCTCATGAAACATAAATTCCACTAGTATCAATGCCGAATCATAGGAGGAGGAAAAGGAAGAAAAGATATACTAAAAAATATATTAAAAAAGAAGACATGAATATCAAAGAAACCATAAAGACTAAAAATCCCTCAACTATAGCTCTCTTTGCATCATATGAAAGCACTAACTACCTACCTAATCAGATTACAATAAGCAATTAAGGAGAATACAAGTTCCATTTTTAACTCCAATAAAGAAGAAGAAGAAGAACCAATGCAATAAGGCCACATAGTACAAAGTGAATTAAATAGGACCAGATCAAGCTGAAGAACATCTGAAGAAAGAAGATCCATATTAAATATTGAAATATTCAATACGCAAATAATATAATACAGGAGGGTGTTAGAGTTAGAGTATATTACATAATTTGGATTATGTAAATGTACCACCTTAGGTACATAGTTAGGATAAGATATTACTTTAGGGGAAGTTATCTAGTTACTTCAAGAAATATAATAAATGCACAAGTGACATCGTGCAAGTTGTAATGTGCAAGGTGTCTCCTTGTATAGCTAGGTAAAGTGTTGGTCAAGGAATCCATATTCCTATATAAAGGGTCTCATAGTGGTAGATTAGAGATCAAGTCAGGTTCTTATCTAGTGCAATGTAGTATATTGTGATGCTCCCATATGGAGTACCATGTAGCTCTTTAGCTCATAGTAATGGAGTGTCCATTTCATCCATACTACATTGTAATTTCAACATTTCTATTTATAACATATTTTAGTCATATTATAGACATACTTTATTTCATAGTTATTGCATCTTGTTAGGACCTATGTTAGATCTATTCCACTGAATATATCCTCAAAAGCTAACAAATCAGTTATATAGAAAGTTATCAAAATGCAAATTTTATACTCCTTAGGTACAAAATTTGGGGCATGTGATATTTTTTTATGGAATTACAGTGGATCCTAAGAAAATTGAAACCATCATCAATTGGCTTGCATCCACTAATGTAATTGAATTATGTAACTTTATGGGAATGACAAGCTATTATAGTAATTTTGTAAGGATTTTTTCAAAAATTGCCCATCCCATTACAAAACTCCAAAGAAGAGGGAAGGTTTTCAAGTGGAAAAACCAATGTGAGGAAGCTTTAAAAACTCTGAAGGAGATATTGATGACCACTCCAATTTCCAAAATACATGATTTGTCAAGGAAATTCATAGTTTGTATCGAAGTTTCTATTGAAGGGTTGGGAGGAGTCCTTACTCAAGATGGAGTTATAGCCTATGAATCATGAAGACTTAAAAAACATGAGGTAAATTATGCTACTCATGATTTAGAATTAGCAACAATGGTGAACACACTCAAAATTTAGAGGTATTACTTACTAGGAAAACCCTTTTAACTCAAAATTGATTACCAAAGTTTAAGGTATATCTTTACACAACCTTTTTTGAATGCAAGGCAACATCGATGAATGGAGTTCTTGGCAGAGTATGATTTTGGCATTAAATATATCAAGGGTAAAGAAAATAAGATAGCACATGCCTTTAGTAGAATAGGGTACATAGCCACTATATCTCAATGTCATTAATATTTAGTTGATCAAGTCAAAGGGCATCAATAGAGGGATGACTTCTATATTAAATATTGAACTCAGGTTGAGCAAGAACCTGATAAGGACAAAGACTTTGAAATCAAGGATGATTTGCTATATTTCATAAATAGATTAGTTATTCTAGATGAAGGTGGATGAAAGGATATTATTCTAAAAGAAGCACATTGCAATCCTTACTCTGCACACCTAGGTGGGACAAAAATGTGTGAGAATATAAGGCCTTTTGTTGGCCAGGAATGTAAAAGGACATCAACAAATTTATAGCCAAGTATTTAGAATATAAAAAGTTCAAGATATTTGCAGCTAGTAGGATGATTGTACATGCATGCTATTCCTAGTTAGAAGTGGCAAGTTGTCTCCATGGATTTTGTGTTTGGTTTACCCAAAATGAGATTTTGAAATGATGTTATACTTGTTGTGGTAGAAAAATTAACAAAAGTTACACACTTCATACTTAGGAATATAAAGTATGATGCACCTGCCATTGCAAATAAATTTACCAAAAAAATAGTTTGATTGCTTGGGTATCTCGAAGTTATTATCTCAGATAGGGATTATCATTTTACAACATAATTTTGGTAAGCATTAGATCAAACCTTGGGTACTAAACTCAAAATTAGTTTTGTAAACCATCTCAAAATAGATGGTCAAACTAAAAGGGTCAATCAGGTCCTTGAAGATATGTTACCAATGTACTGTATGGACCATTAGACCAAGTGAGAAGACTATCTTTATTTGGTCAAATTTTCTTATAATAATAGACACCATGCTTCTTTGGGTATGGCTCCATTTGAAGCCCTCTTTGGGATATGGTGCAAAACTCCTCTATCTTGGGATAATACAAAGGATCGAGTAGTGATCAAGTCAGATACTATAAAGGAGATGGAGGAACAACTGAAAATAATTCACCAAAGGCTCAAAGAAGCCATTGATTTTCAAAAGAACTATGTAAACATTAAAAGGACATCGATAAAATTCTTTGTGGGAGATAAAGTCTTCTTAAGGGTAAAACCTAGAAAATTTCTATTAAGTCTTCTAAGATTGACCCAAGATTTGAAGGACATTTTGAGGTTATAGGCAAGATTAGTCTTGTTGCCTATAGGCTTGCTTTGCCACCCAGTTTGTCAAAGATCCATGACACCTTCCATGTGTCCCTCCTTAAGATGAATATTTTTGATTCATATCATGTGTGCAATGTTTTAAATTTATAGATGTTAGATCCCCTTTAATTTTTAGGTTTTCCCTATCCGAATTTTAGGTTTCAGGACCAAGAGTTTAAGAAAATAAATTAGAGAGCAATGTAAGATCCAGTGGGACCAATACTCTAACAAGAATACCACATGGGAAAATATGGATGGTATAAATAAATAATTTCCTTTTCTTTTTGAATAAATATTATAATATCTTGATTATTTGAATTTGCATTAAAACACAGGGGTTGTATTTATTTCAAGTGGGGGAGAGTGTAATGACCACCCTAGAATGAGTCTTTTAATTGCAATTGCAATTGTTATTATATGCTTCCAGGATGAGGTACTACTGATGGCATTTGTTTTGTAGGTACAGGTCCTCGAAGAATAAAATAGGAAATGATGGTGGTGTAAAATATCATAGAAAGGGATGAAATAATCCTTACCATCGATACACTCACCAATGGTTTGAGAGTATATGAAATCTCTAATAACTGCATTTATTTAGACGCATTATGAATGTGTGCTTTGCATTATGAGTATTTGTCTTGAATTTTGAATGCATTATTTGAATGTTTACCTTTAAACCTCCAATGGTAAGGAAAGTGCCATGAGCATGGAAGCTATTCTTACTAGGCAAATGATAACCTTGGTTATTATCAAAGTTACTTGTAAGAGTCTAAAATGGAGATATATATGCATGTGATATTATTTGTTAATATGGTTATTTATTTTATCTAAAAAAAATAAAATAATAATAATAATAAAAAGAGAAAGAAATTATTATAATTATTTAAAAAAGAAAATGGATACAATAATTATAGTAACTATTATGGTAAGTATTATTAATAAAATAATATAAATTAAATGTACTAAGTAGAAGGAAAATTACCTATAAATATATACATATATAAGAATATATATGATGAATATTAGCCTTTGATTTATATAGAGATCTCTCCCATTAACTTTTAGAACATGGTTTAAACTTCACATATCCACTGGTAGAACAAGGCCATGCTGAGTTGGCCTCCCAGATGCATCCTTGCTGCCTTATTTTCACCTATTAATTGATTGATGTGAAAACAGAGGGGGGAATGGATACTATACTTGGAATACAAAATATAAAAAAGGGAGGAGTTACCGATAGTGGAGAAGCCCAGTAACAAGTCATATCTACCAGCTTATATTAGTAATATGCTTAATTCTAGTTGATATATGATGATAGATGCTTTGTTTATTTCTATTTAAACTAGATAAAATTCTTATATGATAATAGAAGAAAGTATGGTATTATCTTCTTTTTGAACAGAAGTGTTTTTCCTTTGTAAATTATAGATTTACTCTTAGATAAGCCTTAGGTATCCCTCTCTTGCATTAGAAAGAGGTTCCAAGGAAAATACTTGAGTTACTCTTTTTAAATGAGGGAGGGTGGTGTGATTAAATTTGTAATTCATAGACCCCTGAACTAAGATATCTACCCACAGTAGTAAAAATATCTAAAAAATAATATTATCATAATAATATTTAAAAAAAGAGAACTTGCTTTCTTGTGTTGCATTCTGGTTGTTGTGTATAGAAGTTTGAAGGTATGTGTGTGTCGTGCTTGCAAAAGAGATGTGTGTCTTATTTTTGAAAAAAAAATATTATTACAAGGGATATATATACCTCTTGTGTGAGAATGGACTATGGCTATTGATTTATGATTGCATTGCTTTATTTTGAGATAAGTTTGGCATATTTTTGGTTTGCACTAGATTCATGTGATTGTATTTTGCAAATACTATGAATGTTCTTGGCATATTTAGACTTGCATCACATTTTAGAATGCATTTTAAGAGGAGCCATTTTGATACCGCTTAAAAAGATCAAAGAACGTGGTGACTGGTTTCAACTATTTTCTATTGGGATGATGTCCTTCAATTGTTGTCAAGGATCAAAAGTGTTTTTCTATGCAATAGCATCTGTGATACCCTTTAATTTTATCTCAAATTCTTCTTATTTTCTAAGGCATATGTTCCTATCCATCGATGCAAGTTTAGACGTTCGTAATAAACATATATAGTGTACATATTTAGGGAGTTAAATTATATGTGCATATCACTATATTGAGAGTTAAATATCATTGGTCATTTAACTACTTAGGATGTATTTTAATTCATTTATTTGATGATGTTTTGAGTTACGTTATAACATTTCCATCTATACACTATGTTTTTAATACATTGCAATACGTTTTCATATTTATTGATAAATTTTTGATTGATAATTGTTCAATGAGCGCCATGTATATGATTACATATTATGATTACACATGTTGGAAATATATCTAGATTATAAGCTTTTATGTTTTCATGATGGGATGAATCATTATTATAAAATTGTGATAGTTTATGAGGTTGAATAGAACTATGAGTCATCTTCTATTATTTGGAATATATTTAAGTTATAGATAATATACTCTTGCTAACAAGAAATGATACCACGGGTTTTCAAATTTGTTACTAATTTATTGGGGTAATCAGATATTACCTTTAGCTTATCATATAGATCCATTTCTGAATATATACACTACCTTCTAAGAAGTAAATTAATATGGAGAACCAATCAGGTATCATCTAGGTGCCCTTAGAAATAATTAAAACCCTTGTGAAACTTAGTTCTTTTATTATTAAATCAAAGCTTAATGTAAATGTATTAAATTTTGAGTGCCCTTCCTTTAAAATAGTAAAATAAGCATTTTAATAATGTACGTATTATACCATGGGTCATTTTATATTTCCTTTAAAATAAAAATATATATAATGTATAGTAGAAAAGATATTCATTTTAATAATGATGTAACTTGCTTTGATAGTATAAATAGATGTTTATAAAATAATACTCTACTTTTTGAATATATATCTTAGGTTAGATAATATGCTCCAAATTAATAAAATGTATGAAAGGTTATTATTTAATCTAAGAAATTATTGATATTAATTAAACGAGTTATCTTAAAGAATTATTTTGTAAATTGTTTGTTATCAACTAGTTTTAAGAATATGATTTTTATTTATTGAATTATGTTATTAAATTAAACTTAGAAAAAAATTTATTTATAAATCTAAAAGGGTTAGTTAAAACAAGAAAATTTAGGTAAACTCTCCTTGAGAAGTCTTGAACCTAAAACTACCTTAAAACCAAGGTATCAATAACATTGGAATTGCGGGTATTCAACCAATGTGAGTAACCTTAATTACCCAATATCGATAGTTTTGCATAGAGAACCACTATGACTCAAGAATAAATATTTTTTGATGAGATAGGTCAAGACAAATAGGTTGCAAGGGACGGAATGGGATGTCTCCTCTAGGTTGTTGTGCGAGTAGTATGATAATGGTCCTTGTACAACTTATGATTAGGAGAAATCTAGCATGACTAAGGAGCTAGACTAATATATGATAGTTGGAATGGGATAACTCATATTTAATCATAAATTTGCAAGTTAAAGTAGTTCTAGAGCCAAGGAAATGGTATGGACCGAGTTGACTCCAAATAAAGTGGATAATCAACTAGGCACTACGAACTAGGCATAAACACTACACCCTTGCATGTTATATTGGGAATATGAGGGCCTACTTAATCCTAGGTTCCACATGTTAAGGGAAAGGGAAAGTATGCATCCACCCTATAGGTTTTATGTGTCCTAGAGGATAAATCTAGCTATGGATTTACGCTCTCATACCGGAACAAGAGGATGAGAAAATAGATCCACTAAATGAAGAACACAAGCTTATACTGAGAGGGGGGTGAACAGTATAAGACCACTTTTTACTTTTCTTTCCAAATCAATATTATGCAATGTATAGATAGCAATATCAACAAAAGTAATCAAAGCAATGCACAAATCACCACACACAATAGAGACACCACAATTTAACGTGGTTCACCCAATGTGGGCTACCTCCACGGAGAAAATATTTCACTAAAATTTTCTCAATCAATCTCTTGGGAATCCTTTCCCTATTACAATGTTTATGGACCTCTATCCAATGGAGACACCAATCCCCTAAATCAAGTTCATGGATCTCTATCCACAGGAGAACTCCTTCTCCTCTGCTCTGGCTGGTGATCCTCTAGAAGACTACTGCCTCCACTACACTGGCTTGTGGATCTCTCTCCACTGAAGACTCTTGTCCCCACTCAGAAGACCTATCCTCACTGCCCTGGCTAATGGATCTCTATCCACTAGAGACTACTGTCCTCTCTGCTCTATCACCTCCAAAGCTCTATCTCAAATCTGCACTAAACATAGTCCTTCGGTCTAGCACAAATCTGCTCAATCTCTATCTCTGGTCTGGCACAAACCTATCCTCAAATCTGCACCAAACTTTCTCCAAACCCACCCCACAACACCCCCAACACAAATCTTGCTCAAATCTGCTCAACAAGTCCTCTCCAGAACTTGCTCAAAATCTTCTCAACAAGTCCACACAGAACTTGCTCAAATCTGCTCAACAAGTCCACACAGAACTTGCTCAAATATACTCAACAAGTCCACACAGAACTTGCTCAAATATGCTCAACAAGTCCACTATAGAACTTGCTCAATATCTCTCACACAAGTCCTCTTACACAGAACTTGCTCAATATTCTCAACAAGTCTCTCTAGAACTTGCTCAAATCTGCTCAACAAGTCCACAGAGAACTTCTCAATCTCTCAACAAGTCTCTCATAACTTAACCAATCCAAATCTCTCAACAAGTCCACACATAACTTGTCCAATCTCAACAATTAATCCACAAGACTCCAAAACTTTACCTATCAAAAAGTCACACACTATCCAATCCTCTCATAGAAACATAAGGAGAGAATTGTTAGAGACTCAATATTTCTAACTTCATAAAAAAACTCAAAATTCAACTCAATGCTCAATCACTTTCTCAACTCAAATCAGAATATAGAATAGTTTATTTTATGGAACTTGAACAATCACTTCACACATCCACTTGACTAGGCTCAACCAACTCTACTCAACCAATCACTCAATGAAATAATCCTTGCTCACAAACCCTAGTCCAAGCATATAACATCAACTCAAAATATTTCCAACAATGCTCAACAACAAATCTCACATAACAATGATACTCATGTTCTTTTCAAACCCTAGTTCAAGTTCTTTGCTCAACAACTCACTTCAACAACAATGCTTATAAAACAACTCTTTCACAAAATAATGATACTCATGTTCTCTTCACAACCAATGGCTTCAACAACAATGCTTATCAAACAAGGTTTTAACAACACTTCTTTATTCCAGAAAACCTTGAAGCATTCACTCAACACACTCAATAGGAAACCCTAATCAAGTCCTTTTCACTCCAAACTTATTTTCCAGAAAACCAATCAATCAACTCAACTATGGAAGAATGTGCTCATACCTTTTTCTTGATGATGAAGGGATCTCATAAATATGTCACAACCACAAACACTTCTATGCCAAGCTCAAAGAGGTTAGAAGATAAATATTTCTCACAATATAATGTAAAACTCAATTACACCTTATCACTCCATCTCAATAGCAATATTTGACAATAATATCTTCACAGAAATTTCCTTTTCAAAACACACCTTCAATTTCTCAATTTCACAAAATTGATATTCCAACTTAATTTCTATCTCCTAAGGTAAAATAATATTTACCTTAATAAAGCACCTATTTACCACTTAGGTAAATAAATTAATATCACCTTATAACTCCCTAACCTTAGCACAATTAATCAAATTCCACAAACACCCCTAAAACCTTAGCACAATGATCAAATATCACAAATATTCCCTTATGCCTCCTAAACCTTAGTATTATGCAAAAATCAAAATTAAATCATAAAAACCTTTGGTGAAACCCCCTTCCGTGTTTTTGGAGTTTCGACCCTGCGCCTTCTCCCTCGATTGGCGCCTTAGCTGTGGCTAGCTAGCCGTGTGAGCTAAGCGCTCCATGTGCTTAGCTTAAGCCCTAAGGTTGCTTAAGCCTTTCACAAAGGCTTCAAAGCCTTTGGCCTTCTCCTACGTCTAGCACCAAGCTAGACCATGAGCGCTACTCCCTCTACCTTGTTCCTCGCTCGAACACGATGTGCTACCTCGAACACGATGCGCTGCCTTGCTCTGCAATATCTCACTTTCACAATTTTTGGAGGCTTCAAATTTTTTGTTGTGTTCAAATTCGAATTGCCATCTTCCCTAAGGTTTGTCTTAGGGTTTAAATACCCTTCATTTGCTTTGCATACAACGTCGATGGATGATTCGACTTGATGACGTCGACTTGTATAAATTACAATTTATAATTAATTTAAATTCAAAAGAATTTAAATATTATAAATTTAATTTATAAACTTTAGACTTTAATAAAAATATTAAAGCCCTCTTTGAGTTAATATCAAATTGTCATTTGCACTTCACTAGGTTGATGAAAAATAATTTCGCCACCTTGGTTTTAATAAAAACCTTAATTCTGCCATCACAATATTAGAGAACTATCATTATGGTTTTAATAAAAAACCTTTTAATGTGCCACCATGGTTTTAACAAAAACCCTTATAAAATCATATTTGGACAACTTTTCTCCATCTCTTTGCATTGCTTCCTGGTGTTAATGATGGTGTACTCCATGGTATTAATGATAGCTTCATGTGTTCACTTTGGCATCAATGACAACTTTTTACCTTGACATCAATGACAACTAAATGAGCTCAAAATGTCCAACAATCTCCCCCTTTGTCATTGATGGCAACCCAAATTATTTTTACCAAAAACTTGACCTTTCCTTTGTTCTGCTCCCCTGGCTCAATGCTCTCTCCTCTTTTCTCAAATACCAAATCTCTCCCCCTTTGACATCAATGGCAAAGGGTCACCTTTGGGGCTCGGGGCTAAGAATGAGCCTCTTAGCTTAGCCCCTCCCCCACCTCCTCTTGAGGTGGTTAATTCTGGGGTGGGAGTATTTCTACTCCTAGAAAGCATTGTTCTTTACCTTTATCCTCTCTTCTTTTTATCTGATCCTTCTGATTCCTCTGACTATTTCTTTCAATATTTCTATCCATGTCTACATTCCTGTCCATGTTCCTATTCCTATTCCTCTCCCTTCTTCTATTCATATCCATGTTCCTATTCCTATCCATATTCTTGTTCCTGTTCATACTTGATTTTGGAATATCTGCTCTACACCACTTTGTTGTGTGACCATCATTATTGCACTTATAACACTTAATGTTATTATTCCTTGGAGGTGCAAATGTCTTAGGATTTCTCCTAGTGAAGCCATACCTTCTTCTATCATGAACCCTGCAATTTATTGCCTTGTGACCAAACTGATTACATGAGTAGCAATACCCATGGAAAAGTTATATGTTCCCATATTCCTATCTTTCATGTGTCCTGCACTGTGAAGCCATGTGCCCAAACCTGTGACATGAAAAACATCTTCCATTGAAGTTTCCTTGTCTTGACCTCATTGGTCTCCTAGTCTCTCTTGACTTATTTTGATTGTTGTTCCATCTGTATCTTCTTTGTGCATTGTTCCTATCTTTGTTGAACTCTCTATTGTCCAACTCATCCTCAGATGTCTCACTTTCTTTTACACTATCTTCTTCTGAAGTATCTTCATCTGAAGTTTCTTCTCCTCCAAAACTTGAGGTTGACTCTCCTTCCCATTTCTTTTGAACCTGTTCAAATCCAAGACCTGTTTTGCTTGATGTAGTCTTTTGTATCTTGATGAACTTATCCAAGTTCTTTGAGCTATTTTTGAACCCTTTTAGCTTGACTTTGGAGTCTTCTAAATCTTCTCTTAGTAGTGCCACTTCTTGTGCTAACTTTTCACATTCTAAGATCTTTGCTTCTAACTTATCCTTGAACCTTTTTGCCTTAGCCTTTGATTTTTCTAAATCCTCTATAAGCAATCTTCTCTCTTCATCACATTCTTGAAACTGAATTTCAAGTTTAGAGTTTTGCTTTCTTACCTTCTTTACCATGTCAAGAGCATAAATAAGTTCTCCCTTGAGATCATATCCATCTTTCTCTGAATATTCCTCTATTTGTTTACCTTTGTCCACATCTTTATTTTCTATTGGCTTGTCTTCTATAGGATCATATTTTCCTTCTTCTAATGCCATTAGAATATTCTCTTCTAGTCCTTCAAGTGTATCTTCATATTCATCATCACTGAAACTATAACCATCCCTTGTACAACTATCTTCAAGATGTCCAAAGTTACCACATCTAAAACACTTGAGAATTACTGGAGTCCTTTTCTTAACTTGTTCTTTTTCTTCAATCATAAAAAGGACTTCATCTCTATCATTATCTGAAAAACTAGCATCACTATCACTTGAGTACTTACTTGCCTTATCCGCATAGTAGCTCCTCTTTTGTCTTTGAAAGAACTTCTTTCCTTGTCTGCTTTGTCCATCCTTGCTTTTCTTTTGGTGCCTATATATTTCTGATTCCTTGTTCTTGTGATCCTATTTTTCTTCACCATTGTTATTCTTAGCTTCTTGAAAATCTATTGCAAAATGTCCATACTTTCCACAATTGAAACATTTAACAGATTTTAGATCTCTGGATCTTCTAGAATCCTTATCTCTTCTACCATAATTAGCTTCTTCATCACTGGATGACTCATCGCTTGATTCTGACTTCTTACCCTTTGTCTTCTTGATTGCTTTGAATGTTGCTTCCTTTTGGGGAATAGGATCTTTTGTTCTTATCTCATGTGTTGTAAGAATACCAAGCAACATATCTCTTGTCAAAGTATCACCATCCATTGACACTTCTATAGCAGAAACCTTTTCATCTGAATATTTTTGGAAGAGTTCTTAAGACTTTATCACAAACATTTGATTCATCAATCTTCATTCCAAGTCCTTGCATAGCATTAACAACCTCATCAATTCGAAGTAGATAAGTACTAATGTTTTCCTCATCCTTCATTCTTAATTCTTCAAATTGTCCTTTGAGATTTTGCATCTTTGCTTTCTTGACACATTTATCTCCTTCATATATATTTTGCAATTTATCCCACATTTCTTTTGTAGTTTGACAATGCATAACTTTCATAGACTCTGTTCTATGCAAACCTCTCAAAAGTGCATTCATTGCTTTTGAATTGTAATGTTGTAGGAGCTTACCTTCCTTATCTGTAGGAGGATTAATCAAGGGATCATATCCAAATTCAACTGCTTCCCAAATTTCATTGCCAAGTGCCATCAGGTAGATCTTCATTCTCAAACTCCAATATATATAGTCACTTCCATCAAATACTGGTGCTGAATTATCCGAGGACACATTCTTAGAATCCATTGTGTTCTTGTTAGCTTTTCCTTCAAGCTGTTAAACTCTTCTGAAGGAACCCGCTCTGATACCAATTGAAGAACACAAGCTTATACTGAGAGGGGGGTGAACAGTATAAGACCACTTTTTACTTTTCTTTCCAAATCAATATTATGCAATGTATAGATAGCAATATCAACAATAAGTAATCAAAGCAATGCACAAATCACCACACACAATAGAGACACCAATTTAACGTGGTTCACCCAAATATGGCTACCTCCACGGAGAAAATATTTCACTAAAATTTTCTCAATCAATCTCTTGGGAATCCTTTCCCTATTACAATGTTTATGGACCTCTATCCAAAGGAGATACCAATCCCCTAAATCAAGTTCATGGATCTCTATCCATAGGAGAACTCCTTCTCCTCTGCTCTAGTTGGTGATCCTCTAGAAGACTACTACCTCCACTACACTGGCTTGTGGATCTCTCTCCACTGAAGACTCTTATCCCCACTCAGAAGACCTATCCTCACTACCCTAGCTAATGGATCTCTATCCACTAGAGACTACTATCCTCTCTGCTCTATCACCTCCAAATCTCTATCTCAAATATACACTAAACATAGTCCTTCGGTCTAGCACAAATCTACTCAATATCTATCTCTGGTCTAGCACAAACTTATCCTCAAATATACACCAAATCTCTCATCATCTCACTAATCTCAATCTACAACAATCCACATACAACTTCTCACAAATCAATTCTCAACAATCCTCACTAGAACTTGCTCAAATATCTCAACAAGTCCACTCTAGAACTTGCTCAAATCTGCTCAACAGGTCCACTTAGAACCTGTTCAAATCTGCTCAACAAGTCCACTCACAAACTTGCTCAAATATTCTCAACAAGTCCTCACTAGAACTTGCTCAATCTCTCAACAAGTCTCACTAGAACTTTGCTCAATATCTCAACAAGTCCACTCTAGAACTTGTCCAATATCTCAATAAATTTTTAACTTCACAAAATCAAATATCCACAAGTCTCCTCAAAGACTTACCTCAAATACTCAACAAGTCCACATAAACTTTTCCAATCTCATAGAAACATAAAAAATTAATATTTTAAACTCAATATTTCTATACTAATCACAACTCAATTAATTCTAATATCACATTCAATCAAATCTCATAGAAACATAAAGAGAATTGTTAGAGACTCAATATGCTTCATTCAACTCAATGCTCAATCACTTTCTCAACTCAATTCAGAATATAGAATAGTTTGTTTTATGGAACTTGAACAATCACTTCACACATCCACTTGACTAGGCTCAACCAACTCTACTCAACCAATCACTCAATGAAATAATCCTTGCTCACAAACCCTAGTCCAAGCATATATTCACTCACTCAAAATATTTCCAACAATGCTCAACAACAAATCTCACATAACAATGATACTCATGTTCTTTTCAAACCCTAGTTCAAGTTCTTTCCCATCAACAACAATGCTTATAAAACAATCTTCACATAACAATGATACTCATGTTCTCTTCACAACCAATGGCTTCAACAACAATGCTTATCAAACAAGGTTTTAACAACACTTCTTTATTCTAGAAAACCTTGAAGCATTCACTCAACACACTCAATAGGAAACCCTAATCAAGTCCTTTTCACTCCAAACTTATTTTCAAGAAAACCAATCAATCAACTCAACTATGGAAGAATGTGCTCATACCTTTTTCTTGATGATGAAGGGATCTCATAAATCTGCCACAACCACAAACACTTCTATGCCAAGCTCAAAGAGGTTAGAAGATAAATCTTTCTCACAATATAATGTAAAACTCAATTACACCTTATCACTCCATCTCAATAGCAATATTTGACAATAATATCTTCACAGAAATTTCCTTTTCAAAACACACCTTCAATTTCTCAATTTCACAAAATTGATATTCCAACTTAATTTCTATCTCCTAAGGTAAAATAATATTTACCTTAATAAAGCACCTATTTACCACTTAGGTAAATAAATTAATATCACCTTATAACTCCCTAACCTTAGCACAATTAATCAAATTCCACAAACACCCCTAAAACCTTAGCACAATGATCAAATATCACAAATATTCCCTTATGCCTCCTAAACCTTAGTATTATGCAAAAATCAAAATTAAATCATAAAAACCTTTGGTGAAACCCCCTTCCACATTTTTGGAGTTTCGAACCTGCGCCTTCTCCCTCGGTTGGCGCCTTAGCTATGGCTAGCTAGCCGTGTGAGCTAAGTGCTCCACGTGCTTAGCTTAAGCCCTAAGGTTGCTTAAGCCTTTTCACAAAGGCTTCAAAGCCTTTGGCCTTCTCCTACATCTAGCGCCAAGCTAGACCACGAGCGTTCTACCTTCTGCCTTGTTCCTCGCTCGAACACGATGTGCTACCTCGATCACGATGTGCTGCCTTGCTTCTGCAATACCTCACTTTCACAATTTTTGGAGGCTCTAGATTTTTTGTTGTATTCGAATTCGAATTGCCATCTTCCCTAAGGTTTGTCTTAGGGTTTAAATACCCTTCATTTGCTTTGCATACAACGTCGATGGATGATTCGACTTGATGACGTCGGCTTGTATAAATTATAATTTATAATTAATTTAAATTCAAAAGAATTTAAATATTATAAATTTAATTTATAAACTTTAGACTTTAATAAAAAATTAAAGCCCTCTTTGAGTTAATATCAAAATTGTCATTTGCACTTCACTGGGTTGATGAAAAATAATTTCGCCACCTTGGTTTTAATAAAAACCTTAATTCTGCCATCACAATGTTAGAAAACTATCATTATGGTTTTAATAAAAAACCTTTTAATGTGCCACCATGGTTTTAACAAAAACCCTTATAAAATCATATTTGGACAACTTTTCTCCATCTCTTTGCATTGCTTCCTGGTGTTAATGATGGTGTACTCCATGGTATTAATGACAACTTCATGTGTTCACTTTGGCATCAATGACAACTTCTCACCTTGACATCAATGACAACTAAATGAGCTCAAAATGTCCAACACTAAAAGTCACCAACTAGGTAATTTGGCCAATCTCATCCACTTAGAGGGTGTCTATAGCAACCTAAATTCCAAAAGTGGTTGACTATACCTCTTACTAATTAAATATTGGATGATCATTAAAACTAAATTGACTCAAAAATTTTACCTTAGGGTGTGTCTAGTAAGTAAAACTAGCAAAAATTTTACCTTGTTGAACTAGTGAGCGAGACTGGGTTGTACAATCAAGTGAGTTAGACCTGGGTTGTTACATTAACTAATAATGGATATAGTGCTACCTAAGAGTATATGGAATAGGATGGACATGAGGAAGCCTCTCTTCCTCCTCTTTCATCTAGGAATAGATGTGGCTGTCCCTTTCTATAGACCAACAGTCCTTGGGGTATAAAAAATAGGCATAAAGTTTTGCATATGATGCACCTTGATTATTAACTAGGTGATCCATGGAGATTTGGTATATATTGTTGCAAAGGAAAACAATCAAGGAAAAATAATCTTGACGAATTCTTTTTACTTGCTCCTCCATTTATTTCACAAATTTTGCCCTGATCACTACCTGATCCTTTGAATTATTCCAAGATAAAAGAATCCTACACCTTCTCCTGTACAGGGATTCAAATGGGGCCATACCTAGTGAAGCATAATAGTTATTATTGTAAGAAAATTCAACTAGGTACAAATAATATTCCCATTTAGTATGCTAGTCCATACAATACATTCTCAACATTTTATGTAGGACTTGATTCACCCTCTCAGTCTATCCATTTGTCTCAGGGTGATAAGTAGAAATAATATTAATTTTGGTACCCAATGCTTGATGTAAATCTTGCTAGAACTTTGATGTAAAGTGGGAATCCCTATCTGAGATTATAACTTCTAGAAACCCATGTAATCACACTATCTCCCTAGAAAACTTACTTGCTATGGTAGGTGCATCATCTTACACATTTCCAGGTATGAAATGTGCAACCTTGGTTAACTTATCCACTACAACCAATATTGCATCATGCCTAAACCTAGTCTTAGGTAATCCAACCACAAAATCCATCGAAACTACCTACCATTTCTATGAGGGAATGTCGTGTGGGTATAAACACCCTACTATGTGCAGATGTTCTAGCATTGATTTTCTAATACTCCAAGCACCTAGCCACATAATAATTAATCTATTTTTCATTCTTGGCCAATAATAGGTCTTTGTTAGACTCTCACGTATATTCACCCCACTAGGATGTACAAAATAAGGAGTATCTTATACCTCATTTAGAATAGTTTCTCTTAATCCACCCAAATTTGGAACAACTAATCTATTTTTGAAGTACAACAAATCATCTCTATGTACTAAACTTGCATCCCTTTTAGATTCTTGCTCAATCTGATCTTGACATTTCCTACAAAAATCATCACTCTATTGCAATTCCATAATCTGATCTACCAAATCATAATGATATTGTCCCATCGCTGTGATATGCCATCTCCTACTTAAGGCATCAACAATATTGTTCTCTTTACCCTTGATATATTTGATGCCAAAATAATACTCTTCCAGAAACTCCATCCATCGATGTTGTCTAGCATTCAACAAGGGTTAAGTAAATATGTACTTTAAACTCTGATGATCTATTTTTAGTTTAAAAAGTTTTCCAATCAAATAGTACCTCCAAATATTAAGAGCATTCACAACTACCACCAATTGTAGGTCATAGGTAGCATAGTTTAATTCATGTCTCTTAAGTTTTATCGATTCAAAAGCAATGACTACCTCATATTGGGTAATAAATCTTCCCAATCCCTTAATAGATGCATCAATGCATATAGTAAACTTCTTGGTAGGATAAGGTAACAGGATAATTAGTGTAGCCATTAACCTTCCCTTCAGAATCTAGAAGGCTTCCTCACACCAATTTGTCCACTTAAAAGTTTTTCCCTTTATTTGGATATTTGTGATAGGTTGTGCAATATTTTAGAAACCATTGAAAAAACTTCTGTAATAGCCTACTAATCCCATAAAATTTCTTCCTTCTATGATATTAGTAGTTGCATACTAGTTAACAATAGCCTCAATTTTCTTGGGATCAATAACAATCCCTTCACTAGAGACTATGTACACCAAATATTGTACATGAGGAGTATAGAATTCACACTTTGATAGCTTCCCATACAATTGATTCCTCCTAAGGGTCTCAAGTACAATTTTCATATGTTGGTCATGCTCCTCCTTGTTCCAAGAATAGATCAATTTGTCATCAAGGAACACGAGCACAAAGTAGTCTAGTTCTCTCAAAAAACATTGTTCATAAGATTCATAAATGTAGTTGGGGCGTTAGTCAACCCAAAAGGTAGGATTTTAAACTCATAATATCCATACCTTATTCTAAAAATGGTATTATATATGTCTTATTATCTAATTCTTAGTTTATGATAACTTTATCTAAGATCAACTTTTGAGAAGATGGTATCTCCTTTCAACTGATCAAAAAGATCATCTATTCTAGGCAATGAATACCTAATATTCATGGTAACTTTATTTCACATTCGATAGTCTATGCATAATATTAAGGGACCATATTTCTTGTTAACAAATAAAATTTGAGCACCCCACCATGACACACTAGGCTTGATAAGCCCCTTCTCTATGAGGTCCTAAAGTTGCATCTTGAGCTCTTGTAACTCTATAGGGATCATTCTATATGGTGCCCTAGAAATTGGTAAAACTCTAGGCAAGATTTCAATTGAAAATTCAAATTCTCTTTGGGGAGGTAATCTTGGTAGGTCCTCCAAAAACACATCCATGAATTCACTTAAAATAGCATAATTTTGAAAGAGATTTGAGTTAGTTTGCATTTATTCCTTCTTGTTCATCTTGACTACAAAAATTATTTCTCTCTAATTGTCTTCTTTACTTGCATAGTTGACAATAGATGTGGTATAACATGACCATGGTTATATTGTATTCTAATTATCTAATTATAATAATATGTGAACTCTATCCATATATATTCAAAATTTAGGAGGGCTTTATGGACTTTCAGCCAATCTACAACAAGAATAATGTTGAAGCTATGCAACGAAGCCACATACAAGTTCCAACTAGTTCTACCTTGGGGTAAGATAATATGGGGTTCAAATAAATATTAGTTAACTAAGTAGGTATACCCTGATCCATACTCTACCTTCCATACCATTCCCAACCCCCCCCTTCCCACTCTCTCTCAGACACTTGTTTTAAAAAAGGGGGCCCCTAAAAAAAAAAAAAAAAGGGAGCCCCACTATCATTACCCCCTCAAAAAATTTATACAAAAAAAAAACTAAAAAAAATAAAAAAAAAAAAAAAAAATTTTTTCTTTTTTTTTTTTTTATTGATTTTCTTTTACTTTTTGTTCACCAACTTAGTTTATTCTCATCCTTTAGCCTTTTTGTTCTATTCTTCTTGTCATTTTAAGAAACTTGTTATCTTTCACTTCCTAAGTTTATTCTTATATTTTTTAGATAGCTTCTAATAGTTGAAATATATCTTTTTGGCTACATGATTTGCTTCCTCCTAATGGGCTAAATCAAAATATTTTGGAAGATCTTTAGAGTTAATAAAATTTACTACAGTTCTAATCTTAGGGTGAAGTCCTAAAATAAACTTTTGAACCTTATTTTATTTATTATTCTCATATTGGAGTGCATGCTTTAGTAGTTGGATGAAATTTTGATGATATGTTCAAACAAATATTATTTCCTATTGTAGGGTGGAGAACTCAACAAATTTTTCTATATAATACTACTTAGTTAGAAATATCTTCCTAAAGTCTCTCTCACAGTCCTCCCAGTTGAGTTTCGTAGCTTCAATGTCCTTTCCCTTCTTATAGGTTTTCCACCAATCTAAGGTTTCTCCTACTATATTTATGATGGACCATGCAATTTTGGACTTATATGACAAAGGTGTCATAGATAAGTATGACTCGACCTCATTCAATCAATTTTTTACTACATATCCATCATTCCTACCATCAAATTTTGAAATCATAACCTTCTTCATATTCTTGGCTAACTTAACTCAAAGTCTGGCCTTACTAGTCCCTACAGTGGTACAACCTCGTTAGGTACTTATTCCTATCTAACTTTAGGTTATCTATTCTTAGTCAAGTCCTCTATTAGTTTTTGATGTTGGACTTTTAATTCATGTTGTTGTGCCATATGCACATTCTGTTGTATCATTTTCTCTTTTTCTTGTTCCATATGGGTTTATAACAGTTGAACTACCTTTACCAAACATCCATCATCTCTATTTGATTTATTTTTTGGAGCTCATTTAGTTGCTTCATTCATATTTTTCCTTTGGAAACCTTATTTTATAGCCCTTGTATGTGGTGCCTTCTAAGGTCTTATGATGGTCTGTTCTAACCCAACTCTTGTGGGGTTTCCCAAAGATCCATCTTGTAACAATTGTGCCATCAGACCTATAGGAAAAGGAAGTAGATTGATTGGTTGGTTTAATTTTAATAGAACAAAACATCATATAGAGTCTTCCAACATAATTTTTTTTTTTGCTTTGTTACTATATGCATCAACCTAAGTATATTCACCTAGTTGTACCATTCATTCTAACTCATTAATAATGGTCCACCCTATGGTTAAGTTTCCATTTTAATTGGTCCAAAGCTAGAACACATTTAAGTACAAGGTATATTCAACCATATTTGTGTTTAAGAATTACTACAAATGATTTGCCAAGTGGACAAGATTGACTAATTCTTGTGAAAGTTTTCATTTTATGGAGCTACCTTCTAATTTATAGTCCACTTGTTCTGAAATGAGTGTAGAACCATGATTGGGGTTATCCTCTAGGGCCCATAACAACTAGAGGGTGGATGCATACTCTCCTCATCCCTTAGCATGATGAACCTTTCTCTAACCAGTCGACTTGTTGAAGACTTAGTATGAAAGGGGTTAGTATATATATATCTAATGTCTTTTTTATTATCCTATTTCCTAAAGTCAGCTAGAGCCATGCCATTACCTTATATTTTGCTTTGATCTCAATTATCTATTATGAATCATGATAGTTTATCTTATACCAAATAGTGTGGTAGAGCTACCTTTCATAGTCATATTAGTCCTCTTCTAGTCAAAATGGTACAAAAACTTATCATTGTACTCCCAAGCAATAACCTAGAGGAGACATCTCATACCACTCATTACAAGTTCTAAAAAGGTTACTTATTTTGACCTAGGGTCACTTGTTCCAACCTAGTCTACCAAAAAAAATCGTTATCGAGTCATTGGGTTACCAACACGTAACCACCTAATTGGGTGCTTTAGTTTAGTCACCTATCTCATGATTAAGGCTCACTTCTCTTTTTTAAAAGAATTAGAGTTTATAATTCTATTATGGTCTTCTTGGGTTTATTATTTTCCTACCATGTAAATAGGTTAAAAGGTTCCTCCAAAATTTAATAATTAAAGTAACTCATATGTTGATACTTCAAGTGCCTAGTATAAAGAAATATAATTTAATTTGAGCATCGACATACATCCACTTTACATGCTATGAGGAAATAGCCTTCATCTCACATTTAATACCTAGGAGATTATTCTTCGAAATTAAGGTCTTTTTCTTCTAATTTTCCAAAAAAGAACAAAACTCTTGTTTTAATATTTAATTCGACTATCACGATTTCATATTTAGACTTCACTATAGTCCACATATCTTGAAAGAATTTTGTCAAGAATTCTCTTAGTATATACAACTTATGGTTTATTAGGGTTTTATATTATCCAAATTTTACCATTCAAAGTTTTTATTTCAACCCATGTTATTCCAACAAGCTTTTTTACTTGGGTTGAAGAACACAAGCTTATACTGAGAGGGGGGGGTGAACAGTATAAGACCTCTTTTTACTTTTTCCTTTATACTTCAAAATAGTAAAGCAATATACCCAAAGCAATATCAAAGCAATGCACAATATCATCCACAAAGTGACACCAATTTTAACGTGGTTCACCCGAATGGTCGGGCTACGTCCACAAAACTTTTCTCTAAAAGTTATCTCAAAGTTCTTTGGGAATCCTTCCCAATTACAATGTTTATGAGCCTCGGCCCAAAGGAGATACCTTCCCCCAATCAGAATTTATGAGCCTCTGCTCAAAGGAGATACCTTCCCCCAATCTAAATTTATGAGCCTCTGGCTCAAAGGAGATACCTTCCCCTCAATCTGAATTTATGAGCCTCTGCTCAAAGGAGATACCTTCCCCTCAATCTAATTTATGAGCCTCTGCTCAAAGGAGATACCTTCCCCTTCTCTGGAAATGATCCCTCAGAAGATCAACTGCCTCTACCTCTTGCCAGCACGTGGAACTCCTTTCCATCGAAGACCTCCTGTCCTCAATGCTTAGCCTAAGAGACCTCTACCTTCTATGATCACGTCCACAGCAGCTCAACAACCTGTACCAAACATAGTCAGTCGGTCTAGTACAAGTCTTCCTCTATCTGTCAGATCTGTCCAACACTTGAACAAATCAATCCTCTACACACAAGCCTTCTCAAAGACTTGCCAAATCTATCCTCAGGTTCTTCTCAAAGAACCAGTGCTCCTCTGTCCTCAAGTTCTCTGATAGAACTATCAAAACTCAGCTCACAAGTCCTCTGCTAGGACCTGTCCAAATCTGCTCACAAGTCCCCACCGAAACCTGTCCAAAACTGCTCACAAGTCCCCACCGAACCTATCCAAAAACCTCGCTCACAAGTCCCCACCGAAACCTATCCAAAACCTACTCACAAGTCCCCACCAGAACCTATCCAAAACCTCTCACAAGTCCCCACCAACCTTCCAAAACCTCACAAGTCCCCACCGAAACCTGTCCAAAACCTCAAGCAAGCTCACCAAGAAAAACTTTCTTAGTAGGAAATCACAAGGTGAATTGTTAGAGACCCAATGTGATTTGTCAAACTCATAGAAGCATAAAGAGAATTGTTAGAGACTCAATATGTTCTATACTCAACTCCCAATCTCAAAACTCAACTCAAATCAACTCAACTCAAACTCAATCTCAAAATCTGGAAACTCAACTCAAACTCAATCTCAAATCTGAAAACTCAACTCAATATCTGAAATGGATAGGATAGAATGCTTTCTTTCAAGAACATGAAACTCCAACAATTGCCAACTATGCAAAGAATCACATAACAATGATACTCATGTTCTTTTCACCATCAATTAGGGCTTCAACAACAATGCTCATCAAACAAGGTTCAATCAACACCATTCAGCTCAAAACACAACCTTGAAGCATTTCACAATCAACATCAGAAAAGGAAACAAGTAGAACTCCTTTTCTCTCCAATATTGTTTGAACAAAAGCATCCACCAACTCAACTCACAATAGCACACACAACTTTTCAAATCATCAATAAAGGAGTAAGCTCAACACTTTAACCAAGTAAAGAATAGCTTGATTATTACCAATTTAATGAAAGCAAATATCAATCTCAAAGCTGCCCACTTAAGGTTTCACAACTTCACACAAGAAGCAATTGACCTTAAAACATCATGCTTTCATTTCCATAAACAACCAAAAGCACTCTCAACATTACAAGAAATATTTAACCCTTATACACCTTATTTCTCCCTTATAGTCTTATCACAAATAAAATTTATCTCTCATAAGAATGCAATAAGAAATTTCAACAACATCTTCAAAAAGAATCTTTTATCAAAATACAAACAAGCTTTAAACTCCTTATAACTCCTAAGTTGTTTTTCCCTCTAACAAACTTCCTCCATCCGCAAAAACACTTAGCAAAAATTAATTTCGAAAATACCTTAGCCAACATCAAAAATCGCTATGGAGAAATTTGCGCATGAATTCTAACACCACCCGCTGCGTCCACTTCACGACGAAAAACCCTTTCACGATATTCGAACGCGGAACCTCCCGTTCGGGTAGCGCGCCAACAGCCTAGCCGCTACCGGTGCGCCAAAGGCACCCGATGAGGTTTAAACCTCACGCTGTTAACCTTGATCCTTCTGCACCAGGGATAAAATGAAACCACAGTCCCTTCCTTTCCTCTGCCGTGACACGACGACAATAAACTTTACGATGGATTCGACAAACGACGAGTGCAGACAAACGAACAACGGATCCACGAAAATCAGCGAAGACACAGACGAATTTACAACGAGCAACTCCTTTCAAAATTCGGATGGGATCAATCTTTGTTTTCATCGAGGGAGATTTATATGCAATTTACCATAAGCTCTTTGACGTCGGCGAGGAGTTTAACACGTCGGCGGAGGTCTTGGCTAGCGCCCACAATGTTAAAACATTTGCGCCATGGATTAGGAGAACCCATTGCAAATAATAATTTATTTATTTAAAAATAATTAAATGGAACCTTAACAAGGTTTTTAATTATTTAAATAAATACTTCCTCCTGGACCCAAATGCATTAAACCAATGCATCCACCTGTAATCTCTAAACCTGCCAACTTGGGGTTTGCAAAAGACCTTTGAAACTGTCATGTCGTAACCTTCATCAAAACAAATTATTTGACATCAAATCAAATTCCTTCAAGAGCTTCTTGACATCAATGACAACTTATACACTTGAGCAAAGGCAATGTACCCAAAGTACCCAAAATTGCCAACAATCTCCCCCTTTGTCATTGATGGCAAACCTTTACTGAAAACACTTCTCAAGAGCCAAAACTGAAACCAACTATGCTAACAACTGAGAAACTGTGCCCACAACTGAGAATCTTCCTTTGAAGTTTTGCTCCCCCGAACTTGAAGCTTTCCTCTTCACTTTGAAGCTCTCCCCCTTACTCATATCTCTCCCCCTTTGTCATCAATGGCAAAGGGCCACCTTTGGGGCTCGGGACTAAGAATGAGCCTCTTAGCTTAGTCCCTCCCCCACCTCCCGATGAGGTGATTAATTCTTGGGTGGGAGTAAAACTCCCATTAGGCACCGATCATCATCAGCGTCTATAACTTCCTTGTCGGGCCTTCTCTTGAACTCTTTGTCCATATTCCATTCTTGTCACTGTTCTTGTTCTTGTTCTCATCCCTGTTCTTGTCCATGCCTTGATCCTTGGACCTGATCATGCCACTGTTCCTGTTCCTGTATTCTAGAATTTTAGCTCTACACTGTCTGATTATGTGACCTTCATTGTTGCACTTGAAACACTTGACGATGTTGTTTCTCTGAGGTAAACCTGATCTTTGAATCCACCTGTTTTGACCAAACCTGTTCTGGCCAAACCTGTTCTGACCAAACCTGTTCTGACCAAACCTATTTTGATCAAACTTGTTCCTGTTATTTACCTTGCAATAGACTGCCTTGTGCCCAAACTGTTTACAAGAGTAGCAATACCCTTGAAAGAAACTAGCACTTCTGAAATTGTCATTTACCTTCTTCACTTGAGCCATGCAATGTGAAGCCATGTGACCAAACTCGTGACAAGCAAAACATCTGCCTTGAAACTTTCCTTTATTTGACCTCTTGGGTCCCGAAAACTTCTTCTTCTCATTCTGAATTCTGTTTTCTATTTCTGTGTATCTATCATTCAAGGACTCCTTTTCTGAAGTACTTTCCTCATCAGAACTCTCTTCCTTTTGGAGTCTCTTACTAGACTCTCCAACTTGTTCCTTGTGTGGCTTAACAAAACCAAGGCCTGTTTTATCTGTTGTCTTTCTTTGACCTTTGATGAGTGACTTAACCTTTTTGGAGCTATCTTGAAACCTGTAAAGCTTATCCTTGTACTCTTTAGTTTCCTCTTTCAAAGAAGCCATTTTCTGTTCTAACTCACTATACTCAAGAACCTTAGACTCTAACTCATCCTTGAGTTCTTGTGTCTTAGCTATAGAGAAGTCAAGACTTTCTATAAGATCATCTCTCTCCATACAACATTCATCTAACTTATCCTTGAGTCTAGCATTCTTCTTTCTTTCCTTTTTCAAAGCACTAAGAGCACTAATAAGTTCACCTTCAAGATCTACTTCACCTTCCTCTATATCTTCCTCTATTTGTTTGCCTTTTGAATCATCAAAGCCTTTTTCAGATTTCTTATCACTAGAGGTGCTACCCTTTTCAAAAACCATACATGCATCTTCCTTATAGTTTTCTGAAGCATCCTCATACATACTAGAAACCAAATCATTATTTGTGCAATCATCCTCAAGGTGACCAAAATTTCCACATCTAAGACATTTCATGATAATGAATCTATGTTTCGGTTCTTCCTCTTTTTCTGATATGAACAACATCTCATTTTCATTATCACTTGAAGAACTTTCACTATCACTACTAGAACACTTACTTGCTTTGTCTAGGTAGAAACTCTTCTTGTGCTTGTGAGAATACCTCTTTCCTTGATTGTTGTGCTCATCTTTGATCTTCCTGTGATGCTTGTGCTTTTCAGAATCCTTGCTCTTAGAATCCTGTTTATCTTCATCACTTTCATTCTTGGGAACAGTACAGTTAGTAGCATAATGACCAAACTTTCCACAATTGAAACATCTTATATTTTTCATACTTTTGTGTTTTCTAGAGAACTTGCCTTTCTTGCTGTAATATGCCTCTTCATCACTAGAAGACTCATCACTATCTTGAAGTTGTTTACCCTTGGATTCCTTGGTAGCCTTGAAAGTTGCCTCTTTCTTGACATCAACCTTCACTTGAGTTCTCAACTCAAATGCTGCAAGTATACTATGGAGCTCATCCTTTTTCAACTTATCCAAATCTTTAGCTTCCTCAATAGCAAAAATATTTTCACTAAATCTATTAGGAAGAGATCTTAAAATCTTATCACAAACATCATTTTCAGCAAGCTCAAGACCTAAGTCTTTCATGGAGTTAACAACCTCATCCATACGAAGCATGTAGTCACTAATATTTTCATCATCATTCATCTTGAGTTGTTCAAACATACCTTTGAAGTGTCTCAACTTGGCCTTTTTGACATTTGTATCACCTGTATGAACCACCTTCAACTGTTTCCACATTTCACTAGCTGTCTTGCAGTGAATCACTTTGGTGAGATCTGCTTTCTGTAAGCCTTTTAGGATTGCATTCATTGCTTTTGAATTGTTGTGATGTAGGAGCCTTTCTTCTTTAGTATTAGGACCATGTACAGGAATAGTGTACTCATCTTCAATCACTTCCCATACCTCATTACCAAGTGCCATTAGATGAACCTTCATCCTTGCACTCCAAAGACCAAAATCTGACCCATCAAGAATAGGTGTTGCATTACTACTTGAATGATCCATTGTGTTCTTTACTAGCTTTTCCTTCAAGTTGTTAAACTTTTCGAAGGCACCTGCTTTGATACCAATTGAAGAACACAAGCTTATACTGAGAGGGGGGGTGAACAGTATAAGACCTCTTTTTACTTTTTCCTTTATACTTCAAAATAGTAAAGCAATATACCCAAAGCAATATCAAAGCAATGCACAATATCATCCACAAAGTGACACCAATTTTAACGTGGTTCACCCAGAATGGTCGGGCTACGTCCACAAAACTTTTCTCTAAAAGTTATCTCAAAGTTCTTTGGGAATCCTTCCCAATTACAATGTTTATGAGCCTCGGCCCAAAGGAGATACCTTCCCCCAATCAGAATTTATGAGCCTCTACTCAAAGGAGATACCTTCCCCTCAATTTATGAGCCTCTGCTCAAAGGAGATACCTTCCCCTCAATCTGAATTTATGAGCCTCTCGCTCAAAGGAGATACCTTCCCCTCAATCTAAATTTATGAGCCTCTGGCTCAAAGGAGATACCTTCCCCTCTACTCTAGAAATGATCCCTCGGAAGATCAACTGCCTCTACCTCTTGCCAAGCACGTGGAACTCCTTTCCACCGAAGACCTCCTATCCTCAATGCTTAGCCTAAGAGACCTCTGCCTTCTATGATCACGTCCACAGCAGCTCAACAACCTGTACCAAACACAGTCAGTCGGTCTAGTACAAGTCTTCCTCTGTCTGTCAGATCTGTCCAACACTTGAACAAATCAATCCTCTACACACAAGCCTTCTCAAAGACTTGCCAAATCTATCCTCAGGTTCTTCTCAAAGAACCAGTGCTCCTCTGTCCTCAAGTTCTCTGATAGAACTATCAAAACTCAGCTCACAAGTCCTCTGCTAGGACCTGTCCAAATCTGCTCACAAGTCCCCACCGAAACCTGTCCAAAACTGCTCACAAGTCCCCACCGAAACCTGTCCAAAACCTGCTCACAAGTCCCCACCGAAACCTGTCCAAAAACCTTGCTCACAAGTCCCCACCGAAACCTGTCCAAAACTGCTCACAAGTCCCCACCGAACCTGTCCAAAAACTGCTCACAAGTCCCCATCCGAAACCTGTCCAAAACCTCAACAAGCTCACCAAGAAAAACTTTCTTAGTAGGAAATCACAAGGTGAATTGTTAGAGACCCAATGTGATTTGTCAAACTCATAGAAGCATAAAGAGAATTGTTAGAGACTCAATATGTTCTATACTCAACTCCCAATCTCAAAACTCAACTCAAATCAACTCAACTCAAACTCAATCTCAAATCTGAAAAACTCAACTCAAACTCAATCTCAAATCTGAAAACTCAACTCAATATCTGAAATGGATAGGATAGAATGCTTTCTTTCAAGAACATGAAACTCCAACAATTGCCAACTATGCAAAGAATCACATAACAATGATACTCATGTTCTTTTCACCATCAATTAGGGCTTCAACAACAATGCTCATCAAACAAGGTTCAATCAACACCATTCAGCTCAAAACACAACCTTGAAGCATTTCACAATCAACATCAGAAAAGGAAACAAGTAGAACTCCTTTTCTCTCCAATATTGTTTGAACAAAAGCATCCACCAACTCAACTCACAATAGCACACACAACTTTTCAAATCATCAATAAAGGAGTAAGCTCAACACTTTAACCAAGTAAAGAATAGCTTGATTATTACCAATTTAATGAAAGCAAATATCAATCTCAAAGCTGCCCACTTAAGGTTTCACAACTTCACACAAGAAGCAATTGACCTTAAAACATCATGCTTTCATTTCCATAAACAACCAAAAGCACTCTCAACATTACAAGAAATATTTAACCCTTATACACCTTATTTCTCCCTTATAGTCTTATCACAAATAAAATTTATCTCTCATAAGAATGCAATAAGAAATTTCAACAACATCTTCAAAAAGAATCTTTTATCAAAATACAAACAAGCTTTAAACTCCTTATAACTCCTAAGCTGTTTTTCCCTCTAACAAACTTCCTCCATCCGCAAAAACACTTAGCAAAAATTAATTTCGAAAATACCTTAGCCAACATCAAAAATCGCTATGGAGAAATTTGCGCATGAATTCTAACACCACCCGCTACGTCCACTTCACGACGAAAAACCCTTTCACGATATTCGAACGCGGAACCTCCCGTTCGGGTAGCGCGCCAACAGCCTAGCCGCTACCGGTGCGCCAAAGGCACCCGATGAGGTTTAAACCTCACGCTGTTAACCTTGATCCTTCTGCACCAGGGATAAAATGAAACCACAGTCCCTTCCTTTCCTCTGCCGTGACACGACGACAATAAAATTTACGACGGATTCGACAAACGGCGAGTGCAGACAAACGAACAACGGATCCACGAAAATCAGCGAAGACACAGTCGAATTTACAGCGAGCAACTCCTTTCAAAATTCGGATGGGATCAATCTTTGTTTTCATCGAGGGAGATTTATATGCAATTTACCATAAGCTCTTTGACGTCGGCGAGGAGTTTAACACGTCGACGGAGGTCTTGGCTAGCGCCCACAATGTTAAAACATTTGCGCCATGGATTAGGAGAACCCATTGCAAATAATAATTTATTTATTTAAAAATAATTAAATGGAACCTTAACAAGGTTTTTAATTATTTAAATAAATACTTCCTCCTGGACCCAAATGCATTAAACCAATGCATCCACCTGTAATCTCTAAACCTCCCAACTTGGGGTTTGCAAAAGACCTTTGAAACTGTCATGTCGTAACCTTCATCAAAACAAATTATTTGACATCAAATCAAATTCCTTCAAGAGCTTCTTGACATCAATGACAACTTATACACTTGAGCAAAGGCAATGTACCCAAAGTACCCAAAATTGCCAACATGGGTATACATGACAACAATTATATTTTCAATTATATTGCTATTTATCCTTACTGAAATCTTAGATAATCCAAATAAAAGCTACGTTTATATTTTTATCTCCATAAAGGTATATATGGTATTAAAGTCTTTCATTATTTTGACTAAATCAACAACCTCTCTCGTAGGTGATGAAAAACTACGTATTTTGCCTATAGAAACACTTTAACTTTTAAACACATGCAGAGAAAATAATTATTTATAAATTCAATACATCCTGCAGGCATCCATTAAATTGGAAATATTTTGACCTGGTGTTTCATCGTCTGACGAAGCTCTATTAGCTCCTAGTGCATTACTATCTACTAGCATGGTTATTAAGTAAAAACACAATAATTTCCCTCTCCTTTTTTTCCTGAATCTCTAAGTCCTCCAGTTCCCAAGCAAACTCAACTCCAAAAATGCCAACCTTTTTTCCCTCCAGAACAAGCAAGCACATTCCCTTTTCTCCATGCACAACCAAAAAAACATAAAATTTAAAAAATAATAATTATGTCCCTCTCCTTCACTTTATTTTCGTTGAAAGAGTATGGAGGAGGTTTCATTTCAATCATGACACTTTACACATAGTTCCAGCTTGGTTAACCCGTCATCATCCCATTAAGCCATTCAACCATACTTATAATTAAAAGAATTATTTTTATTTATTTTTTTTTTTTAAATTTACACTTATTTTATTATAATTTTAATTTATCAATTCTTATTTTATTTGTAAACTTCAAAACAAGCATTAAATAATTTTATAATTCACCACACTAATTTATGCCTCCAAGTTTCCTTCTTGCTAGCATATTGAAGCCTTCATTTTCTAGAATAAGTTGGCTCCCATGTCTTAACACTTTCATTGCCTTTATAGGTATTCATCATTTTTTGACAAACAACAAACATACTTCAAAATAAAGCACTCACACAATGCAAACCATTCATGATGCCCTATATGATATGCAACTTACATGATCTTCCACATACTCGTGGATTGATCATAATTTCCCAATTAACTTTTTTCTATCAACCTTCTTCTTTCCATCGAAGGTATATACCTAGTCCTACATGCACAACAACCATTAGCAATACCACATTCTAAGAATAAAAGCAAAGTATAATCCATCAACTCATCTAAAATCAATAGTCATATGAGGAGGGTTGTTACATCTTCCTCCACTAGAAATAAACACAGTCCCTATGTTTTAATGTATGTATAAAACAAATAAAAATATATATTCAATCACATGAATATGTTCATGCACAAATCATACATAATTCAAATTTGTTCATATAATCATCTCTACATAATGTTTCATATTTATATTTAACCATAGATCCATAAATCAATCAAAATATATTCTCAAAGCAACACTACATAGTGGTTCAGATATACATCCACACATATTTATATATACATCCGTATATCCACATAATAATTTTAAAATTTTCAATTTTACTCAAATAGGAAAAGAAATTATTTTTGCATAGCAACAACCTTCTCCCATGTGGTATTTTTTTTTGAGTAGTGGTCCCATTGGACCTAACATTGGTCAATGTTTCTCCTCCTCAAGCTATTGGTCCTAAAACTACGTATTTTAACTGGATGAACTTAAATTTTCAGTGGGTCTGACATCTACAATTTGGAAATATCTCAAATGTGAGTGGAGTTAGAAATATACTTCCTAAGGAAGGACACATGGAAGACATCATGGATTTTTGATAAACTTGGTGGTAAGGCAAGTTTGTAGGCTACAAAACTTAATTTACCTATAATTTCAAATGGATCCACAAATCTAGGATCAAGCTTGGAGGATTCAATTGAACTCTTTGAAGGATTTACCATTAAGAACACTTTGTTGCCCATAGAGAATTCTCTTAGTGTTCTTTTGAAGCCCGTATAGTTATTTTGGCGATCCGTAGCCTCCTTGAGATTTTGACGAATTCTATTTAATTGCTCCTTCATTTCTTTCACAATTTTTGTCCCGATCACTACCTGATCCTCTGGATTATCCTAAGAAAAATGAGTCATACACATTCTCATGTACAAGGATTCAAATGGGACCATACCTAGTGAAGCATGATAGTTGTTATTGTAAGAAAATTCAACTAGATACCAATAATTTTCCCATTTAGTGTGTTGGTCCATATAATACATTCTCAACATATCCTCAAGGATCTAGTTGACCCTCTCAGCCTATCCATCTATATCAAGGTGATAAACAAAAATGATATTATGTTTGGTACCCAACGCTTCATGCAAACCTTTCCAAAATTTTAAAGTAAAACGGGAATCTTTGTTTGAGATTATAGCTTCTGGAAACTCATGTAGTCGCACTATCTTCCTAGCAAACTTACTTTCTGTAGTAGGTGCATCATATTACACATTTTTAGGTATGAAATATGTAACCTTGGTTAACTTATTCGCTACAACCAGTATTGCATCATGCATAAATCTAGTCTTAGGTAATCCAAACACAAAATCCATCGAAAAAATCTACCATTTTTTTGAGGGAATATCGTGTGGATACAAATGCCCTAATGGGTGCAAATGTTCTACTTTAACTTTTTGACACTCCAAACACATAGCCACAAAATAATTAAAATTGTTTTTCATTCTTGGCCAATAATAAATATTTATCTTATTTTTGTGTATTTTTACCCCACATGGGTGCACAGAATAAGGAGTATTATGTACCTCCTTACTAATATTTTCTCTTAATCCACCCAAATTTGGAACAACTAATATAGTTTTTAAGTACAACAAATAATCTCTATGTACAAAACTTGTGTCCCTTTTAGATTCTTGCTCAATCTGATCTTGAAATTTCCTACAAAAATCATCATTCTCTTGCAATTCCTTAATATCATCTACCAAATCATAATTATATTGTATCATCACTGAGATATGCCCTTTCCTACTTAAGGCATCCGCAATCTTGTTCTCCTTACCTTTGATATATTCGATGCCAAAAACATATTCTGCCAAAAAATCCATCCACCAATGATGTTTGGCATTCAAAAAGGGTTGAGTAAAATTTTACTTTAAACTCTAATGGTTTTTTTTGGGTTCAAAAGGTTTCCCCAACAAATAATCCCTCCAAATATTAAGAGCATGCACAACAATTGCCAACTCTAGATCATGGGTGGCATAGTTTACTTTATGTATCTTAAGTTTTCATGATTTGAAGGTAATGACCATGTCTTCTTAGGTAAGAACTCCTCATAATCCCTCAATAGATGCATCAATGCATACTATAAATTTCTTGGAAGAATCAGGTAACTGGAGAATTGGTGTGGTCATTAACCTCTCCTTCAGAGTTCAAAAGGCTTCTTCACACTGATCCGTCCACTTGAAGGCCTTTTATTTTCTTTGAAGATTAGTGATAGGTTGAGAAATTTTCAAGAAACCCTTGATAAAATATATATAATAACCTACCAACCACATAAAACTATGCACCTTAGTTATGTTAATGGGTGTAGTCTAGTCAACAATATCTTCAATTTTCTTGGGATCAACAACAATTCCTTTAGAAGAGACTATGTGCCCCATATATTGTACCTAAGGAGTATAGAATTCACATTTTGATAGATTCCCATAAAACTGATTCCTCTTAAAGGTCTCAAGTACAATTCTCATATGTTGGTCATGCTCTTCTTTGTTCCGATAATAGATCAATATGTCATCAAGGAACACAAGCAAAAAATGGTCTAGTTTCTCTCAAAAATGGGGCATTAGTCAACCCAAAAGGTAGGATGGTAAAATCATAGTGTCCATACCTTATTCTAAAAGTAGTCCTATGTGTATCTTGTTATCAAATTCTGAGTTGATGGTAGCTTTATTTGAGATAAATTTTTGAGAATATTGTAGCTCCTTTCAATTGATCGAAATGATCATCTATTCTTGGAAATTAATATCTATTCTTAAATGTAATCATGTTGAGCATTTGATAGTCTATGCACAACCTTAAGGATCTATATTTCTTCCTAAAAAAAAGAACAGGAGCACCCCATTGTGACACACTTGGGAGGATCATCTTAAGCATCTCAAGCAAGTTCTCCACTCTTCAAGATAACAACTTGTATGCTAACCTCACCAATTGTTATTTTGGGTAAAATTCCATTTCATATCTTGGTTTTGTCATTAGTGAGCATGGAATCCAGGTTGATCTAACCAAAGTAGATGTTCTACTTAAATTACCTCCTCCTTCTACTCTCACTAAGTTAAGGAGTTTTTTGGGAGTTGCAAATTTTTGTCGTAAGTTAATTCCTCACTATTCCACTATTGCAGCTTGTTTGCACCACTCAACCAAAGCCAAGACTCCCTTTTAATGAGCAAAGGGTAGAAAGGAGCCTTTAAAATCTTGAAATAAAAATTATGTACAACACATGTGCTTGCTCTCCTTAATCTCTCTCAACTATTTGAGATTGATATAAATGCATCTCAATTTGCTTTAGGGGTTGTACTCAAATAAAATGGTCATCCAGTGGCTTACCATTTAAAGAATTTTTTGCTACCAAATAGAACTATTCTAAATATGACAAATATTTGTATGCTTTGGTCCACACCATAAAATACTAAAGATATTGCCTCTTGGGGAAATAAATAATTATACACATTGATCACCTACAACTCAAGTTTTTCGATCTCAAAATAAAATTGAAGAGGTAAGACACTGGAAGTGGGCATCCTATATATAACAATTTTATTTGGTCATTAAGTATAGTAAGAGGAAGAGCAATTCAATGGTATATTATTTGAGTCAATATCCTGCCACTCATGCTTTGACTATAATGAACACTTCACACTTGGGGTTTCAATATTGGCTATCACAATATGCTCATGATCCTAACTTCAAAAAGATATACCACTAGTTGCACCATCCAAAACTACACCAAAAAGGATCTTTAAGGGTGGTTATTCAACCATCATCTATGAGGGCATCGTAAAACATTTGTATCATATGATGATGGTTTAAAACTGTCTCGTAAACCACCTTAGTTTATCACTATTAGAGTGGTTTAAAACTGCCTCAAAAACCACCTTAGTTTATCACTATGAGGGCAGTTTAAAACCACCCTCTTAGGGTATAGACCCTAATAAGGTGGTCTTAAACTATCCTAATAGAACCTAAGAGGGTGGTTTTAAACTGCCCTCTTATTATTATTATTATTATTTTAAATATATAAAAACCTAAGAGGGAGGTTTTAAACCACCCTATTATTATTAATTTTTAAAAAAATATATAAAAAACACTTTCTTTTAATAATATTATGGTTACTTAAGCCTGTATAATTATTTTCTTGTCCCTTGATGATGAATCCTTCTGGTTGTGATATGTAGACTTCTTCTTCTAAGTCACCATTAAGGAAGGCACTTTTTACATCCATCTAATGAAGTTTCCAACCCTAATGAGATGCTAGTTTACAAACTATTCTAATGGTAGTCATTCTGGTTTTTGGTGAAAATGTTTCTTTATAATTGATTCCCTCTGTTTGAGTATATCATTTGTCTACTAGTCGAGCTTTGTATTTATCAAGTGTTCCATCTGCTTTGTACTTGATCTTGTAAACCCATTTGCAACCTACTATTTTCTTCCTTGGAGGTAGTTTTACTAGATCCCATATCTTATTCTTTTGAAGTGAAGTATATTCTGATTCCATAGCTACTTTCCAGTGTGAATCACTCAATTCCTGAAGTGTCGATGTTGGTTCCATTGTATTACTTAGCATTTATCTATTCATTCTGGTCAAGCTTCTAGTTTGAGGTCTCGTGGTGGTAAGATCTGGCATTCTTTCTAGATTTGATTCTCTGAGAGTATCTCTAAGGCATATTGGTTATTTCCTTGAAGGAACTATAGATGCATCGATATCTTGTTCTTGAGACTTTGATTCTTAATCCTCACTTGTTGTGTCTTCATTAGAGAGATTTAGAAGAATTTCTACATCATCACTAATTTTTTTGTATTAATCTTGACATTTTCATCAAAGATTACATCTCTACTAATGTAAACTTTCTTTGTATATGGATCTAGTATTCTATACCCTATATATTCATTGTCATAACCAACAAATATCCCTACCATGGTTTTGTCATCTAATTTTGTTCTCTTTTGTTTTAGAATATGCATGTAAGCTTTACACCCAAAAATATTCATTTTTCCTATATTTGGCTTTTGCCCTGACCATGCTTTTGGTGTAATATGTTTGAGTACTCTTGTTGGTAATCTATTTTGTATGTAGATTGTTGTTTGCACTACTTCTGCCCAATATTGATGATCAAGTTGAGCCTCCTTCAACATACATCTCACCATTTTCATTATTGATCTATTTCTTCTTTTTGCAATTCTATTTTGTTGTGGTGAATATGTTGTAGTAAGTTATCTTTTAATTCCATTTTCTTCTAAGAATGAGTCAAATTATTTTGAGACAAATTCTCCTCCTCTATCTGAATGAAGTGCTTTTATAGTCTTACCTGATTCCTTTTCAAATTGAAGTTTGAATTGTTTGAAACGGCTAAATACCTCTAATTTGTACTTCATGAAATACACCCACATTTTTCTGGTGTGATCATCAACAAAAAATTGAAAGTACTTATGTCCTCCAATGCTATCAATTTTCATTGGTCCACACAAATATGTATATATTATTTCCAAGGGTTTTTGAGCTCTGTGTTGATGGAGTTCGAAGGGAACTCTATGTTGTTTTCCTATTAAGCATTCTAGACATACATTAGCTTCTGAAGAAAAATTAGGTGTTCCTTCAACCATTTGGTAGTTGAATAGTTCTTTTATTGAGGATTCACTAGTATGGCCTAGTTTCTTATACCACATATATGATGTTTTGACTAAAAAGGCTAAGTGTGTAGCAATATCTAGAACAAATAGACCATTTTTATAAGATCCTAATGCTATCCTCTTTCCTTGTTTAGAAATGTGACATTGTTTTCTTCCAGTGAGAACTTTAAACTCAACAGTTATGTTTTGATCCATGAGTTGGGAGATAGAAAGAAGATTAGTAGTTAATCCAAGAACATATAATACGTTTTTTATTATCCCATTTCCTTGTTTTAGGTTCACTGAGATGTTTTCAATTCCCTTCACCTCATATGTTTTGCTATATGCTACAACAATTGGCTTTTCATTTACCATTTTTAGGGAATTGAACCAATGAATATTTCCAGTCATGTGCTTACTTGCTCTTGAGTCTATATACCAATAATCCATGGTATCTCTTAAAAACTAGGACCTTGTTGAATTCCTTATGTCTCCCTAGTGTTTTTGGATATGCTATATGATAGATAAAGTGCTTTTGAGAATAGTAGTTCAATTTTAGTTTGATTTTGTAATGTTTTGTAAATAGCAAAAATCAACTTCTTTTACACCTTATTACTCCTATTGAACTTAAGCACTTTCTAATTTGATGAGGTTCTAATGGTTGGAATTCTTCTATCCCTTTAATGTAGATTTGAGACAAGTATATCAGTTAATTTCCAACTTCTTGATGAACCTTCCTTTATAGCTTTTGATATTTAATATTTAATGTTTCTAATTTCCAATTACCTACTTTGATGTAGTATTCTTTATAACTCCCTAATATGGAATATGAGAAAATAATATAATATTTGCAATAATAGGATTTTTAATTTCCAAATTGAAATCCTTATTCCTCCTACTTTATTATTTGCAAATATAAGTATTTTGAAATATGCTTGCTTAATATATTACTAATGCTAAGTGAATGAATTGCAATAGTAAATAATGTGCCCTTATAACTCCAATATATCTTTAGTTTATAGCAAGCAATAAATAGTATATGATTTACCTTCATATTCATTTGCCTTGATGTTGTAAGGTGGTAGATTTGAATCCTTTGAAATGGAAGTCAATGCCTTATTTGACTAGCATTGAATTCTCCCTTACGTAGCACTTCTTTTCTCTATAACCGATGTTGGTATTCCTTTAGAGAATGCTTGGTATTATCCTCTACAAATTGAACGTAGGTATGATTTATTCCTTCTATGAATGAAATGTTGAATTGTTGATTGAATGAGGTGTTGTATTTGTTGATCTTATGATATCTTCTTAAATTCTAGCTTTCTCCTTCGAATGGCGCACAGGATTGAATTAGCATTCTTCATCTGAATATGATTCATACCATTCAATGCTAATCTTCTTTTTGACCTCTGGTGCTTTTCCTTCTTCAATATGGATGCCTTAAATAGGATTGCTTCCTTGTGACTTTCAAACAAGTATCACTTGAGCATTACTTATTAGGCATTGATATTCCAATGTATGCAATTATGAGTTTTATGGTAACCTCCCAAAGACTTTTAACTCCTTTTGGGTGAGCATTGGATGATTAGAGCTCTTGTGCCAAGTGGCACTCATGGATTGTGCATGTAAACCTTTCTTCTAATGCTCCAATGATGGGTGTTGATACCCTATCTTTACCTATATCTTTGAAATGTGTGTTGGATTGCTATATTTATTGAAACACAAGCATTCCCTCTTCTCTGTTTACATGTTGTCTTGATGAGGATAATGGATGGTACCAGTTGTATTGCTTATTGGTTCTATGGCACTTTCAATGGCGGTCCTATGGCAGTTTTCTATGCTCTTCAATGGTGGTCATTCTCTCCAAGTAAATACCTTTGGTATAACACTTCTTCTTTTGTATATTTATTCCTGTAATATATTGTTTGTATATTTTTTATAACAACCAATTGCTAGCCTTTTTTCTTGGCTTTGATAGTGCATCTTCTACATAGATAATCTCCCTCTGTATGCTGCCATTTTCTCTATGTAGACTCAGATGGTAATGGATTATTATAATAGCTCCAATGTTGTAGGTGACACACTTGCTTCTAGGGCTAGATTGGACGTGGAGAAGTGGTGTTTTTAAACACCTTGAATCTTAAACGTGTGAGATCTTCGGTGGCTCCTTCCTCTTGGTCAAACTCTACCCTTCAACCTGCAAAATATGACGTCTACGCTTCTTCCTGTAAATATGATTACTTTTATCCTTTAAAAGGAACAAAAGAGGTGCTTTTTAATAGTTAGATTTGCACCAATATGAAGGACTTTTTTATGAAATCCTTCTTGCATCTTTTAATCTTCTTCCTTGGATATTTTAATGATAGTTAATCCAAGCTAATGAGATGTTATTTTTGAAGTAAGGATTTTTGCACTCTATAATTAAATGAAATCCTTATATTCTCCTTGAATATTGAGACTCGCCAAGTCTTTATTTTGGGCTTCTTCCAAGGACATTAATGGTGGCTTCCTTTGGCCACACAGTGCTATAGATTTTTGTGCTAGTTTTGTGTCTTTAACAACACAAACTAATTTCTTGAGAGTAACTAGTTAAATATCAACTAATATAGTGCTTAATGGATTAATAATGCACCCTTAATGATAATATACTCTCAAAATGAATTCTAATGCACTCAATAATATTCTACAATCCCTTTGAAGACTCAATATGTAACCCTTTATTCTGTAGTTCCTAAATCTTAATAAGATTCTCAATGGCTTTAAGTAGTAATATAAATAAGTATTCAAGTAATGAACCCTCTGCACCTTAAGTTGCTTACCTTTAATGTTCTTTGAAGATGATGAATATCTTGATGATTTGATTCACCAAGTTTCTATCTAGAATGGAGGTTTCTCGTAGCTATGAACCTTTCTAGTACTTGTTGTAGAATGTATTAGTCCTCATTTTTGGGCTTGTTATCATATGGCGATAATTGTCCCAATTATTTTACTATCAAAAGCTTCTCCTCGGTAGTCTTCGATCAAGAAATGAGATCACTAACATCCTATTTCTCATAGACTCTTCTCTAGAATCTCTCCTTGAGTCTTGCAATAAGGCTTCTAGAGCCTTCTCCCCTTTTTAAAAAATTCATGCAATAGTGCACAACAACAGGTCTAGTTTGCAAATATGTAATCCAATAGTAGCAATGGTAGTTTTCCCTATTCCTATCTAGATTCATCGTGGCTTTGATACAACTAATGGTTTTAGTAGCATTCATTCATATTAAGAGAAAGAGAGGAAGAAGAGAGAGATAGCTATACAACTTCTTATTATGAAAAATGAGTGATACAATCTGAATAGAACTATAAGGCCCTTTATATAGGAAGATAGATTCCTTGGCCAAAAATCTACCTAATTGTACAAAGGGACACCTTGCATATTACAACATGCACATTGACACTTGTGCATTTATTACATTGCTTGAAGTAACTAGATAACTTCCCCCTAAAGTAATCTCCTATTCTAGTGATGTACATTACATAACCAAATAATGTAATATATTCTAATAGGAACCCTCTATAAATTTATGGCATGATGTAATTTCTTTGATGCAAAGCAACCAAGAGTGGTCCTCATAATACAAAAACATACTTATGGACACAATGAACAAATGCAAATTGATGGTATATACTAATTTTTGCTTTTTAAGAAAGGGACAAGTTCAACTTTACCATTATGATCATGGCCTCATTTAAATTTAACTTTGATAATTGTTAAAATACCTAAAACTTGTTGTTAATTAGTCTCACCAATAATATAAAATAAAGCACATCCCAACGATTAAAAAAGTCAAGATGAGATTTGGGCCATCCATTTCAAATTTGAAATTTGAAAACTAGATCCCCATAGAAGTACAAGGGTTGAGGCTCTCCCCCATTATTTTTCCTTGATTTAATTGGTCTTATTCTTTGCTTTGTAAAGAGGGAAGAGAGGGAGAGAGATATAATATGGTCTTGGTTGAAACTTTCTCATTGTGAATCAAACAAAGAGAAGAGGAGAATAAATTACTATTATAGGTAGGCAGGTATGGATTTAGAAAAGAAGTAACCATTACAATCAAGTAGTAGCACAAATGTTGTAACCAATAGTAGTAACAACAATGAGGGAACTCACAATGAAAAGACCATCAAAGAAATGTATCAAAAGAATACACAACTAGAGCACATTCTTCTATGGCCTGACACATACATGGAATATGTTAGGGTTTGGGAAGTGGTGTGGTTACTATTAAGTATGATAAGGAGCTTAATAATCATGGAATCAAAGCTAGATGTGGTGTTTCTTATTTTACTCGCACCAAGGTCTTGGAAAATTTGCTTTCACTTTGGAATTGCTGACATATTTGCATTTTGAAGGTTTGAATGTAGTTGCAATGCTTAAAAACTCAATATTTTGATTATTTGCATATTAATTGCATTATTTCAAATCAAATAATTTGATTAAAATAATTTTCAAAGGTTTAAATGAAATAATTTGATTAAAATCATTTTCAAAGGTTTAAATGATTAATTTTCATTTAAATAATTAAATTTTATTTTAGGGTTAACCCTAAAATTAGTGCAAAATTGAAATGGACATATCTTGAGGAAGAGAAATCCATTTGATTTCATTCAAAACTTGGTAAAAATATATGGATTTTCTCTTTCTAATGATACCAAACTTGCAAGATTCCAGATTTCAATTTCACCAAAAAAAATAGCAGGTTAATTTAGCAATATGAGAACTTTGAAATAGATATTGGTTTAGGTCCTCATGAATGTGAACTAAGATAAGGTGGATATGAAAAATTGGAATTGTATTGCAAAAGCTCCACAAGTACCATGAATACACTTACATACACCCACATTTCATAACATTGTGTACATCCCCCTCGTGTTCCACATTTCATATTCCATAGAAAGATCATTTACAAAATTCATATTCCCCTCATGTTCCACATTTCATATTCCATTCAAAGATCCTAATTGGTTCGTCAAAAGTCATGTTGCTTTAATCAGGGGCACTTTCACAAAGGTATTTTGTAAAAAACTGTAAAAGATAAAGCTTTATGTTTACACACCATTGTTTCATAATTCCAAAAATATCTTCGGTCACTCAACCGTTTCTAGTGTGGTAGGCAACCACCAAAAAACATGTCAGATTCTCTTAGGATCATTACAAAATATACACTAAAATGATATTGATATCGGGGACTGATGTTGAAATTGTCTGGAACAAAACACAGTTACACATATTAAAAACATTTTGGGTAAAATGATCAAAACCATCATTGGAAGAAAAATATAGGGTGAAAAGAGGCATCCTTGTCAGTCCTATCATGCAACATAGTCCATAAAACTCATTATTATCGCAAATATTTAAAAGCTCTAAACAAAATCAGAGTAGTAAGGATAGGTTTAAATTCTCATCATACTTCAGTTGAGAATCCAATTCCCCAAATCTCTGAGTCTATTTACATCACATACCACCTAATATTGGGTCATAAGGATTCGTACTACTCGTCTGTCAAAAGGAATGGTAGTCATCCCCAAGGTTCAAGAAATCAAAATCCAAACACATAATTCACTATTGTATTGTAAGGATTTGTACTACTTGTCCCTTAGACGGATGGGTAGTCGTCCCCAAGATTCAAGTAATCTAAAGCCAAAATCATGGACTATGGGGTTAACCTCCACCAGGGCTATAGCCGCTTGACTGGCAGTGGAGTACGGTCATGTGTGGTGATATGTCTCATTGAAAAGCGAGACCTATGTTCATTTTAAATGGGTAGGCTAGCCTTGTATTTCTTTTATAACAGGTTTAACCATTTTGGTCAAAATTAGGTAATGAACTCACTTGCGCACACATTGGTTTTGGATGATAGTAAGGTCATAACTAAGCTCTTGATCTGGTAAACGAATTCAAGACACACACATTGGTCCTAAGAGGGTTAGACTAGTTTTAGTGTGTTTATTTATTGTACTAGAATATTTGAGTCTCTATAAGATAGACGGTTCATTTCAATACATTCTTTTAGTTCATATCATATTATTTTCCATATCATATTATCGGTCATGAAATGTCATTTTTAGGGCCCCTGATTAAAGTACGATGACAAGCATGGCCAAAGAAAAAAATTATATTTAAAATAATCATTAATACATATCACATGATTCCAACTAGTAATACATCACATTCTGCATAAATCATCTATGATTTTGGTAATTCATATTTGTATTGGTCTATTTTCATTCTATGGATGCTTATCAATGCTTATGATTCTAATATTCGTGTTTTGTGTGTTTTTAGAGTTTGGTTTTTAGTCAAAAATGTCCAGGGACATTTACCAGCAGAGTCGCCAATGTTGTGACGTCCTTCACAACAACCCCAAAATTGGGGACCCACCTTAAATTTTGTGATTTCAGGAAATTTTTGTTTATCTAATTTTGCTTGCATCAAGGTCTTGGAAAATTTGCTTTCACTTTGGAATTGCTGACATATTTGTATTTTGAAGGTTTGAATGTATTTGCAATGCTTCAAAATTGAATATTTTGATTATTTGCATATTAATTGCATTATTTCAAATCAAATAATTTGATTAAAATCATTTTCATAGGTTTAAATGAAATAATTTGATTAAAATCATTTTCAAAGGTTTAAATGATTAATTTTCATTTAAATAATTAAATTTGATTATAGGGTTAACCCTAAAATTAGTGCAAAATTGAAATGGTCATATCTTGAGGCAGAGTAATTCGTTTGATCTCATTTAAAACTTGGTAAAAATATATGGATTTTCTCTTTCTAATGATACCAAACTTGCAAGATTCTAGATGCCAATTTCACCCAAAAAAAATAGTGGGTTAATTTAGCAATATGATAACTTTGAAATACTTTTGAAAAAAAGGAAAGTTACGGGAAAGTAAAGTTTGGTTTTGTTTTGATATTATGATTATTATTTCAATATGAAAGTAATACAAGGACAAGGAATTGAAGAAGATCATTATAAAATCCATTCCCGGTGATGAAACAGAATAACTAAAATTTTCAAATTATAAACAAATCATTGAGAATCATTGAAATGGATGAAAATTTTTATACAGAGAAGGAGAGGAATGATTGGAAGGAAGCAAAGCTACACATTCATTGGAGGAAAATGGAGAAAGTCATTTGCAGAACAATGGAAATTAATTGTAAGATTTTATAAATTATTTAAAGCATTTTGGATCCAGATTTGTGCACAAACTGTATTTGGAATTAATAAAATGTTTATTACAATTTTTTTAATAGTTTGTATACCTTAGAAGATTGCACCAATTCATTTTATTTCATTGTGTACACAGTGGTGAAATTTGGATTGGTTTTATAATTCTGTAGATGAAAATATGATCTGTGTATTTTTTTCGAGATATTAAGTAATTTCTAAAATCTAAAATATTTTATTATCTTATTTATTATTTCATTCTGAAAACTATATATTATAACCTAGCATAATTTCATAAAGTAAAACTATATGGTTTGGTTATAAACTAAATTTATTATTCAAATATTACATCAATTAATATTTGAATTAATAAATTTAAGAAGGGACAAATGAATATTCTTTTCCTAGGTTGAGGAACAAGGATTGATATCTCTAAAATTCAATTTGGATTTGATTTTTTAATATAGTTCTATGTATTTCAGAAGTCCAAATTTCATATTTATTCTTTTGAATATGTAATTTCATAAATATTTCAAAAGATAAATATTAAAAGCAAACCTAATTTATAAACTTTATTTTATCATAAAATCCAAATTTTATAAATTAGTTTCATATTAAGACCTAATATTTTATCATAGACAAGGTTTTGGAACCTTATAAATTGGGCAAGACATTATTTCATTTATTCACTTCTTTTGGATTTGATTTATAATTTCATAAGGGAGTTTGAATAAATGATTGATTTATCAAATAAACATTTGGGAAGTGAGTTGATTATAAATTTATTATTTTCCAAAGGTTGATCAAGTTTATAAAATTTCATTTACTTTGATTTTTATTAAAGTTAAATTGAAATTTAATACAAAATACTAGATTGTTTTTATGCTAATTTCATTTAAAGCATTTTGAGACATTAAATTGAAGAGAGGAAATAAAATTTGGTATACTTTAACCTAAGATCATTAAAAAAAAATTATTTTGTTGAATTGATATCAAAGCATGTTATACATGATAAACTTGAAATCATTTACCTAATTCTAGGTCCCTTGTAAACAGTAGTTCACAAATACAAGAGTTATTCAAGTACTCATTTATATATATATATGAAATGTTAGATATAACATAAGAACCTTGGAGATATATAATATTATTTTCAAGAGAGAATCATTATTCTGAGTTTGTCGGGTGGTTTTGTGATTGGACAAAATCACACTTCAACATAACTAAAGAAATCAGAATTCAAGTTTGTGGTAAAATTTTTTATATGTGATTATTGTAGCTGGCATGACTTTTGTAATGCTTCACTACCCATACAAGAAATTAAATGAAGAAAATAATGTTATTTATGCATAAAGATAAGGACCTTGTTGATTTTCAAGGAAGTGGTATGTTGTAAAATATGGATGTAAGAGCCCCATAGATTGGATAATTTTATCAACCATAAAAAATAATATGAATTAAGCACAATTATAAGATGTCTTACCTTTGTATCATGTATAATAATATCTTGATACAAGCATTTCATCGAGAATTATAAGTGTCAAGACTACCAAAAGAAACCTTAGACACCTTGAATACAATCTACCATAGTATTGCTTAAGTAAATTTTTTGAAGTTGCAAATAATAAATATATAATATAAAAATCTAATAATGAAGGAAAATAAGCATGTGGGATATTATTTTGTAAGGTTGCATGACACTGCTCAAAATGCATATGTAAGATGAAGAACCAACACAAGCATATACTATAAAAAATATGTTGAGAATATTGATACCACAGTGGAATAATTATGTAATAGTTATTAAAGAAAGTAAATATTTAAAGAAAAATAGGAGCAAGTTTTTGCTTCTAAGGCAAGAGTGTCAAATAATAGTGGGGCTAGCTCAAGCTCCAATTACTAAGATCAAATACAAGAGTAGAAAAATCAGCATTGTATAAAAGCAAAATACCATAGTAGAAGAGAAGACTATAGTAGAAAAGATAAAGGTATATTTATAGATAAGAGGAATGTTTGATGTCACTATTATAAAAGGTATTGTAAATATGACAGAGTATATAATATAGACAAGTAATAAAAGAGAGAAAAAATAAAATTTTTATATGAATAACGTGAGAGATAAATAAATAAATTTTTATCACATAATGTGGTAGAAGTTTCAACGAGTATTGGAACTTATATTTCAATTATTCAAACTATATGAGTGATAATAAGGAGTCATTTATGGATTTAGGTAACTCATACAAGATAAAAATGAATAATTAAGAAAATAAAACATTAGAGATTGAAGGAAAACAATCCTTATAAATTGACACAATAGATAGAAAAAAATACATAATACTTCATACCCGGATTGAAGCACAACTTGTTGAGTGTAAAAGCTTATAGATAAAAACTACAAAGTGGTGTTTGAGAGTAATAAATGCATTAAAAAAATGGAAACCAAGCAATGGATGTTAAATTTTTTAAGGTTGTATATGTTGAATGCCAAAAGAATGGTCCATTAACTTATTTATGTAGAAGCAAGAAGTAAAGTGTGTTATGTATGTACAATGAAAGAACATCATTGATATAGCTTTCCAAAAGGAAGAGCATGGAGATGCATCATATCTATTATAGCTAATTCATTCAAATATTTATGGTCCAATACACACCAAGTATTGGTAAATCTTTATAATTTATCAATTTTATTGATGATAATAATAGAAAAACATGGGTATACTCTTCAAAGAATAAGAGTTATGCTTTTGAAGTATTCAATATGTTCAAAGTCAGAGTAGAGAATGAAAGAATATAATTAATTAAAATATTAAGGACTAGTCATGCTCATGAGTAATATTCCAATAAATTTAATTAATTTTGTAATGAGAAGAAGATAACATGATAATTGATAGTTGTCTATACACCTTAGCCATTTGGAGTGGTAGAAAGCAACAATAGGGAAATCATGGAGATGAAAAGAAACATGGTATTAGAAAAGTATTTGAGCAATCATTTAGGACCTAGATCGGCTATAATAATAGTGTGAACTGTCAATAGAATTTAAACAATTATAATAAAAAAATTGACTCTTCATGGGGTATGGTATGGAAAGAAGCATTCAATAAACAAATTGAGAGTGTTTGATTTTTTGTCTTATGTTCATATTGAAAAGATAAACATGAATAAGTTAGATCATAAAAGTAAAATATCTATTTTTTGTTGGATATTCTAAAAAATTCAAGGCATATGGATGGTAGGACCCCAAATCTAGATAATGCATTTCATCTAGAGATATGAATTTTTATGGAGTAGTACATTAAAATCAAGGAAAGAATATAAAGAAGATAATCATAATTAAATATGTCGATATATCATAAGCATTGTTGAATAATATTATATTATTTGGTACATGCTAATGTACCTCATAGTACAATTGGTATAATTATAAATATTAGACTATAGTGTGAGTCTATAGTTTAGGGTGTGCGATTTATATTTCACCTATAATGTGTGTCTATGTGTAGGATGTGTACAAGTGTGATGAGTGAGAAAGTGTGTAGAGTGTGAGAGTTTCCAATTGTCATGTAACAATGTGTATAACTATATAGATGTAAGAGTGTGCAATATGTGCAAGTAAATAGAAATTCAAATATATAAGTGTCAAGATGTAAAGCCAAGAGGCATGAGACATTTGTCTTATGTGTGGAATAGAAAATGATGCATCTCCCAGATATGTGAGGAGTACAATAGTCAAGTATTAAAGAGTCACCTTTCTAAGGTTATATTATGGAGACAAAGCTCCATGTATTGTATCAGATCATTAGAACATCAACAAGAGATTTTGAAAAGAATTCAAGTGAATATTAAAGCTTGTATGTAATATTTTGAGCAATTATAATATAAGTTTGCTTATCCATATTGTTATTTGTATTGACCATTTTATTCATATTATTGTTATTTTCATGAATGTTATATTCATTGATATTGACCATTTATATTGATTGCTCTAATATTTGAGTCTACTCAAGATCCTAAATATTGGGACCTATGATTAAATCTAGCTAAAAATCCAAAAATGGTATTAGAGCTACCTCAAGTAGACTTTATCAAAGCTACTTTGAGTAGACTCTAAAGCTAGCATCAAAGAATAAATTTAGTATAAATATATAAAGAATATTGGAGTGATAATATTCACATTGAAAAGGTAGCATTAGAAGAAAATTTTGGTGTGAAATTTGAAAGAAAAGTTACAGATTAGAAACAAGCATTGGAGAAGAACTCTAGTGTGAATTTGAAGGAAATTTTTTGGAGAAAGAGCTATGTGAAAAAAGAATAGACTAAAATATATTATTATTTTTTGGGTTATTGATTACCTTGACATTATAAATAATTTCGTGAATTTAATATATGCAGGTAGAAAATATCATGTCCTATTGAAGCATTCCAAAGAACATGAGATGAAATAATATCATTAGAAAATATAAGTGAAGTCTATATAGAAAGAGTCGTTATCGCCGCCTGGATTAAGTAAATTCTAGAAGTCCTCTTGAAGGACAAAGATATGGAGTCATCAAAGCTACCTGTGATAAGTGAAGTACAATAGAGAAGTCCTCTAGAAGGACTTAGATAAAATAGTAGCCATTAAGCTACCTATGTTAGAGAAATATTTAGCAAAAGAGTGGGGATAAAAATAAGGGAGCCATTAATGTTGCTATTGTGATTCATCAAGGCCCTGACAAATTTGAATTAACCTAACACATCTGACAATGTTTGGTAAAAAAGGTATTACATTTTTTAAGGTATGTTTTAAAATATTTCCGATTGATTAAAGCACCTAAGTCAAGTTTAAATTTAGGGTGCACTATATTTTTAATAAATGGGAGTAATAAGGCTTTAAATTATTATTATTTATTCCAATTTTAAAAAGAAATTTATACTAGAGGGATAAGGATAAACTACATTTGAATTTTTATTTATTCAAAATTTGATTATTTTTTTTGAAAAATAATTTGAAAAAACTTGTATTAAAACAAAGATCATTTACAAGTTGGGATGAGACTTTTCCCAGCCTTAGCCAAAGAGAACACATGTTTACAACAGTAAAAGAAGATTTGCATTGGAGCCAAATCTCTTAAACCATATTTCTACAATGATTGTTCACCTGTTTACAACTATAAAAGAAGATTTACATTGAAGCACAAATATCCTAAACAGTATTTCTGGAATGGTTATCCAAATTAGCTAAGCACTGGAATTGCTCACCAACTTGTGTAATCATCTCATCCTCAATAGCCATGTCACTGTGCCACTAAACCCCTACCTCCTTCTCAGTACCCATCTTAGCCAGGAAGTTTGCCACTTTATTTAGATCTCTACTCACATAAACTGGAATCACATCATCTAATTCCCTTTATAATTCCTTAATTTGAGTGAAAATAATCCTCAACCTCCATGTTTCAAAGCAAAGTTCCTCATGCAATCTAGAGCTCCAACCATTATTTGAGAATATGATTCTAGGATTATCCTCCTATGACCTTGTTTTACTACCCAAATAGAAGCAGATTTGATAGCTAAGGCTTCTGCTTCATTGTTTGTGGCTCTTACCAAGCCTTGCAATTCCCAATAGAGCGATGTTCCAACATGATTCTGACAAACCATTCCAATTCCAGCTCTACCCGGATTTCCTTTTGTAGCTCCATTAGGATTAATTTTAATCCAACATTTTGGGGGTGGTTTCCAACTAGCTTTGTCCTGTCCCTCTTGCACTTCAATTTCCTTCTCCATTGTCCCAATAACAACCTAAGTTTCCTCTTTAGAATAGACTACCACAGTTTTTGTGACTTTGCTCCAAATGACCTGCCAAACTCCATCTAAAGAAGAAAAAGTTTCTCTAAAAATTCTAGCATTTCTCTCCAACCACACTTGCCACCAAATGAAGTTTAATACAAGCTCCCAACCAATACAAAGAGATTTAGATTTAAATCTACCCCTCTTCCATCTTTCCCAAATATTAATCCGATTCAAATCACCATTAACTTGAAATTTATAATATAAAAACCATCTCTCCCAAATCTGACGCGTGAATGGGTACTCAAACATCAAGTGATCAGCTGTTTCCTCACTCTTGTAGCATAAAACACATTGAGATGGACCAATGACTCCCCTACATCTAAGATTATCAAAATTAAGAATTCCATTATGCATGAACTACTAGGAAAATAAGTTTACTTTCGAACAACCCTTGGACTGCCAAATCTTTCTCCAATCCTCAACCTGATATGTATGAGGAGGAGGCTCTGGAAGGATCTTATCATATCCATCCTTCATTGTGTAGACGCCAAGGCTCCCATAGCCCCAATATAATTATTCCTCCTCATATCTACCTGTGAGAAATCTTTTTGCCAAGATTTTAGTCATGATGGGTGTCAAATCCGGAGGGATTGAAATTGGCCACTCATCCAACTTAAACTGCTTAAACTTATAATCCCCAGTGACTAGTGTTGAAATAAATTTCAATTTGGACCCACCCCCTAGTTTCTATGGCTATTTTTATTGGTTGCAGTTCAAGAAATTCAACAATGATAGGTGGGTATTGATCCCATGAATCTATCCAAAATCATGCCTTCTCCTCTCTCCCCACTTTCCAAAATAATCCATCTTTTACTACATGAGATCCTAACTTGAGATCCTGCCACACTAAGGATCCATTACCATTCAAATGGAAACGACCCACCTCATTTGGGTTTACCTGTCCCAAATATTTACTAGTTAATATTCTACTGAATAAAGAAGTTGGTTGGGAAATCCACCTCCAGTAAAGCTTTCCAGCCAAAGCTTTATTATTTAACTTTGATATTCTTAGTCCCAAACCTACTTTTACCTTGGGCTGGCTTACTTTATCTCAACCTACTAAGGCCCATTTCCTCTCTCCTTTTACTCCTTCCCATAAATTGTTTTTAGAGATATTGTACAAATCTTTCCATATGGTATGTGGGGTAGCAAGGATAGAAAATTTATAAATTGGCATGGCCTAAATGACTGATTATAAAAAAGTTAATCTACCTGAATAGCTTAATTGTTTATGAGACCAATGATTAATTATGTCCTTGATACAGTCCAAAATATTCCTTCATATATCTATTTTTAGTTTTTTAAAATGAAAAGTGACCACCAAGTAGACCACTGGGAGACAAGTCCTTGTGAATCCCAAGATCTCTAAAATTTTGTCCTGAAGCCTTTGATCAAGATTGAATAATACCACTTTGGATTTTTTATCATTGATGACTTGGTTTGTAGCCCTAATGTAGACATTAAGTATATCTCTAATCATTCTTGCTTCCCTAAAGCTGGCCACTCCCACCAATCCTATGTCATCCACAAATTGTAGGTGAGTCAAAAATTCCTCACCCACCTTGATACCTATTAGTAAAACTTGTTGTCTTCTCCTAAAGATGAGTTTACCCAATCCTTCAACCAATATGAGAAAAATATAGGGAGAGAAAGGATCTCCTTGACGAAGGCCTCGAGTAGCTCCAAACGGTTGTGAGGGAAGACCCTTGATTAACATTGAGTATGTTGGAGTAGAAACACAACTCATGACCCATTCTATCCAATCCTGAGAGAAACCAAAGGTTGCCATCATCTTTGACAAGAAGCTCCACTATAGCCTATCATAAGCCTTTGACATATCTAATTTTATGAGCATTCCTCTATTACCAGATGTTTGCATTAAATGGATTGCCTCCTATGCTAGAACCACACCATCCAAGATCTGCCTACCCTATATAAAACCCCCTTGCTCCGAGGAGATAATGCTATGTAGAAGAGGTTTTAGCCGCTTAGCCATTACCTTTGTGATTATTTTATATGACATTGCATAAGGCAATAGGTCTATAATCTGAAATATGTACCTCCTCCTCCCATTTTGGAATTAAGGTAATTAAAGTATGATTTAATGCTTTACACATTATTTTACTACCTTTGGACTCCTCTATAACAGCCATTACATACTCCTCCAAATTATCCCAAAAGGCCTGAAAAAAACTAAATTGGAAAGCCATCTAGACCTGGAGTTTTTTCGGTGCTCATTCCAAAGACTACATTCTTCAGTTTCTCTCTATCAATGGGTTTAAGTAGGGCCTAATTTTCTTCTTCAGATATAATAGAGGGTATGACAACAATAACTTATTTTTGAGCTTCTTCATCTTGCACCATACTTTCCTTAAATAGTTTAGAAAAATAATCCATTGAATGGAAATGCATACTTGGAATTGTATCAAAGGAATGTTCGTTATCATCTTGAAGAGCTTCCATGTTGTTCATCTATATCCTATAACAAGTAGTTCGATGGAAAAATTTGGTATTTTTATCACCTTCTAATAACCAAGTGGTTCTTGCTCTCTGTTTCCAGTAGGTCTCCTCTTGGTTTTCAATGTCCTCAACCACTTTACGCAATGCATCATCCTCTTCTTTGAGCTGCTCTGTAATTGTTCCTTCCCTAAAGTTTTTTTTAACCTCATCCCATCTGGCCACCAATGGAGCTCTTTGGACCTAGAAGTCTGTCTTGTTAGCTCACCTTCATTATTTCAGTTGATCTTTGACATAATGAAGTTGTTTGTGGAATCTAAAAATTGATGTCCCATATCTTTGGGCGACCTTCTTCCCACCACTATGGAATTTTCTTTTGAAGTTCCTCTTTTTGTAATCAAAAGTTTTCAAATTTAAATGGTTTGTGATGCTACACTGTCTTGATCCCTCCTTCCAAAAAAATGGGAAAGTGACCTGAAATTGGACCCTGCAAAATCTAAAATTTTATATTCCATTTTACAAATGCCTGCTCTGAAACCAAAAAACGGTCTAACTTCACCTTCCTGCTATGTGGCTCCATCCTCTTATTAGTCCAAGTATAGTTGGTTCTAGGGAACTTAATATCCACCAACTGTAATGCCTGGACTTGGGCAATCATAAGTCGATCCCCTAGGTCCAAAATTGGGGTTCCTCCTTCCTGATCTCTAGAGGATAATTTAGCATTAAAATTCCTAGCAATAATCCAATCTAACTCTTCCATTGAGACTCTCATGTTATGCACAACTTTCCATTGACGCATCTGACCATCTAGGTTTTGAGCCCCATAACAATTTGTGATTAAAACATGTTTAGCTATGACATTATTTCTAAAATGTGATGTGAGAACACCCCTCAAATATATATATTCTATTGCAGTCCATTCAAGAGAGTTCCAAAGGGTAACTATCCCCCCTGAGGCCCCTTGGGTAGCCACTTCCATATGACCAACACCCCTCCAAATTTTGTTAATTGTTTTACACATAAGATCCAACAATATTTTTGTCTCCTGGATAAGCAAAAAATCTGTTTTACATTTTTCTAAGAGTCTTCGAACATCATATTAATGGGTTCTACTGTTTAAACCCCTAAAATTATATTATTGTATAATCATTGGTTACCTTGAGAGCAGTAAAAATATATTAGCCTCATCGATCCTCCAGTGATCAGTTTGTCTCATTGAAATGTTATCAATTCCTTATTTGATTTTCTACCCACTCCTTGAGAGCTACTATTTTTGTATCTCTTTTCCACCTGATTTATCCCTAGAGTTGGCCTTTCTCTGTTCTTTTATGCTATGCCCATGATGAAATCCTTAATTATTGGTTGCTCTTGGTTATGCACTATCAATGCCCTTGCACTCCCTGACTATGGTAACTCATTGTACTCAATTACCTGCTCTATGATGGGGGGAGATGAAAGAGGAACTTGAACATGGTTGTTATTATTTTTGTTATTCTTATCCACTCCTTCCATGAATTGTTCTTCTTCTTGGTCCATTAGTGTCTTAAATATCTCATACCTATTGGAGGGCTTGAGTTGGGTTTGATCTTTACCAAATTTTTTCTTTTGCCTTCTCCTTCTTTTGGGCTATTCAAAACCATCTCCCTATTCTTCTTTACCCTGAGAAATATTGATTGGTTATTTGTTGATTGTTGACTTACCCTCTTTAGGAAGGTTTGACATTCCTAGAGGAGCCTCCATTTTTATGTTCATATTATTTGGGCAAGATCGGTCCAAATACCCATATTTGTGGCAAACTCTACATCTAAATGGCAATGCCTCATAATCCAGTTGTTGGATCCAAGATAGTCCTGCAATTTCAAGTTCCACCTCTATCGGTAGATGCTGGCTAAGATCTATTTCCACACATAATCTTGCATAAACAGTTGTGTTTCCTTCTAAACAGTTGTGTTTCCTTATATTGTATCTTTGGAAACACCCAAATGTCTTCCAAGGGAATTATCGATAATTTCCAATACCTTCTCACTCCAAAACTCCATTGGAAGTGCATACAAATGGATCCAAACTAGGACAACAGTGGGTTCAATTCGAGGATCAAATCCCACTCTCCAGGATTGAACAAATAATCTTGTCGGACCATGATTCCTCTTTTCTGATTTGAAAGCCCTATTTCTATCGGCAAGTGAAGAAAAAATAACAATAAAATATCCATTACTAATAAACCACAAAGAATACTCACCAAGAGGCTCTTAGTTTTGTCAAACCCAGGAATGCAAAAAATTTAGGGTAGGACGAATACCTATGAATTTATAGATCAAATCATGATTGGATCTATATAAAACTGTTTCTTCGACCATCCTTTGCTCAATGAAAATATTTGGCCTTGATTCTAACTATGGCAAGCATCCATTAACTCGTTGAGATGTTGATTTATTTCTAGCAGCTGTAAAGAGCATTTTTAATGCAGATTTTTATGCTTCTTCAGTCTTTGATGGAGATTTATCCTTTAAAAAATCTGTAAAATAATTATGTCTCTCTAGAAGAGGATTTGAAGGTGTCCCCATTGGGCCCTCATGGGGCAGCAATCTTGTCTTCAAATCCACAGTAACCAGATATCTCTTCAGCTACCAAACGGATGCCCTAGTTTTCTCTTCCAGAGCTCTCCCTGTCATGACTTCTTTTCTTCCTCAATTTACTATATATTTTAAACCTTATTTAGTATTATAAATGTGAGCATAATTCATGTTAGTTAGTTATTACGCCGAGAGGCGTTCCTACAATGGTAGATAGGGGGTGGGAGGCAAAGAGGTCATACTCAAAATTTGATTATTGAAAGAAATTTTAATTTGAAATTGATTATAAAAATTAAACTTTGGAGAATAAGGATTTCTACTCCAAAGGAATAAATTTGTAGGATTTGTTTTAAATGATAAATTTAAAAGTTAAATGAGTTTCATTATGTCAAACAACAAAAGTTCCCTTTCTAAATCACAATTTTTAAAAGGAGCTACTTTTGCATCATGGAAAAATAAAATAACTTAAATTTTAAATTTTGAAAAAAATTGGAAAATGGTGAATGGAACAAAGGATAAACCAAAATATGAAAATGGAAAATAAAAATTTGAAGAGGACGATGCAAAATCTCTTATGTCAATTACATTTGGGGTAATTGATGAAATTCAGCCATATATAAGTGATGCAGAGACTTCAAAAGTTGCTTGAAAAATTTATGTGATATATTTTAAGGTAAGAATAAAGCCACTATATTTTGTTTATAATTACAGTTATATTTATTAATGGCCAATAATAGAGAGAGTATAGAACTTTTTCTTCAAAGAATAGTAGATATAAAGGCTAAATTATTGACTTTGGGAGAAAAAGTAGAAGATAAGCTTCTTGTCCAAGTTACATTAAGAGCACTTCTAGAGAGTTACAAATATTTAGTTACTTCACTTCAAGTGCTAAATAAGGAAATAACCTTTGATGAATTAGTTAATGTTCTTCAAGAGTATGAGATAGAAAATTTAGTCAAAGATGAAATGACTAATAATGCTTTGATATCTAAGGAAAATATACCAAGTAACATTGCAACATCATCATGGTCTCAACCTATATGGAAACAAAGATTCTATCACATATGTAGTAAAAAGGGTCATACTACAATTTTTTATAGATATAATTATTTTAATCAAAGAAATCAAGTGAATAGACCTTAGCAAAAATTTTAACCAAGGTAGTATCAACCTCAGTATAGGTATGAAAACAACAATAAATTCAACCAAGAGAAGACAATAAAAAAGGAATCTTGGTTCAGAAAATTCAAGATATTCAAGAGTCAGAGGAAGTTAAAAAAAGAAATAAAATTGGAGCCCTTCCTAAAATTTCTAATTGTATTAATATTACAAGTAATAAAATAAAAGCAGTAGAAGATATAATGATAAAAATAGATAAACTATTCAAGATGAAATATAAACCATATTAGAATTGTAGACTTTGTGAGAAGACTAAAACAAGGATAATTCATGAAAAGAAAATTGAGGTTCATGATGGGTATATTAAGAAATCAAACTAGAATAGGATCATGGATTTACTAAAATATTTTTAAAATCACAAAGAAAATCTAATGAATACCACAGAAAATAGGTTACCAAAGTAGCACCAAAATTTGAGGCAATGCCAAAACTAGAGTAGAAGAACAAATGCAAGAATTAGAGATTGAAGAATAAAGTCTTCAATAACCAAATAATGTAATACAGGGAGGTGTTGAAGAATACTATATTATTTGGTAAATGCTAATGTACCCCATAGAACCATCGATACAATTGTAAATATTATAAATATTATATTAGAGTGTGACTCTATAGCTTAGGTTGAATGATTTATATTTCTCCTAAAGTATGTGTCTATGTATAGGATGTGTATGTATCATGAGTGATAAAGTGTGCAAGTGTGTAGAGTGTGTGTTCAAGTGTCATGTAACAATGTGTGCAAGTAAATAAAAAGTCAAGAGTCATGTATACAAGTGTCAAGATGTAAAGCTAAGAGGTATGATAGGTTTGTCTTACACGTGGAATAAGACATCTCCTAGATATGTGAGAAGTGTGATAGTCAAGTATTGAAGAGTCACCTTTCTAAGGTTGTATTATGGAGATAAAACTCCATGTATTGTATCATATCATCGAAATATCAATAAGAGATTATGAAAAATCAAAGTGAATATTGAAGCTTGTATGCAAAATTTTAAGCAATTATATTACAAGTATGCTTACGTATATTGTTATTGATATTGATCATTTAATCCATACTATTATCATTTTCATTAATGTTATATTCATTTTTTTTAATTAGGTGGAAGAATGGGTTTTGAAAGAGTCCCCAAACCTTTTACAAAATTACAAAAAGGACAACCAATTTAACACCTAGTATAGGAGAGCAAAAACAAGACCAAAAGAAAAAGAAGGATAAATTCCAAAAAAACAACTCAAAAGAAACATAAAAAACCAAAGGAAACTAAGGACCAACTGCACACTTGCTAATTGAAACCCTTGACAAATTGGATCACCTCCACCATAAAGATGCTCAGAAAGATCAAGAAGAGCCACAAAAACTAAGGACCACTATAGATCTTGATAGATAAAAAGCATCGATCTTCAAAGAAGGTCCTAAATGGGCTTCAAAGAAAAGTTCTAGATCCATAGGGGATCCTAGAAACCCTCTCAAAGACCATCTTCAATTAGAGTAAAAATTTAAAAATATTTCCTTCATTTGCCATGGCAGGTGTTTGAGATGTGGAAACTATAACCTAAAAAAAATTCAAAACCACAACCGTAAAGAAATTTTTATCCAAACTGAAGGGTCATTGGAATTCTTATAGGTCTAAGGATGGGTTTGCATCTCCATCCAAATACAAGAAACATTCTTGGCCTCTGGTATTACTTCCAGGAATCTATAAATAGAGATTATAAGCATTCATGGGATCTGCTCTCCCAAGAGGGTGTTGTGGAACTATACCACAATCAAAAGGTACTATTGCAATAGTAATAATACTTCAAGAACACTAACTACCAAAAACCCACTCATAAAAAAATTTAAAATTTGAATATTTTTCCCACCTAGATCAAAGGTAGAGGAAGGGTTTACCTAACAAGATTTCTAGGGAATCATGTTCATATTTGAATTTAAAAGCTGAGGATTTTTGAGCCTAGGTCACAAACTATGAAAATAATAGTCAGATTCTCACTCACATATATATTTAAAATTTGAAATTCTTTATCGCCCAATACAAATTCCATGGAAGTATTTCCCTGCAAGAACTTCTTAGGACCCATGAACACATGATCCATGTTCTCAAATAGGTCAGCTTTAGGACTAGCAACTTTACCACTGAAAGCTAGATTCTTTCTCACATCAACATTTAAAATTTAAAGATTTTTCCTACCTCGTACAAAGGTTGTAGAAGTGATTATCTACAATAAATTCTTAGGACCCATGAACCCAGGATTCATGTTCTCAAACATATTAACTCCAAGATTAGCAATTAAGCCACTCACATCTGGATTCTCACTCACATCAACATTTAAAATTTGAAACTTTTTCCTACCCAACACAATGATCATGGAAGGGATTATCTACAAGAATATCTCAGGACCCATAAACACAGGACCCACATTCTTAGGTAGGTCAGCTCTAGGACCAACAACTTTACCATTAATAGCCAAAATATTGCTCACATCAATATTTAAAATTTGATATTTTTTCTCACCCAGCACAAAGGTTGTAGAAGGAATTACCTACAAGAACATCTCAGGATCCACTAACCCAAGATCTACATTCTTAGGCAGATAATCTCCAAGACCAACAAATTTACTACTAATAGCCGGAATATCACTCACATAAGCAAGTATAATTTGAACCTTTTTTCTACCCAACATAAAATCCACAAAAGAGATTACCTAAAAGAACATATTAGAATCCACGAACACGTGATTCACATTCTCAAGCAAAATAGCTCCCGGACTAGTAGCAATACCACTAATAGTCAAAATATTTCTCACATGAATATTTAAAATTTGAAACTTTTCTTGCCCAACATAAAGGCCATGGAAGGGATTATCCACAAGAAATTCTCAAGATCCACAAACTCAGGATTGACATTGTTAAATAATTCAACTCTGGCATTAGTAGCTACAGTAATAATAATCAAGAACCTACACATAAATAAACTTATAAACTGGGGGACACTCTTGCAATCATCAAACTTCTTGTAAGCAACCAAAATATTTAAAAAAACCAATATAGGGAAGTTATTCCTTCGTAGGTTAGGGTCCATGAATAGGAATTCCTGAAAAGACTTCCCAGGAACCAAAAAATCATGGGGAACTAGATCCATCCTAATCCATGTAGGCTTCAAATCCACTAGCACACCAAAACCAACTTTGATCCCATAGCTCCTCTCCTACTAGAGAAAATCACCATTTTGATCCCCCTCAACCTCCCTCTCCCTCTTTTTCTCTCTCTCATGGCTCTACAATTGATATTGTCCAATTATATTGATTGCTCTAATATTTGAGTCTACTCAAGATCCTAGATATTGGGACATGTGATTAAATTTGGATAAAAAACCAACAAGCATCAAGTTGATCCATACATATTTCTCCAGAGACAAGCTCAAAAGGAATGAGAACATTAAAATCACACTTAATCTACCAAATTTTGGATTAGGAATTTTATATGAGGTTCATAAGAATCTAAGGACAAGCACAAAAACAAAGGCAAAAAGAACAAGCAAATAATATAACAAACTATGTCCTATTTCCAAATATTGGAGTGAATTCCTTAATTTTTAAAGAAGCAACCCAAATCAATGTATGGACCAAAACTATAAAAGAAGAATTGAATAGAATCTAAGAGAATAAAATTTGGGAGTTATGTAAACTTCCAAAGAATAAGGAAGTAACTAGAATGAATTTTTGCATGAAAGTAATTATAGGTTTATTTTTATATAATATAATCTCTATAAGATATACTATTAAATTTTACTATATTTTGAGTTATAGTTTCCTACCCATTGACTAATTTATAGCTAAGTCCTTAGAATAATCCCTAGTAATAGAGGCTAAAGAGGACCTCAAAGATAAGCAATAATTTTTTATCAAATAAAGGAGATTTATTAGTAAATTTAATAGGTCTAAGACACGGGCTTTGGATTTAAAAAAATGAATTGATAGGATTTGGAAGTCTCTAAGAGTGAATATATCCATTCTTCCCAAAGGTTTCTTCCTATCCATTTTTTGTTTCATGAAGGAAATATGTAGAATATTGAAAGGGGTTCCTTGGTTTATGGGAAGAGGATGACTCTTCCTTACCCATTGTTATGAAGGCTTTGCACCTAAAAAATTAAATCTATCTCTAGTACCAGTTTGGGTTAATATGTATGGGTTTCCCATTAAATTTTTAAAAATAGATATCTTCAAGGAAATAGAAAACACTTTGGAAGAATTTCTTGATATTTTAAAAACTATAAAAGATAGTTTTATGGCTATTGATGCTTGGATATTGATCATGATTGACATAAGTACTCTTTACCATAATGAATAATTATTAAGTATGGAGGTAATTTGTGGATTAAATATTTTAGTTCTATAATATATTATGAGGTGGGGCATATTGGGAGGTCATTCCCTAAGAATATTCTAGCAAAAAAATATGTAGAAAACTGCAAGAGAAACTTATAAATGTATATGGATGCGGATGGTTTTCAACTTCCAAAATATAGCTCTAGAGAAATTAAAGTAAATAAATAATAAATACCATTAAGTAAGGATACTAGAAGAAATACCAATTTTTTTGAGGTTTTAGCTTATAAATAAAATGCATATAAGATCGTAGAGGACATAGTACAAGAATATAAAAATATTAATAAAGAATCATCTATTTAGTATGATCTTAAATTAGGGATGAGCATTCTCATTGAACCTAGGGAATGTACCTCATCAAATTTTGAAGAATTTATTGAAATACCATGCACCATTTAAGAGAATTAAAGTGATAGAGAAAATGAAGTGTTAGATGTTAATACCTCTACCATTAACAAGGAAATACTAGAAAATGAGTAGGATAAATCAAAAGCTTCCTTAGCAAAGCCTAGAAAGTATAAATCTACTAAAAAGGAAAGCTATGGAAGAATATTGAGGTTTATATTAATAAGACCTAATATTGATATAGACAAGAAAAAAATAAGAAAACCTTCAAAATATCAAGCGAAAACTAGGGAAGAAAGAGCAAACATAAGAAAAGAATATAATCTAAGTTGGTTGAACTTCTCTTTACCAAACAAAAAAATAATATTTGTAATTCTTAGGTGGGGCCAGAAACCCTTAATGAGATATGATTACCATATCATGGAATATAAGGGATGCTAGTTCCTTCTCAAAGTAGAGGTGTATTAAGGACCTCTATTTAAGTAATAAGCCCAATATTATTTTTATCCATGAAACTAAAATTATAAAAGAAGAAGTTTTCAAAACTATGAAAGCTATATGCATAAGAAGTGAATGGGATGTTGTGGATTTTGAAGGGGTTATAGGGAAAATTCTAACATGTTGGAATCTAATTAGAACCTCCTATGAAAAAATTCATAAAACTAGACATTGGATAGCCTCATCAGTCACATGCTACTTTGTAAATATTCATTTCATCTTTATCAATGTCTATGGACCTATAGCTTATTCAAGAAGATTAGAAGTATGGAGTGGAATTGAAGTTTTTATAAAAAGTAAATATACTAAGAAAACCTATTTATGAACATAGTATATTTTAATGCCATAACCAAGCTGGATGGAAATTTTAGGGTAATTAGGAAAATAATCCAAAGTATGAGAGATTTCTCAGCTTTTATTCAAAATAATAATCTATGGGAGGTTGATTTTGAAGAGGACAACTATACATGAACCAAAAAATGATAGTCTAGAACTAGATAGTAAAAAAATTAGATATATGCATACTCTTAGATCATTAGCTAGATGAAGGGACTTGTGCTAAAATTAATACCTTAACAAGGATTAATTTAGATCATTGGTCAATAAGAGTTAAAATGGTTGTAATTGAATTCAAAAAATATCATATTTTAAATATGAGCAAATGTGGGAATACCATTGTCAATTATTGATATTAGCACAAATGTAGAATTCTTCAAGAAACAGTGGGTTGTATACACTTTTAAAACAAATAAAATCAATGACATCTAGATTAAAATAATGGAAAAAAAACACTATTGGAAACATTTTTTAGAAGAAAGAAAAACTTAAAAAGAAAATTTCAAAATTCCAAAAGGTGAGCATAATAATCCAATATTGAAGGAAAGGGAGTTACTTAGTAAATATCATAATATTATGAGAAAGGAAGAGAAATTTTGGAGATTAAAATTGAGACAAATTTGGTTAAAAGGAGATAAAAACACTATTTTTTATAACGTGTCAATGGTACAAAGATCAATATCTAAAATTAAATTAGTAGAAGGGATTTGGATTGAAGACTAGAGTAATATTTTTTTTTTAATTTACATGGTGGAATCAGTAGCTACCATGAATCCGAGTAGGTTGTTTGGCTTTTATGGCCACCACAGTATTCTGTGTTATCCACCCTAGAAGTTGCCACATAGATCTTCGTGCATTTCGCCCCTATAACCACCATGCCACAATCATTTTAAACCTTTTACACCGTTGAAAGCACCAGTAAAGGGACAAGCATTCAGTCCGATGAAGACTAGAGTAATATTTTTTTAAACCTTTAATTATAATAAATGAAGATAACAAGAAACTGATGGATCCTATTACTCTGGAAGAAGTTCATTTAGATATTTTCTCTTTTGATAAGGATAAATCCCTTGGTCCAAATGGACTCTCTACAATATGCTATCATCATAACTGAGAAATAGTGAAGGATCCTTTATTAGCGGTAGTGGAACAGTCTAGGGTAAAATAGTGCATACCTTATAAAATGAATGCAATATATCTTACCTTGATTCCAAAAAAAGAAGGATGCAAAATATTTTGATTTATTTAGGCCCATAAGCTTATGTAATATGGCATATAAGATAATCTCCCAAAGTGATGGTAAATTAGTTGAGACCACTGTTAAACAAAATTATTTCTAAAAAACAAAGAGAATTTATGGAAGACAAATTCTAGATGGTATCATGGTAGCTCATAAAATTATGTATTCAATAGCTTCAATAAAAAATATTAATGATCTTAAAATATTTTTATAGTATTAGAAACATGGTTAAATGTGATTTTATTTTTACAGTATTAGAAATATTTGGATTTGGGAATAAATGGATCGAATAGGTTAAAGCTTATATCTCTAAATTATCATATTTAGTGTTGGTTAATGGGTTTAATAGAATTATTTAAAGCCAAGAGGGTTCTTAGATAGGTTGATCCTCTATCACCAATGTAGACATGAAAAATTGACTCATTTTCCTCTTAGAAAACTAAGGTCATCTTCAAGAGAATTTTTACCCTATCAAATTATCTCAATTCTTCTCAAATTTTATATCATTGGATAGGGATCGAAAATATATTTCCAACAGTATATTATATGTCCAATTTTGACATCATTTGATCCCTCAAACTACCAAAAAAACTAAGTACATTTCCAAGCTGACAAGATCGTACTATAATCAGCAAAATCATAGTAAGACCTCCGAAATCATAATACGATTTTGGCATACGATATTTACGATTGTAGTAAGATACTGATGATCGTAATACAATATTTCTTAGAAACAAAAAATCAAACTTAGAAAAGTGATAAATTTAGTTTTAACGTCTTTTATCCCTGTCTGAGCAACTGCACGTAGAAGGTACGAGATCAGATTCACTCGATCATGCTTAGCTTGGAAGAGGTCATAACAAAATTACTCACCTTCCTATTTTGGTTATCCTGCCCAACCTATTTAACAAAGCTCCCCTCCCTCGAATTCCTCCTGCCACTTAGAACACATTCACATTATTTCACATTTAGAAATAGTTATTTCTCTGTTGCATGCAGGATCAGATGATTTCGTCATAGATCAGATGATAAGATATTGTGATCATAGTATGAACGTGCAAGTTCGAAATACAATCTCACCTAGAATGCTATGATATCGCCTACAATTTTCTTGGGTAAAACTTTGAGTTTTAGTTTGCATATTCTAACCTTTCTTCATTTGATTTACACTTCATTTAGCATTTTTATCATGGGACATATTAGATTAAATCATTTGCATTCTTGGAGTTCACCTAAAATCTCATGTAATTGCATGTTTTAGGTAATTAAATGCATCTGTTTATCAATTCTTGTTATTTTTATTGTTTAGTAGTGTTTAATAGATCAGAACCATATTTGCAAAGATAAATAGGATCATGAATTTTTGTTCTTTACCCTCTATCCATGCATTTGTTGTCTTATGTCAAAATTAAATTTGTATGTCTATGATCGGAATACGATATCGTTGATCGTAATATGATCTTGCAAAATCATAATACGATATTTCCCTACATTGTATGAAACTGGACTACACTCAAATTTTAGAACCTACATTAGGCATCCGAATACAGGTAAGGTTTAAAATCTCTTCATAGGCATTGCATTAATTTCTACATTCTATTGTTCACTGTATTCTTTCATCGAAGTTAAATTGCATATAGGCTAGATTAGTTGCATTTGGCCAAACTTAGGTGTATGTTTGATTTGAATAAAAATGAACTCATCAAAACAAATCCTACAACCTAGGCATGGAAGCAGCCACAAATGTTTCCTGGTGAACCCAAACCCATTCATCAAAAAATCACCATTTAGAAGGTACGATCAAGTACCTCTCTTTTGAGGTGTAGACCACTCATTCTCCCATTCCCCTCTAAGGTGTGGATCCATCAGCCTTGAGGAAAGGAGTGCAAGAATTTTTGGGCTACATTCTTTGGTGAACCCGACGTGAAACATAGGCATTTCTTCTAATATTCTAAATAGTTACAAAAACAAAACAAAAAACAAACCAAAAAAATTAGTCAAATTTCATAATTTTGCATGTCATAGATGGTAGATTATAACATAAGGAGAGCCGTTCATATTAATGTTAGTACAATACTAGCAAACCAAGAATTTTCTTCATTAGGTAGTGTGCCATACTCTGATATTTGGAGAAGGTTAGAGATTATAAGAGCTAAAGAACCCGAACTTAAGAAAATCATAATGTTTGACTTGTCTAGAATCCTGGATCCTGATAGTGCACCTTTCTACTTTGACCTTCAAAGAGCCTGTGATAGGTGGCTAGCAGACAAAAGAGTTGTGATTTCTCCAAGTCTTTATTCCTTTGAATATTATCTTGAGAATGCAATAGTAGTACATAAGTTTTTATCACAAGTGGAAAATCAAGAAATTATTTTAGACGATAAGAGAAGATTTAAAAGAGTTCCTAGAGTTGTGCTTTATCGAGAATACTATCACGAATTACACTTTTATACATCAAATTGTGAAGTTGATTGCATTACTATAGCACATTTCATAAAATTCCTAAAAGCCAACTTCCTATTTGAAGAAGAACACTACCTATCACTAGATCAATTGGAACCTGTTAATGATATCTATAGGCTTTTCCAAGAAACTTGAAGTATAATATTTATAATATTATAATTGTGTTTATTTTGTTATTAGCAATTTAAAAACTACAAAAAAAAACTAAAAAAAATCATATTATATTATTTTTGTAGTTAGGTATATATATATAAAACATATAGACCCCAACATTAGCACATATATATAATATATATCTACAAAAAAAATTATTCTAAAAACAAAATGCCTATATTAAGAAGTGGTAAACAAGTAGATAATGATAATATGGGAGAACAAGAACAAGATGATATTGAAGATAGAGCACTTTTTAGAGAGGATATACTATCAGAAGATGAAGGTGATAATGGGGAAGATGAAATAGAAGATCCTAATGAACCTACATTAGATGAAAAAGGAAATGTTAAATTTGAGTCTCTTGGAAATTTTACTCAATTTATAAAAGACCACATAGAAGAGTTTAATCAAGCAGTACAAATTGATAATTCAAGAGAAGGTGATATGGAAGCAGCCTTAGCATCCGATTTTTGAATACATACAAACCCATTATCTTACATACCTTCAACATACCCAGATGATAATCAAGCAGGACCATCTAATCAAAATATGATACCTTTAAATCAAAATGCTCAAAAATCAATGGCACAATCATCCAAAATTGTTGCTAGCAACACCAAAGCAAATCCTAAACAACAAAAACAACCATTCACATCCATGTTCACTCAAGCTCTTAATCAACAAATGTCAAATCAAAAAAAAGCTAAACAAGTGCAAAATACCAATCATCAACAGAAAATCCAACAAAACAAGATTCCATATCAACTCCATAATAGTGTTCCCACAAACACTTTACACAACAGTGTTTCAGTTGGAAATCCTTATACAACAACACCAACTTATTATCAAAGACACAATAATATGGTGCAACAAAATCAGTTTGGTGGACAACAACAAGGACTTGAAGCCATGGTTAAACAATTAGCTTCTCGTCTAGACCAAATGGATCCCTACCATCCCTCATATAGTTATAGAGAGATGTGTAGTCAACCTTTGGATCCTATTGTGGTAGCTCAACCTTATCCTAAGCATTTTCCTATGCCTATCCTCCTGATATATAAAGGAACTGAAGATCCTATTGAGCATCTTCGCATGTTTAGGACAACATGTCATGATGTTTCTCATGATGACTTGTTGTTACTAAAGATGTTCCCTAAAAGTCTCGGAGGCATGGCTCTAGAGTGGTATTATCAGTTACCCACTAATTCTCTAAGGAATTTTGAGGAGACAACGAAAATGTTTGTCCATCAATTTAGTGCCTACATAGAGAGGCATGTGACTATTAAAGATTTATACAACTTGAAACAAGGAAAAGATGAAAGTTTTGCTGAATTCTTGGCTAAGTGGAGATAACTTTTGGGTAAATTACACTTTGCATTACCTCATCATGAAATGTTGGACATATTCATAGGTAATTTGCAAGAACAACTATCTTATGAACTTTCTACTACTACAGTAACCACCTTTGATCAAGCCATTGATTTAGCAAGGAGGGTAGAAGATGCCCTTATTAGAAGAGGTCAATTTAAGAAGAAATATGAAGATAAAACTTCTAAGAATCAATATAAGAATAAACAAGTAGTGGGTGATGGAGTTACTGATAGTAGAAACAACTCAAATGTTAACCTTGCTGAAGTTGTGAAGAAGTTTGTATTAAAAGTTCCTGATAAACCACCAAGAGAATTTACAAGATTAAATCAACCTTTAACTATGATTTTACCTCAACTATTGGAACAAGGCTTGATACAGTTTCCTAAAATAAGACAACCTGATACCAATGCAGTTGGATTTAGGGCTGATTTACATTGTAACTTCCATAGAGTTGATGGTCATTCAACAAATTCATGTAAAATATTAAAGCACATGATACAAGATTTAATTGATAATGGAAAAATGGAAGTGGAGAATTTCCCTCCAAGAAATGCTCAAAATAATACATAGAAACCTCAAAATCAAAATGCAAATCAAAATTTGGATATTTTTCAACACCCTTTACCAAAGCATGGTAAAGAAGTTATAAATCAAGTAGAACATCATAATGTTCCTCATCCAACTCGATATGTGGGAACTATTAGCAGCTTTCTACCTCATCAAGATTTGCAAAAACCATGTGTAACTACTGAATCTCAAGTTACTATTAGACCTCTAAGAAGTTGTCAAATTACATATTTAGAAAGTGATGAAGAAAGTGAAACAGAGAGTGAGGTTGACATTACCTCAAATAATTCAAATAGTTTTGAAGATGAATCAGATCCAATTCTTCCCATCATAGATTTAATGGTGCCTGAAGAACCATTCCCTAGAAGAGTGACTACTCGACCATCATCTCAACAAGTGCTTTCAAATGAACAAGTAGTAAATGCTAGGCCACATTTTAGTTATTTGCATAATAATAATATTGTGGGTACTATTGGAACCATCACTAAACAACAAACTCAAAATCAAAATTCTCAAATTCAAACTCAAATAATGAATAAAAAATCACCACCATATTCTTCTCTACAAAATATTTATTCACCTCAACCTCTTCATAATAGTGGTATTATTCCCATTAAACATTCATGTCAAACTATTCAATCCACATGTAATTCTTCTTTATCATCATTACAATCACAACTATTCCAACCTTCTTCTTTCAACACAACACATTCATCTCAACAAGGAAATACTTCTTCTAATCCTACCATGCAATCACATCATACTTCACAATCTATTCATCATCATTCTACTCACAATCAAGAAGAAAGAGATAATGAACCAATTATTGATAAACTCCTAAGAGAACTAATCAAGCATCAACAACAAGAAACTAATCAAATATTACATCCTAATGTGCCCCATCACAATGATATCACTAATAATGTAACAAAAACTACAAGTGAGCAACCTCAAGTTCAATCAACTCAATTTGATAAACAAGAAATAAATTCTTCATCCAACCAACCTTCAAAACCTCTCTTAGTTTTGAAGAATAATCCAAAAGAGGATACAAGCATAGAAAACCCATATTTAGTGTTGAAGTCTCAACCTAAAGTCTCCTTCAACATTCAACAACAATGGGTCAATCCCCCAACTAAGATATCCCTTTTTGAACTTTTGCAAACCTCTCCTATTCATAGGGAATTTGTATTCTCTATTATCTCTTTCTTTATCATCGTTGCATCAAACTCTTTACTCTCTTCCTCTTTATCATCATTGACACCTTTTGTTCGTCACCTTTTGTTCTTCATTCTCTCTTTCATTATCATTATCACATCAAGTTCTCTATTATTTTCCTCTTCATCATCATCTTTTATCCATCACCTTTCTTCATCTATATCTGATCATCATCCTTCATCACAACAATCTCAACTATCAACAAATCAACTTCAATCACCTTCACCACAACCAAGTGATTCTTCAAAACCTCCTTTGATTTTGAAGCCACCTTAGACATGCTATAATCAAAATCACCTTGTATAGTGTATATAGATCACCAATTCCATCATTAAAACATCAAAAACAACCAAAAAAATAAAAAAGCATCAAAATTTCCAAAAATATTTCAAAATTTTTGTTAAGTCATCATTTTGCATTGTTATTTGTTGTTATCTTTCAAAATATTGTGAGTTATATTTTATTTTATTTTAGATAAATTCAAAAGTTATCTTGAACCATGCACTAAAATTCACATATTTAATAAAGTTTTGATTTTGTTGTTTTGATTATAAATCTCTCTTGTACCAAAGAACACTATTACTTCATTAAATAATTTTGAGTTTTGTGAATGATCTTGCTACTTCTTGAACCAAGAACACATTTTTACATCTTAAAATGATTTGTTGCAAATTCGAAAAGTGATGCTACATAGTAAGTCTTAATACCTTAAGTGAAAAATTTCCCTTGCTATCCTATCATGTGCATGGTCTAGAATACTGAGAAATTGGCAAAAGGACAAGCTCCTCCCTACCCGAATAAAATCCCTTGCTCTACGTCTAATCTGAGCAAGTATCCCGAAAAAGAAAAGAAAAAGAAAAGAAATAAAAAGAAAAGAAAGAAAAAGAAAGAAAAGAAAAAGAGAAAAACAAGAAAAATGTTCCAAAGCAATAAAATCCCCTTGTTCAGAAATGGACAAGAAATCCCTATCCTATAAATGTGAAGAAAAGAAGGGAGTATTGAACTTGAATCCCTGGAATTTCTCAGTTATTCGAAAACCATGAGGTAAGCCCCATAATAGGTGATTTGTGCCCAACTTGCTTGACCTTGGGTAATTCCTTTCACATGGCGATATGTCTATCACATTAGTAATTTCTCTTTTGTACAGACCAATGTCCACATTTGGATTAGCTAGCTTTTGGTAATTTGATTTACATAGTAGTTCAGTACCAATGCATGCACAAAATCATGGTCAAATGAACATTTCACTTGCACACACATTGGTTCATTCAAGTTTGCTTTATCATTACCTTACTCAAAATCGGTAAATTAACCTTACAAAGCACACACATTTGTTACTTGAGAGATTTTGTATCATCATGACAATCAAAATAGATAATGAATTCACTTTTCACACACTGGTTCTAGATAAATTTGAATTTGTCTTGGAAATAAGTTAAAATATTTCTTTGGAATTTTGTTAGATAATTAATATCATTCCTTTGCATTAGTTCCTACAAATTATTTTATCATCATAGCACAATAATTTATCTCAAATAATATTGCAAAATCAAACATAATCATCATGCATTTCATTTTGATTTTCGCGATGATGGTATAGTTCCTAAGTAACTATTTCTCTTCAAATTTCACACTTAGGAATTTTATGCCTAGCGCAAGTCATCTTTCTAATTTTTCATGCCCAAAATTAGTCCATATATTTTCATAAAAATTACATAATATTTTTGGAACATGTGACACAATGATTTATCTTACATTACTTTGCATTTTAAAAAAGAACAAATAATTTCATATCATCATGCATTTCATTTTGATTTTCGCGATGATGGTATAATTCCTAAGTAATTATTTCATATAATTTCACACTTAGGAATTCTATGCTTAGCGCAAATCATCTTTCAAATTTTTCATGCTTAAATTCATACATTTTCACAACATCTATCAAACATCTTGTCCCAAAACAACATCAAACATTTCTTTCTCATCATAAAGCCTTAAGATTATTCTTAAGCACACAATATTTTGGTATTAGCAATACAAAACTTCCTCACAATAGGATCCGCTTCATGACCTAGCGAGCATCGATCTCCACCAATGGTCATATAACAACACAACATCCTTCGAGGTTCATTGCTAATCCCTCAAATCTATCATCACACAAAAACATCTTTCTCAAAACACACTTTACAAAATCATTTTTCTTTTATGTTAAGCATGATCAAAATGTTCAAAAATCAAAGCATGACTACAAGAAATTATGTAACACAACCATCATAAGAAAATGTAATAAATCATCCAATAAATCATACAAAGTCACATAAAACAAAGAAGATCAATATATATATATAAAAAATTTGAGTTTTCCACCAAACATAGAATTTGGTGTAAAAACTCGAGGGGGCATCCTAGTCAATAAATTAGTAATTATTTTTCTAAAACATCAATTTCACATGAACTATTCATTCTAAACCATCTACTCCATTTTTTCCCATGTCAAATCATAATCATTTCTACTCAAGTGTCTACACTTTTCTTTGACGCATTTATTGTTCATAAATACGCCAAAGAGGGGGCAAAATGTAGACATGAAAAATTGACTCATTTTCCTTAGTTTTCCTCCTAGAAAACTAAGGTCATATTCAAGAGAATTTTTACCCTATCAAATCATCTCAATTCTTCTCAAATTTTATACCATTGGATAGGGCTCAAAAAGAGCTTTCCAACGGTATATTATATGTCCAATTTTGACATCATTTGACCCCTCAAACTACCAAAAAACTAAGTACATGTCTAGGCTGACGAGATCGTACTACGATCAGCAAAATCGTAGTACGACCTCCGAAATCGTAATACAATTTTGGCATACGATCTTTACGATCATAGTATGATATTGATGATCGTAATACAATATTGCTTAGAAACAAAAAATCAAACTTAGAAAAGTGACAAATTTAGTTTTAACGTCTTTTATCCCTGTATGAGCAACTGCGTGGAAGGTACGAGATCGGATTCACTCGATCATGCTCAGCTTGGAAGAGGTTGTAACAAAATTACTCACCTCCCTATTTTGGTTATCCTACCTAGCCTATTTAACCAAGCTCCCCTCCCTCAAATTCCTCCTGGAACTTAGAACACATTCGCATTATTTCGCATTTAGATCTAGTTATTTCTCTGTTGCATGTAGGATTGGAGGATTTTGTCACAGATCAGAGGATACGATATTGTGATCATAGTACGAACGTGCAAGTTCGAAATACGATCTTGCCTAGAACGCTACGATATCGCCTATAATTTGCTTGGGGGTAACTCTGAGTTCTGGTTTGCGTATTCTGACCTTTCTTCGTTTGATTTACACTTCATTTAGCATTTTTATCATAGGACATATTAGATTAAATCATTTGCATTCTTGGAGTTCACCTAAAATCTCATGTAATTGCATTTTTTAGGTAATTAGATGCATATGTTTATCAATTCCTGTTATTGTTACTATTCAGTAGTGTTTAATAGATCAAAACCATATTTGTAAAGATAAATAGGATCATGAATTTCTGTTCTTTACCCTCTATCCATGCATTTGTTATCTTCTATCAAAATTGAATTTGTTTTTCTGTGATCGGAATACGATCTCGTTGATCGTAATATGATCTTGCAAAATTGTAATACTATATTACCCTACACTATACAAAATTGGATTGCACTCAAATTTTAGAACCTACATCAGACATCCGGATGCATGTAAGGTTTAAAATCTCTTCATAGGCATTGCATCAATTTAGACATTCTGTTTTATGTATTATTTTGTCTACATTTGAAGTTAAAAGTGCATGTAGCTTAGTTTAGTTTACATATTGGCAAAACTTAGGTACATGTGATTTGAATAAAAAGAAACCATTAAAACAAATCCCGAAACCTAGGCTCGAAAAAAACCAATTTTTTTTTCCTGGTGAACCCAAAATCCATTCGTCAAAAAATCACCATTTTAGAAGGTATGATTAAGTACCTCTCTTTTGAGGTGTAGACCACTCATTCTCCCATTCCCCTCTAAGGCGCGGATCCATCAACCTTGAGGAAAGGAGTGCGAGAATTTTTGGGCTACAACCAAATCTATTCATTATTATGGAAGAGGTATTGGGAAGGAACTTAAAGAATGCATACAAATATGGGCTAATAAGCAAACTTAAGATGAGTAGTAAAATTGACAACATCACCCATCAATATTTTGTAGATGATATAACCCTTTTTGGGAGGGTAGGAATAAATGAGACCAGAGCTTTGAATAACTTATTAAAAGAATATGTACAAGCATCAAGGTAGAAATTTAATTGGACAAAATCCATAATTTACTTCCTAAATTCCACAACTAAAACCAAATCAAGGATATACAAGTTACTTCAAATACAGGAGGTAAATTTTCCAGCAACATATCTATGGATGCCCTTATTTAAGGGGAGAATGAAGATAGAATTGTAGAATCTAGTTATAAGTAAAGTTTAAAATAAACTATCAATATGGAAACATAGATGGTTATCATTAGTAGGAAGAGTGCAACTAATTAAATCAGTCTTACATGCCATTCCAACATACTATATGTCCTTGTATATTATGCCAAAATTAATAAAAAGTTTAATTTATATTATGCATTCATTTTTATGGTTAGGATTACATGATAAAATAAAATTTCCTTTAGTGAAATGGAGCAATATGTATAATGATAAAACTAGAAGAGGTCTCTCTTTAAGAGTTCTTATGGATTTAAATTAATCTCTAAGGGAAAAAGTAATTTGGAGATTGTACAAAGAGAGTTAGATACAATGATCAAGAATTTTTCTAAGTACATTGAGCCCAATTACCCAAGCTTAATATTTACTATATTCTCACTAGCATATGGTTCTATAGTATGGAATTATTTTAAAATTTGAATTGATCTAGTGATTAAAGGTCTAAAATGGATGGTAGGAACTAGAGATAAATTTTTATTTGGATGGATACATGGTGTGAAAAAACCACTCAATCTAGATCAAATTTGGAAACCATGGATGAGATTATTTCAAGATAAATATGATGATTGGATTTCAAACATTATGTACAAGGATAAAAAAGGAAGATACAAATGTGAAAAATATTTTTTTACAAGTATAAAGGACATTGTTTCTAAGAGGCAATTGAATAGAAAAATAAAAACAATGATTATTTTATCGAGAGCCAATGATAAGCTAATTTAAGAGTTGAATAGCTTAGGAGAATACACAATAAGAAGCATATATAGATTAAAGCACCAAAAAAATAGGAATACCATAAGAATATGGAGAGATATTTGGAATAGCTCGAGCATTCCAAAATTCAAAATGTTTGTATGGCTAGTATGTCATAGGAAAATTTAATCTTGCGATAGCTTAATAAAAAGGGGTTTTCATTACCCCTCATAATTTTTGGAACATGACACTATTTCTTGTTAATCAAAACCATAACCAGAATCACTATAACACAATAATATGTTATGGAAAGGATCACAAGTTCACAAGAATATCACACATGAAATGGACACAAAAATATATCACAAAAGAGAGAGATTCATGCATTATTGCTTTCATGCTCAAGATGATACAACCATGGAGAGTTATCTCCAATATAATACAATACATGAATTTTTAGTCCTCAAACTATTGCTCTCCCCTACAAATCTAGGAAATACAATCTTTCATATTCTTGTCATTAAGACAAACTCTCAATTGTTGTGGTTAATCCACAACACACCCCAAAATTGGGGACCCACCTTTTTTGCAGGTTTTCAGAGAAAATCTCAGTGACCCAGATGCTAAAAATGAAGAAAGGGGGCAAAATGCGCAAGTGTAGAAAGTGTCGCGAAATCGCGACACGTCGCTCCGTCGCCGCTGAAAAAAGAAAAGTGTCGCGATATCGCGACATGTCGCTCCGACGCTGAGAAAATGGTCGCGATATCGTGACATGTCGCTCCGACGCTGATGAAAATGGTCGCGATTTCGCGACGTGTTTTGGCAAAGTGTACGGACGAAGAAAATGGTCGCGATTTCGCGACGTGTTTCGACAAAGTGTACGGACGGAGAAAATGGTCGCGATTTCGCGACGTGTTTTGGCAAAGTGTACGGACGATGAAAATGGTCGCGATTTCGCGACGTGTTTCGGCAAAGTGTACGGATGGAGAAAATGGTCACGATTTCGCGACGTGTTTTGGCAAAGTGTACGGACGGAGAAAATGGTCGCGATTTCGCGACGTGTTTCGGCAAAGTGTACGGATGATGAAAATGGTCGCGATTTCGCGACGTGTTTTGGCAAAGTGTACGGATGGAGAAAATGGTCGCGATTTCGCGACGTGTTTTGGCAAAGTGTACGGACGGAGAAAATGGTCGCGATTTCGCGACGTGTTTCGGCAAAGTGTACGGACGGAGAAAATGGTCGCGATTTCGCGACGTGTTTTGGCAAAGTGTACGGACGAAGAAAATGGTCACGATTTCATGACGTGTTTTGGCAAAGTGTACGGACAGATGAAAATGGTCACGATTTCGCGACGTGTTTTGGCAAAGTGTACGGACGGAGAAAATGGTCGCGATTTCGTGACGTGTTTTGGCAAAGTGTACGGATGAAGAAAATGGTCGCGATTTCACGACGTGTTTTGGCAAAGCGTATGGATGATGAAAATGGTCACGATTTCGCGACGTGTTTTGGCAAAGTGTACGGACGGAGAAAATGGTCGCGATTTCGCGACGTGTTTCGGAAAAGTGTACGGATGGATAAAATGGTCGCGATTTCGCGACAGGTTGCGGTGAGAGGGCCCGATGGAGATAGCGGTAGCGATTTCGTGACGGGGTTGCAAACGAAGCGTACGAAGAATGAAAGCGTCGCGATATCGCGACATGTCACGATTTCGTGACATGTCGCGTTTTCGTTGTGAAACCAAAGGAGCAAGGCTGCATACTATTTTTGGTCACGATTTTTGAGGAACCATTACGAAATTACAGGAAACGCTGAACACGTGGCGCAAAGGCAGGAGGATCATTGTAACTCTGTCGATCGACAGTTACAACAGTCGAGAAGATTAAACGTTACAAATTCAAGCGAAAGGTAAAAGCACCCAAAGGCGGGAAAGGAAACGAAGCGTTCGGGGCATTGAAACGAAGCGTCGTAGAGCAACCAAGGGTCACAGCAGAAGGTTTAAAAGCCGAAGTGAATGTGGATACGGGGGCTAGAAATTGTAAACAAAAAAGCATTATTTTATTGAATAAAGGAGTTATTTGGCGAGAGTAACTTTTGTGTGTGAAACCAAAAGGAGATTGAAGGCTAAGACTACTTTTTTACCGTACATCTTTCCTTTGCATTATTTTGTTTTGTATCTATTTGTTTACACCGTAATGTGGGTTGCGATAGGTGAATGACAAAACAATGCAAATCATTTATTTCCTTAGAGTCTAGCATCTGATTTGATTCGACTGTGTTTATTATAGGTCTGTTAGATCGGGTTGTTTTAGAGCTTCATCTCATAACTTGGGGTTTTGCAGGGAGGAGATTGCTAACCAGATTAACATCCTTCTTTGGTTTTCCAGCTGATTCGAATAAGAACATTTTTGATTCAGTTTTTGATATATTTTAATCTCATTTAGAAGCTAATGTTAAAATAGCAGAACAATTAAATAAAAGATAAAATGAACCAATTAACACTAAAATAAATCGCATGTTAATTTCATTAATGTCAGAACATAAAAGGATTTTTCTTTCTTTTGTTACATGATTGGTTACTTTAACAAATTAGGGTTACAAAGTTTGCTGTGAATCAACAAAGGCCCCTTGTTAATAGTTACTTGCAGGATCTGAACTATTCTGGGATACATTCATTTATTTGCATTAAATCAAAAGTGGTTTTAAGCATATATAGGTCTATTTACAAGAAGCTTGGAGAAATTAAAGAAAAATAGCATATTTCTTTGCAAGAAAGAGTCTTCTGGTATAAGACTCCAGTTGCGTGTTCATTTTGTAACAGGACAAAATATTCACTCAACATTTTGGCGCTAGAAGGAGGGCCTTCTTTATTGCTTTGTGATTTTTGATTTGTTCTAACAATTAATGTGGGTAGTTTTGTTTCCACTTATTGTGCTTGCAGGTATAACAGTTGGATACTGTATTTTGCAAGCAAGTTGAGAGGAGTCTTTTGGGTTTTAGAGTTTCCAAGCTGGCCCAACCTGAGTACATTGCTACTAGGTCTAAAACCACAGGGGAAACTATTTTCCAAAGCCTTTCTCCCACTGCTAGGAGGCCAAAAAACAAAACATTAGAAATCGAAATACCACCCAAGATACTTGAGTTAGGGATTTCTTTAGACTCAAGTACATCTAGCGGGCCTCGAACCTTTAAGTTCAAGTGCGACAAGTAACACCCGTGATATCTGTCTCCACAGTTCCAAGCGTTCCAATTGTTCCCACAGGGTTAACACCTTTGAATAATATGGCCCAACAACAACAACAACAACAACAACCACCTGCCCTCTGGTACGGTGCGCAAAGTTCCCCTTTAGATATTCCCGGGGCAGTCCATGACTTGCCTAGAAACATTGAAAGGGGATTACCCAAATTCATGCACGATGGTCCCACAACAACAGAAGATCATGTCCAAATCTACAAGGATTACATGTTTAGGCAAGGGGTTACTCACGAGGATGTTGCTTGTCGAGTTTTCCCTGCTAGTCTAGACCCCACGGCCAATGAATGGTATCGAAATCTTCCAGCAGGGTCCATCACTTCATGGGCCCAATTAGAAACCACTTTCATTAGCCAGTTTAGAATGTTATTGGATCCCTCCATAATCTACAATCTATTCGTATCATGCAAAAGATTACCCAATGAGCCCATACGAACATTCAACCAGAGGTTCCAAAAACTATACACGAATCTGACTCGTCACTTTGCGGTAGATCCTGTAGTCGCCTTGCAATTATATTTTGGAGCCTTGGATCCTTTAACATCTTTGTTGACTAGAAGGAACCCTCAGGTTACGACGCTTCCTTTGGCCTATGCAGAAACAATGACTCTCGAACAACAGATGAACCTGCCAGGAGCAGGATTGTCTCAATTGACTGGGATGGGACAATATGGTCCATATAGTCAATTTGCCATGATGAACCAGTTAATGGCACCACAGGTTCCTATGATGAATAATTTTCAAACACCCACCCAAGTGACGCCATTTCCAAGTTATCCGAATGCCTCCGTGCAAACGCAGGGATTAATTCAAAGTAGCCCGATGGGCTTGCTTGGGTTCGGCATGGGCAGTAATTTGTTGACCTTGCCGGGGTTTGCTCCGATTAGCACGCCAAGCCCAACGACTTATCCAACAATCACTCCTATTCAAAGTGTGAATCCAGGGTGGAATCCACCTGCCTAGACCCAAGCCATTGTACCTATTCCAGATGTGGCTAATGCAGCAAACACAACTGGACCCGAAATTACAGTGCCTCAACCACAAGGGTCCGAATCCGCCATAGAAAACATGAAGGAAACCTTGGCCAAAGTTTTGGTCACGGTGGGAAATGTCAATAAAAAAGTGGACCAAGCCATGGGTCATAACCGGCCTCATAACCATAGAGGAAAAGGAATGTACAACACGCAGCCGAATAATGGGCGAGTACCCAATCCCGTAGCCAATCAGGCAGATGTCTCGGAAGATTTTGATGAATCGGGACCTTGTGATAACGATTGTATGCACTGTGGCCACGGGAAGCATGAGTCTATATTGACTAAGGTTATACATTCCCAAGAAAGTGAAGAAGAGGAGGATGTGGAATTTTTTGGAAACGAAGATGAAGAAACATTGGAAGTTCATGCCAACAAACGTTTTGGGAAAGGAAATCACAAGTATTACACTAGGAGTTCTAAGGAGCCCAAAACTTCCTCTACTCCTCCAAGCAACCAATTACTCCCTCCTGATTTCAAAGGAGATGTCAATCCCCCTCCTCCATCCAAAGTGGAAAAGTCTAAGATGGTGCAAAATATGTCAAATCCAGAAAAACCCACTTATGACTTGGTGGAAGACATGAAGAAGACTAAGGCCAATGTCTCAATGTATGATATGTCTCGATTATTAGGCCAAGAAGTAAGTCCACCAAAAATATTAGATCCATCTGCCCAAGTTCATGAAGCTAAAAGTGCTGAGTCCCGATTGGTTTTACAAAAGGAAAAATGAGATATACCTCCTTTTCTGATAACCATTAGAATTGCAGGTAAAAACCTGCACAATTGTTTAATAGATTCAGGGGCCTCGGCTACCATCATGCCCCTAGAAATCTGTAAAAAATTGGGATTCACACCGAAACCTTCTAGAAGCAGGGTGGTGCAGCTGGATAGATCAACCATGGAGGCAGTGGGAGAATTGGGTGATGTTCTTATTCAAGTCAATTCAGAACCCAGGGTTCAACATCACATAGACATATTGGTCCTCGACATTCCTATCAAGTATGGCATGGTTTTGGGAAGAGATTGGAGTAAAAACCTGAATGGTTACATTGTGACAGATTCTTCACATATGTGGTTGCCGTGGAGGGGAGTGGCCAACCAAATTCGGATTGATAGTGAGCCTAGGCTCAAGGAGATGATCACGGAGTACAACAAACCGAATGAGATCCAATACATTGAGGCAGAGCTGGGAGCATATTGTTTGGACATAGAAACACCTGAAAGTTCCCAAAATGAAAATATTGGGTGCAACGTTACTGAAGGACATCAGGACATTTGGACGTTAAGATTTGATGGATCCAGGTCCAAACAAGGAGCAGGAGCCGGTGTTGAATTGTCATGTTCGGATAAAGAGCCTATGTTCGCTGCATATAGACTGCAGTTCCCTGCCACCAACAACATGGCAGAATATGAGGCCTTGATTCTCGGACTTCAATTGGCCCTTCGAAAGAAAGTTAAGTGTATCAAGGTCCTTGGTGATTCGGAACTGGTGGTAAAACAAGTGAAGGGACAATATGTGTGTAAAGATAAGCGGCTCAGACTTTACAGAACCAGGGTTAGAGATTTAATGGATGAGTTTGATGCCTTTAACATATCTTTGATCTCTAGAAAAGGCAATCGTCTGGCAGATTCTCTAGCCGTAGCTGCGAGTATGTTGAAACCAGTGGACCATAAGAAATGCAAGAAATTCTCCATAGAGCTGGTCCCTTGCCCCTCGATACCAGATAATGTCACGAATTTCCAAGTGTTTGATAGTGACAGGCACATATTCAATTTTGTCACTAATTCTGGTATATTTGAAAAGCAGGTTATAGATGAAGATGAAAGGGATCTAGAGGAGGAAGATTTGGAAGAAAAAGCTATTGGAAAATGCAATAAGATGCCAGATGAGATGGCTTCATTAGAAAAAACTTTCGATATCGGATATCAACCAAGAGAGGGTAAAAAGGTTCCACCTCCCAAAGAAGCCTGTGATTTGGTTAACATTGGAAGTGCAGAAAACCCTCGAGAAGTATTTATAGCAAAAGCATGTACCAAGCAGGAGAAGGATTCCATCGCCAATGCATTAAAAGAATACATAGATTGCATAGCTTGGAGTTATAAGGAGTTGAAAACCTATGATCAGAATGTCATAATGCACACGATTCCATTGAAGCTAGATTCCAAACCCTTCAGGCAAAGACAGAGGCGAGTTAATCCATTATTAGAACCCTTGATAGAGAAAGAGGTGAAGCGACTGTTAGAAGCTAAGATCATCTTTCCTGTTAGGCATTCCACATGGGTTGCTAACCTGGTCCCCGTGAGGAAAAAGAGTGGAGAAATAAGGTTGTGTATCGATTTTAGAAATCTTAATAAAGCCTCCCAAAAGGACAACTACCCGTTACCCACCATTGATGAAATACTCCAAAAGGTAAACGGGTCGGAGATGATGTCATTCCTGGATGGTTATTCGGGATATAATCAGGTCCTTATTCATCCTAGTGATAGGATGAAAACTGCTTTCACCACAAAGTGGGGCACCTTTGCATACAGGAGAATGCCTTTCGGACTATTGAACGCAGGTGCCACCTTCCAACGAGCTATGGACTTTGCTTTTAAGGGACTCATAGGTAAGTGCATCATCGTCTATGTAGATGACATTCCTGTCTTTTCTAAGAACAGGGAAAACCACGTCAGGGATCTTAAGAAAGTTTTTCAAAGATGCAGGGAACATGGCATTTCTCTCAACCCAAAGAAGTGCATTTTCGGGGTGACAGAAGGGAAGTTATTGGGACATATAATATCTAAGGATGGAATTTCCATTGACCCTAAGAGAATAGAGGCCATACAACAGATTCCTTGTCCCAACAGCAAGAAGGGGTTGAGATCATTTTTTGGGAAGATCAATTTCGTCAAAAAATTTATTGCAGATTTTGCAGAGATAGCAAAACCTTTGAACGACATGTTAAAGAAAGAGGTCCAGATCAAGTGGACAGATGAAAATAGAGATGCTTTTAAAAACATCAAGGACGCGATTTCTAAAGCCCCGGTTTTAGTGAGTCCCGATTATACGAAGCCTTTCTATATCTACACATTTGCTTCAGATCACTCCTTTGCGAGTGTTTTAACTCAGAAGAGTGAAGGCAGCATTGAAAATCCTATTGCCTTCCTGAGTAGTCCTCTCAAAGATGCGAAACTGAGATACTCTATCTTGGACAAGCAAATGTATGCTCTGGTTAAAACCGTGAAAAAATTTAGGCATTACATAGTCCACAGTAGGGTCTTTGCTATCGTCCCGGATCCTCGCAGTCAAAGCCATGTTCATACAGAATGAATTAGGTGAAAGACGTGGTAAGTGGGTTTCAACTTTGCAGGAGTTTGATCTTGAGATTCAGTCGATGAAGATAGTGCGGGGACAAGGGTTGGTTAAGGCAATAGCAAAAAAGGATCTCGCGATTTCATGTCAACATTACGAAGTCGCGGATATTACCAAAGATGAGTGGTATACAGATGTGGTGTATTTTCTTTTAAACGGTAAATGTCCAATGCATTTGAATTCTACTCAACGAAGAGCCTTGCGCTTGAAGTCTGCTAATTTCCTAATTAGATCGGGCACGTTATACAAGAAAAACCATGAAGGTATTTACCTTCGTTGTGTTGATTAGAAAGAAGCAGTGCGAATCCTCGAAGAATTTCATGGTAAACATGGGACAGGACACGGGTCCGCTAATGCCACAGCCCACCAGATCCTTAGAGCCGGTTTTTATTGGCCTCGACTGTTCAAAGATGCCCATATTCATGTGAGGTCATGTCATACATGTTAGACTGCAGCCAATAGAGACAGGAACGCTTCCATGCCTTTACAATCCGTAATTGAGTCTAGACCTTTTGCGCAATGGGGCCTGGATTTTGTTGGGATTATCAGTCCCAATTCATCCGATTCCCACAAATACATTTTGACCTACGATTATTGAGATTATTGCACAAGGTGGATCGAAGCTATCCCCACAAAGAATGCTACGTCGGAGGTTGTTATTAAATTCCTAGAGGATAATATTGTCACTCGGTTTGGGATGCCTAACTCAATTGTAAGTGATAATGGTTCAACTTTTTCTTCTTTGGAATTTGCTAATTGGGCATTTGACAGCGGTGTGAGTTTAAAATTCTCTTCCAATTATTATCCGCAAGGTAATGGATTGGCCGAATCATCTAACAAGAATTTGTTAAATGTCATAAAAAAATTGTTGGAAAGAAATCCGAGGGACTGGCATAACAAGCTTAAGTTGGCTCTTTGGGCTGACGGAATCGGAGTCAAAGAAGCAATAGGAACATCTCCTTACCATCTGGTTTATGGACAAGATCCCATTTTTCCTACAAATCTCAGAGTTACAAACGCTGCATTTCATGAAAGATTATTGCGGAACCGATGATAAACTTGAGTCTAGACTAACACAATTAATGCATCTCGGATGAAAAAAGGGATGAGGCTATGCTTCATTTTAGTAAACACCAGGATGTAGTAAAGAGATGGTTTGACAAAAAGTCTAGAGCCAAGGCTTTTAAAATATCAGATCTAGTGTTCGTTATGGGACAAAAGACATGAGAAGAAAGGGGATCATGATAAGTTTGACTACTTATGGTTGGGTCCGTACCAAGTTTCAGAAGTCCTAGGGGAAAACAGTTTTAGACTAAGAACCTTGGATGGAAAGGATTTGGCATTACCTCGTCAATGGGTTGCACTTGAAACACTACTTCCAGGCTTGAGGCAGCTGGGTTTTGTATTATATGTAATTATGCCATGCTTTGTTTCTTTTGTGTGCAGATTTGATATTTAAGTTGTGTGTTCTTGACATGTTTAGGTTTGTATTAATGTTGTGCTTTGTTTCTTTTGTGTGTGCAGGTTGGACGTTTAGGTGGTGTGTTTGTTTGACATGTTTCATTGTCTTTAATAAAAAAAAAAAAAATGGAATAAAGGTTTGAAACGGTAACACATGCCTAAGATCGGGAGAGCATGAAACATTGGAATTATGTTGTAAAAGCTCCACATATAGCACAAACAGTTAAATAATATCGTTTGAGGCTTGTGATGCATGAAGTAGTCAGTTTTACAATTATGGCAATACTTCATTTGCAATTCAAAGAGCAATGCATTCATATTACATCTCACTTTGCATATACATGCCATCTTAGTTGCATATGCATTTCAGATACAAATCATTAAAGTGTGTTAAATCCTCTTAGGGTTATACTATAACATAAATAAAGAAAAATCCTAAGGTTGGAAACTGAGCCCCAAGATATCTAGAACCAAGCACAGTTTGTACACATTAAAAAGGATCTTGGGCAAAATGATCAAAACCTTGCTTGGAGGAAAAGGGTCAAGCGAAAGGAATATTTCATGTCTATCCTATTATGCAACATGATCCTTAAAACAGTGGTTTTCACCACTTCCATTAAGCTTAAAGCCTAAAATCAGAGTAGTAAGGATAGGGTTAAGTCCTCATCGAACTTAGGTTGAGGATCCAACTCCCCAAAGCTTTGATTTGACCTACATGGAGTAGTAAGGATAGGGCATAATTCTCATCTCGCCTAGGTTGAGAATCTGATTCCCCAAAGCTCCTATGTCTCATATCAAGATAAAACTTGGATTGGAAGGATCGTACTACTTGTCCTCTAGCAAAGGATGGGTAGTCATCCCCAAGGTCTAAGTAATAAAAATAATATTCTTCATTTTCATCTAAGACTTGGATTGGAAGGATCGTACTACATGTCCCTAGCAAGGATGGGTAGTCATCCCTAAGATCCAAGAAGTAAAATTAACTTTTTCCCATCTCATATTTATATTGGATTGAAAGGATCGTACTACTTGTCCTCTCGCAAAGGATGGGTAGTCATCCCCAAAGTCCAAAGAAATGAAGTTAAGTCATGGATTATGGGGTTAGGTATGCCCATGCATGACAGCATGTCTTGTCTAAAAAACAAGACCACTGACTGTTCAAAGGGTTAGACTAGCATGACCATTTCTTCTATAATTGGTTAAATCATTTTGCTCAAAGTGAGGTAATGAATTCCAAATCAAAGTAGTAAGAATAGGGTTAAACTCCCATCTAGATTAAGTTGGGAGTCTGATTTCCCAAAGCTCGATTTCACTTTCACTTACACATGGGTTCAAGATAATAGTGACTCATAACCAACTTTGGGATCTAATAAAACAATTCATTATACACATGGTTGATCCTAAGAGGGTTTGACAATCTTGAATATTTGTATATGATATTAGAAGGTCTATGCATTTGTAAAAGCAAAATCTCTAAGCATATTCATTAGGTTTCACAAATCATTTACAATCTCACACATGCATGCATGTAAAACTGACAATGGAATGTTGATCAAGTCCAAGCGATAGGGAATGAAAACAAAATAGCACACACCGAGCTAATACTAATGATTCTGATGTTTCATATACTTCTGATCTGTCAGTATTTGTTTATCTTTTATGTGCTAACGTCGGTATCTAAGCTCATATATTTCAGGTTGGGTTCTCACAAAAATGCTCTGGAGCATTTGACAGCAGAGTCGCCATTTGTTGTGGTTAATCCACAACACACCCCAAAATTGGGGACCCACATTTTTTGCAGGTTTTCAGAGAAAATCTCAGTGACCCAGATGCTAAAAATGAAGAAAGGGGGCAAAATGCGCAAGTGTAGAAAGTGTCACGAAATCGCGACATGTCGCGAAATCGCGACACGTCGCTCCGTCGTCGCTGAAAAAAGAAAAGTGTCGCGATATCGCGACATGTCGCTCCGACGCTAAGAAAATGGTCGCGATTTCGCGACATGTCGCTCCGACGCTGAGAAAATGGTCGCGATTTCGCGACGTGTTTTGGCAAAGTGTACGGACGGAGAAAATGGTCGCGATTTCGTGACGTGTTTCGGCAAAGTGTACGGACGGAGAAAATGGTCGCGATTTCGTGACGTGTTTCGAAAAAGTGTACGGATGATGAAAATGGTCGCGATTTCGTGACGTGTTTTGGAAAAGTGTACGGACGAAGAAAATGGTCGCGATTTCGTGACGTGTTTTGGCAAAGTGTACGGAAGGAGAAAATGGTCACGATTTCACGACGTGTTTTGGCAAAGTGTACGGACGAAGAAAATGGTCGCGATTTCGTGACGTGTTTTGGCAAAGTGTACGGACGAAGAAAATGGTCACGATTTCACGATGTGTTTTGGCAAAGTGTACGGATGGAGAAAATGGTCACGATTTTGTGACGTGTTTTGGCAAAGTGTATGGAAGATGAAAATGGTCACGATTTCGTGACGTGTTTTGGCAAAGTGTACGAACGGATGAAAATGGTCACGATTTCGCGACGTGTTTTGGCAAAGCGTACGAATGATGAAAATGGTCACGATTTCGCGATGTGTTTTGACAAAGTGTACGGACGGAGAAAATGGTCGCGATTTCACGACGTGTTTCGGCAAAGTGTAGCTCGATGGATAAAATGGTCGCGATTTCACGATAGGTTGCGGTGAGAGGGCCCGATGGAGATAGCGGTAGCGATTTCGCGACGGGGTTGCAAACGAAGCGTACGAAGAATGAAAGCGTCGCGATATCGCGACATGTCGCGATTTCGTGACATGTCACGTTTTCGCTGTGAAACCAAAGGAGCAAGGCTGCATGCTATTTTTGGTCATGATTTTTGAGGAACCGTTACGAAACTACAGGAAACGCTGAACACGTGGCGCAAAGGCAGGAGGATCAGTGTAACACTTCAGATCGACAGTTACTAGTCACAGAGAAGATCAAGCGTTGCAAATTCAAGCGAAGGGTAAAAGCACCCAAAGGCGGGAAATGAAACGAAGCGTTCGGGGCATTGAAACGAAGCGTCGCAGAGCAACCAAGGGTCGCAGCAGAAGGTTTAAAAGCCGAAGTGAATGTGGATACAGGGGTTGGAAATTGTAAACAAAAAAATCATTATTTTATTGAATAAAGGAGTTATTTGGCGAGAGTAACTTTTGTGTGTGAAACCAAAAGGAGATTGAAGGCTAAGACTACTGTTTTACTGTACATCTTTCCTTTGCATTATTTTGTTTTGTATCTATTTGTTTACACCGTAATGTGGGTTGCGATAGGTGAATGACAAAACAATGCAAATCATTTATTTCCTTAGAGTCTAGCATCTGATTTGATTCGACTGTGTTTATTACAGGTCTATTAGGTCAGGTTGTTTTAGAGCTTCATCTCATAACTTGGGGTTTTGTAGGGAGGAGATTGCTAACCAGATTAACATCCTTCTTTGGTTTTCCAGCTGATTCGAATAAGAACATTTTTGATTCAGTTTTTGATATATTTTAATCTCATTTAGAAGCTAATGTTAAAATAGCAGAACAATTAAATAAAAGATAAAATGAACCAATTAACACTAAAATAAATCGCATGTTAATTTCATTAATGTCAGAACATAAAAGGATTTTTCTTTCTTTTGTTACATGATTGGTTACTTTAACAAATTAGGGTTACAAAGTTTGCTGTGAATCAACAAAGGCCCCTTGTTAACAGTTACTTGCAGGATCTGAACTATTCTGGGATACATTCATTTATTTGCATTAAATCAAAAGTGGTTTTAAGCATATATAGGTCTGTTTACAAGAAGCTTGGAGAAATTAAAGAAAAATAGCATATTTCTTTGCAAGAAAGAGTCTTCTGGTATAAGACTCCAGTTGCGTGTTCATTTTGTAACAGGACAAAATATTCACTCAACAAGTCCCCCACAAGATTTACAAGAATAAATATTTCAAAATTTCTCTATCCTATGCCCATACTTATCACAATGGGTACTGTTGAAAATTTTGTCACATTGCACAAGGGGTAAAAAAGAAATCAAAGTTTTGTACAGTGTTTTGTAAAGTATTTCTTTGTTGTTTTATTTTGTAAAAGTTGTTAGCGTAGCTCAGCTTGTTATTACATTATAGGCATATATTTTTATTTGTTGTAACAACTGCTAATAATCGCCTCAGGTGGTTCCGTAGATTACGGGCTATTCTTAGGCCTGATTGTATTATTTATTCATTTAATGCAAAGGCTCCTATGTTCACTGTTCTAACATGGCATCAGAGCCAGAAGGGAGAAAGAGAGAAAGAGGAGGCGGAAGATTTTTTGTGGCTGGAAGCGGACGCTGTTTTTGCCTGGAGAAAAGAAGCGGACATTGAGTGCTGTTTTTTTTTTTTTTTTTTTAGCGCTGGTCTGTCTTTTTTCCTGAGCACTGCGAATTTTTTTTTTAATTTTTTTTCATTTCGCGCTGTGATTTTTTCTTAATCACGCCGTCGCATGATTGTCTTAAAAAAAAAAAAAATTCCCGCGAGCGGAAGGCCCCCCCTGGATTGAATTGTTTCAAAAAAAAAAAAGCGGACGCTGTCCGTCCGCTTCCCCTCCCCTCCCCCCCCGCGCTGCAGCCGCGTCGCGCGGCCGCTTAACGCAACGTAAGCTGCGTTCGCAGTCTGCGCCTGTGCAGCGCATCCACGCGACGCGCGCGCGCGGGGCAAATAACAACGCCAGCTGCTTACTGCGCCTGCGTCAGCTGCGCAGCGCAGCCTCGCGTGGAACATGCGTTGCATGCGCTACACAATGTTGCACGCGCGACAGCTAGCCGTGGCCGCTGCAGCCACGCGCAGCAGCAGTGCGAGGATTTTTTTTTTTTTTTTTATAAAAAATACCCGTCGCCGCTCCCGTGCAAGGGACCAACGCTGCCCCTCAACAACAACAGCCACACCGAGCTCAGTAGCAGTCCCAGCAGACCTTGCTGGTGGACGTGCAGCGAAGTTGACGGAAAAGGGTGCAGCAGCAGAGGTGTTTTTTTTCAGACTGATCTGGTTCTTTTCCACCCAGATCAACCCACGGGCTCACTGGCAAGTGAGCTGCATGGTGGGTTCCGGGAACCCAAAGGTCAGGGGTTCCAATCCCGCCGACTTCCCCCTTTAAAAGGTAAAAAAAAAAAAAAAATTCAAAGTTTTTTTTAATTATTATTTTTTTAGTTAAAATTTTAATTTTAATTTATTTTCTATAGTTTTAAAGCTTTATAAATTAAAATTTATTTTTAATTTATTTTTTCATAAGTTTTTTAAAACTATATAAATTAAAATTATTTATTTTAACTTTAAATACATAATAATTATTAAAATGCTTTGTTAAAGAGAATTTTTTTAGGGGGGATATTTTTTTCAAAAAATCAAAGGGGGAATGTGAGTAATTTTCTGAAAAAGCAATTTGGCGAATTGTAAAGATGCATTTTCGGCTGTGTCCGACACCTGGAGGGTTAATTCTTGTGGGCACTTTTTATGTTGTATGTTGCATATTTCATTTTTGCACTACTTCATTAAAAGTTAAAAAAAATCAAATACACTCCCTAAGTCCCCGGAATAATTAAAACCCATCCGTGCAATTTATTGCACTGCAGCCTTCGGTATTTGTGATACCTCTGGCCAGCACTTATAGGTAAAGCTGTCGTGATTGCGCTACTGTATCCGTCGCCTAATATAGCTGCTACAACGACGTCTGAGCTTGTTCTCTATAAATTGTCGGGGAGAGAAAAGTTTGCCATTTTTTGCATTTTTTTACTCCATCCACTACCCTTAATCGCTCTTGTGTTTAGGCGTAAATCCTGACGAAGTATTCTTCATAGTGTTTATGGGAAGTTACGCCCCACGCATGAGAAGAATCTTCTATGGTAGGTGCCATCAACAAGGCGATTCCCTTTTAGTACTGCTTATGTTCCACGTATCGTATGATCTCTAAAACTCACCTATAGTCTCCCTCACGTAAGGGCGGGTGATTTTTGTTGATCTTTCTAAATACCTATAGTTTCTCTCACGTAAGGGCGGGTATTTTGTACGGTATAACGGCCTAGCAAAAGGTATATCGAAAGGGGGACCAATTGGTGTTATAAGGAACCTTCACTATGGCCGCTGTTGCAAAGTTGATGACTGATCCGCATCAGTTATTGAAAGGTCCAAATTATACACCATGGAAACATAAGATGAAGGCAATTCTCCAAATGGAAGATTTATGGGATATTGTTATTGGAGTAACATCTAGGCCTTCATCAGCATCAGGATCCACAACTCCTTCTGCTGATCAGATAGCTTTTGACAAGAAAGACAGTCGAGCAAAGGTGCTCATTTTGTTTGCTGTTTCAGATGAAGTGCAACCTCATATAGCTGACAAAGCAAGTGGTAAAGAGGCATGGGATGCCCTTAAAACCATCTATGAGGGAAAGAATGATTCCACCATTCTTCATATTCAACAACAACTTCATAACCTGAGTTTGAGACAGGGTGAAACAGTTGAACTCTTTCTGTGCAGAGTGTCTGAATTGAAAGAGAAATTGAATTCTTTAGGAGATTTTGTGGACGAAAAGCTTCTCATTTCAATTGTGATGAGAGCTTTACCTTCTCCATTTGATATGTTGATCACCTCCATCCAGGTGTCTCAAAGACAAATTACCTACATCAAGTTGGTCAATCTGCTTCAACAACAGGAGGCATGCCAACTTCACAAGGATGATTCTTCCAATACAGCCCTATACACCAACAGGAAGGGTTCTAGGAAGAAAGGTAATGGGCAAAAAGGAGGCAACTTTCAGAAAGGAGGAAATTCTCAACATGACATGAAAGGAAAAGGAAAACAACCTCAACAGAAGAAGAGGTGGTGCAAGATCTGTGAGAAAGACAACCATGACACCAACAGGTGTTGGCATAAGAACAAGCGGAAAGGCCAAAACAAACCACAAAATAAAAACAAGCAACCCCAGGTGAATGTTGATGTTGAAGAATATGACTCAGATTCTGAATGGGCACACAAGGTGCTCATGACTACCACAGATTCCACATAGAGGGATCCTGTTTGGTATGTCGATTCTGGAGCTAGCAAACATATGACTGGCGACAGATCGTGGTTTGAATCATTTGTGGCCAAAGAGGGCAAAACCGTCACCATTGCTGATGATAAAACCTACAGGGTGCAGGGAGAGGGTACAGTTTCAGTCACTCTTCCTGATGGCAAGTGTCAGATTGACAAAGTCCTCTATGTTCCAGGATTGGCTAACAATATTTTGTCAGTCACACAAATCCTGGATAGAAATATGGTTGTCAACTTTCGTGTTGAGAATGTAAATAAGTGTTGTACTATTACCAGGAAGGGTAAGCAGATTGCAACAACTTCATATAAGCACGGCTTATTTGCCCTAGATGCTATCTCTACTCCACATGTTGCCATGACTGTCTCTACCAAGGAGGCAACTTCCCTATGGCACAAGAGATATGGGCATCTTAGTTCCGCTACTTACTTGAGCTCGGTAAGTATGAGATGGTAAAGGGTCTTCCTTCCCTTTCTACCACATTGCCGAGTGTGCTCGACTGCTTGGCAAGAAAGCAGCATAGAGTACCATTTGAGAAGAGCTCAACAAGAGCATGAAAACCTCTGGAGTTAATTCACACCGATCTGTGCGGTCCTTTCACACCCAACAGTTGTGGAGGGAAGAGGTACTTTTAGTTATTCGTAGATGACTACTCATGAAAGATGTGGGTTTTCTTCCTCCAACTGAAATCCGAAGCTTTTGCATTCTTCCAGCAGTTCAAGAAATCCGTTGAGAAGGAGTCAGGAGCTTCTATTAAAACCCTCCGCTCAGATCGAGGGGGGGAGTTTACCTCTAATGAATTTTTTGCATTCTTAGATAAGCATGGAATCAAGATACAGTTAACAACTGCCTATACTCCTCAGCAAAATGGAGTTTATGAGAGAAGGAACCGTTCTATCATGGAAATGGTTCGTTGTATGCTCACAGGAGCTACTCTTGGGCAACAATATTGGGCGTAAGCTGTCACCACCTGCAGTATATCTGTTGAATAGGGCACCCACAAAGGCCCTAAAAGGAATGACTCCACAGGAAGCATGGAGTGGTCAAAAACCCTCCATATCTCATCTACATATTTTTGGATGTCACGCTTTCATGCACATACCGAAAGAGAAAAGGAAGAAGCTAGATGAGAAAACACTGAGATGTATTTTTCTTGGTTATGATGAGCACTCTAAAGGATATCATTTGATAGATCCTTTGACCAAGAAAATTCATGTCAGCAGAGATGTTGTCTTTGATGAAGCTTTCACATCACAGAGCACATCTAAAGTACACCTAGATCTTGTGGAATCTAAGGAAGAGAAGATTCCTTCGTCAACATAGACAGGAGGTCCTTCTACATCTTCTTCAACACCACCGAAGAAGAATCCAAAATGGTGTACAAATACAATCAGAGACGCAAATTTATCCACTCCAAATTTGAACTTGGATAGACCTCGTACACGTAGTATGGCTCAAAAGGAAAAAGAAGCCAAAGAAACTGGTGAGGTTGATGATCTTTGTCAATCTTTTGAGGAACTTTCTGTAACTCCACGTGCAGAAGTAGAGGATATGGATATTGATGATGACAGGGCGTTCATGTCTACCATAGATGATCTTGAACCTGCATCAGTGCAAGATGCTCTTAGTGAGCCTCAGTGGAAGGCCGCTATGGATACAGAGTATGAGTCTTTGATGAAAAATAAAACTTGGAAGCTTGTTGATCTGCCGCATGGAAAGAAACCCATTGGCTGCAAATGGGTATATAAAGTCAAGTACAAGGCAGATGGAACAATTGATAAGCATAATCCCCGTATTGTTGTAAAGGGCTATGCTCAAAAGGAAGGCATTGACTACGAGGAAACTTTTGCACCTATTGCTTGGATGACCACAATTCGAGTTATGTGTGCTATGGCAGCACAATATGGGTGGAAATTTCACCAGATGGATGTCAAAAGTGCCTTTCTAAATGGTGATCTCCAAGAAGAAGTCTACATGACTCAGCCAAAAGGATTTTAAGTGGAAGGCCAAGAGCAGAAGGTTTGCAAATTGGTCAAATCCTTATATGGTCTGAAACAAGCTCCTCGAGCTTGGTATATAAAAATGGACAATCACCTTGTGCAGCATGGATTTAAGAGATGTCCGTCAGATGCAAACCTCTATTTCAAGAAACAGGGTTCTGAGATAGTGTTGCTTGTACTCTATGTTGATGATCTGCTCATTACAGGGAGTTCAGAAACTATGATCTCTACTCTCAAAAGAAACTTGTGTAAATCTTTTGAGATGACAGATCTCGGACTTCTCCATTATTGTCTTGGTCTGGAATTCAGCCAGAAGGAGCACTCCATCAAAGTGTCTCAGAAAAAATATGCCAAGACATTGCTGGAAAAATATCGCATGACTGATTGCAAGCCAATGGCAACTCCGATGGAGAACGGACTTCAGTTATCACGATATGATGATTCACCTTAGGTAGATGGTACTCTCTATCGATGGTTGATTGGGAGTCTCATATATCTGACCAATACTAGGCCAGATCTCGTATTTGCTGTCAAATATCTTTCGAGGTTCATGCAGGAGCCTAATACCACTCATTGGAAAGCAACAAAATGTGTTCTTCACTATGTTCATGGTACTATGGAATATGGCCTAGAATACAAGAAGAACGACAAATTCTTCTTGCAAGGCTACATGGACTCCGACTATGCCGGATCATTTGATGATCGCAAGTCAACTTCTGGATACATTTTTCATCTGGGATCTGATCCTGTCTCTTGGCACGGCAAGAAGCAGTAGGTGGTTGGTATTTCATCAACAGAGGCAGAGTATCACGCCGCACGTGAAGCTGTGTGCGAAGTGATATGGTTGCATCGCATTCTTACAAGTATGGGCCATCCATCAAAATCTCCAATACACTTGTTTTGCGACAATCAGGGTGTTCTGAACCTCGTCAAGAGTCCAGTACATCATGAAAGAACAAAGCACATTGACACATAATGTCATTTCATTTGAGATGAAGTTCCAAAGCACCGAATTCAGCTTCAGCACATTCCCACCGATGCTCAAGTTGCAAACATTTTCACTAAGGCACTTGCACGTGTCAAATTTGAATTGTTTCGCAGCTCTCTTTGTATTGCAAAATGATGTAATCAGGGGGGGTGTTAGTATAGCTAGTAGTCATCCTATTACCCAAATAATGTAATAAGGTGGGATGTTAGCGTAGCTCAGCTTGTTATTACATTATAGGCATATATTGTTATTTGTTGTAACAACTGCTAATAATCGCCTTAGGTGGTTTCGTAGATTACGGGCTATTCTCAGGCCTGATTGTATTATTTATTCATCTAATGCAAAGGCTCCTATGTTCGCTGTTCTAACAAAAGTTGTAGCAATTTTGGCTTTCCCTACCACCCCCTTGTACATAAAATAAAAGAAAAGAGCTTTGCTTTTGAACAAGCTAAGGAAAAGAGCTTCAAAAGAAAACGAGGAGAGCTTCGCACCTGAGGCATTTACAGCACTACTTCGGGTGAAAATTTTGTGAAGTTGTATTGCCGAAGAAGAATGTAAGGGAGCTGATAAAAAGAGCTTCGGGCCCGAAGCGTTTCCAACAATTACTTCGGCTAGAGGACCAACGAAGCAGAACCCAAAGAAGCATTGAAGATTACTTCGCCAGGAAGTTGTCGAAACATCTACTTCGGGCCTCCTCATCATCGAACCATTTCTACTTCGACGAAAACCATAGCGAAGCATCCGCTTCGGCTAGTTTTCGATCGAAGCATTTTCAACCGAAGTTCTGGCAGCTGAGAAGAGCGAAACATTTTTGAAGGCAGGAATGTGTTTCGGCCGAAATCTCCCCGAACCACAATTTTGAACAAGGATCGCCGCGAAGCCTTTCTCCAAGGCATCAACGAAGCATTTGTGCCAACAAAACAACAAGGATGAAATCTGTTTCGGCACTCATCAACCCCGAAGCATTTTTGCGAAGCTCCATTTTGCGAAGTGCGAATCAAAGAGGAGTTATTGCTTCGGCCCGAATCCATTGCAATCGAGCGAAGCGCATTCACAGGCACGCACTCCAAGCCGGGTATTTTCTCGAGGCGATCAAGTGCCTCATAAATGCATTTTTTCATGCCCGATAAGCTCGCCGCTCATTTTTGGCAATTGGAAATGAAACATCATTCCCTGAAGGCGAACCCGAAAAGCATGGCAACCACTCGAGCACCGCACCCAGAAGCTAAGGACGCTTAGACGGCTCATCAATGCATCTTTCCATGGTTGACCCGATCACAGTTACCAGTTTTGGTAATGGATTTGAGAGCTCGATCACGAGAGCCGAGGGAGGCCAAATTCTCAGAGCTCGAGGGCGTACTTCGCCATCCTATGTAATTATGACTCAGAGGGTCGGGTCCTCTATAAAAACCCAAGCATTGTAATGGAAAAGGGGGGGAACTATCTGCTAAGAAAGTTGCTATAACTTGATGTCCTGCGATTAATACTAAAGAGCTTTGGGCTCCATTTCTCTCTTTTATGTTGCCTTATGTGCTTGATTCTTTTGTCTTTCTTTGTTTGCATACTGAGAAAGCTGAATCCTGCGTCCGATGTGCGATCGGGGATTGTACCCTGAAACTCGTCTGAAGGATACATAGGAGTGGAAAAACGTCATATTGGCTTTCTTTTATGCTGCCTTCTATGCTTGATTCTTTTGTCTTTCTTCGTTTGCCACACTGAGAAAGCTGAATCCTACGTCCGATGTGCGATCGAGGACAGTACCCTGAAACTCGCCTGAAGGATACATAGGAAGGTTGATATTGTGTTTCTTTCGTCTATTCTTGGTGTTCATTGCTTCTATTCAAGTTGTCAGTTAGTGATCGTGCTTCCTGTTCTCTCCCACTTTAAATCACCAATCTCTCTTCCCTTACCCCTTTTTATTTATTTCTCTAACCCTAACTCCTTTTATCTCTTTCCTGCACCCTTATCTCAAAACCCCAAAGTAGTTTAGCATAGGAGCCGACCTTTCTCCGAAGATTGGCATGAGGGGCATCTCTTCCCTTCGGCCTTTCAATGTTGGTCTAGGTCTAGGGTGCATACACCTACCCAAATCCTTTCCTAGGCAGATCTGATCGCCAACAGTTTCTGACACACCTGGTGGGACTCGACTATTCCAAGCTGATAAACCAAGGTCCCATATTTTAAACGCAAAACCCGTCTTCACCGGGGCCAATAGTTCTAACCTGTTCCCGGTGTGACCCGGTCAGTCTCACCTGACTAGTGGTAGTGAGAATCGATGCTCTCATTACCGAAAGACTCTTAGCATCTGGCGACTCTATTTACCCAAGAATCTTTAAGTCATAAAGACCAGTACCCAAATTTGTGCCTTCATGCAAACGAGATGGAGAGTTAAGAATAGAGGAGAGGAAACCGATTTCTTTGAGCTAGATATTGACGCCTTTGGGGAGAAATCAAGGTTGGTTACCCCCGAATCATTGTTACGTGGAACATCCTCGCAAGAGGTTGTTGTTGACGAACAAGGCCTGACTTCTGATAGCATAGTATCTAGTTTTCCTCCCAATCCTCCCAACTCACCGAAGCATCCTAGTGCCCCCATTCCTATTAATCATCCCATTAGCAATCAAGGAGGAGCTTCGAGGATTCCTGTTTCTCAAAATCTAGGGGCAAGTATGGCACAACAACAACAACAACAACAACAAATGCAACAGCAATCGCCACCCAGGAGGTTCCCATCATGGGATTCTTTGTCACCACTAAATCTAGCGGGACAAGGGCAAGTGCCACCTGCTGCAATAAAGAACATCCCAACGTTCGACGGAACTGGGAAGACTGCTCTGGAGCACATCCAGGACATAATCTCTCTGGCGGCAATCTACGATATCATAGAAGAACAAGTTATGGTAAAGCTTCTGGTTCTGTCCCTTAGAGGAAAACTCCTCTACTGGTATAGATCTTTACCGCCCGGTGCTATTACGGGATGGGACCAGTTAGCCGGGCAGCTGATGGGAAACTTCAATGAGTCCTCCGATCCTACCTCTCTCCTGCATCAATTCACTTCAATCCAGAGACATCCACAAGAGGAGATCGTAGACTTCAATGTTAGGTTCGCTCGAACCTGGCAGAGAGTACCAGTTGGACTTCGGCCAACCGACGAAGCTGCAACATATTATTTCCTTCGAGCTTTCAACCCTGATATCAGTATCATGGTAAGATATTCTAACATCAATACTTTTCCCTAGTTGTATGAGTTAGCCAAGAAGGAGAAAATGGATTTGATAGCTGTGGGCAAGCTTCCCCAAAGGATGTTGATGCCAATACTTCCCGAATTTCCTCAATCCCAGTATGCAAGCGCAGCCGCTTCATAGATCTCTCCAACCCTTGCACTCCCGATCTCATCTTGGAACCCGAATCCTATTGTGTCTCAAATCACCGCTCCACAAATTCATTTTCCCACATTTTCAACTCCATAGCCCACTGTCACTTCGGCATTCCCTGTACTACCAACACCACCTCAACATCCTGCCCTGCCTCCAATACCGACCATGGCTTCGTTGCCACTCGTTCCAAAAGCCGATGATATACAAGCTAAAATCCTGCAAGAGATGCAATCTCTGAACTCCATAGTTCAGACGTTGTCCAACGACATGACCATTGTGAAGAAGAAGCAAGCGCAACAAGAATTTCTACCAAGAAGGTCTTATCCTACACCGCGCTTACCAAAGATCAAGCAGTCCAACAAGGGAAGGCTTCGACAAGAAATGTTGTGATTGATGAAGCTCCAAGCACTTTCGATTATGTATATTGGTGCTCTACGTGCAATGATCCGCATGAAGAGAATACCTGCATGCTGCACCAACACTATGTACAAACGCTGGCAAGCAGTAGTCATGGCGGTCAAGTCAACGTCATCAGACAAATGAGTCAGAACCTGGCGATTGGCGAAGAGGAGCCGATTGTGGTGCTTACCAGAGGAGGGAAGAAGGCAATTGAAGTGGATGCTACTCAGATGGCCCCCTTAAAAGTACACGCTCGACCCAAGAAGGGACAACCATCTTCTTCAGCCCCTAACAAAGTTCCTTCGCCTGCATCGATCAAAGAAAAAGCTCAAAAGGCCTCTATCGAACCATCTCAAGCAGAAGCTAAAGAGCAGGCTAAGGAAAAGCTCAAGTTTCCTTCACTAACTAAGAGACAAAGGGTTGAGGCTATGGAGTAGTACCACACCAGATATGAGCCGAGAAAGGAACCCGAGGTGCTCCGGCCCCTGGCGTACAACATTGTGGAGGAGTTAAAGAGGATTCCAACCAAGATCAGCTTGTACGATGCACTGCAACTACCTGGACAAGTGGACCTACTGCAAGAATCATTGAAGATGACTAAAGCAAAAAATGCAGCACCGCTTGCTCTTGTGCAGACCCTATCCACATCCATTACGGGGAAGAACAGACCACCTCCATTCTACCTATCCCTACAAATGGAAGGGTATATTGTACATAACTGTATGATCGACTCTAGTGCTGCGACAACTGTCATGCCGAGAGCAGTCTGCGAAGAAATAGGGATGGAATATACACGAAGCAGCCAAGGTGTACTCCAGTTGGATGGTACCCCAGTGAAGACTATAGGAGTGATCAAAGACATTCCTATTCGACTACATAAGATGCCTCAGATCACGGTCATACAAGAGGTAGTGGTCGTTGACCTGGAACCATACTTCAGTATGTGCTTGTCAAGGGAATTCACAGCAAAGTTGGGCGGATATCTGTCTATGGATTACTCTCATCTGGAGATTCCATTCAAAGGAAAGAAGGTGAAGATCTACAATGAAAAGCCTTCTTCTTTCCTTGTGCAGAAGATGGCCGAAGAAGAGGGCAGCGATCCAGTGAATGTAATAGTGGAGCAAATAGAGCAAGAGGACCTGATTGAGGAATCTATTGCACAACTAAGTTATGAAGATGAGTTCTCATTGGCAGACTTTAATGCCATGGTAGAGACCGAGATGGGATGTTATACTATCACCAAGCCCGAGAAACACACTCAACCAGAGAATAGAACAAGTGCCCAAGAAGGACTATGGAAGTTGTTCTTCGACGGCGCCCGATGTAAAAACGGCGTTGGGGTAGGGATTCTTCTAGTTTCACCATCCGGAGAGCAAAAGGAGTATTGCTACCGGTTGCTATGGAGCTACACTAACAATGCAGCAGAGTATGAAGCATTATGCCTAGGACTCAAGAAAGCAGATAAGTTAGGCATAAGGCACCTCCAAATTTTTGGAGATTCTGAACTGGTTTGCAACCAGGTCACAAATAGATGTACTTCAAAAAAGCATTATCTAAGGTCATACCGCAACAGGGTATGGGACCTGTGTGACCAGTTCGAGTCTCTCAATCTGCAGTCTATCCCACGGGAAAAGAATCGACATGCCGATGTTCTGGCATCCATTGCAGCCAAGTACTCTCCCACAGAAGACATGGTGCACAAGCCCAAAGCTGTGAGGATGATCTACAGACCCTCTATCCCAGACAAAGATTTACATTGGCAAGTCTTTGACAATGACGCACGGATTGTAAATTTCATGATTCAAGAAGCCACCACAGTCGAAGACAGGAGCCCTGATGAAGAAGGATATGAGGGGCTAGTTCAATTGAAGAACAACTGCGTTCCCAAGGGACTGGTCACTCTTGAAAGCCTCTTTGATCAGAATGATCGAGCACTCTCTCACATGATCAAAGTTAATGAAAAGCAGTATCGAGATTTAGAGCTTGAACCTGGAAAGGCAATAAAAGTTGGAACTGATTGCACTTTAGAAGAGATAGAACAGATCCAGACTCTGTGCAGGAGGTATCCAGATATAATTGCTTGGTCTTATCAAGACCTCAGAGGATATAATCCGTAGCTGATCCAACACACGATCGAATTACAGGAGGGGGTCAAACCCTTTCGACAAAAGCAAAGGCCGGTTAACCTAAAGATCGAGGTCCTGATGAAGGCCGAACTTCTAAAAATGCTTGAGGCGAAGATAATTTATCCCATCAAGCATTCTTCTTGGGTAGCGAACCTAGTCCCCATCAAAAAAAAGAACGGAGATATACGGTTATGCGTGGACTTTCGCAACCTGAACCAGGCTTCTCTCAAGGACCACTATCCTCTTTCGCAAATCGATCAGATTTTGCACTCGGTGGTCGGAGCTCAACGCTTCTCCTTGCTCGATGGTTTCTCTGGATACAATCAGATCTGGGTCAGGGACGAAGACCAGCACAAAACAACGTTCACCACCAAGTGGGGGACATTTGCTTACCAACGAATGCCATTTGGCCTTTCGAATGTTGGTGCCACTTTCCAGAGGGCGATGGACCTAGCTTTTGGTGAGCTTCTGAATAGGGTTATCATCATCTATCTAGATGACATGACCGTTTTCTCTCGAAGAAGGGAAGATCACCCACTACACCTACAACAAATTTTCAAAAAATGTCGAGAGTTTGGCATCTCAATCAATCCAAGGAAGTCCATATTCGTAGTCAACGAAGGAAATTTGTTGGGACACGCAATATCAGAAAAGGGACTCGCTGTAGATCCCGACAGAGCCGAGGCTCTAACGAAACTCCCACTCCTAGCAGACAAGAAAGGACTTCAATATTTCTTTGGCCAGATTAACTTCGTGAGGAAGTTTGTCCCTGATTTTGCCCAAGTCGTCAAACCAATGACCGGACTTTTGAAGAAGGGCGTCGAATTCATCTGGATAGAAGAAAGAAGGGAGGCATTTGAAGAGATTAAGGCCCGAATCGCTCAAGCGTCGGTCCTAATCAACCCTGACTATAGTCGAGATTTTATCCTGTATGCCATAGGTGAGCCCGAAAGCTATGCTGTGGTCCTGACGCAAAAGGGGGAAGACGGTGAAGAGTGTCCCATCGCGTTTCTGAGTCAAGTGATCAATCCCCATGAAGAGAAATACAATTTCATAGAGCCAAGGTGCATGCAGTAATGAAGTCTCTCCGGAAGTTTAAGCAGTTCATCTCCCAAAGTCGGGTTACGATCTTTGTCATACACCCCGACGTGCACAATTTCATCATCTAGGGAGAATTGGGAAGCAAGAGAGTCGGTTGGGTGAACAAGATACAGGAATTTGACATTGAGATCAGGCCCACGAAACTGGTTCACGGTCGCGCATTATGTCAAGCATTGGCGAAGAGCGCAGCGGCCGAAGCGACCGAATTTCAAGGGGATGACTCACCGGTCGAAGGATGCTTCGCGAACCAGGAAGCGGATGAAAAGGACTGGGTCAGAGAGATAGTCGACTACTTTAACATCGGCAGATGTCCTTCACACCTAAATGCTTCGCAGCAGAGGCATTTCAGGATTCGGTCTGCCCGATATTCCTTGCGCCCCGAAGGCCTGTTCTTCAAGAACATTGATGGTGTCCTTCTTAAGTGCATCAAAGATGATGATAAAAGGAGAGTCCTGGGAGAATTTCATTCAGGGCTATCCGGAGGTCACTTCGCAGGGAGAACAACGACACTGAAGATAATCAAGGCGGGTTATTATTGGCCCACTCTTTTCATCGATGCCTTCGTCGTTTGTCGCAGATGCGAGCAGTGTCAAAAGTTCGTTGGACGAAGCAGAAATGCTTCGATGCCCCTTCGTACGATACAAGTAGAGACACCCTTTCAACAATGGGGGCTCGATTTCATAGGGGCTATATCACCGAACTCCTCTACGGGACATAAGTTCATCCTAACCGCAACTGATTATTTCACCAGGTGGGCCGAAGCGATCCCTACGAAACATGCAGATCAAGAGACTGTAATCGCCTTCCTAGAAAGTTTGATCACCAGGTTTGGCATTCCCGAGGCAATCATTACGGACAATGGTCCTGGGTTCTCAGGTGCCAAAATCAATGATTTCTTCTACAAACATGGGATATACCATAAGGTCTCCTCCAACTACTATCCTCAGGGCAATGGACTGGCAGAATCCACCAACAAGACCTTGTTGAGAGTGCTAAGGAAGCTTATAGAGCAAAACAAAAGGTCTTGGCACCTCCTTCTAGATCGGGCCCTATGGGCCGATCGAATTTCTATCAAGAAGTCAATCAAGACTTTGCCTTATGCCTTAGTCTATGGTAAAGAGGCCATCTTGCCCACCCATGTGGAGATCCTTGCACTGCAGCTGCTAGAAGAGGAAGATGGAGTTAGTCCAATGGAAAGCAGATTAGCCCAGCTATTGCAGCTAGAAGAAGATCGCGAAGAAGCCTACCAGAACTTCGCTAAGCATGCTCAGGTCACCCAAGGTTGGTTCAGAAAGAAATCATCCGATCGCACATTCAAAGTAGGAGATTTGGTATGGAAGTGGGACTCCTGGAAGGCTAAGCCTGGGAATCACGACAAAATGGACGCCTTTTGGGATGGGCCGTTCGAAGTTGTGAAGGTGAACTCGGCCAACTATTTCATCCTCAAAGATGCAGATGGCCAGGTTTTACCGATCTCTGTCAATGGTCTTCATCTGAAGACTTTTTATCGTTAAAGCAATTCAATTTCTCTCTTTAAAAAAAAAAAAAATCGGTAACATCAAGAATCTACTTCGGGAGCTTTTGGTGCGAAGTAGCGAGTGCGAGGATGTTCGCAGTGAAACAATTCACCCTCGCAAGGCCGAACAATATCCGAAATAAAGGCATGGAAAATGCCTCACAAAAGAAATGGTCCGAAGATAGTTTTCGAAGCAGAACTTGGCGAAGTAATTCCCAAGAAAAAGGGGGCTTCGGTAGAAAAGCGGCGACGCAGCACGGGAGAAATACTTCGGGCCCAAAACGCAGAAGATCAGCCCGAAGAAGAGGTTCGCTATGAAGCATTTCCAAGTTCGACCTCAGCTTCGCCGAACCAATAATGCGCAAGGCGGGAGCATTTAAAGCATCTCTCGAGAAATGTGTCGACTACCACCTTGAAAAGAGCTCGAAGCGGATGAATTTAAGGCAAAGGTGGCGGGGCATGTCCCGAGGCGATTCAGTTGGGAGAAAAGCCCGCGCCCGAGTACAAGATGTGCTTCCAATGCGAGGTGTAATCATCAGGGCAGCGTGACCTCACGTACGATGCTGCCAGATAGCCAATCGGATGGCACAACAATTTCCTAGGCCATGAGCATAGGTTTAATTATGGCAAGAGCCATAAATAGGGGTAGTTGCCCCTTAAGGCTATAAAACACGAGCTTCAGCAAGAAAAGGGTTATTTGTAAAGTGCAAGATTGAGAGCCCATTGCTAGCCCATGAATTCGGTTGCCACTCGTTGTGAGACTCCCTACGAAACATTCTGTGCTGCTAGTGTCACTGCCATAATCATACAACATGGGAAAGAAAAGCTCTACGCAGAGAGGAAAGGAGCCAGAGGTGACAGTTCCCAAAAAAATGAAAGGTTCGGAGGAGAAAAAGCAGAGACCTAAGAAGGTCAATCCGAACCTCCACCCAGAAAAGCAGGTTGTGGAGGAAATGGAAGAATCCGAGGACAAACAACTTATAGAGCCACCAATTGATAGGTGGGAGAAAATCAAAGATACGAAACTCTCAAGAAGCATGGCCGAGCTCAGGTATACCATTGATTTTATGAGGAGCAGGCTCTCTATGGACAACAAGAGGGCCGCAGCATACTATTCATAGATTTATTGGTATCTGACTCCTCCTACGCACCATTGCCCTGAGCTGATCTATGCCATCGCATAGAACTACCAACCAGCTTCCAGGCATGTGCTGAACACCGCTAGTCATAAGTTATTCTTTGTCTTGAAGGAGGATCTACAAACAGCTTTCACGTCACAACAAGGGTCGCCCAAGGGATATACAGTTCGCAATGTCATTTTAAGCGAACAAATGGAGAGGTTCACCTCGAACAACTATGTGTTGAAATTCCTGCGAGAAAACCTCAAAAGCGGGCTCCCTTCAAGCAAGCTGCCCCAAATGCCCCTACCCTTGGAAGCCTTCAAGAACACAAACATTTTTTCCATCATCGCATGGGTGGCGGGTTTGTCAACCGATGCTTTGGTGCACCCTTGGCAGGTGTCTCTGGCCGAGTGTATTTCCAGAGGGGAGTTCTATGCCCCCGATGCTTCGAGGCCGAACACCAACCCAGTATTCTTTGACTGGGTGGAATGGGTAGCCCAAAACCTGCACACGCGGCTTGCCACGATGAAGAGTTCTGGAGCGGAGCAGCATTTCAGCCCATGTTCTTTCCTTGTCTGGTTATTCTTTTATCACACATAAAAATTTCCCCCATGTTGTGATTACATCAAGTGGCGAGGATGGAAATCCTTTGCCTGTATACCAGTGGACTCACCTCCTATTGAGGTCAGAGTCCTATTATTCTTTCAATCAACAATTCTTGGGGCCTGCCATGCAATTGTTGATAGGGTCTAGCCCTCGGGTGCCCCTCAGTCTGAGAGACAGGGTGGTGCAGGCAAAAAAGGGGGATATTTTTCAACTCACACAGGGGCTTGTGATACGCCTATTCGGCTTCGTAGGAAAGCCCTTCCTGCTGCCGGTTTTCCCATTCGAGTACCAATTCGCACTGGAGGTCGCTCGACAGAGCGACGCGACCAATGAAGTTTATGGCCACGGCCGGAAGTGGGCACATACTTGTGACTTTCCCTTTAGGATGGGAGTGATTGAATTTTTCACCTTGAAGCAGAACATCTTCCTGGAGGAAAAGCTCGCTAGTTTCGGCCTGCTCCAGATTCCTCAGAGGTGGCTTTATGATCCTCTAGGAGTGATGAAGGATCACTTGAAATGTAAAAATTTTCATGTCTGCCCCCACCCCGAAATAATGGAGCAGAGAAATAATCCCAACGGGAGAGACCTGGAGTGGCATTTAGAAAAAGTGAGGACATTACCTCCCTGGCACAATTTTTATCCCATGGAAATAGAGTTTGATCCTGACCAGTATCCCTTCCCAACTCCAGACTCCACATTCTGGAGGAAAGCCAAAGATGATCTAAAGGAAGAATTGAAGAACTGGGATGAGGAACAGCTGAGAGACTGGTGGATAATGAGGGTCCATCGCCGAAAGATGAATTCTTATGGACTCTTGGCGATAGATAGGGACTTCGCGATCATCTATGAAACCAATGTCGGATCGTGGAAGCCCATATCCTTCACCGACTTCATTCCTCCAGCTGCCCCAGGATCGGGCGAGAGCCCAGGGAGGACCGATGATGCCTCAGGGAGGCAATAAAAAGTTGAAGCTGCACCAAGGGCGCTACCACAAGGACCATCAGAGGACACAAGCACCGAAGAGACAGAGCAACCGTTGGAGAGGAAAAAGTGGAAAAGGCCAGAGCAAGTTCAAGTGCCTCCGAGCCACCCGAAATGACCCCGCACAGGGCATCCGAGTGCTCCTGTCGAGCAGCCTGCACCAGGTCCGGCCGAAACAAATGTTGAAGGTGCAGAACCACCAAGTACCGAGATGGTCCCAGACTTAGACATCATTGATGTGGAGGAACTCCTCCAACCATAAGGGGACCCTGAAGTGGAAGTTGTAGAGGTCGAAAGTGCCAAAATCTAGGACGAGTAGGAGCCGATTACGTAAGAAGTCACCACGGCCGCTCTGCTAGGAGGGCACGCAGGTATGCATTCTCCACCCTTTGCCCTCACCTCTCACACATCCACCATGGTCCCGACCAAAATTTTTCTCAGCCTCCCCTGCAAGGTCAATCGCCCCTCCACGTCATGCCCATGGCCGTTCCAAGTTCACCCTGCGCTTTGCCTAGCCACACTTCACCCGAGTCATCCGGCCAAGACAAAGCTGCCAAAACTTCTTCGCCCACTCACTTCACCGATCCTTAGTCCTCAATCAGGGCGAAGATAGCACTCTAACGCCGAACCCCGTGGCCCATGCCCCCATCATACAAGGCATTTCCCCACTCGTCGAAGCCCCAGCCACACCCGTCGTCGAGCCTTCTGGCGAGGCATCCCCCATTAATTCATTATATTTGTTTACCCCCTCGGCTGGAGATCCAGCCTTATTTGAATCCCAATTATCTACAATAAAGGAAACCCCTCTAGCTGAAAAGCTCTTGCAAGCCCGCCAGAATACTGAGAAAATGCTGAAGGAGGCGAGAAAGAAGAGAGGGCGCTCATTGGCTCAAGTTGAAAAATGTGTTGTCTTCGATTTGAAGGCCGGGAAGCTGCATAAGGTAAAGAAGATCCCCAAAGTCCAGAAGCCTCTGGATGAAATGACTCCAGCGGATTATGATTACCAAGACAAATCTAAGGACCTGGAGCATTTGAACGTGGACAATGAATCAACTTCCATGCATATCAGGATCGAAACCTTTTGAGCACATGCGAATATCGCTAATCAACGTAGATTTGAAGTAGAGAGTGCTAATATCAAGCTAGAGGAAGAGCTGGCGAGGACCCGGTCCAAGTTAGCAGAAGCTGAGGAGCAGTGCAAGCTGATGAGGAAGGAAGCACATGCCCTAAAATTGCAGATACAAAAATTGGAATGTACAGCTGAAAATCGAGCACAAAGACAGGCCGAGAATGACCTGAGGGCCAAAGAGCTTGAAGGAAAAATCTTGTAGATGCAGAATCAGCTGTACGAAAAGGAAGGGTTAGGGCTGTGCGACAGGAGCAGAATCAAGGAAATTCGCTCGCACTTGCTAAAAAACTTTAGATCTCGGGCCTCCAGTGCCCTTTCAATTTTGGCCTACATTGTAGAAGCCCGAAGTGCCGCTGTCGAAGGAGGTCCAATCATTGATGAGATAACTCAAAAATCTAGAAGCCGACTCAAATTAGCTTTTGATGTCCACAGCACAAAATATCAACACTTGCAGATCCCTACAATGAGTCGGATAGCTAGGGATTGGTCCATAGCCCGGGCCACAGTTCGTGCCTTCTTCTCCAAGGTGTGAAAAACTCAGAAGGCAAAGGACCTCCTAGACGTGTTCGAGAATGAGCAGCGCACATCAATGGGCTATTTTCAAGATCTCTCTTCCATGGGTTTCTCGAGCTTCACAGATAATGATGGGAATCTCCTGACCAAGGAAGAGATCAAGCCGATATGGCTTCAATTTGAGAGTGACGTCTCGAAGATAGACGGATGGGTGGAACCAATAACCGAAAGACAGGTCATAGATTTTCTTCTGAGATACTGTAAGATCGTGGCTTGCCTGAATGATCTGTATACCAGAGCCCAACATGCTGACATCGGGAAGATTGATCGGTTCCACATTTTGATCAAGGCTCTGCAAGATCTAGAACCCTTCTCGAAGAGTGCCTGGTCTCAGGTTCGCCGAACTATGAAGAAAATCCATGAACGTCTTGATCCATCGCCACAACAAGGAGGCCGCCCCAGAAGAAGCCGCGCCAGCGAAAGAGGAAGCAGAAGAAGAAGAAGAAGAAGAGAAGAAGAAGCAGAAGAAGAAGGAGAACCAGTTGTGGAAGCGCTCCTAGAGGGAGTAAGAGGAGAAGGGTCTGGAGGTGACTCTGGCCCAATGGATCAAAGCTAAGGGTTCTCCCATCGAGATGAGCTCGTTGCCCCATGAGCCGCCAAGAATGTTGACAATTTTGTCACATTATTCAAGGGGTAAAAAAGAAATCAAATTTTTGTACAGTGTTTTGTAAAGTATTTCTTTGTTGTTTTTATTTTGTGAAAGTTGCAGCAATTTTGGCTTTCCCTGCCACCCCCTTGTACATAAAATAAAAGAAAAGAGCTTCGCTGCCGAACAAGCCAAAGAAAAGAGCTTCACCGAAGGAAAACGAGGAGAGCTTCGCACCCGAGGCACTTCCAGCACTACTTCGGGTGAAAATTTTGCGAAGTAGTATCGAAGAAGAATGCAAGAGGGCCGATAGAAGGAGCTTCGGGCCCGAAACATTTCAAATCACTGCCTCGGGCGGAGATCATCCGAAGCGGCATTCAGAAGAGCAACTTCGCCGAAGGAGAAAATTCTAGGCCACGATTCAAGTTTGACCAAGGTAAAAGGACTTCGGGCCCGAAGCGTTTCCAACAATTACTTCGGCTAGAGGACCAACGAAGTAGAACCCGAAGAAGCATTGAAGATTACTTCGCCAAGAAGTTGCCGAAACATCTACTTCGGGCCTCCTCATCACCGAACCATTTCTACTTCGACGAAAACCATAGCGAAGCATCCGCTTCGGCTAGTTTTCGACCGAAGCATTTTCAACCGAAGTACTGGCAGCTAAGAGGAGCGAAACATTTTTGAAGGCAAGAATGTGTTTCGGCCGAAATCTCCCCAAACCACAATTTTGAACAAGGATCGCCGCGAAGTCTTTCTCCAAGGCATCAGCGAAGCATTTGTGCCAACAAAACAACAAGGATGAAATCTGTTTCGGCACTCATCAACCCCGAAGCATTTTTGCGAAGCTCCATTTTGCGAAGTGCGAATCAAAGAGGAGTTATTGCTTCGGCCCGAATCCATTGCAACCGAGCGAAGCACATTCACAGGCACGCACTCCAAGCCGGGTATTTTCCCGAGGCGATCAAGTGCCTCATAAATGCATTTTTTTCATGCTCGATAAGCTCGCCGCTCATTTTTGGCAATTGGAAACGAAACATCATTCCCTGAAGGTGAACCCGGCAAGCATGGCAACCACTCGAGCACCGCACCCAGAAGCTAAGGACGCTCAGACGGCTCATCAATGCATCTTTCCGTGGTTGACCCGGTCACAGTTACTAGTTTTGGTAATGGATTTGAGAGCTCGATCACGAGAGCCGAGGGAGGCCGAATTCTCAGAGCTCGAGGGCGTACTTCGCCATCCTATGTAATTATGACTCAGAGGGTCGGGTCCTCTATAAAAACCCAGGCATTGTAATGGAAAATGGGGGGAACTATCTGCTAAGAAAGCTGTTGTAACTTGATGTCCTACGATTAATACTAAAGAGCTTTGGGCTCCATTTCTCTCTTTTATGCTGCCTTCTGTGCTTGATTCTTTTGTCTTTCTTCGTTTGCATACCGAGAAAGTTGAACCCTGCATCCGATGTGCGATCGGGGACTGTACCCTGAAACTCGTCTGAAGGATACATAGGAGTGAAAAACATCATATTGGCTTTCTTTTATGCTACCTTCTGTGCTTGATTCTTTTGTCTTTCTTCGTTTGCATACCGAGAAAGCTGAATCCTACGTTCGGTGTGCGATCGGGGATTGTACCCTGAAACTCGCCTGAAGGATACATAGGAAGGTTGATATTGCGTTTCTTTCGTCTGTTCTTGGTGTTCATTGCTTCTATTCAAGTTGTCAGTTAGTGATCGTGCTTCCTGTTCTCTCCCACCTTAAATCACCAATCTCTCTTCCCTTACCCCTTTTTATTTATTTCTCTAACCCTAACTCCTTTTATCTCTTTCCTGCACCCTTATCTCAAAACCCCAAAGTAGATTAGCATAGGAGCCGGCATTTCTCCGGAGATTGGCACGAGGGGCATCTCTTCCCTTCGGCCTTTCAATGTTGGTCCAGGTCTAGGGCGCATACACCTACCCAAATCCTTTCCTAGGCAGATCTGATCGCCAACAGTACATCTATTTTTTATTACCAAATTGATGTCACTATGACCTATTACAATTTTGTTGCTTGATTCATTTTTGCTTACCTGTCCTATATAACCAATACCTTCACATTTTGGTCTTATTATTGGTACGAATGGTTCTTTTATGCCTTGTTCATGTTTTCCCAAGCTTTTCTATTTATAGCCCATTTTATTAAGCAATTTAGAACCAATATTCTTAGTATGCTTCTCAAAATGGATAAATCTATCATCATATTACTTAAGATAAATTTGAGCATCACTATTCCTATCATCATTTGAGTCTATGTCATAATCTATTATAATAGCATAAGCTCTCTCTGAAAAATCATGAACCATGTTCAAGTCACTTTCACTCGAAAATGGATCACAGCATGCTTTTTTTCCTACTCACAAATATCATTAGTATAACAACATTCATTCATGGACTTCAAATCATTTGTGTCATAAAAAATATCTTTCTGCAATGGCTTGTTTCCTTGTACTTTGATTTTGGAAATATTGAGAGTAATAATCCCCTTGTATATTATCTTCAATAAACAAGTAGGTATAGTGATAAATTTTTCATGGTATTCATTAGCATCATTAATGACTCCTTGTATGCATTGTTGGAGTAACAAAAAATATCCTTTTTGAACTTCTTCAAGAATGGGATTTAGTTCTTTTATCACTTTGTTTGAAACATAATTTTCATCTTCTTTAACTTCTTGCCATTTTTTTTGTAAAATACTTTGTTTCTTACATTTTGGTATTTTTTTTTGTTCCTCTTCTTTTCCCATTAATTTATTTTTCCTTTGTACCTCCAAACTTAAAAAAAACTCAAATTAAAAAATTAAAAAAACCTAACTTTTCTCTCAAAAACTTTTCCTCTCAATTTTTTTTTTGTCCTTATGCCTCCTAAAAACAAATTTCCAAAAAATTATGTTTTTTTTCTCATGCTAGACTGCCCACTTCTTGGGTGGCTGTCTAGCCTGCTCGACCGCGCACTCGTAGTTGACCAATTTTTGTTTGATTGCGCACTCACCAAAAAAAAACTTTCAGGTAACAAAAAAATAGCCACGTAAACATCACCCATTGGAAAATGTTCCAAATGGGTAGGGTTTTCAAAAATATTCTCAACCCTAGCCAGCCGCGTCCATGCAATTTAACCTTTATTTCATTTACATTGCACATGATGGACGTTACGCTTTTCTAGCGATATCCACCTACTTTTGTAAATTCAGATCTCCAACGTTTCTCCCATGTAGGCAAATTCGAGCACATAGGAATCGAACCGCAGGTGGACCTCGAGCCATGTAGTGTAGAGGGTGAGAAGAATTTGCAATATGTCGATGATTGGGGAGCTTTCGCATGGAAAAAGAGGGTATTTTTTCTGTTGAAGTTGCTAAATTTTAGAATCCACCGTTCCCTAGCGACCATGCAAAATCAATTTGACATAATATTTGCCTGAATAAGTTATAGTCGAGTTCTTGGCTAGAGCTTATTGGTCAAATAAAACCCATCTAGTGCTTTCTTGAGCTTCATTTTTGAGTTGTTCCATTACAGCAATCTTGCACAATTTTGCAGTGGCCTTGGATACCAACAAAGGAAAACTAACAGGAACTATTGCTTCATAATCTGTTTTAGGAATTTGGTCTCCAGGGTTTGCACTTGTCTTCAAGAAAGTCTTGCTGAGCCTTCATTCTGGTGTAGTGACAATCAAAAAATAGTGCTCTAAAAAAGTGACAGACTGAAGCACTTTATTTCCTTTTCTGTTTTCTCCTTGAGAACGTCCAAGCTTTCCTCTAAATTTTTTTTCCAGTAATGCTCTCCTCTTCTAAAAACACTTTGGTGGGTAAACCTCTCTGTTGCACCACATTGAATTTTATTTGTGTCTGTCGGCATATTCTACTTATTTATTCATTCTTTCTGTGGGCTTTGCAGGAGTCAAACTTGTAACTTTTTGCCATTAAAAAATTGGACTACAATTTTTTCAGTTCACCTAGCATGCAACTTGTGAATTTCAATGCGAAGTGATAGATGTTTCTTAGGTGAGCAAAATAGGATGAGTTTTTGTCAAAGAAGAAACTGGGTCTAATTCAAAATATCTTTGAGACCTCCTTACCTGGGTCATCTATTCTTCTATCTTCAAATGAGTCATATATTCTTCTATTTTCAAATGGGCATGTCGGTTTCATGGTCACGATTATTCCAATTGTGTAAACAACCTTGCTATGATACCATGTTAGAACATGACACTGTTTCATGTTAATCAAAATCATAACCAGGATCGCTATAACACAATAATATGTTATTGAAAGAATCATAACAAGACCATAATATTATTACACATGAAATGGACACATAAATATATCACAAAATAGAGATCTTCATGTATTATTGCTTTCATGCTCAAGATGATACAACCAACCATAGAGTGAGTGTTATCTCGTCCTCAAAATCTTGCTCTTCCCTACAAATTTGGGAAATGCAATATTTCACATTTTTATCATTAAGACAACCTCTCAACATGTCACATATCAATATGACTCTTCATTCTCTCTTTTGACACATGCACTTTCACAAGGTGACACATACACCAAATAATGTAATACTCTCAACAATAATGTGTTGTATGTAAAAATGAGGAGAAGAGTATAGACCATCTCTTGGGTCACTATTTAATAGTTTATAAATATATTTTGTAAATGCATTGTGATGAATGGTTAAAGCAATGAAAAAACACTTTTAAAAGTGAGGCTTTATAGACAATCTAGGATATATCAAAATATACAATACTTTGGATTGTATAGTTGGAAATAACCAAATAATACTTAAAAAAAGGAAAGTAATTTAGAGATAATGAAAATGAATATGGGTATAGAAGAAACAAAAAAAAAGACAAATATTATGAAGTGGAATTTGTCAAATTGAATTTTAAAGAGTCATCTAAAGGAAATCCATGACCATCAGGAAGAGGAATAATTAAAAATAACAGAGGAGAGATTTTATCTCATTACACTTTTAATAGTGAATTTAAGGAAATGAAGCAAAAGCTTGGGTAGCTTTGGAGGGGTTAAAAATATATAGATAAATAAAATAGAATAGAAAATAGATGGAAGGTGGTTCACTAATAGTAGTAAATGCAATATTGAGGATAGCAAAAGCTCCATGGAACATACAAGAGATAATTGTAAAAATGCAATACCTTGCTATAGAGTTTGAAGAAATCATGTTTACACATATTTAAAGGGAAGAAAAAAATTACAAATAGGCTAGCCAATGGAGGGATCTTAATAGAGGATTATAAAATTAAATTATTGTTTTTTATGGTTAGAGGAAGTAGTAAGTTTAGCTAAAGCTAAAAAGAACATGTTAACTCTCTAAATCAAATAATGATTAAGAAATACTTTAATATTTTCCTTTGGTATTTACTATATTTTAAAACATAATATATTTTCATATAAACTATTTATTACAACTCTTATGGCTGCATTTATGCTTTAGGAAGGAAACTAGCAATCTAGATCTAGTAAAGCGGACTATGATAGAATAAATTTTTGGAAATATTAATCTACTAAAATGTAATGTGTAGATAATAGAGGTGGATTTTTGGTATTGTGAAGGTGATTATAGGAAATATTAAGAAGAAGAATGCTAAATTTTGGAATAATTATATTCAACAAAAATGAAAAAATATGCTGAAAATGAAAATCAAGAATATAGACTTTTTATGAAAAAATATGTAGGTATATAGCTATAACAACTCAATTGATATGAGAACTGAATTTGTTTGTAAAATCTCAAGCTCTAAAGAAGAGAGTTGTGATTTTTCAAGGGTGGGGGACCCACGTACAACCCCTTCTTCTCTAGCAAAGAAAAAATAGTAATTTAATATTTATTTTTTATATTAATAAAAGATAAATAGTTTAAGATACCTAGGTGCTAAGAATATTTGTAGGCTAACAAAACTTCCATAGTATTTGATCAATTGAAACTAGAGAGACGATAATTTACCTTGATGTGTCTAATACAATATACAATATAAGTAAAAATTATATTATAACCTAATTTATTCAAATACAATCTCTAACAATATAAATGTTTTAATAAGTTATACAATCCATCCAATAAAATACATTAAAGCCAAATTACATATTTGATTTATCATCTAATAGAATATTTTGGTCTTCAATGGAAGATTAAATACCTTCGTTTTATCATTATTGTCTTCCATTAACTCATACCTAGAAATATAAATTTGAAATAGATCAAAATATCTATTTAGCAATTTTTATAACCGTTATGCTTATTTAGCATAATTATGATAAGACAAAATATTAAAAAGGAGATCAACTAGGATCTAAAGCAAACAGTGAGATCATTCATATTGGAATAGAGTATTCAACTGATGAGCTTCAAGATTATGATTCTCAACATAAAGTTAAATAGAAAGAGTTACAAAAATACACATGAAATTAAATATATTTTAACATATATGAGAAAGAATTATGTAAACTTTAGAAATTATCCAAAAATTAAGTTGGGTATAAAAATGACTATTATGTAATAACCATGACATTAATAAGGAAAGAGACTATGGGATGACTTTTTTGAATATAGTAGAGAAATACAAGATTCATCTTTTTCATTATCTAAAATTATGATAAATCTATTATAAATAGTAGCTTTAGCATAATACCACATGCATACATACAGACTAAAATCTAGAGTTCTTAAACTAAGATTTTGGTACCAAGATCCAAAATTCTTAGGAAATTTAGTCAATGATTAAGGAGTCTCATTTCATTAGGATGGATGAGATAAAATTCAATGGGGTCTTACAAGTAGGTGCTTATTGCATTAAAGTCTAAGGTTTAGATTTTACATATTTAAGACCCAAATATTTAAAATTTAATGTTTATTAATGTAGTTTAAGGTTTAATATCTAAGTATTTAGATAATAGAAATTTAAGACCTAGGGTATATTATCAAATGGTCTATGTTATACAACTTTATATCTCATTTTAGTATCTAAGGCCCAAATCCTATAGGTATGTTCTAATATCTAAATATTTGTGTTAAGGATTTAAGATCTATAATATACTATGTCCAACTCGTGTTATTAAGGACCTAACACATTATGGTACAATATTTATTAGTTTATTATCCCATCAATTTTTGGTCTACTATGGTTTCATTTCAAAGGCATATATGTCTAATATCTTATAATAAAAATCTTTTAAATGATGATCAAAATGTTAAGCTCTAGTATCAAAGTATTAACTATATTATTATCTTAGGTATCACTATTTAGGACTTAATGGTATAGATTTTTATGAGTCTTAGGTCTAGTGATTATGCTAGGAGGTTATTGTCTAGGGTATAATGATTATTTTCCCTTGTTTTAGGGTTTTAAGGCACAAGTTCTAGCATATGGATGTTTTAAAATTTTATTTGAATGTTAGATTTGTTTGGGAATTTTGATTTTAGGGATTTAAGGATTAACTATTTCAAGCTTAGGTTTCAAGTATGCAATGAAAGAGTCTCTAATTGCATTACCTAGAGTAAAAATTCTATAGTAGTTGTGTAAAATACATACCCTAATATCTAGGGTTATAACAAAATAAGACATGAAAGATTCTATCTTTTAATGTTTTAATGTATTTAATCTCAAGTTTTAGATCTATAATCTACATTTTAATTAACACTTTATTTTATTTTTTCTTGATAATAAGGGGTTGTACTCGAGTCCCCCACCCTTGACAAATTACATCTCTTTTCTTTAGACCTTGAGAGTTTACAAATATATACACTTCTCATCTCAAGTGAGATGCTATAGCTAGAAACCTACATCATTTTATATAAAATATCTGAATTTTTAATTTTTATTGTCTTGATATTTTTATATCTCTATATGAATACAATTACTCCAAAATTTAGCATCTTTCTTGTCATTTTCCCATATTATCCTTCACAATACCAAAACTTCACCTCTACTATCTATGTCTTGCATCTTAGTAGAGTAATTTACAAAATATTGCACTATCATAGTCTGCTTTAACAAATCTGGATTGCTAGTTTCCTTCTGGAAACACAAGTGCAACCACAAAAATTATAATAAATAGTCTAAATGAGAACACATTATTGTTACAAAATAAAATAAATATACCAATAGAAAACATTAAAGTAAATCTTAATCATTAATAGATTTAGGTAATCAACATTTTTGGCAGCTTCAACTAAAATTTATACTTCCTTTAACCATGGAAAGGAAAATTTGACTTCACAATCCTCAATCAAAACCCCTCTATTGGCTAGCTTATCTGCACATTTATTTCCTTCTCTTAATATATGTGTAAACCTGATTTCTTCAAACTCTTTAGCAAGATCTTGAATTTCCACAATTATCTCTTGTATGTTCCATGGATCCTTTGATTTCCTCAAAATTGCATTTATTACTATGATAGAATAACCTTCTATCTATACTCTATTCCATTTTATTTGTTTACATATTTTTAACCCTTCTAAAGCTACCCAAGCTTCAGCTTCATTATTTGTCTTAAATCCACTATTAAAAACATAATGATAAAAAATCTCTCCTCTATTATTTCTAATTATTCCTCCTCCTGCTGGTCTTGGATTTCCTTTAGATGCTCCATCAAAATTTATTTTAACCCACTCCACAACTGGTGGTTTCCACTTTATATTATTTACCTTATTTTTGCTTCTCTTGTACCCAACATCATAATTCCATTTAATGACTTGAATCCATCTATCAAGACTATCTGCTTCCAAATTAGGGATTGGTTGAGTTGATAGGGTTGGTTTAGACTCCTCTATGGCTAAACATATCTTCTTTTTCATTACCTCTAAACTACTTTCATTTCCTTTAAATATTCTTCTATTCCTTTCTAGCCATATAGTCCAAAGTATTGTATCTTTTGATATATCCCATATTATCTGTAAAGCCTCACTTTTATAAGTTCTCTACCATTGTTTTAACCAATCTTCAATTTTTCTATTCATCACCATGCATTTACCAAACAAATTAAGAATCTATTTCCATAGATTAGACTATTGAGAAATATCTCAAGATATGGTCACTACTCTCCTCCTTATTACATAAAACACATTGATATAGGCCATGAAAACCCCTTTTCATAAGGTTATCCCAGGATAAAATTCTTCTATGACCTACTAGCCAAACAAATATTTTAACTTTAGGAATTCTTGGGCTATCCCAAATATCTCTCCATATTCTAGTGACATTATTATGTTGGTGTTAAACATTATATCCACTTCTTGTTGTGTATTCTCCTAAGATATTCAACTCCCAAATCAATTCATCCTTGGCACCCTTCAGAATAATCGCAGTTGTTATTTTTCTACTCAATTGCCTCCTAGCATCAATATCTTGTATACTTGTAAAAAAATCTTCTTTCCATTTGTATCTTCCTTCTTGATCCTTGTACAAAGTGTTTGAAATCCTATCACCGTATTTATCTTGAAGAAATCTCATCCAAGCTTTCAAAACTAAATCTAAATTGAGTGGTTTTTTATCGCACCAAGTATCCATCCAAATAGAATTTTTTTCTCTAGTTCCCACCACCCATCTTAAACGTTTAATCATAATACCAATAGATTTTTTTAAACCATTCCAAAGAGCAGAACCATTATTTGGAAGAGATAATTCAGTAATTAATAAACTTGGGTCATTGGGATCAACATACTTAGAAGAATTCTTGCCCATTATCTTTGACTCTCTTTGTATAATCTCTAGATAAATTTTCTCCTAAGAGATAAGTTTGCATCTGTAAGAGTTCTTAAACCAAGACCTCCCCTAGATTTATCATCACACAACTTGCTTCATTTCACCAAGGGAAATTTCCTTTTATCATGTAAACTTGACCATAAAAAAGGATCGCATAATAAATATTAAACTTTTTTCAACTGATTTTGGCATAGAATACAATGACATATAATATGTTAGAATGTCTTGTAATACTAACTTAATTAACTACATTCTTCTTGATAATGATAACCATCTACCTTTCCAACCTAGAAATTTTTCTAATAACTAGATTCCATAAATCTATCCTCATTCTCCCATCAAATAAAGGCATCCCTAGATAAGTTGTTGGTAAATTTACCTCCTCCATTTGAAGCAACCTATAAATTCTTTTTTTGATATTAGCAAGAGTATTAAGGAAGTAAATTTTGAATTTAGTCCTATTAATTTTTTTGCCCTGAAGCTCTTTCATACTCTTTTAAAAAGTTATTCAAAGCTTTGGCCTCATTTATCCTTCCCCTTCCAAAAAGGGTTGTATCATCTACAAATTGTTGATGGGTGATGTTATCAATGTTATTACTAAAATTACGTCCACTTATAATGCCATATTTGTAAGCCTTCTTTAAATTCCTAAAACATCTATCATAATAATGAACAAATAAGGAGATATAGGATATCCTTGTCTAAGGCCTCTCTTGGCTTTAAAATATTTTGTCACTAACCCTTTGACCAACACTGAATAAGAAACTGTAGAGACACAAGCTTTAATCCATCTAACCCATGTATTTCCAAAACTAAACTTATCTAAAAATACAAATATAAAATCCCATTTAATTCTATCACAGGATTTACTCATATCAAGTTTTAAGATCATAAATTTTTGTTTTCTTGAAGCTGTTGAATGTATAACTTCATGAGCTACTATAATTTCATCCAAAATTTATCTCCCTTTCACAAGTCCTCCTTACTATTTTGAAATATTTTTTTCTAACAAAGGTCTTAATCTACTCACCATAACTTTGGAAATAATATTATAAGCCATATTACATGGGCTTACGGGTCTAAAAGAATCAAACAATTCAACATCCTTCTTTTTGGGAATTAGGGTAAGATAAGTTGCATTTATTTTATAAGGAATGTATTGTTTAACCCTAGATTGTTCCACTGCTATTAATAAATAATCCTTCACTATACCCCAATTATGTTGGTAAAAAGCTGCAAAAGCCCATCTGGACCTAGGGATTTATCCTTAATAAAATATAAAAGAGCTAAATGAACTTATTCTAGAGTAATAGACTCCATCAATTTCCTATTGTCTTCATTTGTTATAACTGAAGGAACATATTGAAGAAGTTTATCATTAAGAACTTTGGTCTCCTCTAAACCTAGAATATTATGATAAAATGACTTTACCTCTTTTCTAATTTCACTCCGATCTTCAATACAAACCCCTTCTATTGATTTGATTCTACTAATTCTAGAATATGATATCTGTACTATAGCCATTCTATGAAAAACTTTGTATTTTATCTCCTTCTTTTAACCAAGTCTATCTTGATTTTAATCTCTAGAATTTCTCTTCCTTACTCAAAATATTATGATAATCACTAAGCAACTCCCTTTCCTCTAAGCTTGTATTATTTTCATCACCTTTTTCAGAATTTTTAAAGTTTATCTTTTAGTTCTTCTGTCTTCTCAAAAATATTTCCAAAGGTGTTCTTGTTCCAATAATTTAATCTAGATGCCATAGCTTTAATTTGGTTTGGAAGAGAATACAACCCACCATTATCTAAATAGTTCTATATTTGAGCTATCATATCAAAAAATTAAGGATGGTCTTCCCACATCTGCTCATATTTAAAATATGATATTTTTTTATTTCACTTACCATCATTTTAACTCTTACTGGCTAGTAATCTGAATCAATCCTTGTTAAGGTATTAATTTTAGTACAAGTTCCTTCATCTAGCCAATGATCTGAGAGAATGCATCTATCTAATTTTTTTTCTATTAGGTTCTGGCCTTTCCTGTTTTTGGTCCAAGTATAGTTGTCTTCTTCAAACTCAACTTCTCATAGATTATTGTTTTGAATAAGATTTGAGAATTATTTTATACTTTGGGTCAATTTTCTAATTCCTCCTAATTTTTCATTCAGCTTGGTTATGGCATTAAAAACTCCAATGATCATAAATAGGGGTTCTTGGTCTTTACTTCTCATAAAGGCTTCAATGCTACTGTATACTTCTATTCTACCTAAGTTGCAGGTCCATAGACATTGATGAGGATGAAACGAATATCTCCCTAGGTCCCTAATACACTTAGGCTTTGAGGGGATATTAGGACCCCTTATATTCCATGAGATGATAATCATATCTCATTAGGGACTTTTGGACCCTCTTGCATATTACCAATATCATTTTATTGTTTGGTAAATAGAAGTTCAACCAAATTAGTTTGTATTCCTTTCTCTATGTTAGCTCTTGCTTTCCTAGATCTTGCTTGATAATTTAAGGGTTTTCCTCCTTTTGCCTTGCCTATATTAGGAGTAGATCTTATTATTCTATTCCTCAATATTCTTTCATAATTTTTTTTTTCAACATATTTATCCTCTTCTAGCTCTATTACAGAATATTTTGACTTATCCTACTCATTTTTTGGTATTTCCTTATTAATGGTAGAGATGTTAACTTATAAAAATGCCTTTTCTTTATCAATTATTTTCCCCTGAATGGTGCATGATACTTCAAGAGAGTCTTCAAAATATGATGAGATACATTCCTTAGGTTCATTGAGAATGTTCTTCCTTAAATTAGGATCATACTGAATAGATGGTTCCTTGCTAATATATTGAAATTGTTGTAATATGTCCTCTAAGTTTTGATCTACTTTTTATTCATAGGCTAAAGCCTTAAGAGAATTAGAATTTCTTCCAATACCCTTCCTTATTGGTCTCCACTTTTCATTTTCTTTTATTTTTATAGATCTATTTTTTTGAAGTTGAAAACTATCTTTATCCATAACCATTTAAAAAGTTCTCTTATATTTTTCTACAAATGATTATGTTGGGCTCTTCTTTGGGCATGATATCTCAATATGCCCCACCTCATGACATCTTCTACATCTAAAAAATATGTTTTCATAATCTATAGTTTGGGTCCACATCTTATACCCATACTTAAGAATAATTAATTCTGGTAAATCTTTACTTATATCAATCATGACCAATATTTGAGCATAAATAGCCAAAAATCCATATTTTTTTGTATCTAAAATCTCAAGGAATTCTCCTAGAGTGTTACCTATTTTCTTGAAGGTATCTATTCCCAAAATTTAACAGGTAACCCAAACATCCTAACCCAGACTGGTACTAGAGATAAATTTACATTTTCAGGTGAAAAGCCTTCATACTAGCGGGTAAGGAAGAGCCCTGCTCTTCCCATAAACCAAGGATCCCATTTTAGGATTCTTTCTCTTTATTCCCTAGAAAAAAAATGGCTAGGAAATAACCTTTGGGAAGAAATGATAGAATCACTCTTAGAGACTTCCAACTCCTATAAATCCATTTTCTCAAAGGTTGAAGCCCCTAGCCAATACTCATTAAATTTACCAAAAACTACCCTATTTTGGAGCAATGACGATCTCTCTAAGGTGCACTCACTAACCTCTACCACTAGGGATGATTCTAAGGATTTAACTATAAATAAATCCATGTAAAGGAAACTAAAACTCAAAATCTAATGAAATTTATTTGAAAGTCCTATAGCAAATATAATATTTGATAAAAACTTTATATATTTTTCATGCACAATTTATAATATAAAGAGAGGGAAAAAATAACTTAGCTAAATAATTATTTTTCCAGATACAATTTCTTGCCTCATTGAAGTCCTAGCCCTTCATTGCTCTTCCCATAATTCAAACCCTAGTTGGCAAGCAATTTCATTTTTCGTGACTTGAACTGCCCTTGTTTTGAATGGTTGACTGCATAGGGTTGTATCTCCCTCAATATTGCTTGGGTTTAAGCATATGACCACTTATTTTAAAGCTATTCAAATTCTACACAAGTTGGTCCAAGAATCACATGAATCAGATAACTCTTTGCGAAGATATGGCTCCTAAAAAAATAAGGTATTTTAAAGGAAAAAACCCTAATCCTTCGCACTTTGCAATTTTTTTTTTCGTGACTTTAAAAATCATCACTGCCTTTGTTTCGAATGGTTGACTTCACATGATCGTATCTCCATCAATATTGTTTGTATTTTTTCATATGACCACTCATTTTAAATTTATTTAAATTCTTCACAAGTTGGTCCAATAATTAGCTGAATCAGATAACTCTTCGGGAAGATATGGCTTCGGATTATCAAGCTAATATATGAAACTAACTATTAAATCTCTTCATTAACACTTTATAATTTTAATTACAAATTTAAATTAATGTATTCCTTAATGGGTTATAGACATCAGAAATTGAGTTTTGTAATTTATATTTTTGTTGGAGAATATTACTTTATTTGGTACATGCAAATGTACCCCCATGGTATATTCATGGTACAAATGTAAATATGTAATAGATTAGGGTTGAGTCTATAGTTTATATAAGTGAATTATATTCTCATTTTTATGTAAGAGTAAATGTGGAAAAAATGATCAAGTATCATGTAAGTAAGAGTGCAAGTGTGTATTGAGAGAAAGTGCACAAGTATCATGTATTAGGAGTGCATGTAGGTGAGTAAGAGTCACATAGAAGTGTGCAAGTGTCATAGATTCAAGTATGCATGTAAGAATAGAATGAAGAGTCTAGTATACAAGTGGCAAGATGATAAGCCAAAGGTCATGGAAGTTATCATATGGAGAGAAATATTCAAGTACATGAATAGCCATCTTCTATGTCTATATTATGGAGAAAAAGCTCCATATAATGTACCGGGACAATGATTTGTAATTAATCACCACATAGAAAGCATTGATAATAAAAAATGTACATATATTTTGAGCAATTCATATTGTAAGTATTCTTTATACGTGTACATGAATTATTTTTGGCCATTTTACATTCATATTTGATATTATAAGTGAATGTTATTTTATCTTTATATTGGATTAGATATGTATATGATTGCTCACAAATATAATTACATTCTTCATTATCATTATTTTGACCTTTAATATTATGGCTTATTTATTAAGGGACCTATGATATTTTAATATATTAAGACATAAAATCTAATAGTGGTATTAGAGCTACCACTTAACTCTGTCTATTTTTTATAGAGTTGTTTTAGTATCCATTGTCATCATCATTTAACTCTATCCATTCTTGATGGGTTTATATTAGATTTTATCCACTTTGAAAGTAGTGAAGACTTGGAATCTATTTTTAAATGTCTAATTGAGTAGATATTGAGGGGATAAGGATAAGTCACCCTAATTTGGATGCTAGGGTCTTTCCACTTGGTTCAAGGAAAACTAGTGAATACTAGGACTCAACTAATTTGATTAAGGGTCAACTCAAGATAAAGCTAGACATTGATTGAGAGCCAACTCACAAGAAAGTTGGACATCGATAGAGATATCCAACACAATAGATAGTTGGACATGAAGGAATATTCATAGTCACCATGATATTGATATTGGGTTGTCCAAAAAAGAGGAGAATCATATTTTGTTCTTAGGTGCAACCTAAGATATTGGAGAAATATATTAGATACTGGAATTAGATTCTAGCAGATTGAGAAGCATCAAAGCTTCCTATAGATATTGAGAAGTAGTATAAGATTCCAAGGATATATAATTATTGTATTGAGAAGTACCAAGAATAAACCTTTGAATATAATGTATATAGAGGTATAGATAAGAGTTCTAGTTAATTAGATAACTAGGAAGATAAGGCTAACTTGAAATATTATATATATTTCATTCTTGGACTCTGATTCAATGAAGTACTAAATGGAATTTAAGGAGATATTAAGATAAGCCAATGAACTATCAAGAAGTGTCATTATTCTAAGAAGTGTCATTATTCTAAAGCTAAAGAGCACTATTTAGAGAGATACCAATGGAAGATTGTTCAGGCATTCAAGCATTGTCCTAAGTTCTTATAGGGTGAGAATGGTAAGAGGTAAGCACTAAGAACTAGGATGGAAAACGCAAGAGGTAAGTTTCAATAGAGTAATAATATATAGAAGGTAAGAAGCCATACAATGATTATAAGAAAGGTGTGAGTTCTATCTAAAGCACTACCAACAAACAAAAGGTAAGCTTCATCCAAATTTCTATCCTATCATGGAATAGAGTGCCCTATAAGCAGTAATTAGAGTTCTATCCAAGAGTGGAATAGACCATATTCTAAGTAGTAAACCAAGTGTTATCCAAGCATGGAATAGAGAACCCTCTAAGCAAAAATCTAAGTGTTATCTGAGTGCTATTTAAGAAGCTATTTGGATGATAACATAAGTTACAAGCTCATCCAAAAACTAAGAGAGGATCTTCACAGAATATGAAGAGCAGTCACTGGCTCATCAAATAACTAGGAGAACAACGTTCTCACATAATTTGGAGTAAGGAGAGAAAAATTCTATAGAATGTGAAAAACCAAGACAACAATGTTCAATAGAATCTAAATAATGGGGGAACAACATTTTCATAGCTAAATTTAAGGCTAGAGAACAATACAATAATGCACCAATTTCCTCATAGAGTAGAACTCGAGATCAAAAAGTAGCATTCTAGAGAAGAACATAGAACCAAAAACTAGGAGCCCAAAGTCTTTGAGAAGCAACATATCCAAGAAATAATGGATACTCAAGGGTCATGAAAGTGAAATACATACAGAAGCCAACATTTTGAAGCTAATGTTTCATTGAAAACTAGCCATAATTCTATTGAGAATCCAAATATTTCATTGCATTCAAAAGGAATGATATTTAAAACTCTCATTGCTAACATTTCATTAATTGACCACCATGTAGATTAACATGTGTAATTTATGTTGAGCTAGGCACATTTTTAAGTCTATTTAGAGCCTCAGTTGGAATATTGAGATAGTAGACTTCAAAGATATTATCACATTCTAGCCAAGTTGAATAAGTAAGAATGCATAGAAGGTTAATCAAGCAAGTTAATAAGGTAAGCTATATTAACTTTCATGAAAAATTAAAGACCTAAACTTAGGTACTTTAATTAGAGTAATAAGTTAATATAAATATTTTTATAAAGTAGGAGTTATAATTTTTCTATAATTTAATTATTAGGAGTATAAGATTTTCTACCTTATTAAATTTTTTTAATTTATTTATTTCAAAATTTTATTTTGAGAAGTTTTAAAATTTTATTTAAATCATGGAGTGATAAGGATTATATTAGGTTTTAATCTTTTAAGTCTTGAAAGTATAATATTTCTTTTAAAGACTTAAAGATTTACATTTTTGAAGATTTGATTTTTTTAAGTTTTGGGGGAGTTCAAAGTTTTTTTTTTGAGAATTTTAAGATTTGAAGAGATTTATATTTGAAGCTATTTTAAAGCTTTTTGAAATTTTGAAAAATTAAAAATTTTGAAATTTTTTAAGTTTAAAATTTTTTAAATTTAACTTAGTGGGGAGTTAAAAATATTTCTACATCAAAAGTTTAGAAAACTTTAAAATTTGTAAAATTTATATATAAGTGTTTTTAAACTTGGGAAATAAAAGGATTACTACATCAAATATTTAGGAAAGATTAAAATTTTCAAATTTCTTATTTACGTTTTTGAAATTGTAATTTATCAATTTTTGAGTTATTAGGGTCTCAAATTCAAAAGAATTGACTCATTAAATTGTATATCATGGAAAAAATTATTAGAAATGCATTAAAGGAATCATATAAGAAAACAAAATATCACGTTTTTGAAAATACTTCCAGAAGATGACAAGACAAGATCAAGATCAAGACTGAAATGAATCATATAAGAAAATAAAATAAGATCATGAAAGTAAAGGAACAAAGCTAAAAGAGATACAAATCAAAAGTAGGTATCAAAAAAAGAATATGAAAACAAATATTAAATGGAGATTCATGCACAATGCCAGGTCACATGAAGACCAAGATTGAAGACTAAAGTCTTCTATAACCAAGTAATATAATACATGGGGTGTTGGAGAATATTACAAAATTTGGTACATACAAATGTACCCCCATGGTACCTTCATGGTAGAAATGTAAATATGTAAATATTAGGGTTGAGTCTATAATTTAGATAAGTGATTTATAATTCTACTTTTATATAAGTGTCAATGTGCAAGAAATGTACAAGTGTCATGTAAGTGAGAGTACGAGTGTGTATTGATAGAATGTGCACAAGTGTCTTGTACTAGGATTGCATGTATGAGAGTAATAGTCATGTAGAAGTGTGCAAATGTCATAGAATCATGTATGTACGTAAGAAAAGAGTGAAGAGTCTAGTATGCAAGTGGTAAGATGATAAGCCAAAGGTCATGGGAGTTATCATATGGGGAGCAACAGTCAAGTATATAAAAGTCATATTCTATGTCTATATTATGGAGATAAAGCTCCATACAATGTATTGGGAAAATGATCTATAAACGATCACCACATAGCAAGCATTGATAATAAATATTGTATACAATTTTTGAGCAATTCATATTGTAAGTATTCTTCATGCATGCACATGAACAATTTTTGTCCATTTTACATTTATATTTAATAATATAATTGAATGTTTTTTTATATTTATATTGGCCTAGATATATATTTTATTGCTCACATATATAATTCTATTGTTCATTAGTGATATTTTGACCTTTAATATTGTGGCTTATTTATTAAGGAACCTATGATATTTTGATACTTTAAGGCTTAAAAGCCAACAATTTTTGGTTTTGCACTTATGTTTCAACTTTAAGATTTCTAACTTAAGGGATATATGGGTATTGTTTAAGTAAGATCCAAGGTCTAATGTTCTAAATCTAAATTTGTGGTTGTAAGTTGGTTTTCTCTTATTAATGTCAAAGGATAAAGTTATCAAAGGTATACATTTGTAAGATTCAATGATATAGGTCCAATTCGTAAGGAACTAAATATCAGGGGTTCATGGTATTGTATCTTTAATATAGAGTATGAAGTTAAAGGAATTTAGTTGATGGACTATAATATGGACTTTATTGTTCAAGATTAGAAATCATGTTTTAACTTTAATATGTGAAAAATAGTAGATGCATTCTATATTTTAAGGTTATGGTTCAATGCTTAAAGTATTAGAATTAAATATTATATATTAATATTGTGACTCAAGTTTTAAGAATTGAATTTTATATTTCCTACATGGCATTCAATATTCCATCCTAGGTGCATTTTTTATAGAACAAACTTTAAGTTGAGGTTTAAGGTTGGTCCTTTCAATTCTAGGGTTTATATTTTTATGGGTATAGTTCTAAAATCTATGCTTAGAAATTGTAAGAATCAATAGATTAATGTTTAAAAATCTAGTTCCCCAAGATTATGGACCTCAAGGTGTATTATTAACATCTAAAGGCTACATTTGGTGGATCATTTCTATGATTTTATATCTTATATATCAAAATTGGATACAATAGGTTAAATTCTTAGATCTAGGTTTAAGGTTTATGGTTTCTCATTTTAATTTTTCAAGGTTTATGGCTTGAGTTTCTAGGGTTGTAGTTCATATTTTTATGGCTTACAAAATTAAGGCCTAAAATATATATTTATAACATATAGATTTGTAGAATGAAGTGTAAACAACATAAATCCAAAGGCTTACATGTATGGATATATGTTACAAACTTTATGTTTTTACCATCTAAGGTCTACAATTTAGGCTATATAAAATTCTAGGTCCTATTAAGGGAATATGATCTATAATCTAGAACCTATGGTTCTTGATGCCTAAGCCTTAAAATTAAAGGGTCCTAATAAATATTTTAATGTATTGAGGCCTATATTTTATAAATTTTTATCTAAGGTTATGTCTAGCTATTAAAGCTTTAATATCTAAGATATAATGTTTAGAATTCGATGCATAGTTTTAAAATCATAAGTTTTTATGGTTCATTATTATCGGTTTGATATTTCTAGTATTATAATACAAAATTATCTTTTTCTAAGGCCTAAGGTGTCTATGAACTATCTTCCTAGGGTATTCTTAGGGTGAAGAGTTTAAAAAATCAAATATCAAACAATCCAGATTTAGAATATCTTAAGGAATATGATGTTGACTCTATAATAAATTGATAATATTTAGATTTTACATTTTAAAATCTAGAGGTAAAAATTGAAGTTTTTAGTTTGATGAAAATATTGGAATTTTATTTTAGATATTATGGATTGATATTAATGAATAAGGTTTAATATTTATAGTTTAGAGTTTGGATTTATAGGTATATTATTCTAGGGTTTAATAACTAGAGGTATAAGGTCTACAAATTATGAAAATGCTCCTAACAAAATTGGTCTATATCTTGAAGGTGTTAAGACTAGGATCATTTGGATCTAATATATGAGTTAAATGGATAATATTTTAATTTCATATTTATTTTTTTCTTATTTATCAAACAAATGAAGGGATATGGTGAATTACTTTATATTATTAGGTCTAGCAATCTATGTTCTATTATGGATTCATAATTTAAGAATTATGGATTCAAAATTAAGGATTCAAATACATATGCCTATTATCCATGGCTAAAGGAATTTTTAAATCTAAGATTTTACAAGGGGGTAAATCTAGGTTCTAGAGTATGAGTCACTTTGGGTTTGATGCTAGAGATCTTACGATTATAATTTCTTCAAACTTGAGAGCTATAGATTTTAATAATATGGCTTACAATGCAATTTACAATTTATTATAGGTTTATTTTTAAATGTTATAAGGTTAAAACTTACATGTCCATGGGAATTTGATATTTTAAGTGTGGATATTAATTTAGGGATTTAAAATCTAGGATTATAGTTAGATTTTAGTATTAACATTTTAAATTATTAATATTTTAGATATTGGCTTGGATCTATGATCTTATACATTATTTCTTAATCTTAGGAATGAGCATGAGTGTAACTCAAAATTGGAGATTTAGATTCCATAATTTAATTTTGACCTCATGATTTAGCAACTTGATTTAGGATAGGTACCACTAATTAAAATCCAAAATTATCAAAGGCCTCAAGTCATTCATCTTGGATTTATGCTTTATCATTTAGAATTAATGATCTAGAGGATATAATAGAAGGTGTAATTCTAAGGATATAATTCCACGTAGAATTAAACTTTTGAAACCATGGTCAATGTCTAGGGTTTATGTCTTATGAAAATGTTTATAATCCTATGAAATATTGAAGATTGATATTTTTAGAATTTAATAACTTTTTAGAATCTAAATATTAAGGTGTATCATCTTTGGATAGGAAATTCTAATTCATGACTCATTGAAGAGTCCATGTTTCTAGGTTTTGTGGTCCTAGATATATTGTCTAATGATATAAAGTCTAAAGTACCTATTTCTATATATCATAAAATTTCATTCATCGATAATCCTAATGTTCTAATATTTTTGTATACATATGCCAAAAGGTAAAAAATACAATAGATCACTATCTATTATTTAGGGTTCTTAACTTTAGAGCACTAAAATTTCCATATGATGTTTATAATATTTGATGCTTTAGAGTAACATTTTTTAATGTTTGACAATCAAAGAGTCTAAGAGAATAGATTTAATGCCTCTCATCTATCAATCTAAGGCCATGCATCTAAATTGTTTGCACTTTAGGTCAAGTTTTTTGAAGGTTTAAATATTTATAATGTCCAAATATGATACGTAGTGGAATAAGCTATTTTTCAATGAAAACTAATTATAGTCTAATGTTCTGGGCATTTAGTAGTTCAAACATTATGGATAATAGATCTATATTTGGGGTAAGATTTATACCATTTATAATCCAAGTTGCAAAATTTAACAATCTAAGGTGTAAGTTCTATAGAATGAAGGATATATGGGGTACCATATGAGACTAATTTCAACAATCTAAAGCATGCAAATATATTATACCATGCCTAGGGTTCTAAGGTTTGAGTAACTAATATTCATAAATCTATGTTTTTAGCATATGGAATACAAAATCTAGGGTTAAAGGGTCTAGTAGTTTATACCCTAAGGTTAAAATTTTAATGGTGTACACTCTTTAGGTTGGGCATATAATATTGAAGGTCTATGTCCAGTATCAAAAGTCTCAAATATTTTGGATAGAAGATCTAGAAATTCAAGGGAGAAAAGGGTTGGGATTATAAAATTCAAGATCTAACCATTGAGTTGTTAAATGGTTAATATTTAAGGTATAACATCTCAGCCCTCATCTATAGAAATAATTATTTAGGTTTTAATATTAATATTTTATGTGATTCAATGTTTAAATTCAACATTCCACATGTCAATATAATTAAGATAAAAGGTTTTTAGATTAAGGAATTTTATTTTGCATCTAATTTTTTATGGCATGAGTATTAGGATAACTCACATAAAATTTTAGTACATCATGACGTAAGGGCTTGTTATCAACTAGGGTTTAAACGAGATAAAAATTCACCTCTCTAGTTTATTGTTCAATGATTTACTGCTTTATATACTTGGTATCTAAGAGTTTATGATTCAATATTATTACATTTAAATTTTGAATATGGGGATCTAAGTGTAGAGGATAGAGGAAGCTAGATATTTAAATATTAAACATTAATAATCCATACCATATATTCTATGGATCTAAGAGTTTGAGGTCTAAGTGTTTATGTTTTATTGTGGGTCTAAGGAGAGATTTCAATTGAATTTCTAACCTAAAAATTTATGATATATGTTTTCCATAGTTCAAAATTATTTGTTAGCCATTTAAGATGTAATTCATGGGATTTGGGAGAGATCTCAAAATATTGTGCTCCAACCTTCTTGCTTTGTAAATTATTATATTTCTTCTTGGAATGTTTATGCAATATTTTCCCTCCAAAGAAAAGTAGTAATAAAATATCATTTTATTTTGGAAAAAATTCAATGCTCCTATAAAAATAATTTGCTTTCAAAAAACCCAAAAAGGGCAATGCAAAAATCAAGTCCTACTTTCTTGTAGTCAAATGTTGTTCCCTTGATTCTAGAATTTTTTTTTGCAATATTTGAGAAGCTTCTATGGATTCCTTGGTCTCTTAAAAGGGCAGTTTGATTTTTTAGGGGATATAATGACCTTGTTTCCTTTTCTTACTAAACTTGACTTTGTTGTTATTTGCAACTTATGACCATGCTAGTCTTCTTTTGATAGGGTTGAGATATTTTTTGCTTTTTGAAGCCTTTTGGACACTCTAGTCTTTGGAAGGGTTCTTCACCTTGAGACCTTTGAATCCATTATAGAATTTTACTTCACAAATATGATTACCTCTCTTTTGAGGTTTATCTTAAATAATTTTTCCTCTTTTATCAAACATGCTCTTTATGGCTTTGTTGTTTCAGAGCTAGAGAAGGATCGGAAAAAGAATTTTTATCCCTTCTACTTGCTATGATACCACATGTTACAAATTAAAGCTTCGATGCCTTGCATTGTAAAGTGATATATATTTAAATACATATAATGACTTTTTAGATATAAAAAAATCCTAACCAAACTTACAACTATATTTGTCCTACACTGCATGCATAGAGCTTGTGATAGGTGGTTATACCATTTGCCTTTTCACATGGGCTATGACTTAATGACTCCTCATACTAATAAATTTACCCATTTGATAAGCTATCAAATGTGTATGATAGTGTGGGTATTATAAAATATTAGCCTAATATAGAAAAAGAAATCTTAAAACTAAAATTTCTTCTATAGATGTCATGTATTAGGTCAATAAGACTCATTCATCATTAGAGTTCCAAATGATTTTCCATGAATCAAATATAAGTACATAGCATCAAGAATCAATATCAAAGTAGGAGATTTTAATAGTTTAGCTACTAATAATAGGTACCACATTATCCATAGTGATATACAAGCATTTAAATTAAGCTAATAAGGGATATAATAAATGAGGATATAAACCACATTATCTATAGTGCAATGAGGAGGCCAAAGATATTCTCTTGCAATCCATTCCTAGCATAATAAATGAGGATATAAACCTTAAGCTTCTAGCTCCATTTTCTAATGAGGAAATTAAGGAATCCTTGTTTAGCATGGAGCCAGACAAAGCCCTAGGACTCGACGGCTTTCCCCCTAGTTTCTATCAAGATTTTTGGGATATCGTAAGTGAGGATGTAATTTCTACTGTCAAAGAATTCCAAGAAAACAATCATAATCTCAACTCTACTTTTATTTCTCTAATTCCTAAAAAGCAAACCCCTAAATCTATGGCTGACTTCAGGCAAATCAGTCTGTGCAATGTTTCTTACAAGATCCTAACTAAAGCCATTGCAAATAGAATGAGAGATATTCTGCCCCACATCATAGATCCATACCAGGGAAGCTCTATCCAGGGCAAATCAATATTGGATGGAGTTATCATAGTTCATGAAGATCTACATTCTGCTCATAAGACTAACAGGTCTATTTTTGCCCTCAAGCTTGATATGAACAAAGCATTTGATAGGCTAAATTAGGACTTTCTAATTTTTGTCCTCCTTAAGTTTGGTTTTCACCACCAATGGGTTAATTTGATCAAATAATGCATTTCTAAAGTATGGTTCTTGATTCTGGTTAATGGAACAACTACTCGTTACTTTCAAAGTCGCAGAGGAATTCGATAGGGGGACCCTATCAGTCCCATGTTATTCATCATTGTGGTAGAAGCTTTAGGCAGAACCATAAAAAATTCTTGTATTTTAAGGCCAATATCGGGAATCAAGGCAACATCTCTCACTAGGGTTGTTTCTCACCAACAATTCGTCGATGATACCCTTCTATTTACTAAGGCATCAGTGGTTGAGGCCAAAAGAATTAAATACATCATGCAACTCTACAAGGATGTTGCTGGTCAGAAAGTTAATTTTAGTAAAATCAAGTTATATTTATTAAACACCCCCATTCAGAGGCAAGGAAGGATTGCAAAAATTTTAGGGTGTGATATAGCAAACCTCCCCACTTCGTATCTTGGTCTCCCTCTTTTCATTGGTTCTCCGAGAGAGTCAATGTGGGACAGGGTTATTGAAAGAATTCAAAAAGACTTGTTGGATGGAAAGGTCATCTTCTATCTCAAGCAGGAAATTTGACCCTCACTAAGGCCTCTCTTCAAAGCATTCCAGTCTATTTCCTCTCCGCTTTCAAAGACCTTGTGAAGGTTTTCCATAAAATTGAGAAACTCTAAAAAGAATTTTTATGGACTGGATCAGAGGAGAAAAAAATGATGCACCTTGTAGGATGGACCAAAGTGTGCAAACCCAAGGAAAATGGGGCCTTAGGTCTAAGGCTAATTGCTCATATGAATTTAGCTTTACTAGCTAAGTAGGCATGGCGCCTCATTTCTGGTGAATAAAATGAATGGAAAACTATCATCAAACGAAAGTATCTTCAAAATATGGAATTTCTAAGTGACTCAGTTCCAATCAGAGGTTCTGCTTTTTGGAAAATAATTCTCAATTGTAAGGAAATCATAAAAAAGGTTTAAGATGGGTTTTAGGCAATGGTGAGAGGATAAATTGTTGGAATGACAGGTGGGCTAAGGATGAACCACTGATGCAATATCCTAACTTAGCCCAAATCAAAGATATCATGAAAGAACTCATTGGAAAAAAAGTCTTTGATTATATGGTTTAGGATAGAGGTAGAATGGAGTGGAAATAAATAAGGATTTAGGGATTTCAAATGGAATCAAATCATCTTTGTAACATTCTCAGGCAATAGTTTATCTCCATGAGACCTAAGGAAGATCAAGTGACCTGGGCTCCTATGGAAAACGGATAGTTCACTGTTAAATCAGCTTACAAGCTTCTGCTTGATGATGAGGATTTTGTCCTCCAAAAGGACTTAGTTTGGATAAAAAATTTAATTCCAAAAATTGCAATATTTTCATGGTTGGTTATCCAAGGAATAATTATAACCATTGATAATATGATGCGTAAAGGTATTTGTATCACTAATCGTTGTTATCTGTGCAAGGCTAATTGGGAGACCATTTATCACATTTTCCTTGAGTGCCCTTTTTCCTTGACTATCCTAAGTGGGGTTTTTCATGCCTTCAATATTTCTTGGGTTAAACTAGCCATTGTACTTGATTTGTTCGTCCAATGGCCTTACCCCTTTTCAAGACAAAGGCTTAGATACATGTGGAAAATTTGTCTCGATCACTATCTTTGGCAGGTTTTGGTTAGAAAGGAACCATAGAGTCTTTAATTAGTCTATCCATGATCATAAAACTATTATTGCTAGGATCCTATCCTTTGCCAATAAGAATGTGAATCTTATCCCTTTTGATAGCCATAAACCTCATCTGCAAGAGACCACGATTGCTCAATATTTAAGCTTAACATTTTTATATGAGTATGTGCCTAGGGTAGTCAACCCTAGAGCCAATGTTAAGTGGTCCCCACCTCCTACAGGTTGGTTTAAGCTTAATTTTGATAGAGCGGCTAAGGAAAATCCTGGCAGAGCAGGCGCTGGCAGTATTGTACGAGATCATAATGGGAATATGATGCTTGCATTTTTTGAATATTTGGGAATAAGGACGAACAATGAAGCTGAAGCTAGAGCTATGTGGAGAGGCCTTCAAATGACTCAAGACATAGAAGGAAATTTGATCATAGAAGGAGACTCTATGCATGTTATAAATCTCCTCAATAATTAGAAAACATCTCCTTGGAGGATTAAAACAATTGTTGAAGAGACTATGATCCTTTTCCAGGGAATACGGGATAGAAAAGCCCAACATGTCTTTTGGGAAGCTAAAAAAATTGTTGATAAGCTAGCCAATTTGGGTGTCGATGGTGACAGATTTTTCAAATGGGAACACGGTGTCCCGAGTGAAGTAGAGGAGCTTATTCAACAAGAATGCCAAGAATGATAGTCGAATTTACCAATAGGTAAGGCACTGTAATTTCGAAGGCTAGGAGTATTCCCGTATATTTTTTGAAATGGACTCACAATAAAAATTATTCGAGTTGTCAGTCTTCATGGATGCTGCTTGGAAATACCACAAAGACTAATGGGGAAAGTTACATGTTAGATAACATGGCTCCTAGTCATCTTAGTAATTTGAGGATGGTTGATAATCACATGGTAGGAAAGAAACAACAATATAAGACTTCGAACTAGAGCCACGTGGACCACCATATAGGCACCACCATAAATCTAGCCAACAGGTTCACTTTTCCAAGGCTGATTGACCAAGACAGGATGTGGTCCCAAAGCATGTCATATACGGAAGAAAGCAATTACCAAAGAATTATTAAGAGTAACTGTCAATACAGAGCTTGTGGGATTTTTTTCAATACTCTGCTATGTGTGTCTACAACTTTTTGTTTCTCCACTATTTCAAGGAAGGGATCCGTGTCTGTTTATTTTTTTGTAATTATGATATAGGTGTATTTTCTCGGGGTATACCCAAAATGTTGTATGGGAAGTTTCTTTTTTATAATAGGCTATGTTCCTTACCAAATGTAATGGCTTTGGCGGTATGTATATTTTACATATATAGGATCCTTAGTAAGGACATGTTCATCAATAGCCCTAGGCTGATTTTTATAAAAGGTTTTGGGTCAACCTGTAAAACCCGATATTAATGCTATAGTATCTTATCTACCAAAAAAAAAATAAGGGGTATAATATTATCATATAATTAATATATGATAGACTAAGAGTAATTTTTATAAGAATCATCTTATCAACATTCCTCCTAACACAATATATTCAAGTATGCAAAATAAAATGTCTAACTATTTCTTTTATCAAGCATGATTGAAGCTCTTATAGCCAATAAATAAACTAACGAAAAAATATAACAAATAGAAGAATTCTATATTTCCAAATGATACTTCTACTAGTTTTACTAATCACTAAAATTCAATGAGCATTATATCATGTAAATAAGAGTGCAAGTGTGTATTGAGAGAATGTGCATAAGTATCTTGTATTAGGAGTGCATGTAGGTGAGTAAGAGTCATGTAGAAGTGTGCAAGTGTCATAGAGTCAAGTCTACATGTAATAAGAGAGTGAAGAGTCTAGTATACAAGTGGCAAGATGATAAGCCAAAGGTCATGGGAGTTATCATATGGAGAGAAATATTTAAGTACATGAAGAGACATCTTCTATGTCTATATTATGGAGATAAAGCTCTATATAATATATTAGGAAAATGACTTGTAACTAATTAGCACATAGTAAGCATTGATAATAAAGCTTATACATATATTTCAAGCAATTCATATTGTAAGTATTCTTCACACATGTACATGAATTATTTTTTACCATTTTACATTCATATTTGATATTATAAGTGAATGTTATTTTATCTTTATATTGGCTTAGATATGTATTTTATTGCTCAACAATATAATTATAATCTTCATTATAATTATTTTGACCTTTAATATTGTGGCTTATTTATTAAGGGACCTGTGATTTTTTAATATATTAAGACATAAAATCCAATAGTGGTATTAAAGCTACCACTTAACTCTATCCATTTTTTATAGTTATTTTAGTAGCCACTGTCATCATCATTTAACTCTATCCATTCTTGATAGATTTATATTAGATTCTATCCACTTTGAAAGTAGTGAAGACTTGGACTCTATTTTTTAAATGTCTAATTGAGTAGATATTGAGGGGACAAGGATAAGTCACCCTAATTTAGATGCTAGGGTCTTTCCACTTGGTTGAAAGAAAACTAGTAAAGACTAGGACTCAACTAATTTGATTAAGGGCCAACTTAGGAGAAAGTTAGATATTGTTTGAGATCCAAAATAGAAGAAATTTGGACATTGATAAAGATATCCAACACAGGAGATAGTTGAACATGAGGGGATATTCATAGTCACCATGATATTTATATTGGGTTCTCCAAAAAAGAGGATAATCATATTTTGTTCTTAGGTGCAACCTAAGATATTGGAGAAATATTTTAGATATTGGAGTTAGTTTCTAGCACATGGAGAAGCCTCAAAGCTTCCTATAGAGAATGATAAGTAGTATAAGATTCCAAGGATATATAAGTATTGTATTGAGAAGTACTAAGAAGAATCCTCTAAAGATAATGTATATAGAGGCATAGAGAATAGTTCTAGTTAATCAAAGAACTAGAAAGATAAGGCTAACTTGAAATCTTACATATATTTCAGTCTTGGACTTTGATTCAATAAATTACTAAAATGAATTCAAGGAGATATTAATATAATCCAATGAACTATCGAGAAGTGTCATTATTCTAAAGCTAAAGAGCACTATTTAGAGAGACACCAATGGAAGATTGTTAAGGCATTCAAGCATTGTCCTAAGTGCTCGTAGGGTAATAATGGTCAGAGGTAAGCACTAAGAACTAGGAAAGAAAAGGAAAGAGCTAAGTTCCAATAGAGTTAGAATAAATAGAATATAAGAAGTCAAGCAATGACTAGAAGAAAGGTGTGAGTGCTATTTAAAGAACTACCAATAAATAGAAGGTAAGCTCCATCTAGAGTTCTATCCAATCATGGAATATAGTGCCCTCTAAGCAGCAATTAGAGTTCTATCCAAGAGTGAAATAGACCACCTTCTAAGTAGTAATCCAAGTGCTATCCAAGCATGGAATAGAGAACCCTCTAAGAAAAAATTTGAGTGTTATTTGAGTGCTATTTAAGAATCTATTTTGATGATAACATAAGTTACAAGCTCATCCAATAAACCAAGCTCATCCAAAAACTAGGAGAGCATCTTCATAGAATATGAAGAGCAGTCACAAGCTCATCAAATAACTAGGAGAACAACATTTTCATAGCCAAATTTAAGGCTAGAGAATAATACAATAATGGACCAATTGCTTCATAGAGTAGAACTTCAGATCAAAAAGTAGCATTCCAGAAAAGAACATAGAACCAAAAACTAGGAGCCCAAAGTCTTTGAGAAGCAACATATCCAAGAAATATTGGATACTCAAGGGTCAAGAAAGTGAAATTCATAGAGAAGCCAACATTTTGAAGCTAATGTTTCATTGATAATTAGCCATCGTTCTATTGAGAAGCCAATTATTTCATTGCATTCAAAGGGAATGATATTTGAAACACTCATTGCTAACATTTCATTAATTGACCACCATGTAGATTAACATGTGTAATTTATGTTGAGCTAGGCACATTATTAAGTCTATTTAGAGCCTCAATTGGAATATTGAGATAGTAGACTTCAAATATATTATCACATTCTAGCCAAGTTGAATAATTAAGCATGCATGGAAGGTTAATAAAGCAATTCAATAAGGTAAGCTATATTAACTTTCATGAAAAATTAAAGATCTAAAATTAAGTACTTTAATTAGAGTAATAAGTTAATTAGAGATAAGTGATTTAATTAGTATAAAGTAGATGTTCTATAAGGTTTTCTATTTTTATTAAATTTTAAAACTTTATTTTGAGAAGTTTCAAAATTTTATTTAAATCATGGAATAATATTTCTTGAAAGAATAATATTTCTTTTAAAGACTTGAAGATATATTTTTTTGAAGATTTGATTTTTTAAGTTTTGGGGGAGTTCAAAGTTTTTTATTTGAGAATTTTAAGATTCGAAGAGACTTGGATTTGAAGCTATTTTAAAGCTTTTTATAGAACTGAAAAATTAGAAATTCTGAAATTTTTTGAAGTTTAAAATTTTGTAAATTTAACTTAGTAGGGAGTTAAAAATATTTCTACATCAAAAGTTTAGAAAACTGTAAAATTTATAAAATTCATATTTAAGTGTTTTTAAACTTGGGAGATAAAAATATTACTACATCAAAAATTTAGGAAAATTAAAATTTTCAAATTTCTTATTTGCGTTTTTGAAATTGTAATTTATCAATTTTGGAGTTATAAGAGTCTCAACTTCAAAATAATTGACTCATTAAATTGTATATCATGGAAGAAATTATTAGAAATGTATTTAGTGAAGATAGTAAAGAAATGTTAAACAAGTCAAAGGTTGAGTCTCATAACTTGATAGATGTATTTGAAGAGAATAAGAAATTACCAAAATGGCTTAAAAATACACTTGGGGACTCAACTCTAGATCTTATTAATACAAGATTAAAAACTAGTAGAACAACTCAGAGTGTCATGAATTCCAACAATATACAACTTATTTATAAATTATATAAAGCAAGAGTGGCCTTAACAGTGCATCGATGGTTACATTGTCATCTTAACTAAGATAATGAACACAAAGTACTACAATGGAAATATAGATCAGATAAAGGGTCATATTATAGATTTGTGTATATATAATCAATGAAATCAGATGAATATCGATTATAAGGAATCAAAAGAATAAAATAATTTAACAAAGATAACATCAACCTTGGTATCGATATAATCAACAATGTTAATATCAGTCATAGTATCAATATGGTCATCCACAACAACCTTAGCTACAATATAGAGAAGAAAATAAAAAAGGAAACTTAGTCCAAGAAATTCATGAAATTCAAGAATTAGAAGAAACATCAAAAGGAAATGAATTCAAAGCTTTTACATTAAAATTGTTGGTTAATGAAGATATTCATTCTTCAAAGATTTTTGAAGAAACTAATATTGCAAATATTATAGAAATTCAACATACAAGAGAAAAGTCTTCCAAAATATGACAAGACAAGATCAAGATCAAGACTAAAAGGAATCGAATAAGGAAATAAAAGAAGATCATGAAAGTAAAGGATGAAAGCTAAAAGAGAAATAAATCAAAAGTAGGTATCAAAACAAGAAGATGAAGACAAATCTTAAATGGACATTCATGCAAAATGCTAGGTCATATGAAGATTGAAGATGAAGACCAATATTGAAGACTGAAGTCTTAAATAACCAAGTAATACTATACATGGTGTGTTGGAGAATATTACATAATTTGGTACATGCAAATGTACCCCCACGGTACCTTCATGGTATAAATGTAAATATGTAAATATTAGGGTTGAGTCTATAGTTTAGATGAGTGATTTATATTTCTACTTTTATGTAAGTGTCAATGTGTAGGAAATGTACAAGTGTCATGTAAGTAAGAGTACAAGTGTGTATTGAGATAATGTGTACAAGTGTCTTGTATTAGGATTGCATATAGAAGAGTAAGAGTCATGTAGAAGTGTGCAAGTGTCATAGAGTCAAGTATGCATGTAAGAAAAAAGTGAAGAGTCTAGTATGCAAGTGGTAAGATGATAAGCCAAAGGTAATGGGAGTTGTCATATGGAGAGCAATAGTCAAGTACATAAAGAGTCATATTCTATGTCTATATTATGGAGACAAAGCTCCATACAATGTATTGGAAAAATGATCTATAAACAATCACCACATAGCAAGCATTGATAATAAATCTTGTATACAAAATTTGAGCAATTTATATTGTAAGTATTCTTCATGCATGCACATGAATGATTTTTGTCCATTTTACATTTATATTTGATAGTATAATTGAATGTTATTTTATCTTTATATTGGCCTAGATATATATTTCATTGCTCACATATATAATTCTACTCTTAATTATTGATATTTTGACCTTTAATATTGTGTCTTTTTTCTTAAGAAACCTATGATATTTTGAGATATTAAGGCTTAAAAGCCAAAAAAAATTGGTTTTGCACTTATATTTCAACTTTAAGATTTTTAACTTAAGTGATATATGGGTATTGTTTAAGTAAGATCCAAGGTCTAATGTTCTAAATCTAAATTTATGGTTGTAAGTTGGTTTTCTCTAGTTAAAGTCAAAGGATAAAGTTATCTAAGGTATACATTTGTAATATTCAAGGATATAGGTCCAATGCATAAGGAACTAAATATCATGGGTTCATAGTATTGTATCCTTAATATAGAGTATGAAGTTCAAGGACTTTATTTTATGGACTATATTTATGTTTTATTGTTCAAGATTAGAAATCATGTTTTAATTTTGATATGTGAAAAATAGTAGATGCATTCTATATTTTAAGGTTGTGGTTCAATGCTTAAAGTATTAGAAATAAATATTTTATATTGATATTGTGACTCAAGTTTTAAATATTGAATTTTAGATTTCCTACATGGCATTTGATTTTCCATCCTAGATGCATTTTTGTAGAACAAACTTTAAGTTGAGGTTTAAGGTTGGTCCTTTAAATTCTAGGGTTTATATTTTCATGGGTATAGTTCTAAAATATATGCTTAAAAGTTGTAAGAATAAATAGATTAATGTTTAAAAATCTAGTTCCCCAAGATTATGGACCTCAAGGTGTATTATTAACATCTAAAGATTACATCTGGTGGATCATTTCTATGATTTGATATATTATATATCAAAATTGGATACAATATGTTAAGATCTTAGGTCTAGGTTTAAGGTTTATGGTTTCTCATTTTAATTTTTCAAGGTTTATGGCTTGAGTTTCTAGGGTTGTAGTTCATATTTTTATGGCTTACAGAATTGAGGCCAAAAATATATATTTATAGCATATAGGTTTGTAGAATGAATTGTAAACAACATAAATCCAAAGGCTTACATGTATGGATATATGTTACAAACTTTATGTTTTTACCATCTAAGGTCTACAATTTAGGCTATATAAAATTCTAGGTCCTATTAAGGGAATGTGATCTATAATATAGGACCTATGGTTCTTGATGCCTAAGCCTTAAAATTAAAGATACCTAATAAATATTTTAATGTGTTGAGGCCTATATTCTAGCAATTATTATCTAAGGTAGTGTCTAGCTATTAAATCTTTAAGATCTAAGATATAATATTTAGAATTAGATGCATAGTTTTAGAATCATAAGTGTTTGTGGTTCATTATTATCGGTTTGAAATTTCTAGTATTATAATACAAAACTATCTTTTTCTAAGGCCTAAGGTGTCTATGAACTATCTTCCTAGGGTATTCTTAGGGTGTAGGGTTTACCAAATCAAATATCAAAAAATATAGGTTTAGAAAATCTCAAGGAATAAGATGTTGACTCTATAATAAATAGATAATATATAGATTTTACAATTTAAAATCTAGAGGTAAATATTGAAATTTTTAGTTTGATGAAAATATTGGAATTTATTTTAGATATTATAGATTAATATTAATGGGTAAGTTTTAATCTTGATGGTTTATAGTTTGGAGTTATAGGTATATTATTCTAGGGTTTAATAACTAGAGGTATAAGGTCTACAAGTTATGGGAATGCTCCTAACAACAGTGGTCTATATCTTGAAGGTGTTAAGACTAGGATCATTTGGATCTAATATACGAGTTAAATGGATAACATTTTAATTTCATATTTATTTTCTTCTTATTTATCAAAAAAATGAAGGGATATGGTGAGTTACTTTATATTATTAGGTCTAAAAATGTATGTTCTATAGACACATGTATTATAAAGATTATATTTAAGTGTTTATAATTTGTATATCTTTAGAAAATGGTCTAGTTATGTGTGTTTAAAGGTTCAAGGTTTAAGCATTATTTTTTTTTTGGTAAGTAAGAGAATATTATAATTAACACCGGGTTTTAACTGGTTGACCCAAAACCATTTTACAAAATAGGGTCCACTGACCAACTGGACAAATGCCAAGCCCTAAAAGTTTAAACTGACAACAAAAAGGGCCAAGACCTACTCTTCCATCAGAATATAGCCAAACTAAACTATGGAAGCCTAATATTATGGCCATCAGAAAAGAAAGACGCAAAATAGAACTAACAAAGACAAAAACTAATCATGCAAGCACCATGTAGAGTAGCTTGTGCCCATATAAAAATAATAGAATATGGTCAAAAAAAACATCCCATAGAATGGACAGCCAAGAGGCCAAGCAGTCTTCCTTGTAGTCCTCATCTAACTTCTTATCATCCTCCTTGCCATCATCTTTAGATTTTGCCTTCGACTCCTTGTGCCCCTGGAACTGCTGGCTATAAAACAAAAGATTTAGAGAATCACACAAATCAACAGCTGCACTGATGAGGCCAGACAGACTCTTCAACTGGTTGATACTATTGGAGGCTGATGAAATTGTCATCTTCTCCAAGACTATTATGGTGGGGTCTGGTACCTCATTGTCAGGGATCTCCGACACTTTGTTATTTCTTGCTAGGGCCTTTTTGCGACATCGAATCCAAACACACCTTGGAAAATACTTGAGGCCAAAGCGGATGTTTCCCATGCATGAATTTGTAGATAAAAAACCTATATCAGTGCCCCACCAGCTGCAAAAAACACTAGTCACATGAACAAAAAAAACAAATATGACAAAAGCCATTATAAGGTTCAAAAAAATATTTTTAAAAATGCCCCCATTTTTTGTCATTGATCCACTTTGAGCCTTCCAATCTAAAATTTTTTCATTATCTATCACCATTGAGACTACATGAGGAATATTTTCAGTCCACGTGATCAAGTTTGCTGCTACAATGCCTTCATTTGCCAGCCTATCAGCTGCCATGTTTGCTTCCCGGAAGGTATGCAAAATTATGGCCTCAGGTCAATCATGAATTAGAGCCCTTGCTTTGTGGATGTAGTCATCAAATCTCCAAGGAGCTCTCTTAGTGTTCTTTAGAAGATTTATAATAATAAGAGAATCACCTTCCACCAACAGTTTCCCTAGATAATTCTCTGCCACCTTGAGGCTCCTCCAAACTACCCTCGCTTCAGCCACATTGTTAGTTTGAGCTCCAATATGTTCAACAAAAGCTACAAGCACCTCACCCTTGTGGTCTCTAAGTAAGCCACCAGCCCTAGATTCACCTGGGTTGCCCCTAGCCACCCCATCAAAATTTAACTTAATCCACCCTAGGGGGGTGGGTTCCATGTGATCATGGTTCTAGGACGGACTTGAGGATGATTGAGGCCATCAGTGAGAGGTAAGTTTAATGACTGGCCTAATGAAGCTTCAAAATGATTTGGAGGTCTAGATGCTGCAGGCACTAAACAAGCATTCTCATTAGCATATACTAAAATTTTTGACAGGACAGAGGATGACTGAGAAACCTTATCCAAGAAGGCCCGACGATTCCTTTCCAACCATATCTGCCACAAGTAGTGATGAAGGCAGATCTTCCACATATACCTAAGACGCCTATTCAAAAAGGGAGAATGCCACTGGACAAATAATTCAAAAATGGACTGAGGATGGACCCAATAAATATGAAACACTTGTAACAGACCTAACAAGATTGAGACAGAAAAATTACAATACAGAAACAAATGATCAATAGACTCCCACTCAGACATACAGAGATAACACCTATTAACAACAATCACACCTCTTTTTATTAAGTTATCCATGGTGAGGATCTTATTTTGGATGGCCGACCATGCAAAAAACCCAACCTTCGAAACAATGCTTTTGGGCCAAACTTCCAAGTGAGGGAAAGTAGGTTCATCATTATCAATAAGCATCAAATAAGCAGTCTTGACAGAAAATTCCCCATTGTCTAAAGCTTCCCAGATAAGCTGGTCCTCAAGAATGCCAGAAGGGAGTAAAGACTATCTTAATTCATTCTCCAATATTATTGATGCCCCTGGTAGATCATTGTTCATTATTGGCTTCCATACCCTTCTATTGTTTGACAAAGTAATAAAATCTACAACTTTGGTACCAAAAACTTCAATTGTCCAAGCTCTAAGGGTTGAAAGGATGGGGTCTGCAGAGAGGGGATAGTCCTTTAACCATTTGTGGTCCCAGAAATCAATGTTTCTTCCATTTCCCAGTTTCCAACATAGCCCTTTGCTTAGCAGGTTTTTAGTTTGAAGGATTGATTTCCAAAAAATTGATCCCCTGGGAGGAAAGGAATAACTTAAGAATTTAGTTTCTTGCAAGTACTTTCTTCTGATTATAGTAATCCATTCTGCATTTGCATTTGTCAAAAGACGCCATGCTTGTTTGGCCAGGAGGGCCATGTTTAAATGTTGTATTCTCCTTAGCCCAATACCTCAAAACTCCCTTGGTTTGCAAACCCTATCCCAGGACACCAAGTGAAAGCGCTGCTTAGATTCGAGAACCGATCCATAGGAACCTCTTCTGGATCTGTTCAATTTTAGTGTAGACACTTGTAGGAGCTTTGAAAATAGAGAGAAAGTAGACAGGGATGCTTTGAATGGAGAACCTGGTGAGAACTGCCTTGCCAGCTTGAGATAACAAATTCCCTTTCCATCCAGCCGACTTCTTCCGAATTCTTTCAATTACATTAGTCCACATGGAATCGATGGCTCTGCCCTGTAAATAAAGGAAGGTCTAAGTATGTGGATGGAAGAGTAGACACCGAGCATCCAAGAATCCTAGCAATCTTAATCTGCCTCTGAATGGGAGTGTTAAAGAAATAAATTTTACTCTTTGAAAAATTTACCTTTTGCCCCACAGCATCCTCATATAGCTCTAGAATATGTTTTATGACCTTAGCCTCAAAAACTAATGCAAGAGTTAACAACAAAGTATCATCCACAAACTGTTCATTATGGATTTAAAAATTAAGGATTCAAATACATATGCCTATTATCCATGGCTAAAGGAATTTCTAAATCTAAGGTTTTACAAGGGGGTAAATCTAGGTTCTAGAGTATGAGTCACTTTGGGTTTGATTCTAGAGATCTTAGGGTTATATTTTCTTCAAAATTGATAGCTATAGCTTTTAATAATATGGATTACAATGCAATTTACAATTTATTATAGGTTTATTTATAAATGTTATAAGGTTAACACTTACATGTCCATGGGAATTTGATATTTTAAGTGTGGATATTAATTTAGGGCTTTAAAATCTAGCCTTATAGTTAGAGTTTAGTATTAACATATTAAATTATTAATATTTTGGATATTGTCTTGGATCTATGATCTTATACATTATTTTTTAATCTTAGGAATGAGCATGAGTGTAACTCAAAGTTTAAGATTTAGATTCCATAATTTAAATTTTGACCTCATGATTTAAAAACTTGATTTAGGATAGGTACCACTAATTAAAATCCAAAATTATCAAATGCCTAAAGTCATTTATCTTGGATTTATTCTTTATCATTTAGAATTAATGATCTAGAGGATATAATATAAGGTGTAATTCTAAGGATATAATTCCAAGTAGAATTAAACTTTTAAATCCATAGTCAATGTCTAGGGTTTATGTTTTATGACAATGACTATAATCCTATGAAAGATTGAAGATTGATGTTTTTAGAATTTAATAACTTTTTAGCATATAAATTTTAAGGTGTAGCATCTTTGGATAGGAAAGTCTAATTCATGACTCATTTAAGAGTCCTTGTTTCTAGGTTTTGTGGTCCTAGACGTATTGTCTAATGATATAAAGTCTAAAGTAGTTAGTTCTATTTATCATAAAATTTTATTCACCTATAATCCTAAGGTTCTAATATTTTAGTATACTTATATCTAAAGGTAAAAAAATATATAATAGATCATTGTCTCTTATTTAGGGTTCTTAACTTTAGAGCACTAAAATTTCCATGATGTTTATAATATTTGATGCTTTAGATTTTAACATTTTTTAATGTTTGACAATCAAAGAGTCTAAGGGATTGGATTTAATGCCTCTCATCTATCAATATAAGTCCATGCATCTAAATTATTTGCACTTTAGATCTAGTTGTTTAAAGGTTTAAAGATCTATAATGTCCAAATATGGTATGTAGTAGAATAAGCTATTTTTCAATGAAAACTAATTATAGGCTAAAGTTCTGGGCATTTAGTAATTCAAACATTATGGATAATAGATCTATATTTGGGGTAAGATTTATACCATTTATAATCCAAGTTGCAAGGTTCAGCAATATAAGGTGTAAGTTCTATAGGATGAAGGATATATGGGGTACCACATGAGACTACTTTCAACAATCTAAAGCATGCAAATTTAATGTACCATGTCTAGGGTTCTAAGGTTTGAGTAACTAATATTTATAAATATATGCTTTTAGCATATATTTATACCCTAGTAGTTTATACCCTAAGGTTATAATTTTAAGGGTGTACACTCTTTAGGTTGGGCATATAATATTGAAGGTCTACGTCCATTATCAAAAGTCTCAAATATTTTGGATAGAAGATCTAGACATTTAAGGTAGCAAAGGGTTGGAATTATAGCATTCAAGGTCTAACCATTGAGTTTTAAATGCTTAATATTGAAGATATAACATCTCATCCCTCATCTCTCAAAACAATTATCTAGGTTTTAATATTAGTCTCTTATGTGATTTAGTTTTTAAAGTCAACATTCCACATGTCAATATAATTAAGATCAAAGGTTTTTAGATTAAGGAATTTTATTTTGCATCTAAATTTTTATGGCATGAGTCTTAGGATAACTTACATAAAATTTTAGAACATCATGACCTAAGGGCTTGTTATCAACTAGGGTTTAAATGAGATAAAAATTTACCTTATTTAGTTTATTTTTCAAGGATAAACTGCTTTATATACTTGGTATCTAAGAGTTTATGATTCAATATTATTACATTTAAATTCTGAATATGGGGATCTAAGTGTAGAAGATAGAGGAAGCTAGATATTTAAATATTAAACATTAATTATCCATACCATAGATTCTATGGATCTAAGGGTTTGAGGTCTAAGTGTTTATGTTTTATTGTGGGTCTAAGGAGAGATTTCAATTGAATTTTTAACCTAAAAAACTATGATATATGTCTTACATGGTTCAAAAATATTTGTTAATCATTTAAGATGTAATTCATGGGTTTTGGAAGAGATCTCAAAATATTGTGCTCCAACCTTCTTTCTTTGTAAATTATTATATTTCTTCTTGGAATGCTTATGCAATATTTTCCTTCTTTAGAAAAGTAGTAATAAAATATCCTTTGGTTTTGGTAAAAATTTAATGCTCCTATCAAAATAAATTTTTTTCAAAAAACCCAAAAAGGGCAATGCAAAAATCAAGTCCTACTTTCTTGTAGTCTAATGTTGTTCCCTTGATTCCAAAAAAAAATTGCAATCATTGAGAAGCTTCTATGGATTCCTTGGTCTCTTCAAAGGGCATTTTGATTTTTTAGGGGATATTATGACCTTGTTTCCTTTTCTTACAAAACTTAACTTTTTTGTTATTTGCAACTTATGACCATGCTAGTCTTATTTTGATAGGGTTGAGATCATTTTTGCTTTTTGAAGCCTTTTGGACACTCTAGTATTTGTAAAGGTTCTTCACCTTGAGACCTTCGAATCCATTATGGAATTTTACTTCACAAATATGATTACCTCTCTTTTGAGATTTATCTTAAATAATTTTTCCACTTTTCTCAAACAAAGTGCTCTTTATGCCTTTGTTGTGTCAGAGCTAGAGGAGGATCGAAAGAAGAGTTTTATCCCTTCTACTTGCTATGATACTACATGTTACAATTTAATGCTTTAATGCCTTATACTACATGTTACAATTTAATGCTTTAATGCCTTACATTAAGAAATGATATATATTTAAATACATAGAAAGACTATTTTTGGTATAACAAACTCCTAACCAAACTTACAACTGTCTTTGTCCTACACTGCATGCACCATTTGCCTTTTCACATGTGCTATGACTTAATGATTCCTCATACTAATAAATTTACCTATTTGATAAGCTATAAAACGTGTATGATAGTGTGGAAATTATCAACAATTAGCCTAATATAGAAAAAGAATTTCTAAAACTATAATTGCTTCTATATATGTCATGTATCATGTCAACAAGACTCATTCATCATTAGAGTTCCAAATGGTTTTTCATGAATCAGATCCAAGTATATATCATCAAGCATCAATATCAAAGTAGGAGAGTTCAGTAGTTTAGCTACTAATAAGAAGTACCACATTATCCATGGTGATATACAAGCAATTAACCTAAGCTAATAAGAGGTATCATATTATCATATAATCAATATATGATATGCTAAGGGTAATTTTCATAATAATCATCTTATCAACACTTCTCCTAACACAATATATTCAAGTATGCAAAATAAAGTGTCTAACTATTTCTTTTATCAGGTATGGTTAAAGCTCTTATAGCCAATAAATAAAAACTAATGAACAAATATAAAAAATAGAAGTAAGCATTCTATATTTCAAAATGATACTTCTACTGGTTTTAATAATAATTAGAATTCATTGAGCATTATATATTTTTGTGGTATTTTTTAAAATAATCGATCAACCTCCAAACATCATCCAAGAATATTCATGAAATAGTTTGAGGGTTGAATAAACTTGTCTTCAATCCGTATACAGGATTTTTTCCAAACACCTTTAGAAAAAGCTACAACTCTTTGGCAATCATTCAATAAAACTCACAAGATATTTTCTAGGATATTAATACACTATCATATAAGTAAATAATTAATATAAATATCATAATTAGCAATATATTGACAAGACCCAAAAAATAAATTGACAATTAATTAGACAAAATTTCATCATTTTTTTAACAAAATTAGTACACAAATAAATAGGGAGGATGGAAATTTTTTTATATAAGTGACAATCATGATTACTTTTATTTTTCAACATGGATAAATGACACACTATAAGGATTGCTTTCCCATTATATGTATATTGATACAATGCCAATTAAATATAGTGTTGCTCTTAGTATTAAAGGGTTTAACCTTCCACACTTTGAATATGATATGGACTAATCTAATTGAAGGGAGAATAAACTAAAACACCTTAGTATAGGGATGATGTACTTTCCTAAAGTCTTATCAATGGACCATGTACTTCTAGATATCCCTTTTTTCCCTCCTCTAATCAATGGTCTTTCTAGAATCTTCTTCATGCTTTCTTATAAAAAAAATTTATATCTTATGCATATATAAGAGCTCTTCATACTCTATCTAAGTGTTTAATAATATTTTCTCGTGAACCTAATTTTTTATGTCCCAACAAGGGTCCTATAACACCTTTCTAAAATAATTTCAATTCCAAATGGGTTGTTGAGGAAACAAATAATGTTGAACTCCAATCAAGTGATTCTCATGATCAACCTCTAAGAGATAACTTCCAATTAGATTTGTTTGGGAGATGTGGATGTAGAGATAATTTGTGTGCTTGGATTCATAGTCTTTGGAAATCTACACAAGATTCATCTAACACAAAAAAATCTTTATTTCAGTTATAAATCAAACAAAAGGATTAATTGTGCATGTGATGACATGGCAACCTATGATAAAGTAGACAATTTTGATTATACATTAGAGTATACATTAATTTATATCATAAGATGACTCAAGAGGTACTAAAAACTAAATTTAAATATTAATTTCCTTATCTTCAAGAGAAATTTGCTTATGATTATCCTTAATAGTATCAAATTCCAATCATTAGAGTCTATCAAACCTCCATGAAAAGCCAAGGGGTTTCCTATTTAAACTCCCCCTTCATTTTCTCCACTTAATGGCATGTAAAGGAATAAAAGGAATGGGACATGTAACAATGATAAAATAATATCTATCAAAGGATAATGAGGGCATCCACATCTATAATAAGGAGGTAATATTGTTTAGATTTGTTTATATTTTTTTAATTAGATTAGAGAATTATAATTTAAATTTATTTCCATGAATATTATGCCTTGGAATTAGTATATAAGATTCCCTAAAAATATTCAATCTAATCAATTATGTAATATTTTCTTGATTCTAAAACACACCTCCATTATTTACAAAATAAAAAAAAGGTTTGATGCTTGATATGCTTTTAGCTTTATTTTGTGTGGTATGATGTATTTGTGATCTCTTTAGCTAATACTAGTAGAATAATTAATAAATAACCTATCTTTAAGCCCAAAAACACATGATAGAAATTATTTAACAAGTCTCTATATGGAGACAATAAGGAAAACTAGTATATATATATATATATATATATATATATATATATATATATATATATATATATATATATATATATATATATATATTAATAAAATAGTCACTTGTGTCTATCTCACTCTCTATATTATAATTTGTTTGACAAAAGGTCTCAATGAAGGGATTAAGAAATGATGCTTAGGTTTTACCAAAGTTTATGTCTCGATTATAATATGGATTTATAGATATTTATGAGGTTTTGCATTGTAAATTAGTCATTGAAGCACTATTATTTGATTTCATAAAGGCTCCTAATATATCTAATTAAACCAAATTTTGCCTAAGGGTCAACACCTGAGACTTGTACTATTGAATACTTTTAATCTTGGAAATAGTGTTTATTATGTTATTAACCCTCATAATATGTTGAAATGTTATTATTTCAAGACTATTTTTAAGCTACTAGGACTTATATTATCACTTGAAAGTGATTAAAATATATTAATTATGTTAACTAGGGTCATAGTACCTACATCAGTGGAACTTTTAATCTTCTTTGTCTTGGATGTCAACCCATCTATCATGGAATTAATAGAATTACCTTATCTCTTTGATATCTATTTCCTTGTGAGTTAGTTGTACGATTGTTTTCAAATAAATGAATTGGTTTTACAACCAATCAAGGTAGAAGTGTTATGGTGACTCGGCTTAGAATGCTTTCCAAGTCCTTATTGAAGATATTTAATACATCATTGTTAATTAGAACAATAGTAAATTTATGTTTCTCTATATTAACATTCTCTTTAAATGCTTCTCCCCAAATTCTTCCTAATATAAGAGTAATAATCAAACAGTCAGAGATGATGTTTATTGAAAATATATTCAGATCACTTGGGTTACCCCATCTCAACCTCTTAGTCCTAGGTTGATCTTTTGAACTAAATTTTTCATGAGGATTGAGAATGGCATTATTACTCATTATGATTATGCCTAGCATTATTGGACACATAACCTTAACATTACTTTTTTTCAACTCAAACATGCTCACATTAGTTGCAAGTGGAGATAAACTACCATATACCTTAAAAGGTTAGGGTATGTTGTCTTAGCTCTATTTCGGAGGTAGGAAATGAATTCCATATTCATTTTTAGGTGTTGTATTTACTACAAGATTCAAGGGGGGTACTATTACATGTTTAGAGATTTATATGGATAGTTTACCACTTTTTATAGCTATCTTGGCAAAATAAAATTAGATCAATACCTTAGGAAATCTATACTCAAATTAATTTATTGAAAGGGACGTAAACTACTAGATTAAAAACCTCACTCTCTTATTTTTTCTCTACTATTGGGAGTAATAAGAATTGAGTTAAAGCTACAACTCTCTACAATGTTAATGATAGATGTGTTCACCCTTGTTTGCATACAAGAGTGGTTATCAGGGCTTTAGTTTTTCTTCTTGCTTTCAACAGGATAGGATTGTAGTTTTGCAAGGTTAGGTTTCAACCCCATCATGTTTCAAATATTTTTGGATAGACATAACCTACCAATTTTATGTCCTCCTTTATTTTTTTCATATCCATGGATGTTATAATAGTCTTTATGGGTTGAAATCCATCTCCTCTTCGGATTATCCAACTAGGCCTTCTCCTAGGACTATTATTAGATCATGTGTTAATAATTATGGGATAGATATTGATTGTAGATGACCATGCTTCTACTTTACATCCTACTATAGGTTAATGTTGGTGTTAGGATCCATTGGAGCTCTTGTTCTATGTTTGTTGTACCTTAACTTCTAGATCCTTGTATTTTCCAATAATTGTTTTACTTCTTTAAATAATTTAGATATTAAATCTATAATATATAAAGCATATGAATAATTTTAATAAGACCTTATTCAAATAAAATAAATTAGTTAATAGCATGTTATATTGAAAACTTCAATGACTACTTCTTAATATTTAAATATTTGAGGAATCAAACCCCCCATATGTATACTATGTATACGTCACTCTCTATTAAAGGTATTATCGCCTACTGAAAGTGGAGGTTCAAATATCCATAGAAAATTTAGTGTAATACACTTAAATTGGAGTTCAAGATTACAAGATTGGCATAGTTAGAATATGGAGGTCCTTATCATTTGCTTTGAATTTTTTATTAATCTAAAAGTTTTCAATAGATTACATTGTAATAAGTTGTGGTAAATATAAATCCATGTGATTGGGTTTCTTACTAGGAACAACTTGTATATATTCAATATCATCAATACCAATATCTAGATAAGAGAAGAGGATTTGAGAAAATATTTTGTTTCAACTTTAAATTTTTATTTAACGGCATTCAAATTCAATTAAGCATACCATTAGACACAAAAGTATTCTTATCAGCCTGTTCATAAAATTTTGTTATTTCCTTATCAATATTTCACATCAAAATTATAGCATTTATAAACTTGATTTTAAATTTTGGTTACATGGTGCAATAGTAGCAACTATATTTTATCATGAAAAAGGTGTTTATAATATTTCTAATGGTCTTTAGTAATCTACCTTAAACTCTTGAAATTTAATTAAAAAAAATTAAGTATTTTTATTTACAATAAATTTACACTTGAGCTTTAGACCTAGTAGGTATCATTACCTTTGATGGATGCTTCTACCCTCTAAAATATTATGGCATGATGTAGTTTCTTTGATGCCAAGCAATCAACCTTAGTTCTCATACATACAAAAAAGCACTTATGGATGTAATGGAAAAATGCAAATTGATGGTCAACATCATCATGGCTTCCTTTAGCTTTAACTTTTATAAAGGGTAAGGATGTGTACCAGTAGACTGAATAGATTTTTCACATCACTAATCCTCATAGAATTAGATTTCCATTACTTGATGACTAAGAACATGTTTTGTTATGAAAGAAGCCATCACAAATATAGGTGAAGGGCAATGCACTACTAATGCTAAAGACAGTTACTTTACAAAAAAATATCTGCATGGATGACAAGTCCCTATCACTCTACCACTTTTTAAATTATTAAAATAATTAAGTGATTTGGTTGGTTTTTGAGTCTATACATTATACATTTAAGGTTGTTATATTTTAAACTTTATTATCATTTGCAGGTCTATATATATTGAATATTGAATAGGGCTAGGGTCATTAAGTATTATATTTCAAAGGGTTTAAAACACACATATGTTCATGCTCCTCCACTTGTTTTTTGATTTTTTCCAACAAAAAATTTATGCCAACTCAACCCCTCCTCACATTGACATTAACATTAACATTAACATGTTCATTTTTTATTTTCCTTCCTATTTAACTTAATGTCCATGTTTGAAATCCTTGAGATATTTTTTTTCAACTCTATTTTCATTCTAAATGATGAAGGATGAAGCTCTACCTATCTATCTAACATCACTGAGTCAAGGAATACATGTTACTCATGTGACCTCAAAGGTTTGCCCTCGAGCCATCCAAATCAATGGATCTCAATTTCATTATAAGTAATCTAAATTTAAACATTTTATTTTGACTAGGGTGTTATAAAAAATGGAAGGGTATGCAAAGAAAATGAAAGAGTAGGGCAATTGTAACATTCCAAAATTCCAACTCACTTGAGAGAGAATGTTTTTTATTTACTCGTTAGAATTAAACAACCCCACCTTTCATAAGTCATTCTATGCATGTGTCCTGTGTGCTAATATCCCATAATTAATTTGTCTATCTCATCTTCACGATGAGTCAACTTATTCATGCTATCTCAATTTCTTTAGTCACACTCTCTTTATAAATTTATTCGCTTTTAGATCTTTAGGTATAGGTATTAAGAGATATCATCCATTACTCTTATATGCTTCATTGTAATAAGTATTATTCATTAATAAAATAAGTATGCATTACAAAAACTCTATAACTAGGTTCCTTCTAGTTTAACCATTACCTATACCATGAATGGCACCACATACTAATCATATGTAAGACTTAATAAACTCATCTATGGTATACGAAATACCATTAACATTCTTTTTATTGAAGAATAACATATTCATGACAAATTAGATTTAGAAAAAAATACATGTAAATTCACAATATGATAGTGTCCAAGTTGCTCATCACACATAAGACACAATATTTATCCTGTGAAAACCCTAAGGAAAAAACCCAACCTTGAAATATATCCATATTTCATTGGTTTAGTTGCTTCCAATACATTCATTCTAGGTTTCATATAAATCCTCTTTTCATACAATCATGGGCACATATAACCCCATAGCTCTTATGCCTCAACAAAGTGAATTGATCCTTTAATTCATATTTCACAACCAACAAGAAGACCCTATAGTCACCTTGAATGAACTCCACGTTTATTATATCTTTCTCAAATATCATCATCATCAAGATAAATATATAAGAACCCATGATTCCCATATCCACATGCATAAATAAATCCTTTAATTCATGTTACATAGTCATGAGAGAACTCCATAATTTCCTCGGATTAACTTTGCGTTTATCCTCTAAGGATATATCCTTCCCTTGATCCAAGATCAAAGGAAATATGTCCTTCCTATGAGTCTAATGTAGCCACACATCAATATATCATTGCATAAGTCAACTCATTAGATAAGACCCCATAATTTACTCCAATAATTTTCTATGCAAGAATACCATGAAAACAAGAACCTTCTACTTACTCAAAGTGCCACTTAATCACTATTACATCTTAACATGGATCATGCTATCAAACGATGATTAACCACAATGAAATATATTATCCCCTAATACTTTTCTACCACATCTAATACCAATGATATACATTATCTACAAAGTTGTTTCCTCTCCTTGAAACATGTAATCTTTTAATATAAATAAAATCATCAAATCAATGATACACATTATCCACTAATGTATATCTCTAACTCATAAAGCATATTGTCTACTAATAATTTTCAATTCATATAAATATAAAAGGGTCTTTTATTTCCCCTTTTTCCATTTAAAAGCATACAATTAATATTTTAAAAGATTGTAGCCCAATCTATATTCATATAGAGGTAAAAGGATCTTTTATTTCCTTTAACTCATTTAAAAGTGTAAATCCATTCTTCAACATAAGTTTATCCACTAAACTTATTTAATATAAATCATTTCTTTAACATAAATTTATCCTTTAAACTTATTAAAATAAATCTATTCTTTAACATAAGTTTATCCACTAAACTTATTTAATATAAATCATTTCTTTAACATAAGTTTATCCACTAAACTTATTGAAATAAATCTATTCTTTAACATAAGTTTATATGCTAAACTTATTTAATATAAATCATTTCTTTAACATAAATTTATCCACTAAACTTATTTAATATAAATCATTTCTTTCACATAAGTTTATCCACTAAACTTATTAAAATAAATCTATTCTTGAACATAAGTTTATCCGCTAAACCATTAACATAAGAGAAACAATAACACAATTGCAATCATTCACATAATTGCAGCCCTTAACATAATTGCAGCCCTTACACACAAGTGCAGTCTTTAACATAAATGCATTCGTGCAACTATTAACATAAGAGCAACAATAATACAATTACAATCATTCACACAATTGCAACCCTTTAACATAATTGCAGTACTTACACACAAGTTTAGTCTTTAACATAAGTGCATCCATGCAACTATTAACATAAGAGCAATAATAATATAATTAAAGTCATTCACACAATTGCAACCCTTAACATAATTGCAGCCCTTGCACACAAGTGAAGTCATTCACATAATTGCATCCCTTAATATAATTGCAGCTCTTACACACAAGTGTAATCATTCACACAATTACAACCCTTAACTTAATTACAATCCTTACACACAAGTGTAATCTTTTTCACAAGTGCATCTGTGCAACCATTAACATAAAAGCAATAATAATACAATAGTTATCATTCACACAAATGCAGTCCTTTTCTTAATTGCAGCCCTTACACACATAAGTGTAGTTTCAATACAAGTGCAAACATACAATAATTATCATAAGGACAACAATAAGACAAATACCACTGTTAACTCAAGTGCAGCCATCAATTCAAGCAATAAAGACATAATAATTACAACCTTTTTTTCTCATGCAAAGTAATCTATAACCACGCTTATCGTAAGGGTAGCATTGTAGCCATAAAAACAAAGCATTTTCACACACACTTCCCATGCTTTGTTATCAAAAGTGGCAGCAATAAAATCAAAGCATTTTTACAAACACTTTTCATGCTTTGTTATTAAAGGTTGTAGCAATAAACCAAAGTATTTTCATAAATATTTTCCATGCTTTGTTATCAAAATATGCAGCAATAAAACCAACGCATTTTCATAAATACTTTTCATGCTTTTTTAACAAAAGTTACAACAATAAAATCAAGCATTTTTACAAACACTTTTCATGCTTTGTTATTAAAATTTGTAGCAATAAAAATAAAGCATTTTCATAAATAGTTTCCATGCTTTGTTATCAAAAGATGCAACAATAAAACCAAACCATATTCATAAACATTTTCTATGCTTTGTTAATAAAAGTTGCAGCAATAAAATCAAAGTATTTTATAAACACTTTTCATGCTTTAATCCCAAATTGCAGTAATATATTCAAAGCATTTCACAAACCCTTTGCATGCTTTAATCCTAAAAAAATATAGCAATATACAAATCATTTCACAAACCCTTTGCATGCTTTAATCCTCAAAAATTGCAGCAATAAAATCAAAGTATTTAACAAACACTTTTCATGCTTTAATCCTCAAAAATTCAGCAGTATATTCAAAGCATTTCACAAACCCTTTGCATGTTTTAATCCTTAAAAATTGTAGCAATATATTGAAAGCATTTCACAAACCCTTTGCATGATTTAATCCTCAAAAATTGTAGCAATAAATTCAATTATTTCACAAACCCTTTGCAAGGAAAGAAGGGCATAACCTGGAAGTTTCCTAAAGAAAGAAATCTAGTCAATGTTTCATAGCTCTTCTGCTTCATCTGCTCCAACAAGCAACTAGTACTACTATGGCCATCTATGGAAAGCAAACTCCTTGGAATCCCTCCTCCTCACAAAAAACCTTAGCTCCTTTTTATTTTCTTATAACCTTTTTTCTTCTACATGGCATAATGGCTTCTCCCCAAAGTCATCCCCCTTTTTTTATATTTTTAAAAAATACTTTTTTTTAATATTATTAATGCGCTGTCAATATTTTACTTATTTGTTAATAAGTTGTATGTGTATTTTATTAGATGATAAAGCCATAAAAAAAAAGAAAATGTTATGTTGAATTTTATATCAATTAAACCATATCATGATTGGCCTTTTTTTTTTACCAAGGAAATTCTTTTGTTTATTATTTGGTTGAATATAATCCTTATATTTATCAAAATGGTATATTTTACAAATCCTCCCTTGACGGCATGTTCATTTTGAGTTAAAACTTTGCAAGTTGTATGTTAAAATTTATAATTTTTCAATACCATCTAAGGGATATAATAATTCCTAATCAACTAATTCTATCAAGAATATAAAGTTTCCCCTTTTTCCTTGGTACCTCGATCTTGGTGGCCGACTTTCTTGCCACCTTCAAGTATACATGTGAGTCATGACACATTATACATTTTAGGTTGTTATATTTTAAACTTTATTATCATTTGTGGGTCTATATATATTGAACATTGAATAAGGCTAGGGCATGTGTTAATTATTATATTTCAAAGGGTTTAAAACACATATGCTCACGCTCATCCACTTGCTTTTTGTTTTTTTCCAACTAAAATTTTATGCTAACTCAACCCTTCCTCACGTTGACATTAACATTAGCATGTTCATTTTTTTATTCCCCTTGCTCTTTAACTTAATATCCTGTTGGACGAAATTCTTGTACCCTTAAGAGATTTATCACGATACAAGACTTCCTTGATCCAATCAACATTATGGGCTCTGGTGGATCCACCTCTTTGGCTCAAGAAAAAATTATCACAAGACTCTAGATAGACCGAGTAGGGTAAGGAAACCCCAAAGGTGAGTCTATAATATTTCTCATATGTTCATGCTCATCTAGATTTGTAAAATGAAATAAAACTGCAACATAAAAGTTGACCAATCTTCAAATTAACTCCCAACTAGTGCTTCAAAAGTAGATCGATGCCTTATCCATTGGGTAATTGTAGTCAGACTTAAAAGATGATGAAGAAATAAAGGGAAGAAGATAAAACTAAACCAATCACATCCATTCAAATAATGTAGCAAAAATTATTAAACATGTTAGCAAAAGAATATATCATTTACACATTCAAATGAGGTAACATGTAAATACGATAACACACAGAACTGCATACACAACTATTAAAAGGAGGAAGTAGGAATGCATTAAATATAGATTATTGCAATGGGAGTCTAATCAAAATAACCAAATATCACTAAATAAGTACAAACAAATTCTCTATTCAAATGATGCAATAAAGAACTGCAACTCTTCGTTCAAATGATGTAACAAAGAGCCTCCTGGCTTTTGATCTCAACCACTAGAAATGATCTTAGTAAACTGGGTACCTTCTCAGCAAAACCTACACAATAATGGGAAAGAAAAAAAGGTGACAAGACAAGACACACAAAGGAAAATATAACTGAGAAGGATAGGCACTCTAGTATACCTCTTGTAGAATTTTACTGTGCAAAAACTTGATGATTTCTCTTGCTATAGCAACTCTATTAAATAGCTTGATCATTTGGTCCATAATCACGAAACTACAATTATCTCGATGATGGCTCATAACTGCAACTATCATTTATTAAAACCGAGTGATGGCCCATAAAAATTGCAATTGCCTCCATATTTGATCCACCATATTGCTTGCATTTATAATGGCTCTCGTTCGTGGCCTGGTAGTGGTCTCAACTGGTCAAAAATATCTTCATAATTGTTTGTTACAATTTCTCTCAAGGTTGGCCAAGAAACGGCTTCAAAAAATTAATTAATTCTCAGTCGTTAAAAACTTAGCTAATAAAATGAGGTATATTACAATTTTTACGTAAAAACCTTTATTATTATTATAACATGCTCTTTTATATTTTTTTTTTTATTTTTTTATGAGCAGGGGGAGTTAGATGGCTCCCCTGCTCTAATTTTTAATTTATATATATGAGCGAGAGGGGGGGGGGAATGACTCCCCTTGATCTAATTTTTTAGTTATATATATGAGCAGGGGGGATGGTTCCTCCTACTTTAATTTTTTTATTTATAAAAATGAGTATAGGCGGTGGCTCCCCCCGCTCTATTTTTTATTTATATCTATGAGCGGGAGGGGATGGCTCCTCTCGCTCTAATTATTTTATTTATATATATGTGAGTGAGGGAGGATGTCTCCCCCCGCTCTAATGGTTTATTTATATATATGAGCGAGGGACGATGGCTCTCCCCTGCTCTATTTTTTTATTTATATATATGAGCGAGGTGGGGGATGGCTCCCCACGCTCTAAATATTTTTTATTATAGAGCGGGTCTCCCCGCGCTCCTTTTATATTATAAAATAATGAGTGGGTGGAATGGATGGGAGCAGTGTTATAAATAATAAGCGGGGGGATGGATGGGAATGCCCCCTCCCCCCACTCCTTGACTATTATTATTTTAATTTTTTTATTTCTTTTTAAAAAAAATAATAATGGTGAAGGTGAACATTAATTAAACATATAATTAATGTAATTTAATATTTAATTAATTTAATTAAACCTAATTAAATAAATAATTAAACCAAACATAAAAAAGGAGAAATTTTAATTAATTAATTAAACCTTAATTAGGCCAAAAACTTACTAACAAAAGACCTAAACAAAGACCCAACGTTGGTAACACAAAATTTTAAAAACGCTATAGGGGAGTGAGATAGGACTCAAAAAGACCCAAAGGATACTGATCAAGGGATTATTACAAATTTTGAAAGGACTCAAGACACATAACACCAAAATTTTAAAAATTGGGAGTAAACTTCAAGATGGATTTTGAGAATCCAACATGTCCATGTTTGAAATCCTTGAGATATTTTTCATCAACTCTCCAAATGATGAAGGACAAAGCTCTACCTATCTATCTAACATCATTGAGTCTAAGACTCCAAGTTACTCATGTGACCTCAAAGGTTTGCCCTCAAGCCATCCAAATCAAAGAATCTCAATTTCATTTTAAATAATCTAAATTTCAATATTTTATTTTTATTAGAGTGTTATAAACAATGGAAGGGTAGGCAAAGAAAATGAAAGAGTAGGGTAATTCCTATTTTAGAAAGAAATGCTACAATTGATCTAAGATAAAATACTTTTTTTAGGATTCCATTTTCTAGTACTCATGACCTAATGCCTAAGAATGATTATGTAGTTTTTAAATATAATTTTAGAAGTTTGATATCCCAAATCTATGATATAAGTTAGATGTTTCATGGTACAAGTTAATAACATGATATAGTGTAGAGATCTAGATATTGTGTATTAGGGTTATGGTTTATAGCCTATGGTTTCTAATCATAAGCTAGATTTTTGAATCTATGGTTTCTAATTCTAAAATTTAGATGTCTAGGTACTAAACTATAAAGGTCAAACTCTTCGTTTAGAACCTTCGATATTTAGTAAGTGTTATTAAGGTCCTCGTTGTATGGTTAAGGTATTAGTGATACAAAATATGGGGTTGAATATTTTATATTTGAAATAGGTTGCCATAAAGTTTAAGTTTAAGGGTATCAGTCTAGTATTTCAATGTATGGGTTTAATTAAGGGGCTAAGGTCTATGATCCAAGCACTATTTTATAAGATTTTAAACTCTAGAATCATGCAAGCCTATGATCTTTATTCAAGTTTTGTTGCTTTAGGGTCTAAGGATTCTAGCACGTAGTATAAGAATTGAGATTTTAAAGATTGGACCTTGTTATATTTTAGGATATGTTATGATATTTAGATCTTGGTTTGTAATTTAGATTAAGTTCTATGGCTTTGATGTTTTAGGGCCTATGGATCCTAATATTTGCAAGTTTTGAGATTTTAATTAAAGTATGTAGGGTCCAAGAGTGTTTTTTTTATAAAAAATAATCTCACATGTTAAAAATCTTAAGCTTTAGAAGTCAACCATTCGGAACAAGGGCGGTGATAATTTTTCAAGTCACGAAAAATGAAATTGAAAAGTGCAAAGGATTAGGGTTTTCTATTTAAAAATATCTCATATTTTAGGAGCCATATCTTCGCCAACAGTTATTTGATTCAATTGATTTTTGGACCAACTTGTGTAGAATTTCAATAGCTTTAAAATAAGTGAGCATATGCAATATTGAGGGAGATAGGACTCTATGAATTCAACCATTCATAACAAGGGTAGTGTCGATTTTTCAAGTTGCAAAAAATTAAATTACAAATCTTTTCTAGCTTGGGTCAATGAAGAGTTAGGACTTCAGCAAGGCAATACATTCTATATGGACAAAGAATTTTTCAGCCAAGTTTTTTTCCCTTTCTTTATCTTAGAAATTGTGCATAAATTTTTTATAAAGTCTTTAACAAATATTATATTTGCTATAGGACTTTCAAATAAATTTCAATAGATTTTGAGCTATAGTTTCCTTGTCATGGACCAATTTATAGTTAAATCCTTAGAATATTCTCTAGTGGTAGAGGTGAGTGAGCATACCTCAGAGAGATCCTCATTACTTCAATATAGAGTAGTTTTTAGTAAATTTAATGGTTATTGTCCAGGGGCTTCAGCCTTGAGAAAATGGATTGATAGAAGTTGGAAGTCTCTAGGAGTGATTCTATCATTTATTCCCAAAAGTTTCTTCCTAGCCATTTTTTTTCTTGGAAGAAAAAGAATCCTAAAATGGAGTCCTTGGTTTATGGGAAGAGCAAGACTCTTCCTTACCCATTGGTATGAAGGATTTTCACCTGAAAATATAAATCTATTCCTAGTACCAGTCTGGATTAGGATGTTTGGGTTACCCATTGAATTTTGGAAAATATATACCTTCAAATCAATAGGCAACACTCTAGGAGAATACCTTGAGATTTCAGATACGATAATAAATCGATTTTGTGGCTATTTATGCTCAAATATTGGTCATGATTGATATAAGTAAAGCTTTACCAGAATCAATCATTCTTAAGTATGGGGATAATATGTGGACCCATACTATAGATCATGAAAATATTTCTTTTAGATTTAGAAGATGTCATGAGGTGGGGTATATTGAGAGATCATTCCCTAAGAAGAGCCCAGTAGAATCATTTGTAGAAAATTGCAAGAGAAATTTACAAATGGTTATGGATGAATATGGTTTTCAACCAAAAAATAGATCTAGAAAAATACAAGAAAATAAACAGTGGTGACCAATAAGGAAGTATATTGGAAGAATTACCAACTCTTTTGAGCCTTTAGCCTATAAAAAATAGTAGATCAAAACTTAGAGGATACAGTACTACAATTTCAACATATTAGAAAGGAATCATCTATTCAACATGATCCTAATTTAAGCAAGGACATTCTCGATGAACCTAAGGAATGTGTCTCATCATATTTTGAATACTCTTGAAGTACCATTTAGGATAAAATAATTGGTAAAAAATATACAAATTTAGAAGTTAATACCTCTGCAATTAATAAGGAAATACAAAAAAATAAACAGGACAACTCAAAAGCTTCAATAATAGAGCTAGGAGAGGATAAAAATATTGAAAAATAAAATTGTGAAAAATATTGAGGAATAGAATAATAAACCCTACTCCTAATATAGGCAAGGCAAAAAGAGAAAAAACCCTCAAATTTTCAAGCAAGATCCAAGGAAGCAAGAGCAAACATAGAGAAAGGAATACAAACTAAGTTGGTTGTACTTATCTTTACCAAACAACAAAATTATATTGGTAATACGTAAGAGGGGCCAAAATCCCCTAATGAAACATTATTATCATCTCATAGAATATAAGAGGTGTTAATGCCCCCTCAAAGCATGGGTGTATTAGGGACCTATGTTTAAGTAATAAACCTGATATTCTCTATATTCAGGAAACTAAAATGATAAAATAAGAATTTTCAAAAACTATGAAAGTAGTATGGGCAAGATGTGAATAAGATGCAATGGATTCTAAAGGAGTGATAGAGGGAATTCTAACTTGTTGGAATCCTTCTAGAACCTCTTGTGTAACCATTCATAAAACTAGGTATTGGATAGCCTCTTTAGTCACTTGCTACTTTGTATATATTCATTTTATCCTTATCAATGTCTATGGATCTACAACTCAGTCAAGTAGATTAGAAGTTTGGAGTGAGATTGAAGCCTTTATGAGAAGTAAAGACCAAGAAACCTGATTCATGATCATAGGAGATTTTAATGCCATAACCAAGCTAGATGAAAATTTTGTGGGAATTAGGAGATTGACCCTGAGTATGAAAGATTTATTGACTTTTATTCAAAATAATAATCTATGGGAAGTTGAGTTTGAATAAGACAACTATACTTAGACCAACAACAAGAGAGGCCAAAACCTAATAGCAAAAAAATTAGACAGATGCATTCTCTCATACCATTGGCTAGATGCTAGAACTTATGCTAAAATTAATACCTTAACAAGGATTGGTTCAAATCACTGGCCAATAAGAGTTAAAATGGTGGTAAGTGAATTCAAAAAATATCATATTTTAAATATGAGAAAATGTGGGAAGATCATCCTCAATTTGTTGATATGATAGCTCAAACATGGAATTTTGTAGGTAATGGTGGGTTGTATGCTCTTCCAAACCAAATTAAAGCTATGACATCTATATTAAAAGAATGGAACAAGAATAACTTTTAAAATATTTTTGAGAAGAAAGAAGAACTAAAAGATAAACTTTCAAAATTCTAAAAAGGTGATGATAATAATTCAATATTAGAGGAAAGGGAGTTGCTTAGTGAATATCATAATATTTTGAGTAAGAAAAAGAAATTTTGGAGATTAAAATAAAGATAGACTTGGTTAAAAGGAGATAAAATTACAAAGTTTTTTCATATGATGGCTATAGTACAGAGATCATCTTACAAAATTATTAGAATTAAATCTATAGAAGGGGTTTAGATTGAAGATCAAAGTGAAATTAGAAAAGAGGAAAAATTATTTTATCAGAATATTTTAGGTTTAGAGGAGACCGAAGTTCTTAATGATAAAATTATTCAAGATTTTCCTTCAGTTATAACAAATGAAGACAATAGGAAATTGATGGAGCCTTTTACTCTAGAAGAAGTTCATTTAGCTCTTTTATCTTTTAATAAGGATAAATCCCCAAGTCCATATGGGCCTATGTAGATTTTTACCAACATAATTGGGATATAGTGAAGGATTCTTTATTGGTGGTAGTGGAAAAATCTAGGGTAAAATAATACATACCTTATAAAATAAATGAACCATATATTACCCTATTTCCAAAAAAGAAGGATGCTAAATTGTTTGATTCTTTTATACCCATAAGCCTATGTAATATGGCATATAAGATTATTTCCAAAGTGATGGTGAATAGAATAAGGCTATAGTTAGACAAAATCACTTTATAAGAGCAAGGAGGATTTGTGAAAGGGAACAAATTCTAGACGGGATCATAGTAGCTCATTAAGTTATACATTATCAGCTTAAAATAAAAGAGAAATCTATGATCTTAAAACTTGATATGGAATTTTATTTTTTTAGTCTTAGATAAGTTTAGTTTTAGGAAGAAATGGGTTAGATGGATCAAAGCTTGTGTCTCTATAATTTATTTCAGTTTTGGTGAATGGGTTAGTGATATAATATTTTAAATACAAGAGAGGCCTTAGACAAGGAGATCCCCTACTCCTTATTTGTTCATTATTATGGCAGAATTTTTGAGTAGGTACTTAAAGAAGGCTTACAAAGATGGACTTATAAGTGACTTAAGGTTAGTAATAACATCAATAACATCACCCATAAATAATTTTTAGATGATACAACCCTTTTTGGAAGGGCAAGGATAAATGAGGCTAGATCTTTGAATAACTTTTTAAAAGAGTACGAAAGAGCTTCAGGGTAAAAAAATTAATAGGACTAAATCCAAAATTTACTACCTTAACACTCCTGCTAATATCAAAGCAAGAATTTATAGGTTGCTTCAAATGGAGGAGGTAAATTTACCAATAACTTATCTTGGGATGCCTTTATTTGAGGGGAGAATGAGGATAGATTTATGGAATCCAATTATTAGTAAAGTTTAAAATAAACTTCCAGCTTGGAAAGGTAGATGGTTATTGTTAGCAACAAGAGTGTAGTTAATTAAGTCAATTTTACAAGCCATTACAACATATTATATGTCATTGAATTCTATGCCAAAATCAGTTGAAAAAATTTTAATCTATATTATGCGATCCTTTTTATGGTCAAGTTTACATGAGAAAAGGAAATTTTCTTTGATGAAATAAAGCAAGTTGTGTTATGACAAAACTAGAGAGGGTCTTGGTTTAATAGTTATTATAGATGCAAACTTAGATCTTAGGGGAAAAGTTATCTAGAAATTGTACAAAGAGAGTCAAAGATAGTGGGCAAGAATTCTTCTAAGTATGTTGATCCCAATGATCCAAGTTTAATATTTACTGCATTCTCTCTACCAAATGGTTTTGCTATTTGGAATGGTTTAAAAAAATCTATTGATATTATGATTAAAGGTTTAATATGGGTGGTGGGAACTAGAGAAACAAATTCTATTTGGATGGATACTTGGTGTGATAAAAAAACCACTCAATTTAGATCCAATTTTGAAACATTGGATGAGATTGCTTCAAGATAAATATGGTGATAAGATTTCAAACATTTTTTACAAGGATCAAGAAGGAAGATACAAATAGAAAGAATATTTTTTTACAAGTATACAGGACATTGATGCTAGGAGGCAATTGAGTAGAAAGATAACAACTATGATTATTCTGGGGAGCCAAGGATAAATTGATTTGGGACTTGAATAGCTCATGAGAATACACAACAAGAAGTGGATATAATGTTCAACATCAATAAAATAATAATATTATTAGAATATGGAGAGATATTTGGGATAGCCCAAGCATTCCTAAAATCAAAATATTTGTTTGGCTAGTAGGTCATAGAAGAATTTTATCTTGGGATAACCTTATGAAAAGGGGTTTTCATGGTCCCTCTCAATGTGTTTTTTGTAATAAGGAGGAGGAGAGTATATACCATCTCTTGGGACATTGATCAATAGTCTAGAATATATGGTAATATATTTTTAATATGTTTGGTAAATGCATGGTGATGAATAGAAGAATTGAAGATTGGTTAAAGCAATTGTAGAGCATTTATAAAAGTGAGGATTTATAGATAATATGGGATATATCAAAAGATATAATACTTTGTACTATATGGCTAGAAAGGAATAGAAGAATATTTAAAGGAAAGGAAATCAGTTTAGAGGTAATGAAAAAGAAGATATGTTTAGCCATAGAGGAGTCTAAACCAACCCTATCAACTCACACAATCCCTAATTTGGAAGCAAAGAGTCTTGATAGATGGAGTCAAGTCATTAAATGGAATTATGTTATTGGGTACAAGAGAAGTAAAAAAGAAAGCAAAGAATATAAAGTGGAAACCACCAGATGTGAAGTGGGTTATTTTAATGGAGCATCTAAAGGAAATCCAAGACCAGTAGGAGGAGGAGGAATAATTAGAAATAATAGAGGAGAGATTTTACTAATTATGCTTTCAATAGTGGATTTAAGATAAATAATGAAGCTTAAGCTTGGGCAGCTTTAGAAGGATTAAAAATATGTAAACAAATGAAATGGAATGGATTTTGGATGGAAGATGATTCTCTCATAGTAATAAATATAAGTTTGAGGAAAGTAAAGGCTCCATGGAACATACAAGAGATAATTATGGAAATTCAAGATCTTGTAGGTTTACACATATATTAATGGAAGGAAACAAATGTGCAGATAAGCTAGCCAATAGAGGGGTTTTGATTGAGGATCATGAAGTTAAATTCTCCTTTCCATGGTTAGAGGAAGTAGAAATTTTAGTTGAAGCTGACAAAAAAATTTGATTGCCTAAATCAATTAATGATTAAGATGTACTTTAATATGTTTCCATTGGTAATATATGTTTTATTTTGTAGCAATAATATATTTTCATTTAGACTATTTATTATAATTTTTATGGTTGCACTTGTGTTTTAGGAAGGAAACTAGAAATCCAAATTTGGTAAAGCATACTATGATAGTGCGATGTTTTGGAAATATTACTCTACTAAGATGCAAGAAATAGATAGTAGAGGTGAAGTTTTGGTATTGTGAAGGCTTCTATAGAAAAATGTCAAGAAAGATGTTAAATTCTGAAGTAATTGTATTCATATAGAAATTGAAAAATCAGAATTCAGACATTTTATATAAAATGATGTAGATTTCTAGCTATAGCATCTCAATTGATATGAGAAGTGTATCCATTTATAAAATCTTAAGCTCTAAAAAATAGATATGTAATTTGTCAAGGGTAGGGGACCCGAGTACAACCCCTTATTATCTAGCAAAAAAAAATCCTAAGCTTTATAAAGTGTCATAAATTTTATTCATTTAGATTTATATTCTACAATTTTGTAGCCTTTAATATCTAGGTTTAAGATCTCAAGTCTTGCATATTTCAAATATTTCATATAAAATTAAAAGGTTTAATATGTATTGGGAACTATGCTCCATAAATATTAAGTAGAAATTATTCATAAGAAGTTAGGAAATATAGCTTGGTTATGGTTACGAGAAATTATAGAGTTTGGAAAAGTCTATAATTAGGTTATCATCAAGGAAAATCCTATTGTTTGGTTATGTTAGGTAATATCTATAGTTTTATTAGTACCCAAGGTTTAAGATTTAAGGACTACTACTAGGATCTAGTCTTAAAAACGCTACATGTATTATGGATGATCAGAGGATCCAATCATTTAGACTGAATCCCTAAGGTTCTAAGGACTTAAATGTATAGAGTTCTAGAATTTAAGATTTCATGTCTAGGTCCTAAGGCTTAAGTCTAAGGTCCCAATTTCTAAATTTCAAAGGTGCAAGGATACATGATCTCGATATTAAGATCTTTAGTCCAAGATTTTTTTGATAATTTAAAGTATATTTATGCTACAGGTTTTGAAAGGAACCCAAAACCTTATTATAGTAGAGGTCGATAAGCCAGACATAGAAACAAAAAATACAAGGAGATGCTAGGGACCTCTGAGAAATAAAAAGATAACTGTAACTGAAAACTCTTTGAGAACCAGAAAGGAAACTATGACTAGACCACAAATTAGTATGATGAAGCCCCAACCAAACATAGATACATGATCGAAAGACACCTGCGTCAACTTTATACACATCAACTAAACTTAACCAGACAAAAAGGATCAGGCTAAACCAGGTAAAATAAAAAAAAAACAAGGGCTTCTTGGGGTGCTAGAGGGCCCAGACAAAGGGACCCATACCAGTAATTTCTTGATGTCATTCACCTTCCTTTATGTGGTTCCTATAGCATTCTAAGTGTGGTGAGATAGAATCTTGGATTCTCCCTCCAGGAACTTTATGGATGCATTCATAGTCATGATCATGAGCTCCAACAACATATGGGAATATGGATATTCTTTATCACTCTCAGACTCAGATATGACATGATTTGAGGAGGATGAATGCTCTGTCTTTGGCATTTTGAGCCTAGCAAAGGATCTGGGCATTGGAGGAGTGTTCACTGCAACCGCATGCTTCCTCTGGTCACTTTTTCTAACACTTCTGATGGGAGAAGGCTTCATGCAACCACCACCTGAACCAAGGCCAATAAGGGAGTCATCATAAATGGGGTCACAATTGGGAGAATGGAAAGGAGGGTCATTAGGATGATTGAAGTACATGGGTTTAAAGATGTGGATAGGGGGATGGGTATCTATGGTATGCTTGAGTATGATGGACAAGAGACCTTGGTGAAGGGGCTTGCGATTGGACTTATGATATTTCTCAATGGACAAAGTAAGGGAGTAAAGGAGGTAATCAGTGACATAGACAACTTTACCATCCTCTAAGATATTGACAAAAGCAAGGTGAAAGCTCCTCAGGGGGTTTTCAATATCATCAAAGGTGACATATTACATGATAGAAATGATAGCGATGTTCCAAGGAGCTGGGAGGGAAGAGCAGTGGGGAGTAGACTTATCCCAGCCCAATTTTTTACCTTTGTTAGGGAACTGGTTAGTTTCTTCCTCTCAATTATGCTTGTCATGGTGAATGAAGCGACCCATGAGCGAAAGACCAGTGATCTCTACCAACATCTCGATGGTCACTTTAAATTGAACATCTTGAACTTTGATCTCTCCCTAGTTCCATGAATCAATAAAATCCTTAGTAATCTGGTCCTCAGCCCCAAAAATATCTACAGGAAGGGGGTGAAACCTTTAGCATCCATGAAAATTTAGACCGTGGGGTTCAGGTTAAGTTGATTTGGCTCAATGTAAGCCATGTTCTTGGCTATTTAGTCCGATATTTTAATTCAAGGGTCAATATATATTCAAATATAAGGTTCACTAAACAAGTATTAAAGTTTTTTGCATCTACGGTTTGAAGGTTTACAATCTTATTAAAGTAAAACATTGACTAGAGAGAGTATTATGGTTTATAATTTAAGGTATAGGGATCAATGTTCTAAGGTTTTTGATAATAAACTAAGGAAATCAACTTTTAAAAATTAAAGAATATAAATATTTGCAATCTAAAAATTTTTTGTCTTAAAGTATTTAATTTTTTAGTTTTTATTACCTATGGTAAATTATTAAGGGATATAAAAGGATGTAATATACATGTTTGGAATTAAAGTTCCAAACTTGTGACGGATGGAGCAGCAAGGAGGAGGAGCGAGAGGTCTAGGGGCATCAAACCCTAGGTGTGGGACTTCAGAGGGCAGATCAGCAGACGCGGCAGGTGGGGGCTCTGGCGAGATAGCAGGCCCCCAGGCGGAGGATGTGGACAAGGAAGTTCTTTTGGAACCGGTCCAAGGGCGTTGGGCGGATGCGGTTGAAGATTTCTACGAGGGGGACCGGGACTCTATGCGTCGGGATCAAAGGAAGAACCAAGAAGGAGACAAAGAGAAACATGGCAACTGGAGACCTTCATATCTTAATGCTCTTTGCGATAAGCAAAAATTATCCGACTCTTGTTTTAATCTAAAATCTATCAATGGTAGGTTGCACGTCCCGGATACCTTAGCTCAGCATGTGGCTATGGAGGGTAGAACATCTTTGGTGGCTAAATTTATGGGGGTGATGCCAGACTTGGAAGTCATAAGGAGATGGGCCATCCAGAAATGGCGACCAAGGGCCGGTATGATGATTAAGGCTTTACCCAAGAGTTTTCTTTTGGTGACATTTCAATGTGAACAGGACATGGAAAGGACTCTCCAAGGAGGTCCTTGGTTTTTTTGGGAAAAGGGGCTTGTATCTGAAGCGTTGGTCCCCCGATTTCAACCCCCAGACTCAGGTGCTTGATTTGGCTCCTATTTGGGTTAAGATGCCGGGATTACCTCTGCTTTTTGGAACAGAACAAATATTGGGTGGGATAGCTACGGAGATTGGAGAACTAATAGCTATTGATCCTGCAACCTTGAGCAAAACAAGACTCCTGTCGCTCGCATGTGTGTGTTGGCGGACTTGAGTAAAGAGCTCCCTAAATCCATTATTTTGTCGTCTATGTTTGGCCTTCATACTCGGGTATTTGAATATGAAAATATGTCTTTTAAGTGTAGTGTTTGTGGGAAGGTAGGGCACCAGGGTATCCACTGCATTTCCAAGAACCAGCCCCCACTCCAAAATACTGATCCTCAAACCCAGAATAATATCCCTCCCCACAGATCTCCATTCCTACCCAACCTGGGCCTCAAGGACGTGGAGCTCAAAATCCGAATATCAGAGACCCTGTTCGCCCTATTGTAAGCAAGAGGCAACGTTTTAACCCTCCTCCCAAAAATTCCTATGCCCCAAAACCCTCTCACAGGGAAGCTGGTCCCTTTGATGGGAACCCTCAAGCTCAACTCTGCTCCTAAGATGATACGACAAGCCTCGGAGCCAAATCACAAAGGAAAGAACCCCATAGATCAACGCCCAGGGGCAAGTAAGTTTGATTGGGTGATACGGGAGGCCTATGGAGGCTCGGTGGAAGTGGTCCCATGTACTGCGGAGGAATTTATGGGAAGAAATTCCAAGGAGATCAACATCCCAGTGGAGAACGGTTTTGATGCATTAAATCATTTGAAGGGAGATCGGATGGACAGCCAAGAAGTGGAATCGAGGTAGAGGAGACTCAAGAGAAGGATTTAGAGGAGAAAAATCGAAGGAAGGAGCAGGAAACTAATAATACAGGCAAGGATACTCAGGAGGAAGAGGTGAACCACCAAGATCAGTGTAACCCCAAAGCAGGGAAAAAAGAATCTACTAATCAAGAAGCTAAGAGCACGGAATCATCTCCATTGTCAAAAAGACCAGTTAACCTGGAAAGCCAGATTGTTACCCCAAATACCAAGACTGACCTACCCAAGATGGTTACTAGAAGCCAAGTGAATCCCAAGGAACTTCAACCTAGAGCGGATGTATGGGGATATGGTTCGGTAGGAAGAGGGAAACCTAGCAATGCTGCCTTAAGGCGAGAAGAAGCGAGAGCGAGGAGTGGTCGATGGCACTCAAGCGGTATTGCTCTTTGGGGCGAAGGCTCGAGGATCCAAAGCCCATAAATGAAGATTCTTTCATGGAATATTCGTGGGAGTAATCCTACAAAAATAAGAGCTTTGTATGCTCTTAGACAAGAACACAAACCGGATATGATTTAAGAAACTAAAATGGAGGAGAGTAGAGTTATTCCTTTTAAGAATAGGACTTGGCGAGAAGCTGAAGTAGTAGGCCAAGAGGCCACTGGAACAGCAGGAGGGTTGTTGGTTATGTGGAACAAAAATGTGATTGATAGTAGAGTGATTCTGATGTCTAGTTGGTTTATTTGTCTCTTATGTGTGGATAAAACCACGCAGGAAGAGTGGATCTTAACGAATGTATATGCTCCGATTAGACGAGGGACTGAGAAGGGTTCTTTGGAGTCAAGTAGCTGAATTGAGGGAGACGATCCCCAACTACCCTTGGATTGTGGCGGGGGATTTCAATTGCTACCTTAATCCTGTAGATAAATTGGGGGGCTCTCAAAGAATAGCTGCTGATATCTACGAGTTTAGAGATTTTGTTGAGCAACATGAGCTGATGGATGTGGACCTGCGTAGATTCTCCTATACATGGTCTAACAAAAGATTGAAGGAAAACCAAATTCGAGATAAGATTAGATAGGTTTCTTCTTTCTCAAGAATGCATGGAGAGGTTTGGGGACTCTTCATTAACGGCACTCCCAAGAATCGGGTCCGATCACAACCCAATTCTATGGGAAGCGAGGGGAGGACTCTAAGAAAAGATACATCGGACCCTTTCGATTCGAACTTATGTGGTTCCAACATCAGGATCTCAAGGATCCGGTTGCCCAATGGTGGGACAAAAAGTATAATGGTTCGAAACTGGCCCAAGTGGCATGTAAACTAAGGAATGTGAAGGCTAACATTAGAGAGTGGAACAAAACTTCCTTTGGCAATATTTTTGTTAAAAAGGCAGAACTAAAAGACAAGATCAATGAACTACGGGAGAAGTTGAAGTCAGAGCGACTTACGAGAGGATCCGAGAAACCGGGAGAGGGAGGCTCATTGGCGAATACCACACGATGCTAGGATTTGAAGAAACCTTTTGGAGGCAGAAATCCAGATTGCGTTGGTTAAAGGAGGGTGACAGAAATACAAAGTTCTTCCATGTCTCTACTCTTCGCCACAGGAGTACTAACAAAATTAAGGAGATCAAGATGGCCGATGGGTCTAACACCAAAGATATGGAAGACATAAGGAGGGAAGCGGTTGAGTACTTTAAATCGTTGCTAGAAGATGTAAATCCGACTATTGAAGAAGAGGACTCTCTGTTGGCAGCCATTCCACCCCTCATAGCCGATAATCTTAATGGATTCTTACTTAGTCCTTTCACAAAGGAGGAAATCAAGAAGGTCGTTTTTGACATGGATGGTAACGACTCCCCAGGACCGGATGGCTTCCCTGCAACTTTCTTCCAGAAGTTTTGGGATATCCTAGGCAATGATGTAGTGGAAGCTATAATTGAGGCTCAAAAGGACATGGAAATCCCGGAAGGAGTTAATGCTACTTTTTTAGTCCTCATCCCTAAACTAGTGGGAGCAATGGAATTTTCCAGTTTTCGCCCTATCAGTTTATGTAACACTATGATGAAGATTCTCACAAAAACAATCGCCAATAGGCTGAAGGTTATCCTTCCTTTCATCATTGATATGAACCAAGGTGGCTTTGTGAAAGGGCGACAAATATTGGATGGTATCATCACAATTCATGAGGTTATTCATTCAATGGTGACTAGTAAGGAAGCGGGTATGTTACTAAAGCTTGATATGAATAAAGCCTACGACCGGGTCTCATGGCGGTTCCTCACCAAGATTTTGGGTAAGTTTGGTTTCGTCCCCGGTGGATTAAGTTGATTTTTAGTTGTATCTCTACTACAAGATTTTCTGTCATGGTGAATGGGTCACCCTCCAGTTACTTTAAGAGTGAAAGGGGGTTGCGACAAGGAGATCCTTTGTCTCCATACTTGTTTATTATTTTAGCGGAAGCATTGGGTAGGAACATTTCAGCGGCGGTGGCAGATGGTCAATTGGAAGGTTTTAAACCGAGCCTCAACAGCGAGGCCGGTGTCTCACCAACGGTTTGTGGATGATACAATCATTGTGTCCAAAGCCTCGGTGCCTCAAGCTAGGAAGTTGAAGAGAATTCTAACCAAGTATGAGACGAAGCGGGACTAGTACATAAACTATAAGAAGAGTAGCATCTATTTCTTTAACACGCCTGGTGGGAGGGAGGAAAGAATAGCTAACCTCTTCGGTTGTGGAAAGGAGCTTCTACCAGCAACTTATCTAGGCATGCCTATGTTCGAAGGAAGAATGAAGGCTACTTTGTGGAACTCAGTCATTGACAGGATCTCCAAAAAGTTAGCGGGGTGGAAGGGCGACCTTCTCGGCTCAGCGAGAAAAGCCTTATTAGTTCAAACTACTTTACAGAGCATTCCAATTTATTGCATGTCTCTATTTAGAATGCCTGCAAAGGTCCGAGCTACATTGGAGCTAATTCAACGCAACTTCTTGTGGTCAGGTTCAGAGGAGAGAAAGAGAATTTCATTGGTAGCATGGAATCGGTGTGTGCAAGCAAGGATCGGGGGGCATGGGGTTAAAGAGAATGAAAGAATTGAATCAAGCTATGATTGGCAAACAGGTATGGAGATTTATCAATAATGATCAATTGGGATGGGTAAAACTTCTTAAGGCAAAATATATCAGAAATAATCAGGACTTCCTGAAAGTTGATAATCTTCCTAGAGGATCCTATTTTTGGAATTGTTTGCTCGAATGTCGGGAGGTAGTCAGGAAAGGCATCAGATGGAGAATTGGTAATGGAAGACAAGTGGACTTTTGGAAAGACCCGTGGTTGGAAGAGGCCCCTATGAAAGATAACTTAGACCTTCAGGTCCTCCAACATAAACTTTCGAAGGAAATGGGAGGAAAAGTAGGGGATTTTATTGCTGTAGCACAGGAAACTTCTTCTTGGAAGAAAATCACGGTTCATAATCTGTCGAGCAAGAGAAGGTGGCCCTAACCAAACTCAATGATGCTTTAAGGGTGTTCCCGATCATTCTTGGGGAGGGAAGAGACAAGGCGATTTGGGGCAAAACTACAAGTGGGATCTATTCAGTAAAAACTGCCTATAAGTTAATCCACTCAGGATTCAATGGTTGGACTCAGACTTATATTATTTGGTTAAATAATTTAACCCCAAAAATAGCTTTCTTATTTTGGTTGGCGAGTTCAAAATAAGATCCGACAACGAGATAATCTGCAAAGGAGAGGTTTCCAATTCATCAATCGATGTATCTTGTGTGAGAAAGCAATAGAATCTGTAAGTCATATATTTCTAACTTGTGATTTTTCTTGTACGAGTCTTCCAAATGATCTGTCCAAATTTCATATAGATTGGGTCTGTCCAAATAGCATGTCGACTTCGCATACGAGTGGGCTTCCCCCTTCCGGGCAAAGCTTTTGACTTGGCTCTGGAAGCTCGACTTACCCCATTTTTTATGGGGGATATGGAATGAGAGAAATAAGAGAGTATTTAAAGGACGTAAGAAAGATCCCGGGTTATGTGGTAATAAAATAATCGAGCTTTGAAAGAAAGCTGGAAAACTTTCTTCTTCAAAAATGAGACCATGTCTCTAAGGGAAAGGAGGATTTTGCGGAGCGGGGAGAGGAACTTCCGGACCTAGACATTACAACCAACCCACGGGATGGTGTCAAGTGGATACCCCCACACAAAAGTGGGTTAAGTTTAATTTTGACGGGGCAGCTAAAAGGAAATCCGAGGGCTGCGGGAGCGAGGAGGAGTTTTGAGAAATGAGGAAGGAAAAGTGGTCCTTGCCTTTGCAGAGCCTTTGGGAACTCAAACAAATCATTTTGCAGAAGCTCGAGCTCGCATGCGAGGCAATGAGAATTGCCGGACTTGAGGGTTATAAGGAAGTTATCTTTGAAGGGGATTAACTTAATATAATCAAGGCAATTAAGGAGGATAAAGACCCCATATGGACCATATTGGAGCTTATCCTAGAAGCAAAGATTCATAAATCTCATTTGGTTAATGCCCGAATCCAACACACCTTCAGAGAAGGGAACCAGGCGACGGATCTAATGGCAAATATTGCAGTTTCTGTTGGGGAGATGCAAATTTGGAAGGATAACTTCCCTCAAGAACTATTGGTGTTGGTTGCTAGAGAAGAGCTAAGATCAAACCTGTTAGAGCATCGAGGAGATCAGAGGAGCTGATGATGAGTAATCCGACGGATGGAATTAGGCGAGAAAAGGCATCCCATTTGTTGGGGCACTGGGAGGTGACAAGTGTACGAGTACAGCAACCTAGTGTTAGTAAGTGCTAGGTGTTGTTTGGTTTTTGTTTTATCTGAATAGTCAAGCGACAAGTATAGGACTTTGGACTCTAAGTATGGCTTAATGTGAGTCTTAGAAAGATCCATTTTGTATTTTGATTATACGGGCTTGATGCTAGAACCAGCCCATTTTGACTTTGTAAAAGGTTTGTGGACCTTATAACCACCTCTACCTTATACCAAAAAAAATATACATGTTTGGAATTTAATATTTTAAGTTGTAAGGCTTCTACTTGTTAAATATCAATACAAGGCTTTAAGCCCATGGGTATATGGGTTTGGGGTTCAAGACCTATATGTTTTAATTGTTCCTATATTTTTGGGTTTGCATTTGATATCAAAGGTTTCAAGGTTTTGTAAGCATGTATTATTTGACCATTTTTAAGCTTAAGGTTTTATGTATTTGACTATGATTTCCTATTAATTCCATGGTTCTTTGGTTCATAAAAATTTTTAAATAATTATGTTTAGCTATAAGGTTTAAGCATCTAAGGTTAAATCCCAAAATGTTTACTTTGTTTAGGGTTTATTTTTAAAGACATGAGATAAAGTACATAGATCTAGAGATTACGTATTTAGAGTTATAGTTTATAGCCTATGGTTTCTATTCATAGGTTATATTTATTAACCTATTATTTCTAATGTTAAATATATAGAGGCCTGGTTATTAAACTATATGGTCAATATCCTCATTTTAAAATATTGAAGTTTAGTAAGGGTTCTAAGGGTCATGGATGTATCCTTAAGGAAATAATGATACAATATATGGTGTCAAATTCCATAGGCTTGAAATAGGTTCCCATGGAAAAATTTTAGGTTTAGGGGTATCATATTAGGACTTCAATGTATAGGTTTAATTTGATGATGTAGGAGCATAAGTTCTATATATTGATGCTTTAGGGACTAAGTATCCTAATATTTACAAGGCTTAAAATTTTAAATTGAACTATGTACAGTTCCAAAGTGTATCTTTTACAATAGTAAGTCTTGCATGTTAAAAATCATAAGCTTTACAAAGGGTCATAATATTTATTCATTTAGATTCATATTCTAATATATTCTAGGATCTCAAGATTTACTTCTTTCAAACATTTTATAGAAAATAACGAGTATTATGATGTGTCAAGAACTATTCTCCATAAATCAATGGCCTCATAGATGAATGTATCTAAAATATAAGTTGTCAGGGTATAAGGTTTAATGATTTTAGAGGTCCAAGGCATGTAAGGAAAATATTTATAATTAGGTTATAGTTAGGTAAAAGTTTATAGTTTGCTTATGTTAAGAAATTTAGCTTGGTTATGGTTAGTAAAAAGTATATAGCTAGGCAAATTCTATAATTAGGTTATGCACAGGTAAAATTCTATTATTTTTAGAGTTAGAGTATATTACATCATTTGGGTCATATAAATGTACCACCTTTGGTACATAGTTAGAATAGGAGATTACTTTAGGGGGAAGTTAGCTAGTTACTTCAAGCAATGTAATAAATGCACAAGTGTCAATGTGCATGTTGTAATGTGTAAGGTGTCCACTTGTACATCTAGGTAGAGTGTTGGCCAAGGAATCTATCTTCCTATATAAAGGGCCTCATAGTGATATAACCATATCAAGATCATATCAAGCTCATATCAAGTCCATTATAGTAGATAGGAGAAGAACTCATGTATGGAGTACAATGTAGTTCTTTAGCTTATATTGATGGAGTGACCATTACCTCCATACTACATTGTATTTTTGTCATTTCTATTTATAGTATATTTCAGTCATATTGCAGAATCACTTTCTCTCATATTTACTATATCTTATTAGGACATGTGTTAGATCTCTCCCACTGCATATATCCTCAAAAGCTAACAGTGGTATCAGAGCCATGATGAATCGAGATAGGAATAGGACCTACATTCATTATAATTCCTCTACATTTTTGTAAACTAAATTTACCATTGTGCACTACCACTTACAAAAGTTATCATAAGAGAAGTCCAGTAGGTCAAGAGGAATAGGGAGAGCCACAATAGTCAATAGAGAGAGTCACAAGTGAGGACTAAAATAAATCTCAATTATAGAAATTTTGAGATTACATTTGGCTAGAGTCTTTCCATAGAGTTGCAGAAAAACTTATGAAGACTAGGACTCAACATTCATTCCACTAGTTTGATAGATCAACTAGTGAAGATTATTATCTCTAGAATTATAAATTATTTCATTCTAGTTTCTAACAACTTGTTTCAGGAAAAGGAGATTTAAGAAAATGTTGGGAAGCTTCCTACAAGAAATTTAGGAAGGATATCTTCTTAGAATCATTCTAGCACTTGCAGCAACAAGGAGAAGATTAAATATTTCAAAGACCTCAAAAAATGTCCCATTACAAGAGCTACAATCCTACAAATTACAAAAGTGAAGAAAAGGCCATAGTAGCCTTATAGTAGAATCAAGGAAGAAGAGACTCTAGAAGATGAGTCAAGGAGGAGATAGGATATTGGTGATCTCCATTCAATATCAATACCTATAGAGTGTAGAAGCAAAAAGGCATAGAAGTCTTGATCCAGAAGAAAAGACCATAGAAGACTTGATCCAGAAGAAGAGACCATAGAAGCCTTGATCTATAAGAGAAGGCCATAGAAGTCTTAATCTTGAAGAAAACTTTAAGAGAAGAAAAGTTTGTAATTCAAAAGAAAACTCCAGAGAAGAGTTCCTGAAGAAGACTCCAGAGAAGAGTCCATGAAATAGAAGATTGGTGATCTCCTTTAATGATTAAAGACTTATTTTAGAAGAAGCTAAAGAGATCAGGAGAATATCTCATTGAAGAACTTCCATTCTTGGAAGAAAGAGAAGGACTAGGAGAGTCCTATTCAAATCCATAAGCAACAGATTTTAGAGATCCGAGAAGATCTCATCACCAACACTTCCAAAAGTAGAAGGTTGAAGAAAAGGTCTCAGTTGGAAGACAATAGAAGCTATAAGATAGAAGACCTTGGAGAGGTCTCAAGGAGTAAAAATAAGAAGGCTTGGAGAGCCTTGTTGTAGAGCTCAAAGAAGCATCATCAAAATAGTTCCTAGGAGAACTCATTGGAGAAATCCACTACCAAGGAGAAGCTCTTGATAGTGAAGGACTTGGGACAATTGTTGCCATCTAACAACAAGCCCAAGAGAAGAAGAATTTGGCAAGGAGTGCCAAATTCTAGAATAAAAATCCAGTGAAGACCTCAAGATATTCAAAATATTGAGAAGGAGAAGATCATATTTGAAGTCAAAATTTGATAAGAAGATTGAAGGAAGATTCAGAAAAATAAGCCTACCAAATCTAGGATATTTGGAGATTACCTCTCACAACAAGAAGGCATAGTTCAAAGAAAATATTTCTCTAAATCTACAACAAAAAATAGAATATCACTAGAAGGATCAAGCCACCAAACTCCAGGCTCAAGACAAAAAGTTCAAGACCATAGTTTGGTGAAGCAAAAAGTTGTTCTAGACAGTCAACAAGAAGCTGTGAATTCATCCATTACAAGGCAGCAACTTGGTGAATCAAAACACCAATATCTACATCATCTACAAAAGTCATTAAAGGTAAGCAACTAGGGTGCAATTAGTTGAACTTCAAATTAGGGTTCATTATCAAATTCCATTAAGCACCATATTTGGATTAAAGTTGCAAGGAGAAGGGCTCATATTATAGTCTTCAAGAAAGTGCAAAAAGGAGAATTCATTTTAAGATATATTTGCACATTAAATAGGAGTTGGATATTTTTCAAAAGAAATAAAATTATCACCTACCTATTATCTATCTAGAAAGCAAGAAGACTATATCCTACAATATTGATTGTAGTGAAAAATTATAGAATATTCATTAAGGGTTCATTACAGATTACTCTTAAAAGTTACAGAGATTATTAAGTGCATTTGAAATTATTTTGAGAGTTCATTTATAGGAGCAATAAGGTGAGATTATTGTTACCTTTAAAGTGCATTAAGTTGGAGATATTAATCCATTAGCACTACACTAGTTAATATTTAACTAGTTACTCTCAAAAGGATTAGTTTGTGTTCTTTGATTGTTAAAGATCAAGGGCACAAAACCAGCAGATTATCAAAGTGTTTAGAGACACTATTTGGTGCACAAAACCTACAACATTTTGTGGCCCAAAGAAGCCACCAAAAATCATATTAGATTCCTCCAAGGAGTGGAGAAGAAAGCCACCATAAAAATTAGTAAAAGAAGCTACAAATCGAGACTTGGTGAGTCTTAGATTCGAGGTGCACTAAAGGTTTTTATACAGGTGAAAATTAGTACAAAAATTACTTCTACAAGAGATTCTATCTATAGATTAATCAAGAAAAAGGAGAGAGTTGTCTAGAAAAGGAGACAATGTCAAATCAACCCTTGCCTACAAGAAAGCTACCATTAAAACCAGCAAAAAGAGATTGCAAAAGGAGGTGCAAAAAGGTATTGTATTTACAAATTTTATTTACATTGTCTTGCACCATGATATTTTGTCCTACGTAGGAGAAAGGACAAAGCTTCAGTGTCACAAAGACACATTCTTCACAAGGAAGAAGCATCTCAAAGCGGTCATAGAAAAGCATCATCCAAGCAAGGCTAAAAGAGCCATCAAAAGGCTCACATCACCCATGGTTTGGACAGCCACAATAGGTAACCTGCAAACACACAAAACAAAGCACAAGGAAGGAGATATATCATTCACAAAGGAAGAAACCCAAGTAACTTGGAAGTAGGATAAAATCAAAGCAAGCAATACTAGAGCTAGATGTACGTCCAAGGAGCATTCTATATCATCATTGGAGCATCACAAAGTCTCCACCAAAGTGCTACTCATTTCTCTAGCTCAAAGCCACTCGAGCTCCACCAAAGCACTGCTCAAAGCCACTCAAGCTCCACCATAGCATTGCTCAGCTGGAACCAACTCAACACCATCGAAACACAACAAAGAAAAAGGTGGAAACATACATTGGAGAAGCTTGCAAGAATATATTAATAAGGCTGGGACATGCAAAGGAAATAAGGTGCCACTTGTCACCTTAGAAGAAACCCTAACACCTTCGAAATAATGTTTAAAATTCCACACACGTGAAAGGAATAATCCAAAGAAGTGTTACGCAGGTCAGCATTGGGAATATTAGAGAAGGGGTGACACTTGTAACCAAGGTATACAAGCATTTACATAAATACTGTAATATCTCCATTCTACAATGAATTCCAAGTGTCTAATAGCATTGTTGAGCATTGAAAGAAACTACCATGACACTTGTCCTTCTCAAGAAGATCATCCTCCTATTTAAGGTACCTAAAACCAAGGAGGAAACAACATTCAAAAGCATTTGAAGTAGCAATGAGTTGCAGTAAGAAGAGCATTAAAAGCTCTCGATCAAGGTATTCAAAGTAGGTCAAAGAGGCCAGACTTGAGGCACCACCATTCAAGCATTGAAGTCAAGGGAGAATCAAAGTCTACCATTGCTCATAGCACCCAAGAAGAACATTGAAAATTGTTGCCATACACATCCAAATCCGTCACCGAATACATAGAGATTTGAAGCATCATAAAGGTAAGAATTTACCTCATCTAATTTTCTTTCATTAAAAGGGAGTTATAAGGGTATAATATAAGGTTGAAACATTAAGGGAAATCAACCATATTTGAAAGCAAAATTAAAAGGAAAATATATATTAAAATAGCCTAATATTTGCAATCTAAAACATAGGAGAAATAAGGATTTCTACCTGGAAAAATTAGAATTTCTATTATTGCAAATATTATTGTTTTCTAATATTCCATATTAGGGAGTTATAAGGAATACTACACCAAAGTAGGTAATTGGAATTTAGAAACATTAAATATCAAAATATCAAAGGCTATAAAATAAGGTTCATTAAGGAAAATCAAGAGTTGGAAATAAATTGGTATACTTGTCTCAAAACCATATTAAAGGGACAAAAGAAATCCAACCAATAGAACCTCATCAAATTAGAAATATCTTAAGTTCAATAGGAGTAATAAGGTGTAATAGAAGTTGATTTTTGCTACTTACAAAACATTACAAAATCAACTCAAAATTGAACTACTATTCTCAAAGAGCACTTTATCAATCATAAAGCATATCCAAAATCACTAGGGAGACATAAGGCATTCTACAAAACTTGATAATAATAGCATTCATCAAATATTATCAAGTACTTAATCCATTTGGGAGTCATAAGGTCTCTACAAAAATATAAGGATCTTATTAAATCAAATTCACATCTCATAACTAGGGAGATATAAGGAAGCCTACAAAACCTAAGCTCTATAAAGGTTTTATCAAATCAAGCTCACATTCTAAACTAGGGAGTCATAAGGTAGACCACTTAGAAGATTCTATCTAATCAGATACAAGCTCCATCAAAGCACTCTATACTCTAATCCAAGAAGCTAAAAGAATGTCTACCTCAAGTAATACATCGAACAATGATATGAACAACACTATTAGAAAGGAAAGAGCAAGTGTCATAAAAAGTGGAATCAAGAATTCACTTATAAAATCAGAAGGAAACTTAGATCCTACCTCAAAAATGATACATAGTGAAGCTCTAAAATATAGGTTTGAAACAATGGAACATTATCTACATGCTCAACTCACTGAAGCAATTGATAATGGAAAGAATGACATTCAAATTCCTTTAGAATATGGAAGCATACTATACATGGCACTACTTATACTCAAATGTTATAAGGATGGAAATGTGGATCATAAAGGATTGATAGAAATACTTAAATTGAAGACAGAAATGGATTAAACAACTCTAGCAAATATATTTCAATCCTCATGCAGTATTAGTACTTCAAGTTCTACTAACTCAAAGTCTTATCATGATGCTCTAAGTGTATGTTCAGAAGATTCTATACAAGACACATATAATAATGATAAGGACAAAGGCAAATAAAAAATACGTTTGCAAGAATTAGGTGATAATACATCTACCTATGAAAGTACTAACTCTAATAAAGAAGAATAAGAAGAAGAAGAATCAATTCAAGGAGGTATACAGTGCAATGTGAATTGAAGAGAATATAGAGGGTCAAATCAAGCTGAAGAACATTTCTATACAAAGATCCATATTGAAGATTGAAATCTTAAATACCCAAATAATGTAATATAAGGGGGTGTCAGAGTATATTACATCATTTGGATCATGTAAATGTATCACCTTTGGTACATAGTTAGAATAGGAGATTACCTTAGGGGGGAGTTAGCTAGTTACTTCAAGCTGTGTAATAAATGTACAAGTGTTAATGTGCATATTGTAATGTGCAAGGTGTCCAATTGTACAACTAGGTAGAGTGTTGGCTAAGTAATCTATCTTCCTATATAAAGGGCCTCATAGTGATAAATCATATCAAGCTCATTTCAAGTTCATTATAGTAGATAGGTGATGTAGGAGCATCCAGTGGTGTAAGGGCAATCTTGCATTAACAAAATTTTATATTTTCTCTTTTGGTTGTAGGTTTATTTAGTTGTTTTGGAGTTTGTGATGACACTTGAGAGGTGTAAGTTAGTTAGAAGTCCAAAAAGGTGAAAAGCGGTCACCTACTATTTTTAGTAAGATAGCCTAAACGAGCACGTATGGACTTGAAAATTTACTCCAAGGAGTGGAATTGAAAATATATCTAGTGGCAAAATAATCACCCCAAAATCCTGAACGGTTTGAGAGATATTAAAGTCTTCGTCCTAAGAAATCTCGCCAATAAAGTTTTAAAATAAAATTTGAATACCTTAGAGGCCCTGAAAAAGCATGAAAATTTGACGAAATGATATTTAGATGATTTTATTGTTGTATATCTCTTTGCAATATTTCCAATGATATATTTTAATTTTCAATCAGACAACTGAGTAAAAAGTTATGGCTCCGAGAAGCTGTGCCACCAAAATTTAAATTTCAAATGAATATCTTCCTGGGTGGGAAAATGAGAATTCAAATTTCAATTGAATATATTCATAGGTTGTAAATTAAATGAATATCTTCCTGGGTAGGAAAATTAACAAAGAAAAAAAGGGAGTTATGTTTTCTAGAATATTCAATGGAAGTTATTAAAGGGGAAACAAAGAATTATCGAAGGCATTTCAATATGATAGATCTTGGCTCCAGGTTTCCAGTAGATTTTCTTTGTAATGAAATCGGCCTTGTGGTCGTAACATTGTAATTTTTGATTCTATATTTCCATTTCATTAAAGTAATATTAGATGTTGGGTTTATTTTGAAATTTGTTGTGATATTGAGTATTGTGTGAGTGTTGGGTGGAGTAGCCCCTTCACCAATAGGAAAAGAACTCCGGTATGGAATACAATATAGTTATTTAGCTTATATTTATGGAGTGACCATTACCTCCATACTACATTGTATTTTTGTCATTTCTATTTATATTATATTTCAGTCATATTGTAGAATCACTTTATCTCATATTTACTATATCTTATAAGGACCTGTGTTAGATTTCTCCCGCTGCATATATCCTCAAAAGCTAACAATTATTTGATTATGTTAGGTAATATCTATAGTCTGGTTACTACCCAAGGTTTAATATTTTAAAGGTTTCAGGTTATAGAAGATTAGAATTTAAGGACTACTACTAGAATCTATGATTTATATTTTAATATTTTGGTCTACAATTCTAATATGTAGTTTTAATATTTTATGATCAAAGATACAAGTCCTAAGACTTGTGATTATGGATGACCATGGGATCTAATGATTTAGACTTATGCCCTAAGTTTCTAAGGACATAAATGTTTAGAATCTAAGATTTAGTGTCTAGATACTAAGATTTAAGTCTAAGCTCCCAATTGCTAAATTTCTAAGGTGCAAGGATATATGATCTCAAATCTAAGATCTTTTATCTAAGACTATAAACCAAAGGTTAATACATATTTAAAATTTTAGAAGGTTTAAATATTTATGTGTATATACAAGGTTTAAAGATCTAAGATTAAAGGCTAAAAACTTTGTTTAGGATTCCATTTTCTAGGATTCATAACCTAATTCATAAGGATAATTATGTATTTTTTAAATATAGATTTTTGAAGTTCGATGTCTCAAAGCTATGATATAAGGTAGATGTTTAACGGTCCAACTTAAATATATGATATGAAGTGTATAGATCTAGAGGTTATATATTTAGAGTTATGGTTTATAGCCTAAGGTTTCTATTGATAGGCTAGATTTATGAATCTATGGTTTCCAATGCTAAAATCTAGAGGTCTAGTTGCTAAAATATAAAGGTCAATCTCCTCATTTAAAATTTTTAAAGTTTAGTAAGGGTTATTAGGGTCATAGGTGTAGGTATAATGACACAATATGGGTTGAAATATCCTAGTTTTAAAATAGGTTTCCATACCCAAATTTTAGTTTTAAGGATATTAATTTAGGGCTACAATGTATGGGTTGAATTAAGGGGTAGGTCTATGGTCTAAGAACTAGATTATAAGGTTTTAAACTCTAAAATAATATGATCCTAATGATATTTTTCATTGTTGATTTATAGTTTAAATATTTTAGTACTTAATATAAGAATTAAGATTTTAAATATTGGACATTGTTAGATTTTATGGCATTTAATATCTAGGTTCTAGAATCTCAGGGTTATTTCATGTAAAATTACAAGAAGATTAAATATGTCTTCGGAATTATGCTCCATAAATAAATATCCTAATGGATGTAGGTATATATAATATATTTTTTAAGGGTGTAAGTTCTGATTATTTAAAGGTCTAAGGAATCCAAGGGCAAAGTCTATATTTATGTTACATAATGTAGATTGGTTATGGTTAGTATAAATTATAGATTTAGGCAAAGTCTATAAATAGGTTATGATCAAGGAAAACACTATTGTTTAGTTATGTTAGGAGATATATAGAGTTTGGATGGCACCCAAGGTTAAATATTTTAAAAGTTTTAGGTTGTGGTAGATTACAACTTAAGGACTACTACTTAGATCTATGGTTTGGATTTCAAGGATTTTATCTAAAATTCTAATATGTAGTGTTAATATTTTATGATTAAAGATACAATTCTTAAGTCATGGGATTATGGATGATCGTAGCATCTAATAATTTAGACTCATGCCCTAAGGTTTAAGTCTAAGATCCCTATTTCTAAATTTATAAGGAGTGAGGATACATGATCTAGAGATTGATATCTTTAGTTTAACATTGTAGATCAAGGGCTATTATATCTTTAAATCAAAGGTCCATTAAACAAGTATTAATGTGTTTTATATCTAAGGTTTGAAGGTTTATAATTTAAAACTTTACTCATGTAAAACATTGTCTAGAATGAGCATTATGGTTTAATTTTAACTACCATGAATTAATTTTAAGGTCTAGGGATAAAGATTCTCGGTGTTCGACAATATGCTAAGGAAACATACTTTTAAATACTAAAGAATATAAACATTTATAATCTAAAGGTTTAGGGTTTAGAGTTTGATGTCTTAAAGTTTTTAAGGATTTAATTTTTATTACCTATGATATATGATTAAGGGAGATAAAAGGATGTGATCTAAAATTTTAGGATTTAATGTTTCAAGTTGTAAGGGTTCTACTTGTTTGAGTTCAATACAAGGCTTTAAGTTCATGGATTTATGGGTTTGGGGGTTCAATATATAAAGGTTTTTATTGTTTTTATATATTAGGGTTTGTATTTGATATCAAAGGTTCTAGGGCTTCATGAGCATGTATTACTTAACAATTTATAACTTAATATTCTATATGTTTGAGTAGGCTAAAATGTTTACATTGTTTAGGATTCTATTTTCTAGGATTTATGACCTAATGCGTAAAGATGATTATGTAGTTTGTGAAGGGTCATGGGTGTATGGTCATGGAATTAATGTTACAAGATATGGGATCAAATATCCTAGGCTTGAAATAGGTTCCCATGCCAAAAGTTTAGGTTTAAGGGTATGAGATTAGGATTTCAATGTATGGGTTTAATTAAGGGATAAAGGTGTGTGATCCAAGCAATAGTTTATAAGGTTTTAAACTCTAGAAGTATACAAGCATGGTGATATTTAGGACAAATTAGAGTTTTTAAAATTTTGTCCATGTTTTATATTGATGACTTAGTAGCTTAAGTTTTATGGATTTGATGCTTTTAGGCCTATGAATCCTTATATTTGCAAGGTTTGAGATTTTAATTTAAAATATGTAGGGTCTCAAAGTTGAGCTTTTACAATAAAATATATCACATATTAGAAATAGTATGCTTTACAAAGGGTCATAAAATCTATTCATTTAAATTTATACTCTAAAATTTCTTGGCATTTAATATCTAGGTTATAGGCTCTAAAGGTTTACATCTTTTAAATATCTCATGTAAAGATGCAACAAGGTTTAAGATGTTTTTGGAACTATGCTCCATAAATCAATGGCCTAATGGATGAAGGTCTCTACGATCTAAGTTTTAAGGATCTAAGGTCTAATGCATTGGTTGTTCAAGATATATAAGAAAAAACTCTAATATATGTTGTGGTTAGGGCAAAGTTTATAGTTTGCTTATGTTAGGCAATGTAGCTTGGTTATGGTTAGTAGAAATTATATAGCTAGGCAAAGACTGTAATTAGGTTATGATCAGGTAAAAGTCTATCATTTGATTATATTAAGAAATATTTAAATTTTGGTTACTACCAAAGGCTTAATATTTTAAAGGTTTTAGGTTGTAGAAGCTTAGAATTTAAGGACTACTACTAGGATCTATGGTTTAGATTTCAAGGTTTTTGTCTATAATTCTAATATGTAATGTTAATCTTTTATGATAGAATACACAAGTCCTAAGACTTGGGATTATAGATGACCATAAGATATAATGATTTAGACTCATGCCATAAGTTTATAAGGACATTATCATCTAAAGTTCTAGAACCATAATTTTATACATGATCTCAAGTTTAAGATCTTTCATCTAAGATTATAAACTAATATTTAACACATTTAAATATAAGGTCCAATAAATAATACCCTTAAGGATCTAAAGAGGTTTGAAAGGGTTTAAACATGTTTAAATTTTTAAATATTTTAATATTTATGTTTATTTGTAAGGTTTAAGAATCTAAGATTAAAGGCTAAAGAATTTACTTTGTTTAGAATTTCATTTTTTAGGATTTATGACCTAATGTCTAAGGATTATTATGTAGCTTTTACATATAAGTTTTGGAAGTTTGGTGTCCCAAAGCTATGATATAAGTTAGATGTTTTATGGTCCAAGTTAATGATATGCTATAAAGTGTATAGATCTAAAATTTTGTGGCCTTTAATATCTAGTTTCTAAGATCTCAAGGTTTACATCTTTCAAATATTGTATTTTAAATTACAAGGCTTTAGATGCCTTGGGAACTATGCTCCATAAATAAGTGGCCTAATGGATGAAGGTCTCTACAATATAAGTTGTAAGGGTCTAAGGTCTAAATATTTGGAGGTCGGAAGCATCTAAGGGCAAAGTCTATACCTTGGTTATGTTAGGCAATGTAGCTTGGTTATCGTTAATATAAATTATAGAGTTAGGAAAAGTCTATAATTAGGTTAAGGTCAAGGAAAAATCTATTATTTGGTTATGTTAGGCTTTATCTATAGCTTTGTTAGTACCCAAGGTTTTAGGTTGTAGGAGCTTAGAATTTAAGGACTACTAGTAGGATCTATGGTTTAGTTTTCAATATTTTTGTCTATGATTCTTATATATACTATTAATATTTTATGATCAAATATACAAGTCCTAAGACTTGGGATTATGGATGATCATAAGATACAATGATTTAGACTCATGCCCTAAGATTCTAAGGACTTAAATATCTAGAGTACTAGAATCTAAGATCCAATATATAGGTCCTAAGGCTTAGTTCTAAGCTACCAAATTCTAAATTTCTAAGGTGCAAGGATACATGATCTTAAGATTGAGATATTTATTCTAAGGTTGTAAACCAAGTGCCAATATATATTTAAATCTAAGGTTCATTAACCACAAATTAAGGTGTTCTACATCTAATGTTTGAAGGTTTAGACTATAAAACTTTATTAATGTAAAACATTGTCTAGAGCGAGCATTATGGTTTATTTTTTTACTTTTATAATTTTATTTTAAGGTCTATGGATCAAAGGTTCTAAGGTATCCAACATATTTAGAGTTATGGTTTATAACCTAATGTTTCTATTCATAGATTACATTTATGAATCTATGGTTTCTAATGCTAAATATTTAGAGGCCTAGTTATTAAACTTTAAAGGTCAATTTCATTGTTTAAAATTTTTTAAACTCAGTAAGAATTCAAGGGGGCATGGCTCTATGGTCAAGGAATTAATGATACAAGATATGGGATTAAATATCCTAGGCTTGAAATAGGTTCCCATGCACAAATATTAGGTTTAAGGGTATCTGATTAGGATTTAAATGTATGGATTTGTTTAAGGGAAAAAAGTGTATGATCCAAACATTAATTTATAACGTTTTAAAATTTAGAAGCATAAGATATATTAAGGTTTTTAATTCTTGGTTTGTGTTTTAGATTTATGACTTAGTAGCTTAAGTTCTATGGATTTTGTGCTTTGGGGCCTAAGGATCCTAATGTTTACAAGGTTTGATATTTTAAAGTGATAAAAATCCTAAGCTTTACAAAGGTTCATAAAATTTATTCATTTAGATTCATACTCTAAAATTGTGTGGCCTTTAATATCTAAGTTCTAGGATCTCAAGGTTTACATATTTCAAATATTTCATTTAAAATTACAACAATGCTTAAGATGTCTTGGGAACTATGCTCCATAAATCAATGACCTAATGGATGAAGTTCTCAACAATCTAAGTTTAGTCTAAGGTCTAATGCTTTTGAGATCCAAGGCATCCAAGATCAAAGTCTATAATTAGGCTATGGCTAGGGAAAAGTTTATAGTTTTCTTATGTTAGGAAATTTAGCTTGGTTATGGTTAGTAGAAAGTGTATAGCTAGGTAAAGACTATAATTAGGTTATGGTCAGGTAAAAGTCCATTATTTGGTTATGGTAGGCAATATTTATGGCTTGGTTGTTACCCAAGGTTTAATATTTAAAGGTTTTAGGTTGTAGAAACTTAGAGTTAAGGACTACTACTAGGGTTTATGGTTAACATTTCAAGGTTTTTTTTTGCAATTATAATATATAATGTTAATATTTTATGATACAAGATACAAGTTCTAATATTTGGTATTATGGATGACCATAGGATCTAATTATTTAGACATCATACCCTAAGGTTCTAAGGACATAAATATCTAGAGTTCTAGAATCTAAGAATTAGTGTCTAGATATTAAGATTTAAGTCTAAGCTTCTAATTTCTAAATTTCTAAGGTGCAAGGATACATGATCTCAAGTTTAAGATATTTCATTTATGATTGTAAACCAAGGCTCAATAAAAAATGCCTTAAAGGATCTAAATTGTTTTAAAAAGGTTTAAACATATTTAAATCTTTAAAAGGTTAAAATATTTATGTTTATTTATAATATTTAAGGATCTAAGATTAAAGGCTGAAAAATTAACTTTGTTTAGGTTTCCATTTTGTAGGATTCATGACCTAATGCATAAGGATACTTATGTAGTTTTTAAATAATTTTGGAAGTTTGATGTAATATAAGTTAGATGTTTCATGGTCAACTCAAGAGGGCCCCATCTTGTTAGAAGGTCTACCTTGCAACAAATACCTTGGACATACCCTGCCTAGAGAATATTCCCACTGTCCAATGGAGTTAAAAGTCTTGATTGTGTTGAATTAATTATGAAGGATATGGAATTTAGGGTTTAGCACAATAATGGTAGGAGTATGGGCTAATTGAGATGGATTGGAGGAATGTTGCAATGGCGTAAGGCCCATCATAGAGTGTGCATGCTAGTGATATTTTCATCTAAAAATGATTAGAAGGAACATGATTTTCCAATGCATATCAAAAATTGTTTGTTAAAGAACAATAGATGTTTGGAGCGATGTGAAGCCAAGCCGGTTCTAGTGGTTCAACCAAACTCAGTGGAGGAAGATGTGGAATATTTAACCAAGCATGCGCTTATTGGTAAATTTATGGGCATCCAAATTTCTCTTCCCTTTGTAGAGGCTTGGGTTAGGAAGATTTGGAACCCTGATGGTGATGTGGAGGTGATGCTGAGTGCAAATAGCTATTTTATGGTGGTTTTCTCTTGTCTTGTGGATCGTAACAAAGCATTTAAGGGGGCCCCTATTTCTATAACCAAGCTGGACTCTTTCTTAAACCTTGGTATATGGGTTTCAACCTGTCAGAGGAGTGTCCATCATGGGTTCCAGTGTGGGTTAGACTCTCGTGGCTTCTGTTGGAATTTTGGAGAGACGACATCTTGCATATGATTGCCCTTCTTCTTGGGGAAGCCAATTGGACCATCACAACAAACGATGGAGAAAAATGTAATTTTTATTGCTCATATCTATGTCAAAATTGACTTAAACAATCCTATTCCAGGTTCTATTAAAATACAGTTTGGATCGTCTACATGGGTTCAACAACTTGACTATGAAGCTCTTCCATTTCATTGTTGGATCTATCATGAATACAATCGCCTGCAAATAAAATATCCTAAGTTTGTCTCGTTTGTGGCTTCAAATACTAGGCCCTCTCGATATGTACAAAATATGAATAAATAAAAAGCCCCGATAAAGGAAGGAGATTGGGATAAGGAAGGCTTTGTTCCTATAAAACCTCAAAATAAAGGAAGAAGAGTAAAAATATCCCTTAAATATAGCCATCCAGATGCTCTGCTCAATTGTTTTGAGATACTGGATGATCTTGATCAGTGCAAGGAGTTGCCTAAAACATCGCTACCTTATGCATATATAATAGGGTCGAATCAGATATCTCTTATTGAGGTGGAACCTAAGGAATCAGATCTAGTGGGTTTACATGAAGAACAGATGGCTTTGGCTTCAAGTACAAGTGATATGGTTGGATCTATCCCTAGAAGGAAAACTATTTTAGAAAGTGGCACATATATAGTTGTGCTCTCTCCTACTCAGGCACTAATGTAGTCATCCTTGGACTACAAAACTCCTACGGTGTTGGGATTGCAACAGAAAACAATTAAAAAAGGTGCTTCGAAAAATAATATGAAGGTGGGTCGAAAGAAAGACCAGGAAAAAATTAAGTTAATGGGGAAGACTTTGGTGGAGTCAGCCTTGGTGAGAACATTGGACTCCCATTTTTCTAACCCCTAAAAATTATTATCCTCTCATGGAATGTAAGGAGGTTGAACAGCATCCCCAAACAAAATATTGTTCGTGATTCGATTCGTGTACATTCTTCGAATGTGGTTTTTATTCAGGAGACTAAATTGGCTATTGATAGTATGTTCAATATTGCTCCCAAGTTGTGAAGGGGTCAATTTCAGTGTATTGGTGCATGTGGATAATTGTTAGTCTTACAATGGCACTGAGAGGGGGGGGGGTGAATTAGTGTAGCTATTTAAATTCAAATCTACAACTCTTAAAGTTGAAGCAAGGAGAACTTAAAACAGATAAAGCAAATATAACAAGAGAGCATTCCACAACACACGATTTAACGAGGTTCACCAGTTTTGGCTACTCCTCAAAAATAGACTGCGTAGACTCCCATCCAAATCCAGCCTTTGCAAAGCACCAACTTTACAAACATTTTACCAACACACACTAGAAGGAGCACCAACCCCTCATTTATCTGCACCAAAAGAAAGGAGCACCAACCCCTGATTTACTAGCACCAACTGGAAGGAGCACCAACCCCTGATTCCAAGGACCAACTTGGATTTCTATTTTGAATCTTAGATTGACATAAATATGCCTTCACTTTTACAAGACCCTTACTGGTCTATTGCTCATCCAACCTCTCTTTCAATTCAGGAAACACATTGATGGAGGACCGAGAAATCACACACATACACACTCACGCGATATCCAAATTCTCATGCATTAATCTGAAAATATTTACAAACACAGCCCGCAGGCTTACATTAACCAACAGCCATGGCTTGGTTTTCTCACTCCTATCCTCTACGTGCAATCTTCGATCCACCACCCCGACTAATACATAAAACTAGGTTTTTATAGAGGCCCTAACCCTCTGAAACACCTGTCACGCATTAATCGGGACACCAACCCGATTTAAAAACCCCACTCTGCATGGCCCTGTCATCATTGCTCCCTATCAGATTCTCTGCGTGACCATCCTTTTTGTTCCCTGCACTTTTTGGTTCTTGTCCGCCTTGACTGCTCTCTGGGTGCCACGTGTCATTCTAGAATGATCCTCGAAAATACGGCCTATCGCGGCTTTCCCTCCATCTCTTTCTTCTCCTTCATCTTTTTCTCTCTCTGTCGTGATATCGCGACATGTCACAATATCGCGACGGCTTCTGCCCTCACCTCGACTTTTCCCTTTGATGTCACGATATCGCGACGACTCCTGCCCTCACCATGGTCTTCCCCTTCGATGTCGTGATATCGTGACATGTCGCGATATCGCGACGACTTTTGTATTTGCCCGCTTTCCTTGCTCTACGTCGCGACACCGCGACGTCGCGATATCACAATAACTCTCCACTTCTGCTTCTGCCTCACTACGACATCACGATTTCACGATGTCATGATTTCACTACAACTTTCCACTTCCGCTTCCGCCTCGCTGAGACGTCATGATTTCGCTACAACTCTCCACCTCCGCTTCTGCCTCGCTAAGATGTTGTGATTTCACGATGTCACGAAATCGTGACGTTGCAATTTCACTGCTCTCTTCGACTTCTACCCTGACTTTCGCTTCATGTCGCGATTTCGCGACATCGCGATTTTGCTACTGTTTTCTTCCTCTACCTTAGAAAAAAAAATTTGTGCCTTCTTCTTCTTCTTGAGCTGACTCTTCTGAAGTGGCTCTCCCGAAACTAGATGCTTCTATTGTAGGTGCTACTGGATGCTCCTGCATCAGACACCCGGGGTTAGTGGAGAAGTGATCTTCACTTCTTCATGGTCTGGTTGCTGCCTCCTCATCTTCTGAAGCACTCCATCTTTGCTTCTGCTAGTTCCTTCTTCCTGGCATCTCCTTTTCAATTTATCCTTATGCAGCTCCTTTTGCAGGGCCTTCACTTGCCTCTACAAATCTCTTATGAGCAACTCCTCTTGCATGGCTTGCACTTGCTTCTACAGCGCCTTGAACTCTTTCATTGTCATCATTTTTCACTTACGCAGAACAAAAAAATCATGTGGTCACACTCCACGGATTCCAAACTTTCCTCTCAGCACCCTCCCACAGATCCTAGCGCAACTGCCTCACGTTCGGCGAATCTACTGCGCACTCAGAATCATTGGCTCTGATACCACTGATGGGGGACCGAGAAATCACACGCATGCACACTCACACGATTTCCAAATTCTCATGCATTAATCTGAAAATCTTTACAAACACAGCCTACAGGCTTACATTAACCAACAGCTACGGCTTGGTTTTCTCACTCCTATCCTCTACGTGTAATCTCCGATCCACCACCCCTACTAATACATAAAACTAAGTTTTTATAGAGGCCCCGACCCTCTGAAACACCTGTCACGCATTAATCGGGACACCAACCCGATTTAAAAACCCCACTCCGCATGGCCTTGTCATCGCCGCTCCCTATCAGATTCTCTGTGCGACCATCCTTTTTGTTCCCTGTGCTTTTTGGTTCTTGTCTGCCTTGACTGCTCTCTGGGTGCCACGTGTCATTCTGGAATGATCCTCAAAAATATCACCTATCATGGCTTTTTCGCCATCTCTTTCTTCTCCTTCATCTTTTTCTCTCTCCGTCGTGATATCGCAACATGTCGTGATATCGCGACGGCTTCTGCCCTCGCCTTGACTTTTCCCTTTGATGTCGTGATATCACGACATGTCGCGATATCGCGACGACTCCTGCCCTTGCCATGGTCTTCCCCTTCGATGTCGTGATATCGCGATGACTTTTGTCTTCGCCCGCTTTCCTTGCTCTATGTTGCGACATCGCGACGTCGTGATATCGTAACAACTCTCCACTTTCGCTTTTGCCTCATTGTGACGTCATGATTTCACGAAATCGTGACTTCACGATTTCGCTGCAACTTTCCACTTCCGCTTCTGCCTCACTAAGACGTTGCAATTTCGCGATGTCACGAAATCGTGACGTCGCGATTTCGTTGCAACTCTCCACCTCTGCTTTTGCCTTGCTGAGATGTTGTGATTTCGCGACGTCGTAAAATCGCAACATCACGATTTCATTGCTCTCTCCGACTTCTGCCCCAACTTTCGCTTCATGTCGCGATTTCGCTACTGTTTTCTTCCTCTGCCTTAGAAAAAATTTTCGTGTCTTCTTCTTCTTCCTGAGCTGACTCTTCTGAAGTGGCTCTCCCGAAACTAGATGCTTCTACTACAGGTGCTGCTGGATGCTCCTTCATCACACATATTCCTTCTATGCACTTGCTGTCGCACTCTCTCAGTTGCGCTCTACCAGCTGCGCTCTTTCTTCACCGCTCTTCTCTTAGTAGTGCTCTATCTCCACACCATTTTTTTTTCTTCGACTACACACCTTTTTCTCTACCTGCATAGATCTCAACCTAACGGATCACTCTTACCACTCTGCTTACTGCGCTTTGACAGTCTTCTCTGCACTCTGATAGCCTTATCTATGCTCTAACAGCCTTCTCTACTCGCTTACGACTCTGACAGCCTTATCTACTCATTTACGGCTCTCTGACAGCCTTCTCTGCTCATTTCAATGCTCTGACATTCTTATCTGCTATCTTACACAGTTTAGAGCTCAACCTTAATTCTTAACTTATATGCACATTCTTACGGCTCTCTTCAACAACCTTTTCTCAGCACATATATTATTTTATTAGCGGCACCTTCCCTCTTTATGGCTACACATTTTTCAATTCTAAGTGGCTCTTTTTTCTTCTACACGCAACTACCATTTTAAAACAATATTTTTCATTTTGAAACCCTACTTCTATATCTTCCATTATCCCGCATGCAGCCTATTCATAGCTACTCCTGTAACTCATTTTTGACCCAATATTCTTACACGCAACCTATTAATAGGTTTGTCTCTTTATTTGGGACTCTCAGTATGGCCATCGCTGCATGATATTTCTCTGTTACAGTTCCTGTAACTGTAGTAATGACTTATGTTAACTATTCTTATTTAACTGCATGATTTCTATCTGTAACTGCACTTGTAACTGTTGTACTAACTTTAGTTAACTCTTCTTATTTTGGTTGCGTGAATGTATTCTGTAACTTCCCCTTTTACTGTCATACTGTCTGCAGTTCACTGTTACATTTCTTTGTTTCGACTGAGTTATCTTCTTAGCTTGCGCCAAGGCGACCTATCGCGAAATCGCGACACTTCTACCCCTTTGACTTTTTCTTGTTGTTTGACCGCAAAAACATGACATGCTGTAATATCGCGACACTTTTCGCCTCCTTGTCCTCTTCTTGGCTTGCACCCGTAAAAACACATGTCACAAAATCGTGACACTCTCGCTTCCTTACTCTCTCTCTTCTCTTCGGGTCACGAAAACCCGACATGTCACGATATCACGACACTTTTCTTGCAAGCTCTTTCTCTTCGAACCTGTCGCGAAATCGTGACACATTTTCGTTCGTACTATCTCTCTTGCAAATTGTCATGAAATCGCGACACTTTTCTTTGTGAGCTCTTTCTTTCGAACCTGTCACGAAATCGTGACACATTTTCGTTCGTATTGTCTCTCTTGCAAATTGTCATGAAATCACGACACTTTTTCGTCCGTACACTCGCTCTTCCAAATTGTCGCAAAATCATGACACTTTTCTTTCTCTACCATCCTCTTCGCTTCGGACTGCAAAAATGAAACATGTCATAAAATCGTGACATCATTTTATCTCTCCTCTTTTCTTTGCTTTGGATCACGAAAATGAAACATGTCACGAAATCGCGACATCTTTTTCTCTCTCCTCTTTTCTTCGCTTTGGATCACGAAAATGAAACATGTCGCGAAATCGCGACATATTTTTCTCTCTCCTCTTTTCTTTGCTTTGGATCACAAAAATGAAACATGTCGCGAAATCGTGACATCTTTTTCTCTCTCTTCTTTTCTTCGCTTTGGATCACGACATCTTTTTCTCTCTCCTATTTTCTTTGCTTTGGATCACAAAAATGAAACATATCGTGAAATCGCAACATCTTTTTCTCTCTCCTCGTTCTCTTCCAACATGTCACGAAATCACGACAGTTTTCCTTGCTTGCGCCTTCTCTCCGAACATGTCATGAAATCGTGACAGTTTTCCTTGCGCTTTCTCTCTCTTTCAACATGTCGCGAAATCATGACAGTTTTTCTACTTGGCTTCTTTGCCTCCAACATGTCGTAAAATCACGATAGTTTTTCTTTCTGGCCAAACATGTCGCGATATCGTGATAGTTTTTCTTTCTGCCTTCTTTCTTCTCAGCATGTCACGATATCACGACACTTTTCTTACTTATATTTTTCTTTGAGCTTTTGCATATGGGCCACTACGTTCTTCTTGGACCACTGAACTCCTATCCATTGCATCAACCGATCTATTGTCCACTGCATCAACCGATCTCCCTGACTGTGTTGACAATAATGAAAATACTTTTGCTGCACCTTGCTCATCAATGAACTCCTGTCCATTGCATCAACCGATCCTCTGTCTGTGTTGACAACAATGACAATACTTTGGTTGCACCTTGCTCATCAATCTCCCCCTTTGGAATTGTTGGCAACACACGTAATTGCGTGTAATTACCTGTAATTATTCTCCCCCTTTGACAATAATACCAAAGGGCGACTGCAAAACTCCCCTTGAGTCCATGCACAACATTCTCAGGCAAAAATTATTACAGTTAGCAAAAGCAAAAACATGAGCAATATGATAAACAGACACATAAATGCTCCCCCTGAGAATTTGATCCCGATAGCTAGTCAATTCTTAGACTATTCTTGGGAATATGTGACCACTTTAGTTCACGCTGTCTTCTGAGCCTCAACCCTCTGTTGCTCTGCAATCTCAAACTTATCCACTGTTAGTGAAGGCATACACTGATCGTATATATATCCAACTTTTTGTTCTGTAATGCAAGCAATATCTACATATACATCCTGGATATTCTCAACAAGCTTGAACCTACTGACAGCTGTTTGTCTTTCTCTGCAGTGAGAATCTAGCAGACTACCTCAATCCACCCAGCCACAACCAATTTTCTTCTTCTTGTACAATCAAGCAAGCTCCTCAAATCAGCTCACAAGTTCATCAAGAAAAACTTGCTTAGCATGAACCTACAAAGAGAATTGTTAGAGACCCAATGTGATTCATCAACCTCATAGAAGCATAAAAAGAATTGTTAGAGACTCAATATGTTCTATACTTAACTCCCAATATCAATCTCAATCTCAAAAGAATAAGATAGATGTAGTATGCTTTTCTCAAGAACATGAAACACAACCCAACAATTGCCAACCATGCAATAACTCATATAACAATGATACTCATGTTCTTTCCACAACCAATATTTTCTTTCAACCAATTAGGGCTTTAACAACAATGCTTATAGACAAGGTTTAACCAACATCATTCAACTCAAGATTAACCTTGAAGCATTCAACCAATCACTACATGAAAAGGAAACTAGTAGACATTCTTTTCCTTCCAAAGGTATTTGAACAAAACAACCACCAACATAAATCACCAATGCAAAGAATAACTTGCTCAAATCAATCTCAATGGAGTAAGCCCAAATCATGTATCAAGTAAAGCATTAACTTGATCAAAACAACATCTATGAAAGCAACTCAACCATTCATCACCAGGCTGGAAATCATCTGGCTGCTCATTATAAACCTGTTATTCAATCTTCCCATTCAACACGCTGATTTGACATCTGTCAACAAAATTGACAAGTGACTCACACTTGTACAAAACTTTTGTTCAACATTGTACCAACACTGCAATTTTACTGACAACTCTGTGCAAACATCAAACACAATACCACAAAACCAACCAAATCATTTGAACTGTTATAATCCTTAACTTTTGATAGTGGCAGTAAGAACCATCACCAGTACAACAATGACACAGCAATACTACCAAAAATGACAAATCTTAATTTAATCACCACCCTTCACGGCACTTCCACACACAACTACATGAACTGACAAGACACTTGACAACTATACAACAATAACCCGACTACTTTCCTTTCATCCTCAGATAACTACACAAATACATAGGAGCATTAAAATAAAACTTTAACATTGCTCCCCCTGAGGATGTGCTACCTGGAGCTGCTTAGAGCAATGGCGGAGTAGTCTCCTTCAGTCCAAGGAGACATGATTCCCTTTCTTCTGTCTTTCTCTAGACTTCCTTGAACTTGGGCTTGAGTTTTTCAACTACATCCTCGTTTTGCACCTTTTCGTGAACTTGAACATTCTTCTTGCGCAGTTGTTTCTTGTGCATCCTTGATGGTTGATTATTTTCCTTTCTTTTATGCACATGATATGTTCTCTGCCTGTGTTGCATTCTTTGCGTTTGATGAAATCTACGGTCTTGCCTTAGATTAGATACAGACGTGCTCGGACAAAACCTTGCTATGTGCCCATGACCATTACATTTAAAACATTGCACATGGTGTTCACTCAGAGAAGCAGATGTATTTCTATCAGCATAACTCTTTGATCTATTATTCAATCCATAATAAATTTCCTTGTGACTGTAATGATTGCATCTAAAACAATAGTCATTAAAAGCATTATTATGAATAAAATGGGAGTGATAAAACATTTTTTGTTCTGGTTGCTTTGCTGTAGATCTCCTTTGATATTTTCTTTCTTTTGAGGATTCAGCTTCAAAATTTTCTTGCTTTGATCCTTTAACTGTGAACTTCTTCTTCTCTGCATATTTGGAGGATGAAGGTTGTTCAGCTTCATATCCAAGACCATGCTTATCCGTGGAGCCTCTTTTTTGGTTTATCATTTTATCTAATAATTCTATGCTCTTCTCGAATTTGAGATTTGTATTGACCTCTTCTAGTTGTTTCTTCAATAAAACAATCTCTTCTTGTTGTTGGCAGCAAATAGTCTCTTTCTCATTGATTTGAGACCTGAGGATTTCTTCAACCCTTTTGGACTCTTCTACTTACAGCTTCAGATTACTAACAGATTTGTTAGATTCTTCTTCACGTTTGCTATATGCATCGACCTTATCATCCAGTTGTGTCTTCAAGGTTTCTTCTGTTTTCTTGGCCTTTTGAAATTGTAATAAAAGATCTTTAATCTCATTCCCATATTCTTCCAACTTCTTGGACATTCTTTTGTTCTTTTTTTTTTCTATACTCAACTCTTCAAGTGCAGAGATCAACTCACCTTCTAAATCTACTTCAATCTCAAGATTTTCATCACAAACTTTAGGATTCACTTCTTCTACCTTTTATGGTTCAATTTTCTCTTTTACAGAAATTGAAACTTATTGGGATGCCTTTTTGGAGGAGGATCTATTATTCTTACCCATTGTGTACTAATCCAAGATCAACCCTGACTGATTTAGCCTAAACTGGGAAATTGGCTCTGATACCAATTGTTAGTCTTACAATGGCACTGAGAGGGGGGGTGAATCAGTGTAGCTATTTAAATTCAAATCTACAACTCTTAAAGCTGAAGCAAGGAGAACTTAAAACAGATAAAGCAAATATAACAAGAGAGCATTCCACAACACATGATTTAACGAGGTTCACCAGTTTTGGCTACTCAAAAATAGACTGTTTGGACTCCCATCCAAATCCAGCCTTTGCAAAGCACCAACTTTACAAACAGTTTACCAGCACACACTGGAAGGAGCACCAACCCCTAATTTATCTGCACCAATAGAAAGGAGCACCAACCCCTAATTTACCAGCACCAACTGGAAGGAGCACCAACCCTTGATTCCAAGCACCAACTTGGATTTCTATTTTGAATCTTAGATTGACATAAATATGCCTTCATTTTTACAAGACCCTTACTGGTCTATTGCTCATCCAACCTCTCTTTCAATTCAGGAAACACATATTCCTTCTGCGCACTTGTTGTTGCACTCTCTCAGTTGCGCTCTACCAGCTACGCTCTTTCTTCACCACTCTTCTCTTAGCAGTGCTCTATCTCCACACCATTTTTTTTCTTCGGCTACACACCTTTTTCTCTACCCACACAGAGCTCAACCTAATGGATCACTTTTATCACTCTACTTACTACACTCTGACAATCTTCTCTACACTCTGATAGCCTTCTTTGTGCTTTGACAGCCTTCTCTGCTTGCTTACGACTCTGACAGCCTTATATGCTCATTTACGGCTCTTTGACAGCCTTCTCTGCTCATTTCGATGCTCTGACATTCTTATCTGCTCTCTTACATAGTTCAGAGCTCAACCCTAATTCTTAACTTATATGCACATTCTTACGACTCTCTTCAACAACCTTTTCTCAGCACATATATTATTTTATCAACGACACCTTCCCTCTTTATGGCTGCACATTTTTTAATTCTGAGCGGCTCTTTTTTCTTCTACACGCAACTGCCATTTTAAAACAATATTTTTCATTTTGAAACCCTAAGTCTTCTATATCTTCCATTATCCCGCATGCAGCCTATTCATAGCTACTCCTATAAGTAACTCCTTTCTGACACAATATTCTTACACGCAACCTATTAATAGGTTTGTCTCTTTATTTGGGACTCTCAGTATGGCCACCGTTGCATGATATTTCTCTGTTATGGTTCTTGTAACTGTAGTAATGACTCTTGTTCACTATTCTTATTTAACTACATGATTTCTATCTGAACTGCACCTGTAACTATTGTATTAACTTTAGTTAACTCTTCTTATTTTGGCTGCGTGAATGTATTATGTAACTGCCCCTTTTACTGTCGTACTGTCTGCAGTTCACTGTTACATTTCTTTGTTTTGGCTGAGTTCTCTTCTTAGCTCGCACCAAGGCGACCTGTCATGAAATCGCGACACTTCTACCCCTTTGACTTTTTTTTGCCGTTTGACCGCGAAAACATGACATGCTGCAATATCGTGACACTTTTTTCCTCCTTGTCCTCTTCTCGACTTGCACCCGCGAAAACACATGTCATGAAATCACGACACTCTCGCTTCCTTACTCTCTCTCTTCTCTTTGGGTTGCAAAAACCCGACATGTCGCGATATCGCGACACTTTTTCTTGCAAGCTCTTTCTCTTCGAACCTGTCGCGAAATTGTGACACATTTTCGTCCGTACTATCTCTCTTGCAAATTGTCGCAAAATCGCGACACTTTTCTTTGCGAGCTCTTTCTTTCGAACCTGTCACGAAATCGCGACACATTTTCATTCGTACTGTCTCTCTTGCAAATTGTCGCGAAATTGCGACACTTTTCTTTGCGAGCTCCTTCTTTCAAACTTGTCGCAAAATCGCGACACTTTTTCATCCGTATACTCGCTCTTGCAAATTGTCGCGAAATCATGACACTTTTCTTTCTCTGCCTTCCTCTTCACTTTGGACCGCGAAAATGAAACATGTCGCAAAATCGTGACATCTTTTTCTCTCTCCTCTTTTCTTCACTTTGGATTGCAAAAATGAAACATGTCACGAAATCGCGACATCTTTTTCTCTCTCCTCTTTTCTTCGCTTTGGATCACGAAAATGAAACATGTCGTGAAATCACATCTTTTTCTCTCTCCTCTTTTCTTCGCTTTGGATCACGAAAATGAAACATGTCGCGAAATCGCAACATCTTTTTCTCTCTCCTCTTTTCTTCGCTTTGGATCACGAAAATGAAACATGTCGCGAAATCATGACATCTTTTTCTCTCTCCTCTTTTCTTCGCTTTGGATTACGAAAATGAAACATGTCGCGAAATCACGACATATTTTTCTCTCTCCTCGTTCTCTTCCAACATGTCGCGAAATCATGACAGTTTTCCTTGCTTATGCCTTCTCTCCGAACATGTCACAAAATCACGACAGTTTTCCTTGCGCTTTCTCTCTCTTCAAACATGTCGCGAAATCACGACAGTTTTTCTACTTGGCTTCTTTGCCTCCAACATGTCGTGAAATCACGACAGTTTTTCTTTCTGGCCAAACATGTCATGATATCGCGACAGTTTTTCTTTCTGCCTTCTTTCTTCTCAACATGTCGTGATATCGCGACACTTTTCTTACTTGTCTTTTTCTTTGAGCTTTTGCATATGGGCCACTACGTTCTTCTTGGAGAATCATTATACATGCTCTGTATGACCACTAAACTCTTGTCCATTGCATCAATCGATCTATTGTCCACTGCATCAACCGATCTCCCTGACTGTGTTGACAACAATGAAAATACTTTTGCTGCACCTTGCTCATCAATGAACTCCTGTCCATTGCATCAACCGATCCTCTGTCTGTGTTGACAACAATGACAATACTTTGGATGCACCTTGCTCATCAATGTTGGTTCCATTGCTTGTTTATGGGATTCAGTTAAGATCTCTCCTCTTACTTGGATTTCCAGTAGATGTTCTATTTCGATGATCGGGTATGATAATGAATCTGGTGAAACCATCCTACTTACAAATGTGTATGCTCCTATTGATTACAATGGTAAAGTAAATTTATGGGAGTACATTTTCTTTGTGAGAATTCTGGCTCCCCTATACCCATGGATTTTGGTTGGATATTTCAATTCTATCACTTTTCTAGAGGAGAAACAAGGTGGAGTTGATCATCTTGAGCCATTTTCTTTTGTCTTCAGTGCTCATATCCGGGCCCTAAAATTGGTTGACATCAAGTCGTATAACGGGATCTTTACCTGGCATAATAAAAGATGTAGGGAAGAGTCCATATCAAAGAGACTGGATAGGTTTTTGATCTTTAGTTTTTGGATTGGTAATAACAGAAGCTCTAGTTCTGTGATTTTGGAGGGTATGGGATCTGATCATTGGCCTATGAAACTCTTTGCTCTTGAGTTTGGGCTAAAGAAGAATCCTTCCTTCAAGTTTCAACTTATATGGTTTTAGGATCCTAAGAGTCATGATTTCATGCAAGGTTGGTGGACCAATGGCAAACCTTCTCATGGCACCACTGTGTATTCCTTTATGATCCAAATATAGTTTTTTAAGCATAAATTGAAGAGGCGGAATAGTCTAAATTTTGGGAACATTTCCTTGGCTAAGTTGGTGGCTCTTAATAAGGTGGAAGAAGATTCAAGGAAGATTAGAGATCACTCACGAAGGAGCTTCTCTTTGAGGAATATGAGGTTGCGAAAGAACTTGCTGAATGGGAGCTGAGGGAAGAAATTTTTTGGAAACAAAAAGTTTGAGTGGATTGGCTTTAGGAAGGGAATAGGAACACGATATTTTTTAACTTAGTTAAGGCTCGCCATAATGGTAACCTGATTTCCTCTCTTATGAATTCTTATGGTGTCGTTCTCTCTTCTTTCAAGGAGACTTCAAAAGAGACTAGGAGGTATTTTTTCTCTCTCTTCAAGGACTCCCTCTCAGATGATGAGGATGAAAATATTATTCTAAACAGTATTCCTTGATTGTTTCTAGAGAGATGAATAAGCATTTTATGGACCGAATTTCCCTTGAGGAGTTGGAAAATGTTGTATTCAAGATGAAAAAAGGGAAAGCCTCGAACCTGGATGGATTCCCGATTGAGTTTTATCAAGATTTTTGGGATTTAATCAAATTTGATCTTCTGGAGGTGGTCCATGAGTCCCAAAATAACAAACAGATGCTAAGGACACTAAATACTACCTTTGTGGTGCTTATTCCCAAAAAATATGGAGTGAATTCTCTGGATATGTTCAGGCCTATTACTCTCTGCAATATTATGTATAAGATCATTACAAAAATTATTGCTGAGAGGTTAGATATATGGTTGATAAAAATCATCTCTGAGGAGCAAGGTGGGTTTGTTGATGGTCGAAAAATCCTGGATGGGGTTGTCATTGTTGCGGAAGCTATTCACTCGATGGAAACTTCTAAGGAGAAATCTATGTTCATTAAGTTGGACATGGCCAAAGCCTATGATTGGGTCAAATATTCCTTTCTTCAAAAATTTCTTGTTGCTTTTGGCAAAATGGATTATATGGGTGATGTGTTGTGTTTCTTCTTCCTCGTTCTCTATTCTTGTTAATAATGAGTCGTCGGAGCTCTTTGAGACCTCGAGGAGATTGAGGCAAGGAGATCCTCTATCTCCTTATTTATTTTCCATTATGGCAAAATGGTTGGGAAGATTTCTCAAGTCTCAGGTTAGGCATGGTCTCATTCAGGGTTGGAAGTGGGATAGTAGTTTGCCGCCTCTTTCCCACCTTCAATTTGTTGATGATACAACTTTATTGGGAGTTGCCACTACTAGGGAAGCTAGCAACATTAGACGGTCTCTTAACATATATCTTGGTGCTTCTAGGCAGTTGATTAACGAGGACAAGTCTTCAATTTTCTTCTTCAATATCCTTCATCTTATTAAAGCCTGGATTGCTAGAATTCTAAGATTTTGGGTTGAGACTTCCTCCTTCATTTATCTTAGTATTCTGATTTCGTCTCATCCTCTGCCTAGATCTTCTTGGAAGTCTATGCTTGATAATTTTAGAGGGAAGGTGAATCACTAGACCGTCAGATGGATCTCCTTTACGGGTAGAGTGTTGCTTTTAAAATTTGTTGTTCAAGATTTACCCATTTACAGGTGTTTTGTGTAAACAACTCCCTCTCGTTTTATCAAGGATATGGATGCTTTGTCAAGATAGTTTTTTTTTTTATTTGTGGAAAACATCCCAAAAGGGATGCCACTTTCGGGTAAGACCCAAGGAGGCAGGGGTATCCATTCCGCCAAAAATGCCCGGGACTCGGACCTGGCCTACCACCTTTGACATACTCAAGGAGCAAACAAACACACAAAACCAATTTAAAAATAAGTAAATAACAACAAAAATAATAAAATAAAATAAAAAACATGCTCCTTGAGTGTGTCAAAAACAAAAGCACAACCAAACACGCACAATAAGATAAAAGAAACCACAACACGAACCACATAGAAAAACACAAGAACCACATAACAAAACACAAACAAGACAAAAACAACAGAACACTACAAAGACATAACCCAAAAAAAAACATGAAAAATAAACACAACCAAAACCTAAAAAATAAAAATAAAAAACAACCAACAACAGACAATAAAAACAAAAAACAAAAAACATAGAAAACACTCACACATAAAAACACGAATTAACACAAACAAAGAGAAACCCAAGAACAAGAACGAAAAAAACACAAGAACAATAACAAAAAACATTAAAAAAAAAAAAAACACAAGAACAACAAAAAACAACACAAAGAACACAAAAACAAAACAAAACAAAAGAACCCACCCACCTTAAAAAACTAAACAAAAAAAACAAAAAAGAAAAAAAAATTGAACATAACAATGACCTATCTAGACCAGAAGACTATTAAGGCAAGAATCAACAGAGGAAACAAAAGAAAGAATAGAATGAGCTAGGGAACTAAAAAAAACTGAATGAACCAAAGAGAAGCAAAAAAAAAAAAAAAGCAAGAAGAAACTAGGTACCTTCAGAACTGGAGCCATCCAAAGAAATGATAGAAAGAAGAGCTTCCCTAATTTGAGAAGCCCACCATCTAGGAGGGTGGCCATAACAAGTAAGATCACCTTTGTCCAAAGCCCAATTAGCTAAAGCATCAACACTCTTGTTTTGATCTCTGACCACATGATTGTAATCAACTTTCAAAAATCCCATCTGGATTAATTGAATCTTCTCAATAATTCTTTTTATTCTCCAATCCACCTTATGATTCTTAGAAGGAGTCTTCAAGAGATTAATCATAAGTTGAGAGTCGAGACTCAACTAACACCTTTTCCCATCCAACCTTAGTAGCCTCCTGAAGGCCTCCGAGGATACCATACCCCTCGAGCAAGGTTATTGGAAAGAATACCCAAATTCTCAGCAAAAGTAAAAACCAGGGAGCCATCCGAAAGTCTACCAATTCCTCCTACACTGGCTTTTCCAGGGTTCCCTCTAGAGGCTCCATCGGTATTGACTTTTCCAAAATCCTTAGGAGGAGGTTGCCAATTTCTTGTCCTATCCATCTTACTAATACTCACATTCCCTTTAAGTTGGTTGCCCTTAGAATATTTAATCTTCAATATTTGCATCACTTGATCCCATCTTTGGTGGGAGTTTTGGGGGTGATTAAGGAGTTGATGGACTGATTCAACTAAGTTGGCTATGGTATTTTGCCAAATATAGTGAATATCCTTCCTATCTTGATTAAAAATTTGGTTGTTCCTTTCATTCCAAATATTCCAAAGAAGAATGGTAGAACCCATCCAAACTAACTGCCTAATAAAATGATCAACACCCTCTTGATTAGGCCAATCCCTCCAAAGTTGTTCAAAAGTAAAAAAATTGGACCATTGTAAGCCAAGTAAAGTGGCCATTCTCCTCCATAGCTCAGAGGCTAAAGTACACTCAATAAAAATATGGTTGAGAGTTTCTACATTCTCTTCACACATTTCACATCTAAAAGGGCCATGAAAACCACGCTTCATAAGTTGCTCACCGATAAGCACCCTACGATGCAATAAAAGCCAATTAAAGAACCTCACCTTAGGCCAGAGCTTTTGAGCCCACAATCGAGAAAATATGTCGGAAGAATGGTTGGGATTATTATGGCATAAGGTCAAATAACCTTGAGCAACTGAATACTCACCCTTAGTAGTGTTGTTCCATCCAAAACAATATTTTTCATGGGACCAAGAGAGGGATCTCATATGAAGGATGCCTTGGATATCTTGTCTTTGCCTTTCTGGGATTTGAATAGGCCAGTCCTCAATAGGGATCCAATATCTACCAACCTTTGAATTACCAGTATGGTACCGACAGATAATTAGCCACCTTTATCCAATTAGCTCGGTGAAGCTCCTCCATCCAAGGCCTCCAATCAGGAAGCTGAGTTATCAAAGGCTTGTGACCATCCCAAGAATCTGTCCAAAAATTTGCCTGTTGACCATTATGAATGATCCAAAATAAATTTTTCTTTATCAAATCCTCACCAGTCTTAAGAACTGCTAAAATGGGAGAACCTTTGGTAGGAAGTTGATAGCGAACAAGGTCTTCGGGACTTTTGTTCTCGAGCATATTTAGCACGGAGATTATTGGCCCAAAGAGCATTGGGGTTATGCAACATCCTCCAATATAATTTAGCAGCTAAAGCTTTGTTGTTATTAATAGAAGACCGGAATCCTAACCCCCCTTCATTCTTAGGAAGACATAAAGTATCCCATTTCACCAAGGCCCATTTTCTTTTCTCCTTAGTACCACTCCAAAGGAAACGATGACTGATTTGATCCAATTCTCGAAGAACAGCCTTTGGGATATTCAAAACGGAAGAAACATAAATAGGAATAGCTTGAAGGACTGATTTTACCAAGGTGATTCTACCCCCAGAAGAAAGCCACCTGTTGGTCCACTTTCCAATTTTCTTCTTGACTTTGTCCAACAACCAATTCCAATATTTATTTTTTTGCCTTTGAATATTTATGGGAATACCTAAATAAGTGATTGGAAGGGAGGTCTTCTTATATCTTAATTTATCCAAGACCATGGATTCTTGTCTAGCAGAGCAGTGAAAGAAAATAACTTTAGATTTGTCTTCATTGATCAACTGCCCAATAGCCTTAGAAAAACAGCTAATGATTTGCTTAATATTAGAAGCTTCCTTAACTGTAGCTTTACCTAAAAGAGTAGAGTCATCCACAAATTGAAGATGAGAGATAGGTCTAGCTCCATGAGCAATGGTAACTCCCTCAAGGGTTTTGTTTTCCCTCTTTTTGGTTATAGTCCTACCCAAGCATTCAACAAGAATGATGAATAAATAAGGGGATAGCGGGTCACCTTGCCTAATACCTCTGGAAGCCGGGAATGACTGAGAAGGCCTGCCATTGATAAGAACTAAGTAGGAAACTGAAGAGATACATCCCATAATCCAATCCATCCAATCCTTAGAGAAACCAAATTGCCTCAAAACTTTGATAAGGAAGTGCCAATCCACTCTGTCATAAGCTTTGGATAAGTCTAACCGAATGAACATGGAAGGAGATTTTTGCATATCCATGGAATGGATGGCTTCTTGAGCAAGAACTATCTCATCTACTATTTGACGTCCTTCCACATAACCCCCTTGCTCGGGGAAATAATCTTATGCAAAAGAGGCTTCAACCTTTCTGCCATGATTTTAGTAATGATTTTGAGAAGAACATTACATAAAGCAATAGGTCTAAAAGCTGAGATATGATCAACCTCTTGAGCTTTTGGAACAAGAGTAATATAAGTTTTATTGATAACCTTCAAAATTTCTTTGGCTTTCCTGGCTTCTTCCACCACCTCTAATAAATCAACATGAAGGATATCCCAGAACTCTTGGTAGAACTCAATGGGAAAACCATCAGGACCCGGGGTTTTCCCTTTTTGCATTTTAAAAACTACTTGTTGAAGCTCATTGATAGTAATAGGAGCAGTCAAAATAGAGTTCTCCTCAGAAGTGATAAGAGAAGGGATTGCTTGAAGAACATTTTGTTGTGAAGCTGAGTCAAGAGGAGTAGCAACAAAAATATTGGAAAAGTAATCAACAACAATAGAGTTCATGCCATCCCAAGTATAAACAACATCTCCAGAATCTGATTTTAAGGAAGAAATAAAGTTGTGAGATCTTCGAGCTAGAAGAGATTTGTGGAAGAAATTTGTGTTTCGATCTCCTTCTTTGAGCCATTGAATTCTAGATTTTTGCTTCCATAAGATTTCTTCTCTTTTTTCCCATTCCTCTAACTGAGTTGTGAGTTTAATTTCATCTGCACTTCTCTTCTCTGTGAGGCCATCTAAACGGATTTTCTTATTCAAATTTTCAATATGAGCAATAACTTCATGTTTTTTTTATGAACATCCCCAAACTCTTTCCAGTTCCAAGTCTTGATTTTGGATTTAATGTATTGCAGATATTTTGGCAAAACAGAACATCTTAGTCCCATGCCTAGGTTTACCTTCCTTCCACCATTGTTGCACACGAGGTCTGAAGGAAATGTCTCTAAGCCACATTAATTGAAAACGAAAAGGAGAGAAACTCACATTGGTTTTCCACATTTCCACCATGACTGGCCAATGATCCGAACCAACATTATTAAGAGTCTTCACTTTAGGAATGTGACCATGGATTAAGAAATTTTTAGAGAGCAAAAACCTATCCAATCTCTCCATTATACAAGCTAAGCCTTGCCTTCTGTTAGACCAAGTCATAAGGCCATTATCTCAGTTGGATATCCACAAGATGGAGGTTTGCAATATATTCGCTCATGAGGTCAGTGCTTTTGTCCAAATTTCTATTTCCCCCCATTTTCTCATCCAGAGAGAGGATGGTATTGAAATCTCCTCCGATCAAGATCCAAGCTTCAGGAAAATGAGAGATAATATGAGTAATATCCTTCCACTGTCTTCTTTTTTCCTCCAAAGAAGTCGGAGCATAAACAAGTAATGCACAGCATAATTTGGTTGGAATGTCTACTTTGAATAGCTATAGCCAACAAACCCCAATCGCCAACCATATGGTGAATAACTACCTCTTTTGGGTCCCAAAGACAAGCAATGCCACCAGAAGTCCCTTGGGAACCGAGGGAAACCACTTTTCCAGCTGGCCAAATTTCATCGGCAATTGAGTCCATATCCTCCATTGACATCTTTGTTTCTTGAAGGAAAACAAGATGTGGATGATTTATCTGAATCATTCTTCTAATTTCATTTTGTTTTGAAAGACTCCCTTTGAGTCCTCTAATATTCCAAGTGATGATCTTCATTAATACCAGGGCTAAAAAATTTGGGAAGGGCATTAATCTTACCTTCCTCTACAAGCTTTTCACCTTCTTTTACCATATGATATTGATTGGTCTTGCGACCTGCTTTTTGATTAGAATCCATCTTCAATTTTTTTTCCCTGTTTCTTGACTTATTCCAATTGAATCTGAGATGGCTTCTAACCTTGAAGAATGCTCGTACACAACCAAAATTTTACTAGATGGTTCAACGGAGTCTATATTGGGACCTGCATTATTTAAAGTTTTGACATTTGAAAGATTGTTTTTCTTGTGTAAATTTTCTCCCTTTTTTTTGTTGAAAACCTTTGATTTGTTGGTTTGTCTCTGAGTTCTTCCCTTCATATTTAAATTGTGTTTCTAAGATTTCAGTTTCCATTATTTCCTCTTCCTCACTTGGGACATCATTTGTGGAAAGGATTTCAAACATATTAGCGAGATGACTTTGATTGATCCTTCATAACTGGTTTTTTACGAGTGTTCTTCTTCTTAGGTATTTGGAAACCTGTTGAGTTTATATCTTCTTTCTTTTGATCGGGAATTTTATTTGGGCAAGCATCGGCCAAATGACCATATTCATGGCAAATTCTACAACGAAAAGGAATGTTCTCATAGTCCACTACTTGCTCCCAAGTGTCTTCCCCAAATTGTAATGTGATCTTTTTAGGTAGGGGTTTGTCAAAATCCATTAAAACACAAATTCGAGCATAAATAATATGTTCAAAATTTTGAGTACAATCAGCGAGTCATCATAAAAGTTCCTAAAGAGTTTCCAATTGAAGAAAAAATAGTAGGATTCCAAAATTCAATAGGGAGGCCAAAGAGTCTAACCCACACGGGAGCTATAGAAGGCATCTCTTCTTCGGCTTTAAATTTAGTATGCCGGGGCTTCATGAAAAGCCCTGCCCTTCCAAAAAACCAAGGACCCCCTTGAAAAGTTTTCTCTCTATCTTCATTATTAGCAAATAAAACAAGAAAATAACCATTTGGATAAATAGAGATTTGTAACTCACCTTTAGTTTTCCAGCTTTTTGCAGCCCAGAATTTGAAAGAAGATAGACTCGGACGAAAACCCATGAACCGACAAATTAGTCCTCTTTTTTCCAAATCTTCAATGCCAGTCTGAATGTTACCCATATCAAGCTTAACAATAGGAGTTCCATCAACTGCTTTAAGACATCCTGACTCCGTTTTCCTGGGATCAATCTTAGGCATTCTTAGAGGTTTATGGGAAGCCCTAAGATTGATATTAGCATTGGGCTGAGGCTGTCCACCACGGAGGGCATCCCTAAAATTCATTTTTGGGGGAGTGAGTCTTCGAAATTCTTACCCTTGACAGGGTTTTTCACGAGTAGAATTATTTTGTGGGTGCACCTTAGCACCAGATTCACTTGAGATATGAGCCATTTTTTGATCAACTACTTGAAACTTGTTTCGTGATCTCTTTAATCCTTGCCCTAGACGTCGTGGAAAGGTATGGTTTTCACTTTTCTTTTGTGCAACAAATTGGAAGTCGTTGTCACTCAAGTTCACAGTATGATCTGTTGAAAGATAAATTTCTAACCCATCTTGGATCCCCTGCAACATTTCCTGCTAAAATATTGAGCATAAACCACAAAAATATTGGCCGCTAGGGCCCGAAGGCCCTAAAAACCAACCTCTGGAGCTGCTTGCACTCAACCCAGATGAAACCCTCGCATAGCCGCTTGCCAAATATCTCGTTCACACATAGGGATGCGCTAGGATCTGTGTTGCTCCAAATGATATGAAAATTGGTGGAGACGTTCTAGGGTTTTTCAGGCATCTACCCTCAAAATTTTAGCTCAATCCGAGTCCGGATGAGTGAGATATGGCCGAAACGAGTTCGACAGTTTGGGCAGTCCTACGAAAAACGTCCCTCCACCTCATCCACTTTTTTTTTTCTTAGCTATGTTAATCTCATTGGAGGATTATCGTCAAGATAGTTTTTGTGGTCTAGAAAACATGCTCAATCTAAATGGAATTTGGTTAGGTGGGATTTTGTTTGTAGGTCGTTTCAAGAGGGAGGCCTTAGGTTGCGACAAGCGTCTCTTTCTGGGTAGGCTTTGGCTACGAAACTCTACTAGAGATGATGTACTTCTCAAGATCAAATTTGTGCTAAAATATTATCTTGTAAGTACTTAAGAGGTATTTATGAGGCTAAGATCCCTAGAGTAATCTTGGTTGGGAAAGGTTAAGTTATCTGGGACACTTTGAAAAGAGAGGCAAATTTAATCAAGCAAGGTTTGTTTTGGATTTGCAATCGGGGATCAAATGCTCTTTTCTTGGAGGATTCTTGGGATGGCCACCCTCCTATCTTGATTCAATATCCCAGGTTACGTTACCTAAGCGTTTGTTTCTTTGAAGTGGGTTGGTCTCGTGTGGAGGACTTTAAAAGAATCCAGCCTTTTAGTAATCTGGAGATGTACAAGTAGAAAGATCCGTAGGAATGGCCCCAAGGGGGATTGGCTGAGGCCAGAGATGTGCTTGCTCTTATTCTTGTGGGGAGGCCCTTCTCTTCGCTAAGGGGTAAAGAAATTTTGGCTTGGAACCCTGATACCAAGGGAACCTACTCTATAGCCTATGGTTATCAAGTTCTTGATATACAAAAGTTCAGGAGCCTCCCTGTCACATGGTGGAAAAAGGTGTGGAACAGATTTGTTTGGTCTAAATATAACTTATTTCTTTGGCTGGTCGCTCGTAATAAATACCTCACTTGGAATAACGTGATTAAGAAGGGATTTCAGGGTTCCTCTTTTTGTGTCCTTTGTGGTAATAATGAGGATGACTCTTCTCATTTATTTTCCTAATGCTCCATTGTTAGAGACATTTGGCACCGTTGGTGGAGTGCCTGGAACCATCCTTGTTTTCATGTGCTCTCCCTGGTCGATTTTTGGAGCATTTTGGGCAGACCTCCGTCCAATGCCCCCTTCCTCCAAGTGGATTGGAATTTGGGCCCTTCTTGCATCATCTGGAAGATTTGGCTCGAACGGAACCATCGCATCTTTTAGGGTAGATATTTGGTTGTTCAAAAAATTTGGAAAAGGATCTTGTGTATGGTTGAAGAAACTATCCATAAAAAATATGATGTGGATCCTCTTTTGGACTCTAGGGAGGAGAAGGTACGACAGGCCCTTGGTCTCTTTGGGGTTGGTGCGGACTCTTCCCGCCCTCGCAGGGTTCCCCAACTCAGCAAGACAATTCAGAGAGATGGTAGGTGGAGGGCACCCCCTAGAGGAGTTTTAAAAATTAATATTGATGAGTCGTATATGGGCAATCCTGGACATGCTGGAATTGGCGATGTTGGGAGAGACTTTGTTCGCGTGGTCAACTTTTTCTTTTCCATTTATAAAGGTGTTCACTCCAACAATTTTATGGAAGCTCTTGTGATTCTCGAGGCCTTGTAGAGAGGGTTTTCTCTTGGTTGGCGCAGGACCATTTGCGAATCCGACTCTCAAATTTTGGTTAATCTTTTTAACAGCAAAAGTTTGGAGGATGTTAATTGGCAATTGGTCTCTATGGCCATTCAGATTCTCAGAATTAGCAAAGAGTTCAAATTTATCTCCTTTATGCACATACCAAGGGAATGTAATGGGGTTGCTAATTATTTGGCCAAAAGGGCTTCTGAGCTTTCGGGTCCTTGGATTATGGATAACTAGGAGAGTATCTCGGCTAGGGACTCTCAGCGCCTCTGGGAGTTGATCCACAAGGATGTCTAGACTTAATGTAGTTTTTTCTTGTTGTTTTCTTCAGGTTTCAACCTTGTCTGGTGGTTTTAGCCTATTTTGTTGTTTATTTGAGTCTTGGTTCGGGGCTTCGTTGTACTCTGTAATCTTATCTTATCAATAAGTTTTTACCTCTTTATTTAAAAAAAAAAGTTAGATGTTTCATGGTCCATGTTAATGACATGATATAAAGTGTATAAGATCTAGAGATTACATATTTGGTTTATTACTAACTTCAATTTTCATTTATAAGTTGAATTGATTATTTAAATAGGAGATATGCTAGTCGCTATATGTATTTTTATTTTAAGAATTAAATGGAAGGTATGTTAAATCCTCTCTATAACTTGAAATCCATGTTTAAAAGAAAGGTAACCTAGTTCCTAGGCTACTTGTATAAAGTGTTGGTAGTGGTATGTCCCTTGTTAGACCACTTTAATAACCTTGTGTATGCACAGTCGACTGTCCAAATTGGAACGTACTAGGAGGGCTTCTTAAGGAATTTCTTCCCTCCACCTATTACTAGCACAATGGTGTCCTAGTTCTAGCTACAACTCTTGTCTCAAGATTCTGAGTTAGGAGACTTACTCACATAATTCTCCCAAAATGTTCCACTACCAACAATCTATCCAAGACTTGGACAATAAATTTTTAAAATTAGAGTACATTCATAAGGCATTTGCAATAAACAACAAAAAGTAAATAAATTTCAAAATCTAATATATATCAAAATTATTACAAAAACATTTAAGAAACAAATGCATTCTTAGTCTTATTCACAATTTGCATAATGGAAAATAATACTAAATAACTTTATATTGAATTTAAGCCCCTGAGGGCTAGGTGGATTGGTAAGTGCTTGTTTGGCCAGGCATTTACCAAGAAGACACCCAAGTTCAAACCTCGGGGGTAGCTTGTTTGCAAAGGTAGTAGTATGATCTAAATCCTCTGAGTGTGCGTCAGACCGACGACAATGGTATGAATCCCAAGCGACCGGTGGTCCCCTTCACGCTAGGTCAACAATAACGAAGCGGAATAGGTTTGGTGGAAGCAGCCCCTATGGTTTGAACCTTGCATTTGTCAATTACTAAAAATAGTGTGGTTGTGACCAACTCTCCTATGTAACCGAAAAAAAAAAACTTTATATTGAACTTTAATATGGAAACATCATGACCAAACCATAATTGTTATTATTGACTTTTTAAATAAGAAAATAGTTTTAATAACAAGTTATTTTTCAAATTATTTTTGTTTTATTTGAATCATATAAACAAAAAAAAAATATGTTCAAAAAATAAAAATAAAAAATCATCAAACACAAAGAAACATCACCCTTAAGGAGATCCATAGTCCTCTCCTTAAGGGGTTCTGGGAAAGGTTTTTGCCCCTCCAATAATTTTTTTAATTAATAAGAATTTAAAAAATACCTTAATACAAGGACAATATTTTGCACCTCCATAAAATCTACAAAGACCATTAGAATCTACATCATAATATTGAATAGAAAGAAAAAATTAAAATCACAATGTGCATATTAGCATCTTTTGGATTCTTCATATGATAAACTTTACACATGCACAATATGAGAACCAATAGTTAAGATAATTTTTTTTTAATGAATATAAATAATAAAAAATAACATAATGGCTAAGGTTTTGAGGATGGGAATGCTAGAGTTTTCAGTATCAATATGGTCCCCAACCTTGGCGGACCAATGCACAGCATTGGTGCTGCAGAAGAGAATGCATGCGATAATGGCTCCTCTCAATCGATCGTGCAGATTTGTATTGAGAATGGTCCACAAGGTAACCCTCGTTCTCCTGATGCAATTCTTCCATTGCCCAAATTTAATTTTGCATGTCACTGTTTAGAATCATTCACCCTTGTTGGGTATTTTGTTAGACGCATCCCTAATGAGTCTTCCCTTAGGGCCTGGGTTAGCACAGCTTGGACTCCTCATGGAGTCCAACTAACGATGGTTCAAAACCTTACAAAAGGTTTTTTTTTTTGTTTTGCTTTGCGGAACATCCCATGCTAAGGCAATTCGAGCATGGCCCTTGGTACATGAGAAGTTCTCTACTTGTTTTTTCTCCTTGGACCCGTGAATTTTTTATTTTTGAGGAAAGATCTACCAAAGTCCCTATGTGGGTGGAATTCCCAAGACTCCCTCTACCTTTGTGGCCCTTTCTCAATCGCATAGCAGTCCCTCTAGGGCGTGTCATTTTGGTGGAGGCGAACAATTTTTTCCATGCACGCCCTCAAAAACGTGTTTGCATCAAGATTGATATTTCTCGAGATCTCAAGGAGACTATTGACATACAAGTTGGTGACATTGTGCTATCCCAACGGGTCCTCTACATTAATTTCCCCAACATGTTTTCGATGCCAGTCCTCAGCACACAAGATCAGAGATTGTCCCTTGATGTCGTATAACAGGGACAAGCAGAGCCCCACCACATCGAGTGCGCCCACTCCTCAACCTTAGGAGGATGGTTGGACGACTGTGGAAGGGCATAAAAATGCACATTTGGCTGCTTCTAAAGGTACATAATCCAAGTTGACATGTCTCAAAGCTCATAGAAAAAGGGTATGAAAAGAAAAAGTTTGTCCCCCAGTTGAAACTGCCAACAATGAGGCTTCTCAGTCTCAACAGATTCATACCCCAAGGACTACAATAGTGGTTGTTTCACAATCTGCCCAACTAGCCAATCCTCTAGTACATTCCCCCTGGCTAGCGCAAGGTACTTCCACAAACCGACAATGGAATCTGCAGAAGATGCTACTCCAAAGAAGCAACTTCATATGACTAGTGTTCAGTTGGGCAGTTATGTTCCTGATTCATCCAAAAACTACAGTGTGTTGAAGTATCTTAGCAAAAATGAGGATATGTCGTTGGATGCAAAACCATCATTGATGGAATTGGTGGTTCCTACGGTGGAAGCAAAATCTAAAGATCCCTCCCTTTCTGTGTGGTTTCAGCATTCTCGTAGTCCTCAACAAGGAAAAAAATGGAGACAATCTACCTAGAAAAAGGTTTCACCATCTGACCCAACAGTTCCAACACCTTTGAGGCATTGGCTTTGAATAGACACAAGATGACAAAGCAATAAGTCTACTTTGTGCCTAGAGTTATAGTTTTACAGTTTAGGGTTTTTTTACTCTAGTTTATTTTTCTATGCTTAGTTATGTTGTTTTTTCGCCCTTTTAGGGGTTGGTTCCGGTTTTGATTGTATGGGTGGCCTTACACCCCGAACTGTGATCTTTCTAGCTCCTTTTTATTGTAACCTCTTTTATTTTTATTGAATATAATTGTTGGTTCCAATATAAAAAATAACATAATTATCAAATATATTAAATATATTTGTATAATTATTTAAAATAAATAAATTAGTAATTAAAACATAAAAATAAATGCTCATAAAAATAATAATAAAATAAAATTCTACAAACTCAGATCTGATCGGATCTACTGTACACTATTCTATTTTGCAACCTGTCGTGTATAAAGATTTATACGATGTTTTTTATTGGTATAGGGGTTTTGAAAGGGTATCATGACCTTGTACATTATAGAGGCAAAAAAAACAGCGAAACTAAAACTCAAAAAACGTAGGCTTCCTAAGACCAAAAAGGAAGCCCTCTCCGGAAGGTAGAGAACATCTAAGATACCCATGCAGGGGCCACAGAAAATCCAGGAATCATCAGAAACAAAGAGTATTCTCCGCAGGGCCTCGAAGGAGCAAGGAAAACAAGATCCCACTCAGGGGCAGCAGCAAAAGAAAACAACCATACACCCACGTAGGGGCGGCAAAAACAGAAATCAGAAGGAAAAGTCCCACGCAGGGAAAGCCAGGAAAGGCAAACCTAGATATTTGTTTGGCCTGCAGCATCACAACCACTAGCCCCCACCAGGCTCTTGAACTCCTCGAGGATCTCAAATTGATCATTGTACTCATCGAAGAGGGTCTCTACTTGAGAAAGCAAGGAGGACGTCATCTTGGTCGCTCTCCCTAGGGCCTTCATGATGTGACGGTCCTGGAGGTGGCCTCTTTCAGACAGACTGGGCCAACATGAAATCTTGGAAGCCAAAAGAGGAGGTGGTTTGGTGGAGGTGCCCTCAAGAGGATGGCTCTTCTTGGGGCCAGTCTCCTATTTGACCTGGAAAGACAGAGTCATCAAAGGCATCATTGTCAACAACAATAGGTGCTTGTGCTTACCACTATTTGATTTAACTCTGGTGGAGCATCGGGTGCTTGGAGTACCCTCCATCTTGGTATCAAAATCTAGCGCTCGATTAGTTCTTGAGGACGTAGACATATCGCCACCTCCAACTATGCCATTGTCCTCCACAGGTCCCAACACCATCCCTCCCATAGCTCGTCGAGTTTGGTGCTCCAAAACGTACCGATAAAGCAGTAGGTGCAACCTTTGGTGCAGAGGGAGAGAAGACACTCCTCGCTTGACGTTGAGAACCGAACGCTCAACAAACCAAAAGAGATACTCTAGAATGTTGATAGTCTTTTTTCCTCGCAAATAGTTGAGGAAAGCGAGATGAAAACTTTGAAGTACAGCGTTGGGACTATCCAAGGTGAAATATTGTAGAACGGTAACCATAACCACATCCCATGGTTTCGGAAGAGTCACGAATGACGCCACCTTTATCCCTAGCAAGGGATTCGCCACGATCCCGAAACAGGGCCAACTCTCCCTCGAGCGAGTGCTTCTCACAATTTATGATCTCTCTGTCATTCAAAATGCCCATAATTTCAGCAAGTAAATCCGTTGTGACTGTAAAACTTAAGCCACAAACGACAACATGGCCTCCATCCCACGTACGAACAAATTCAAGAGATAGGTTAGGGTCATGTCCTTAAAATAACCGAAGGAAGTTTAGCAAACCATGGTGGTAGAAAATATTGTCGACCAAGGCAGTCAAATGGAGGGTGGTAGGTTCGACTTCAACCATCAAAGCAGAGCCAGGCCAGTGGGAGGGAAAAGCAGGGCAAAGCACCAGAGCAGTCGTACGCAGGAAGGGGAATAACATCTCAATGATCCAACGAATAGTGATTAAAAAGATTAGGTATCCTACCTCGACCCTCCACAAGCGGCGGTGGCACAAAACACGCTCGTCATGCTCCAGAAAAGCATGGGACATGATTGAAGACAAGGTGGAAGCGAACGACACGAATAGGTTGACACTTGCGGCAGAGATCCAATTGGAAGGTCAAACCAAAAAACAGAAAGCTTTGGGCGAAGGAAACCCTTCAATCGATGGATAGGCACCAGATTCGGAGGCAAAGGTTGTCAACACTATTGAAGGAGGGCTCCACTGATAGTTTCTATGGCTTGACACACAATTACTCAAGGTAACCGGGTGGAGATTGCCGAACCTCAAGGCACACAGATCAAAGAATGTGAGGGGGTTGGGAAAACACCACCAATGGAGATGAAGAATGAGGATCGAAACACCATAGTGACTGACACTTGTCAAATATTTGAAGAGAAATCATGATGTTGATGAGGAAAATCAGAGGGCCACAACCTCTTCATCATCGCCTAACCGTGATCATGCCACAAGGTCCCACAAGTCTTCGCAGTGATTGGATAGTGGCTGGAGACATGTCCATACATGTGGCTCATCCCAAGGAAACTGAAAATCAGAGGGCCACAACCTCTTCATCATCGCCTAACCGTGATCATGCCACAAGGTCCTACAAGTCTTCGCAGTGATTGGATAGTGGCTGGAGACATGTCCAGACATGTGGCTCATCCCAAGGAAACTGTCGCCCCATACTTTGTATGTTTTGGTTGTATCCATCATGTGAAGAATCACCCTCTGACCAGCTTCGACTCCTTTGTTCGTAAGTGCCACATCGATGAACATGTGAGCACTCCAAGTGATTTAGCTTCCCTTAGTGTGACCAGGCAAAGAATGAAGAATGTGCAAATTGATCCACGTGGAATTCCAGCACTCAAAACTCTTAGTCTTGATGTTCTCAAACTTTACTAACTTCCACATCATTGATGTTGATAAGAGTCGGAGGAAAATCTCGCTTCCACACAGTGAGACTCTGCTCGGAAATTCCCAAATTAGCAAGGAGATCAGCCGTACGATTTCCTTTGCGGTACACGTGGTTGAAAGTAACACTCGTGAAGGATTGCATAAGCCACTTGATTTCAGAGATCATGTTTGTAATGTTCCAAGAAACAGACAAGGATCCCGAGAGAAAGCATTGGATGATGTTTTTGGAGTCACCTTCAATTAACACATTAGAACATTGCATGCTATGAAGGAGGACAATGCCTTGGTGAAGAGCCTTGGCTTTCACAAAATGACTGGACAAATGTCCCAGATTTTCAGCAAAGGCCATGATATTACTTGTGTGATCTTTGACAATTCTGCCAACTCCAATAGACCCAGGATTTCCTTTGGTAGCTCTATCAAAATTCAATTTGAGAAAACCTCTGAGAGGAGGAGACCAAATAACCTGAGACCGATCCACCTTAGGATGTTGAGAATGGATATTGCAGCTGGGAATCTTAAGAGAAGAGGCCAACAATTCTTCAGCATGGGGATTAGCACCACCGTCACCAGGAGTGATGGAAATTTTTTTGCAACAGCATGGATGATTCTGGCAAGCACGTGACGGGCATCATGTTTTGAATCATTGAAAGCGCGGGAATTATGTTTGCACCAAACCTCCCATAGGAAATGGGGAAGATAGAAGGACCAAAAAGTTTTGATACGAGAGCCTTTGAAAGGATTGGGCCACTGAACACACAAGTCACTGAAGAAGGCAAGTAGAACTCAAGCAATGCCAATAGAGCAGAACAGGGACAACAGGATGGAATGGGAGAAAGGGCAAGACAGGAAGAGATGGTGGGTAGACTCGTAATCCTGGAGACAGGTAACAACGATTGGGGAAAGAAAAGCCATGACGATGGAGGTTCGAGATGGTAAGGATCTTGTCCTGGATGGCAAGCCAAAAAAAGAAACTTACATTAGGGGTGAGATGCTTTTTCCAAATGAGCAAGGAAGGAAACCGAGGGGAAGGGTCTTCAGTGAAGGTATAGGCAGACTTGATAGTGAAAATGCCATTGATCGTATCCTCGGAGGGAATGCTAGGAATGACACAAAGACACAACAAATTGGATAGAACGGAAGCAACTTAACGTTACTCACTGGACAAACCAAAGACAGGGATCAACTTCCAAGAATTGTTGTTATTGTGAATAAAATGGCATACCTTAGAACTGAACAGAGTCAGTGACAGGTTTCAAGTAGATGAGGTTTGCTCGATCCTTTAGGGACCGGTCGCCAATCAAGAGATCCTCCCAAAATCTGATTTTAACACCGTTGCCTAATCTCCATTAGATGCCTTTCCTGAGAATCTCCTTAAAGTTAACAATGGAATTCCAAGTTGTCGAGCCATAGATGGGAGAAGGGTCCTCCATAAAATTGTTATCGTGCCAAAGATATTTTGCTTTCATGATGGAAACCTATAAGGAATTCTCATAGGTAAGAACTCTCCAACTTTGCTTGGCATTGAGAACCAGGTTCATATAGCGGACCTTCCAAAGTCCAATGCCACCATGATCCTTTCGTGAGCAGACCTGATCCTAAGTAACCAAGTGGATACGACGCTTTAGCTCTGACCCAAACCAGGGGAAGTTTCTTTGAATTTGTTCAATTTAATTGCAGACCTCAATCGGAATTCGAAAGATGGAGAAGAAAAAAATTGGGATGCTTTGGAGTGTGGCTTTAACGAGGGTGGCCTTGCCTGCTTGACTAAGAAGGATTCCTTTCCAACTAGCCAGTTTCTTCTGAATACGATCAATGACAAAATTCCAGAGAGACTTTCTTGAGGGCCCATCGAAAAGAGGGAATCCTAAATAAGTGGGCGGGAGTTTAGCGATGGTGCACTCCAGGATGGCAACAATGCGGGCCTAGCGTCTGGCAAGGGTGTTAATGAAGTAAATCTTACTTTTGCAGAAATTGACTTTTTGTCCAATAGCAACCTCGAAGGAAAGGAGGATCGATTTAATAGAGTGGGCTTGGAGAACAAAAGCTAGGGTGGCCAGGATAGTATCATCAACAAACTGTTGGTGGGAGATAGGCGAAAGGGAGGAAGTAGGTTTAACACCAGAGATGTCTCCTTTGGAACACACAAAGGTGAGGGTTTTGCCTAAAGCTTCGGCCACAATGATGAAAATGAAAGGTGAGAGGAGGTCACCATGTCTAATCCCTTTGAAGCTCTTGAAATACCCTGCAGGAGAACCAAACCAAAACAAAAAAAATTGCAGTAGAAATACATTCCTTGATGAGAGCAATCCACTCAAGATGGAAACCGTACCTGGACAGAATAGAGAACAAGAAGCTCCAGGGAACTCTGCCAAAAGCCTTGTTCATGTTGAGCTTCTGAAGAAACCCAACCTTGCCACTTTTAGACATAGAATGGATAATTTCATGGATAGTAATGATTTTGTCCATTATAAGCCTCCCTTGGACAAAGCTACCTTGGTTAGGAGAAATGATGTGGGGGAGAATGGGTTTGAGTTTGTTGGCCAGGGCTTTGGTGAGAATTTTGTAAAGGACATTACAAAGACTGATAGGGCAAAAATCAGTGAGGGTACGGGCTTTGTTGACCTTAGGAATGAGGGCCAGGAATGTGGAGTTGATATCTCCGGGAATCTCCTTGCTCCGCTGCATATATTGGATGGCAAAGACAACATCCTCACCCATAATGTCCCAGAACTGGTGGAAGAAAATTGGAGGGAAGACATAAGGTCCTGGGGCTTTCCCACCTTGCATGGAAAAAAGAGAAGATCGAACTTCTTTAGTCGAGAGCATACTGATCAAACTTTGGTTCTGGTCTGCCGTGACCAGCCTTGGGATGTTCTGGAGGAGGGCCTCAGAAGTTTGGAAATCACACCCGGGGCTAGGGCCAAGCAAATTTTCAAAAAAAATGGAGGCTTCTTCTCTGATTTCGAAAATATTAGTAGTAACTTCCCCATTCTGCCGAACAAGCTCTTTGATTTTATTACACACTGTGTCTAATGGTAGAGGCATGAAAAAACTTGGTGTTAGAATCGCCTTCCTTGAACCAGAGTTATACAATGTTACTCTCACTAGAAGCCCCCCTTATCAAACTCCATGAAAAGAAAGCAATTGCATGATCTACTTCAATAACCAAGTCTCTTACCTCAAGAATCTTATATGTTATCAAAGTTCTTTAAAAAAAAATTAATATTAAACAATTTTAGCTAGCTATATTAAAATCTGGGCAACAAGAAAACATAGATTTTAGTAATTAGAGCATGAAATTCACAACAGAAATGTGAGTAACGTATTCAACTTTTTACCTCTTAAGATTAAACAGAAGAATAAAGGAAACAGTAACAAATGGGTTTTGGTAAATTAAGGCCTAAAGTTTACAACAGATTAGGAAGTAATGTATTTCACTTCTTACCACTGGAATTAAAGAGAAGAACGAAGGAAACAGAAACCAGAAATAAGCAAAGATACAGGATGCCAGCACGAATCAATAGCAAACATCAGTTTCGAATCTCATTTGCAAGCACATCCACTGCAGCTCCCTGAAACTAAAAATTATAATAGCAGAACAGAAAAGAGATCTCCAGCCAGCTCAGTCTATTCAAACGAGCATAACTACAAATTGTCCTCCTTCAGGTCAATCAAACATAAAGCCCCTAATACCGATGCCACGTAGCATTTGTACATATATAAAGAAATATCAATTACATTATGTACAGAGTTCAAGTCTTTGGTTGTCAAACATAACAGCATATCAGGTTGTTCTCTAATCCTCACCTACAAATCTAGACCCATTACTTATCGAAGATAGTTGAAAGGCTAGTCAAGCATTAAATACTACAAACCCTATCATAAAAGAACCTCCTGAAAACCAACAACAACCCATACTGAAATCTATAAGCCTCTTGGATATTGTTTTTTTTGCTACTAAAACCTCCATCTATAAGGGTCTCAGCCAGTCTATTCCTGGGATTTTAGGCCCTTTCCCACCAGGTAAAAGCCACTGACTTGACAGCTTGGAATACCCATGCCTTATATTCACAGTATGAAATAAAGCTACCTCTAGAACTGGTGTCCAAGCAACATCAAAACTTCAGCTTCCAGCAGATAATCTTATTTTTTTACAAGTGCAACAACTCTTACATTTGAATGCATTAAGCAGTTATCATAGATCTGTTGGCATTGCTTTTGAAGGAAGAAATAAGCAGGAAAACCTTTTTAGGGGGGGTGGTAGCCTCCATACAATCTATCAAATTATCTCAAACTCCTCTGAACCAGTCTTTAGAAAGGAAAGAGAAACCCATCCTACAAGAAACACATCATGCTATAAGATGATCATATACACTCTACATAACCAGGGAAAACAGTCCCAAGTGCATGTTACTTCCACCCAATTGCTGTTGGTGACTAGTCATAAGTGTCTCTTGGATGACACTGTCATGGAAGAGGATTGAAGGAAACAGGGTGCTAGAATCTAGATTTATAGATTTACATATCTCCAAGCCAAGTTTAACACATTCACAGTGTGTGCCCACATTAAAATACAGCTACTTGTTGCCAATTTGGAACAGGTGGGGTTAAGGGAATCACAGATTCAGGATGATCTGTCCTCATTCCAGCAAGAGAGTAGTATGCCAACAGTTGTGCTGCCTGTCCCTGTGTTTCTTCTCCTTCCATGTCTTCATGGAACACATCCCTTTTTAATTGCAAGGGAGGAGAGAACTCTATATTCCAATAAGGTCGAGCCATGGCTAGAAGGTTAGCACCACTAACACTTGCATTATATCCTTCAACCCATATATACTTTAGCGATTTCAAGTGAAGCACTGCAGCTGCCAATGCAGACTCACTGAAGAAACAACCCCTAATTTCAAGTCTTTCGAGCTTTGGACACCCCTTGGAAAACTCAAGAATTCCTCGGTCAGTTTCTCCAGCAAAACCTAAAAGCATCCACCTTATATTGGTACTGTATTGACCAATATAGCTGAGACCCCTGTCTGTCAACCCTCCAGACCTTACATAAAATGCAAACCTATTGAGTTTTTCACATCCACGTAGCAAAGCCTTGACTCCATTATCAAGAGGCAGATCAGTGCTGTTCTCTTCTTTATCCAATAAGACCAACCGAAAATCTTTAAGATTTTTGCAGCACTGACCAACAGTCTCTAATGTTGAGTTGCAAATATCTGACACATAGACAGCAATGTACTCAAGAAGGGGACAACCTTGAGCTACAGAAGAAATTCCTCTGTGAGAAACCCAACCTTGCTCATCCTCCAAAGTTGGGTCATCTGCACCTCGCTCCACTCTAAGTCGTCTTAGCTTTTTACAATTGTTAGCAACTACTTCTAGCCCCTTGTCCCCAATCACATTTCTGACCTGTTAACAAACCATCAATTACAATGCCATTAGACATGAGAATCTTCTCATTAATTTTTATAAGCATAAGGTTAATACAAGACTTCAAACATATCATATCAAAGCATGCCACTATTGATTTTTGTATGGACTACTATAATTAAGAGAGAAAATTCACAAGATAATATACATACATTCTAAACTGGATTGCAGTATTGAGCTTCTACATTTGCAAAATATCTCAAAGTACAATCCTTTCACTACACAACCAAGACTTTGCTTTTATATTTAACATCTTTGAACATCAATCTCGAGCAAAAAGCTTTCTAAGAAGGCTCAACAAACCTATATCTGGTTCAATTGATCAACCAAAATGTAGACTTTCCAAAGTAAAGTGTAACACAGTGAAATGCTGGAACTAGCATGTTCAATGAAATGACTTGAGCCACGAATACAAAATATATTCGTTGATCCTTTCCAACAGGAATGCATCTTCATTTGAACTACTGTCCTCAGTATCCAACAACCACAATTTCAGTATGGCTTAATTTATCTTATTGTGGTAGAACCAATAGCTTGAATACACACTAGCAAACCTATTGATTCAAAACCTGAAACACGACATTGTTTCCTTTTTCTCCCAGGACAACAATATGATGGTTAAAGCATCCGCATGATTATCTATCTTGTCAATTCATAAGGCCTGTCTTGTCTTTAGGGAAGTAACAAACTTTGTTTTTGTGTGCTACTGCGTCATCAACAACTACTAGCGTCTTCAAGCATAAAAATGTGGAGAAAATACAGATGATGCCTAGTTTGAATCTCCTTGCATTGGCAGAGATTAAAACAAGTGGTTATGATCTTTGTTACAATGAAAATCTCAAGTTTCATTGTAAAGGTTGTAAGAATAGTGGAAATTAATCTTTAATTAAATGGGAACTACAATGATCTGATGAAGTTTACACTTTGATGACGTCATCACGGTACAACACCCAACTTAAGGAGACCTAACATTTTACTCTGCCTATCAATACTAAAGATCACCATTACTTGATTTCAAAGCTCAAAATACATATCCATAACTCTTTAAGAAGGAAGTTTTTAAAAGAGAAATTTATTATAAGATATGGAAGTGTGGTTACTATTCTGAGAAAGAGGAAAATCAACTCTAGTTGCAAAGTTGATAGCAGTGTCTTTTGAGAGTTTCAAAGAGATTTCAATATTAATCTGAAAAAGGGTACATAGAAATTGTCTGCTGAAATATAACATTATCTCATTGAAAAGTTTGATAGAAAATAACTTGTCTTTGGACTCTCCAGATCCAGGTGAGTTTAACTGAAATAGGACTCTGGAATACGTGCTAATTAAGTAAACTGGAGAAGATACAGGGTACAAATCTTATGGGAAATTGAATGGCAAAGCCCTTGTAACAATTCTTCCAGAACTGCTGCATGTTTGTGATGCAACGTCAGTCCTGAAAGGTTGGAACCTACTAGCAATTATCTATTTGTGAAGAGGTGACAAAACACCAGAATGACAGTTCATTCAAAAGTCATCAAGGAAGAAGAAAGCAAAATGCCACCATAGCTAGAAAGCTCAACCATCATGCAAAAGATAAAAGAAACTAGTTTGTCAGCACTTTGCTCATTAAGAGAAAAGGCCATATGAATCATGTCAAATATAACAATGATAAGCCAATTGTCACTGATCTTTTCAGAGCATCAGGAGGCAGTGTGTTGACCCTGGGGCTTCTCAACAGATGACATTCAACACAGCATGTTTTTATACCTATAAAGAGAATCTTAGAAGCTTTTTCTATGAGTTGATAGTAGTCATGACACCATGGAGGCACTTTACATTTTCAGCTTGCTGGTTTAACAGACAAGGATGTTATAATGTATTCCATGTGCCAGGGGTTAGCAAAGAGTATATCATAATAATCAAGAGAACAAACAAACTTTTTTAGATTGAATGCGATGCTTAAATTTATTGGTTGAGGACCAAGGAAGCAAGTGATTTTCAAGGATGTATCTGAGCAAAGTAAACCACAAACCACTGTGTTCTTCAAGAAAGGACATCAGCTGAGGTGACCAAATCTAGTCAAATTCTCAGGAAATATTATCTCTGACATCAATGTTTTGGACATTTTGGCATGAAAAGCTTGATGAAGATAGTTTAAAAAAAATTTGTGTTCTTCATATGGTCTTTGATCAAGGTTGTCATTTGCAGATCTGTCAAGGGAGTGTATTGAAAAGAAACACTCTACACATTGTCCAAATAGTACACAAGTTTCAAATGATGATGGAATGAGGGAAATAGATCTGCTTGATATAGTACATGCTAGTTATTGGAGTGATTCACATAGATTCTCATATTGCTCCAAGCTATTTCATTATTTTAAAAAATGATAAATCACACGTCAGCAACACTGACTTTACAAAGAAGACACTGAAGCTCTTGAGAAGTTCAAATGTTATAAAGCACAATGCTCTTAGGAATGCCTTCTGCCTGAGGGTATTTTTGTTGTTATGTTATTGAATGAGTTCTTACAAATGCTGTCAACGGAATTATACATGGAAAAAGCCTTCTCTTGCAAGCTGTCATATTTCTAGGTAGTAAGGATTTTGCTCATGTTACCAAAGAGAAGCACTGAACTGGGATTCCAAGAGGATCAAGTGCATCTTCATTATAATGTAACAAGATGTTGTCATTTCTACAACAGCCCTCACAAGATTCTCATCATCAATCTTGATATTCTCTATACCATGACTCCACACATTTTGACCAAGAAGAGGAAGCTAGTAAGGTTCCCAATACAGTGCGTCCCATGCATGACCCATTTCACTCTCAAAATGGAAAAGTTGTTAAAGAGAAAGGGGATTTCTTGAAAACTCCAAGTGTCAACAATTGAAGTATGTTCAAGAGCCTTTAAAAAAAACAGTGTGAAGGTTTACAGATTTTGCAAGTTATGGTTTGCTGAGAAACACAGATAAAAAAACAGTGTGAATCAGAGCTAGATGGTTTAGATTCTTCAAGGCGGAAGGATGCTCTTGGAGAGGAATAGAAGTCTATCTGGAACAACACCACCTGGAAACTTGTCTCTCCCCCACAGTAGGAAATAGCTGGCCACAAATTGACATACAGGATCAAGTAAAGACAGATTGATCCATGAAGCAACACAATGACCACTTGAATGCAAAGAGATACTTGCAAAATCTATTAATTTATAGACAGGCCTTCTCTTCTGTTGCAATTTATTCATACTTATATTGCTATTGCTGAAAATTGAGGAGGTTGTCAAACAGATGAGGGGATTGATTTCTTCTCAGTGATTCCAGGGAGAGCTACATGTACAAACCAAAATCATATTTGGTCAATTTAGAAGAACCAAATCACTAGAATGTACAAACCATGAGGAAAAAATGGTTAGTTAGTTTCAAATGTCCCTTAAAATGCTTTAAGCAATCACCTTGAGTGTGGTACCAATGACAAATAAAAAAATCAATTCTAAAGGATTTAAGAAAGAAATGCAGATTATAATCTTTTGAAAACACTTTTTCTTATCAATGCACTTCCATAGATAGTGTTATGCTATTCTAGACCGAGGCAAATTTCTTGTACAGAAATACAGAGTCATCACTCTTCATAATTTCAAGTAAATTGAAGAGAACTGCAATTGCTTCAGATAAAGATGATCCTAGAGGGAGAAGAGAAAACTATTAAATTCAGCCAAAACAAATGCCTTATTAAATATTCTATGATGGCATTTTATACAAAACTTCAAATCAGTTGAAACTACCCAGATGCTAACAACAAAAGAACAAAAAGAACATGTCCTCAATTATCTAATGGAAATGAGATGTGCAGTTATTCAACAGGAATGATTTTACCAATCTAATATACACAATGATTTGCACACAACTTAATATTGCCTTTACAATAGGAGGAGTTAGTTATACATGGAATATCCTGCATCACAGCAATGGGTTGCCGTTAAGATAAAACTTTGGTATCTAAAAGTTACTCTTAATTATTGGCTTTGTAATCAGGACACAACCAATTGATCATCCAATTGACTTACTGACAGAAGTCTCATCATCTAAAGGACACACATATGTGGCATCTATTGCACCATGAAGAGATTAAAAAGTAAACCTAGAAAGTGATTGGAAGAGAGGTTCATAAAACTGATCTTTTGATGGTGTCCCTCTCCAACCTTGCTGGTTGAGAAAAAAAATGGTGGCTCTCAAGGACTGTTGATTTCAAAACCCTCAACAAGATTGTAATCAATGATAGATATCCTTTTCAAATGAAATTTTGTGGATTAGCTTAGTAGGCCAATTATTTTACAAGGATCAAATTAAAATTTCAATGGTAAACATATTATTTCAAGATGACAGTTGAAGGTACTACATCCAATTGCTTGGTAATGCTTTTCAAACTTGTAACTGATCTAGGCACTTTTAACATAAATGGCAATATCATCAAGGTCTATTCCGATAGCTTCATTATTATCTATTTAGGTGATGTCTTCTCTAAGTCTTGGAAGCAGCACCTAGAACATATTTGAAAAACACTAAAGATACAAAGGCAATCATCAAGTTCAAGAAACCTACTAAAAGCAACACATTCCATCATCTGAAACAAAGTATATGTTCTACCACTGTCTTAGTGCTTTTTATCTTCTCAACCCTTTGAAAGTTGAAGTTCATGCATCCATTTATAAATTTGAAGTACTTCTTAACCAAAATGGACACCCACTTGCTTATGATTATAAACCCTTTTCTCAATCCAAGCAAACCTACCCAAATCAAAGACAAAGTGTCTTATGCCTTAGTACAAGCAATAAATGCTAGCACCATTGCCTTCTAGAAAAGGCAAACATTGTTCCCGTAGGGTGCTTTTATCCTTCTTCTTTTGGTTGTAGGGCAGGAACTTGGACTCTAGTCATTGCATACAAATACAACAACAGTGTAGGCTTGATCCATATTTGTGGGGAGGGTTCTGTGCCTATGATGAGAGGTCACAGAATATGGCATTGCAAATGGGAACCGAACTTCCACCAACTCCATTTATTCATCCAATACAGAAAGGGAACTAAAATCAAAACTGCAAATTGTCTAACTTATCTAATAAGCTCATTCATAAAATGAACCTGTTGTGTTCCTTATCTTGGTTTCAATATTAGATTCCTTAGCATGTCAATGATAAACTTGCACATTTTCGGAAATGAAGAGATGTTTTGTATTTTTTCAGATTCTTCAGAAAAAGGAGGCTTTATTTTTGTTCTGCCCTGTATTGGGCCTAATAATTAAGACTGTTCACACAGATAAATTTGCTTCTATCCTTCAATGATTAGTTTAAGATCTGAGTACTAATAAATGAGTTTGTCTTATCTAAGCTCAATCTTCTCTCATATTTAAGTCTAAGTTAGAAACCCCCAATAGCCATTTGCATTTTGCATTTACGATGCGTCTGTTTCTATATTGTAGGGTCCTTAGCCTGTGAAAAGGGCATATTTTCAAAAGCTTAATTAAAAAAATAAAATAAAATGGCAAAAGGAGTGCTTCAGGAACTTAAGGTCAGGATCTTGCCTCAAGAACTTCAAGATTATTGCAAAGCCCAATCAACTGGCAATGATTTTCCGTGCTCAGAAATGTATACTGCAAATCCAGTTTCTTCAGTCCAGAAGCTCTTGGAAGTATAGCAGGCAACTCTGTCTCAGTCATAAAGTTCAGTCCCAGCAATGATGTTAACTTTGGAGGAAAGATGGACCCTGTAGGATGTTCCTGGTTGCCACCAAAAGACCCACCACCAAACTCTTCCAATGCACTGCCTTTTTCCAGAACATTTCTCAAGTCCAGTATATCAAGATTTTCACTGACCTTTAGTGAAGTCAAAGATGGACAATTTGTTACGATTAGCTCCAGGTCACTAATATCGAACTTTTCTAGGCCTGTCATATAACAGTTCAAAATTTCCAGAGAAGAATTGTGAAGGGAAAGCTCATGTAGCCAGTCCCCACTTTCCTCATCAATGGTACTCTCGTCCAACATCAAGATCTTCAGAGATCTGCACATTAAACAAAACATTGGAGAGTTAATATGAATCTCAGTTCAAACTTAAATAAGAAAGACTGAAAAAAATAAAAAACTTGGTATAATTAAGACTTTAAGATTGAGCAAGTTATAGTGTGCCTAAGCTATTTTGGTATGGGGGAATAAGTAATTGAGAGCTACAAACAAAAGCATCTTTTTTTGTCTCTACAAATTTAATTTCCTGCAACACTACATCTTCAATCCCATAAATATTATTTTAGATAGTTATATGTCTATCTAATCCTTCATCAATGCCATTCTAAGAATCTTTCCTTGTAAAATATAATCGATCTTCTGTCCCAACCATTCTATGACTCATCCTTGAACATTCTTTGACTCCGTTTCTTGGTTTTTTGTATCTCATATTCCATCTAAAGATATTAGCCAGTTTTATTAGAGCAGGTGAATAACCAGCACATATTTGTAAACGTTTTGCTTTATGGGGTTCAATCGCTTTAAGAATAGTATAAATTACTTATCCAAAGTTCTCTGTGTAGGATTTACCACCCATGGATCTAGTTCATGCAACATACAAGGGAGAAATTGAACATTTGTCCACCAGGGATGTGAAACACATTCCATATTACAAAATTCAGCATTGAAATCTGAGAACTTCATGGGCAGAGATCCATGGTTATGGTTCCAAAATAACAAATACCTCTTTTAGGTACCAAGGTACAACATGGAAACCAGAACCTGATTAAGAATCTAGTTTCAACGCAAGACTTTCTTCAGTGTTTGTATTGTTCAATGCAAAGCCTGCAGCATGAGATAATTGGCCCATTCTTAACATGGAAAATATTTTTAACACAAAAACAAGTACTGTGCTACAGTTCAGCGAATAGCTATAGCCCACGGACTGGTGCATTTAGTAAAATTAACTTTGCAACTAACTTGTCAGTTTGATTATCATTTGACAATCATCAGTTGTCAGTTTACTCCTGTGTGAAGGCTTCAAACTTAAGAGAAGAGGACTGAAAAGCAATTCAAAACTTACATTGGGATATATCAAATCCTTGGTATTTTACATGTATACAACACACTACACTCTCTAAGAAGACCTTATGATTTATTAAGTCATTGCTATTTTGTGTAGTCTCTTCTGATAGCAGATAAAAAAAGCATGACAAACAATAATTCGGCCCTTGTGTGTGGACTAGTTAAACTGTTCTCCAATACTCTCCGCTGAAGCCAACACTAACTCTGGTACCGCATGGAAAATATAGGGAGGCTAGGATTGAATCAAGAAGGGCACAATATGACCTCCTTTATCACTCAGTTGACCTGTAGATATTACCCATCACAATGGGCAAGGAAAATTTAACTTTCAAGACCACCTCATACTTGCCCAATCTGCCAGGAATGATGGACAGACACATTATCTAAAGGAATCTTCTCAGGCTTGATTGGTAGCGACAATCACACAATCGCACTATATGCATGCAGTATACAATAGGCACAAAATACTAAAACTGCTAATAGCCCTGCCTGTAATTCAAAGTGTCCAGGTGCCCTCCCTTATTGTTGGAACTACAGAAGGTAAGGTAAATCAAGATAAGGTGATTTTTAAGGTCAAAGCCAATCCAGCACACATCTTGGATGTATAAGACCCCCTCTGTATGAGCAAGGGAAAGTTTTCTCTTTAATTTATTTTCAAGGTTTCAAGCAATTGACAAAGCTCATAGAAAATAGAGTCTTACCAATCCGTCTAAGCCAAAAGTATAAGTGTGCCAAAAATTGAGCAGTTTAGCCTGCTAGATTCCCTAAAAGCTTTAACTTGACGATATTCTCTAGGATCTGTAAATCGCAGCTACCTACACAGCAATTTGTGGTAGATGCACTCCCATGTAGTTGTAGGGCATTGTCTCATTCCTAGAGTGTGCGGAATTGGCTTTATAGTTAGCATTGCTGTGTGGATGCATAAGACATGTGGTTTATCGATAAGATGTTGTTTGCATTATGATGATGTAACTCGCATTTAATCCAGTAAATGTATATAAGAAATATTACTTAAACAAAAAAAACATAAAAATGCAATAAAACCGCACATTCCATGACATCATATCCAAATCGTTCACATAAACCCATAAGGCCTTCCTCACAAACTCCTCTTTCACGACTTCAATGTAACTACAGATAAACATTTGTTTGTACATATCGCATCTCAACGCCGTCCTCTTCTGACAGAAATATGCCACCTCTTTAGTAGACCTTGGTTGAGATAATTATCTCCAACAAACACAAGAAAGAGATTGTTGTATTACAAAAATAGTAAATAGTGTTCCCAAAGTCAAACTTACTGAATAATGTCGGAAAGCAATATTTACCCCAAACGTATCCCTGAAAAATGGTTGGCAACAGCCTTAAGAACACAAGTACCTATTCCACCCCATTTGACTACAAGATGAAAAGTTTACGGAAGGGCAATAATAATAGTAATACTAACAGCAATCGATCATGTAACGATCATGCTGCATACATCCATACGCACCTGCAGCCTTGTGCGACTTCCAGGAGGCCCCCTGTGGAGAAGCCGGAGCATTTCTCCAGATTAAGGGCATGGCAGCGCGGGGCTTCCCCTTCAACTTCAGCGACTCCAGGTGTTTGAACCTCCGCGTGAGATCCCGGGCGTGGGTAGAGTAGCAGAAGGCCACGGTCACATGCTTGCGCGTTAAGGCATCCACATCGTACCACTTCTTGCACACCAGCGACACCGCCCGCCGGTCTAAGGGCTCCACCAGGTGCCCCATCACGCACTCCAGCGCCTTGTCGGGTATGCCGGCGCTCCGGCATTTCGGATTTGCCATTGCTGCTCACCTCTTCACTTCAGGCCGCCCAAATATCAGCGTGTATTCGTGGATACCAGCACATAATCGAGAGCCAACGTTACAGGTATCGCCAATTCGGCTATATCTTATCCATTATTTTTTTTGGCTCTTCCTCCTCCGCTCTGCTTGGGCTGATGATAATTTTTTCTTTCTAAAATTTTCTTAAAGGGGCAGAGTAGTATAGAATAGATTCAAGTTGCAGTTTCTGCTTGGGCTCTTTCTAATATTTTCTTAAAGGGGCAGAGTAGTATAGAATACATTCAAGTTGCAGTTTTCTAAGCACTATTAAAGGATTCCACTTATGCTGGAAAGTCGTCTTGGTAATCGAGGCCTTCCAGGAAGTTATCCGACGGCTTTTCCGGGGGCGTTACGTTGCTGTCGCGTGATGAATCTAAGATCCGCTAAGGTGAAACCATGGGCTTCTAGAGGGGCTCCGGTCACTAAATCCCCTTCAACCATCGACATCCTATTGTTATAATAATTACATCGACGCAAGGGGTTAGTTTTGAAATGCAATGAAAGATTTTAATTATGGCAGACTAAGTATGGTTTGTGGAATTTTAAATATGAGAGTATAACTATTCAAATTATATCATATGATTTTTAATATTTTTGAGAAGGTTGTTTTTTCTCTATTGATTTGGGTTAGTAATTTTTTAACTTTTTTTATTTTACTGTCTTCAAATAACTCTACCATCCGTTTCCAAGTGTTTCTTTGTATTTATCACAAATATTTAAAAAACTCGGGTATTTATAGATGAATTTTTCCTCTGTCTCTACTACCCCTGTGTTGCATAGAGTACATATCATTTCTTTCCATTGTTCTTTGGGCGTTGTCCATCTCTTTGTTTCACATCTAAGCCTACGAGAGGTAGTCCTTATCTGAGCATTGAGGATTTTTTCCTTTTACTTGATTTCAATGTCTATATACTGCATAGAGTACATATCCTTTCTTCCCATTGTTCTTTGGACGTTGTCCATCTCTTTGTTTCACATCTAAGCTTATGAGAGCTAGTCCTTATATGAGCAATGAGGATTTTTTCCTTCTACTTGATTTCAATGTCTATATACGCTTTTTCCTTGTGGTCATACTTTGGGTTAAACTTTGTAATATAATATTGTCTTTCCTTGCTTGCATTTTTCCACATTCCACTTCTAAACTTTTCATTCACGTAATTTTGTATGTCTTTGTTGACATTTGGGCATTTATTTATGTTGATTTCCCAATGTTTCATCCATTTCTGATTTTATTTCATCCATGTATTCTTTCGCTTCTGCAACTCTTCATCCTTAGATGCCTTAGGTCATCTGTTGTTTTTCAAGTTTTTTGTTTTTTTTTAATAACATAATAGCTTGGTCATAACTAAATTGCTTCTAAAGGGAATATTCCAATTTCAGCTAGATTAATTTCATAAGGGGTTGTAGTCTTAATTTTGAGAAAAATTATGATTAGATATTTTTGAATCCTTTCTATTTGCCTTCATTTTGCATTTGTTGTGCCACTAGCCCACACCTCACAACCATACAACAAAATCAGTGTAACAAGTAGGCCAAATAAGACCTCGGTGGTCTTTCGATCCCACAACTCCGTATTCCTATACCTGTTTTGAAGTACATATAGTGCTCTCCAACCACTTTGAGTTATTTTCATCCTACATGTATTCCAATTAAGTTTGTCATGAAAGTTTATGCCCAGGTATTTGTATTCTACTACTACCTCAAACGATTCTCCTGCAAACTGAAATTCGAGTTGTTGCTTCTTCTTTTTTGCTGAAAATCATAATTTTTGTTTTTCTCATGTTCACCTGCATCCCAAATTCCTTACAAAAAAGTTCTAGAGCTCGAAGGTGGTCTTCTAGATCTTTACATCGTTTGCATACATGAGGAATTTTACCACATATTTGGCTAAGTGCACACCATCTCCCCCAAATTTGTTTATCCATTCGTCTAACTTGTCAATGTACAACCCATATAAGGTCGGAGAAAGAGGGAAACCTTGTTTGACACCTATGTCACTACTAAAACATTTCGATAACCCTTCCTGTAATCTGATTCTAGCCTTTACATGTTCATAAAGTCTGTGAATTGTTGCCCTGTAGTAAATTGGAACCTCTAGCTCTTCCATTCTGCTCCATAATTTTGTCCTTGGCACTATGTCAAATATCTTTTTGAAGTCTACAAAACAACAAAAAGCCTCCTCTTTTTATCCCATATTTTTTCCACTGTGTCTGAGCATGATACAGTGATCAATAGTTGAGTGCTTGGGCCTAAAACCCGTTTGCCCCTTTGCTCTATTTCTCTTTTCTTCTACCCATATGTTGATCCTATGCTCTATCATACTCCCAAACAACTTTGCAAAGAGAGGGTTGATCATGATAGTTTGATAGTTTGAGGGATTATTTACATCTCCACTTTTAAACAAAGGAATGGTCAAGCTAGTTGTCCACTCGGTAGGGAAGCCATTTTGTATGACCTCATTGAAAATTTCTTTGATCTATGGTGCCAGAATATCTACCCCTATTTTATATGCTATGTCTGAAGATTGCCTATGTCACGGGCTTTATCAGTTGCTAATTTTTTTATCCCTTAAATAATGTCTTCATTTGCGAAAATTTCTTTCTTGACAATGATAGTAGGGGGTGTCTCCTGTTGGTTACTACGCTGATACAATTGTTTTGAATACTCTAACCACTGATTAGCTGTTATGCTATTTTCAGTTTGCATCCTTTTTATGCTTAGTTCCTTCCAAAATTTCTTTGGTTCATTCTTCCCTAAGTAAATCAAAATTTTCCTCCTTGTTCTAATGTATTCTTCTTTTTTTGCCCTTACTAGTTCTCATATGTTTTTCTGTTTGCTCTTGTCTTACCCGTCGGTTCCTTTAGTAATCTTCATATTTTTTTGCAATCTTCATCGAACCATGGGTTGGTTGGGAAGCTATTCCTTCATTTCTTTTTAGGTTTAGCTCTATTGCATTTGTTTAGAGCTTCGTGGATAACATGAATTAACCATTCACTCTTACTGTAATCTCTACTACTGTGAGGTAGTTCTTCAATTTCATGTAACTTGTTATTTAATACTGCTCTAAAATTCTGTCAATTTTTATCTGTTAAGAGAATGTTTCCTTTATGAGGATATTTATTTTGATTTCCTTGCAAGTGTTTTTCCCTTGGTTTGTCTTCATGCATTCGAAGTTTCATAACAATTGGGTTGTGATCTGACTTAAGTTCCACTGGAGAATCTTCCACTTCTAGCTCCTTTATTTTTGATATATAATTTTGTGAGCATAGTACATAGTCTATTACACTTTGTCCCTTAAATGTATCTATAAAAATTTGATGAATAGTTTCGAAGAGCATGTAGAAGGTTGTAATATTGGAAATTTATTTTTAGAATGTTCAAATTATTATTAAATTAAGGTTATAGACCCAAAATTTGCACCCAGATTTTTTGTTTAATGGATCATGTCAAGTATCTTAATATTAGCCAATTTCAAATTTCGAAAATATTAACTAGTTCTAAATTTTGAAAATCTTAATTTTAGTCAATTTAACGATAAATAACCACTATGCATAAAGTGATTAGATCTTTTAAATAGGTGCAACGTTTAATCCCAATATATATTTGTATCGTAAATGTCAATCATAAAAAAATATGTACCACCATAGCTATACTGGGAAATTATATTCCATTATGAAAACTTTATATGTATTTATGGTTAGATAAAACATATGTTTTTCAATAAACTATATAATGGTATTGGTTAATTATATAAGTTTTTTAGTAAAATTGATTTTTGTTTTATAAATTTTTATTTTGAATTATTTTAACTGATAAAAAACATTTTATTTAATTATTTTAATGTAATATTAACATTATTTAATTTTATATGTATTTTAATTTTTAACGTAAGTTTAAAATTATAAAAATTATAGTTAAATAAAAATTTATCATATTATTATCAGGGTTCAAGGGCCTTGACTCTTTACAAAAAGTTTGAAAGATATACAAGAAAAAATAGGAAAAGATTAGACAAATGCAAGATAATCCTATCTTAGTACAACAAATAAACCTGGGCTAAACTTGATGAAGAAGTTGAAATAATATCCATCCCACTATCCTTCTATTTGATAAGGCTTATGCAGTGCTCAATGCTTCACATAATTGATAAAGAAACCACTGACAACAATGTAATTTAGTGTGCTCAAATCCTTCATCACATGATCCCAATAAGTATTTTGATTTGCTTTGCCGTCTTTATCTGCTAACTTCATTATCAATTTTTATAATCTCTTTCAATAACATGGGGGCATATGACCAGACCTTGAAATTCTCAAATCTAACCACCATATTTGCCATTTTATCAACAACTTTGTTGTCTTCTCTATAAATATGTGTAATTCAACTTTCTTTTAGGTTTCCCAAAATAGTTCTTGCATTTGTAATTATTTCGAAAATGCTAGAATTATTTAGCTCCCATTTTTGAAGGGAAGTTATAAAATTCTTGGAATCCCCCTCAAGAACAATTCTCTTAAAACCCAAATTCATTGCAATTTAGAGGCCTGTAAGCATCGCCCTTGCTTCAACTTGGTGATTTGTAGTAATTCCTAGATCCTCAACAAACACAACCACTACCTAAACTCTATCATTCCTAATGAGGTCCCCACCACCAACATGACCCGATTTACCTTTTACAACCTCATCAAAGTTAATTTTTACCGAGTCTGTGTGAACGTTCACATGTAGTATCTAGTCTCACCTTATTGATTGTTTCCATATTTAAGATATATTTTTCTCTAGAGAGGATCATTGCAAGATTTTCCTGGCCAATAATTTTTTTTAATACAATCCTCCAATAGGGTTGTTTTTATCCTGGCATAAACCTCAATTATTCCTTAGGGATGATGTTTAACTTTCAAATTTTTTTTAGCTTGGGTTACTTTGAGGTTACTTTACCCAAGACTCTATATTCGTCCTCCATCAAGTACTGGCCTTGTTGGTTTCTTCCCCAAATTATATTTTCCTCCTATGAACCTCTTCCTCAATAATAACTCCTTAAAAGGTTTTGCAGATCTTTACCCCTTAGGCCTTGCATATCTTCTTGCAAGATTTTTCACTCTTGAAAATCACCCACCCTATGAATGTAACCATTAATTTTCTTACCATAGGTTCTGGTTAAATGTTCTTTAATATCTTTGAACTTTTTGTAGTTCGCTAAAGGCTCCTCTTGAATCCAAGGGTCTTTCCAAAAGTCAATTTTGTCCCCCTTGCCTACTCTTCATTTTAGACCTTGCCATAGAACTTTCCTGCTATTGATAATATTTTACCAAAAAATAGACCCATGTGGACGATTAAAACAACTGATAAAGTGGTTTTTGCCCTCCAAGTATTTGATATGAATAATGCTAACCCATTTCCTTGATGCTCCAGTGCAAAGCCTCCAACCATGTTTAGCTAGAAGGGCTCTATTTAGATCTCTCAACTTCCTCAATCCAAGACCCTCATTCTGTAAAGGCTAGTAGCAGGTATCCTAGGCTACTAGATGTATACATTTTTTGCATTCAATGCCATCCCATAAGAATTTTTTTTGTAGTTTTTCTAAAGTCTCTTCCACTTTCCTTGACATACTTAGGAAATACATGAAATAAATAGGGAGGCTTTGAAGCATATGTTGTATGAGTTGTACTTTCCCAGTAGAGGATAATAGAAATCCCTTTCAACCTTGAATTTTTTGATTAAATTTATCAATAATCGGATTCCAAAGTTCATCTTTCATTTTGCCTATAAACAAAGGTAAACCAAGCTAGATGATAGGGAACTTTTCCTCCTTACAACCCAACATTTTAATTATTTGATCTATTATACTTTCCTCCATGTTTAATAACATAATCTTGGTTTTTTCATAATTTATTTTTTGGCCTATAGCATTTTCATAAGAATCAAGAACTTTTTTAAACTCCAAAGTTTCTTCCTCTATAACTTCCCCAAGCAATAAAGTATCATCCAAAAAATTTTGATGGGACAAAGCTTCACCAATGGATGAATGTTTTAGATCTTTGATATTACCATATTTTCTCTTTATTTCCAAAGTTCTTCCAAGGGCATCTGCCATAATGATAAATAAATAAGGAGACAACGGATCTCCCTACATGATTCCTCTAGTAGAAGGAAAGAACCCAGTAGATTGTCCATTAATCATGATTAAAAAGCGAGTACCAACCCATGCCCTCCATTTTCACTTAAACTCATTCGCTCCATTATTTTTTCTAAGAAAGACCAAGAAATCCTATCATAGGCTTTGTTCATGTCCAACTTAAGGAACATGCCCGACCCTTTCCTCCTTTGAAGAGAGTGTGTTTCATAAATGACAATAATGCTTTCAGTAATCTACTTGTCTACCAGATAACCTCTTTGATATTCATTAATGATTGAGGGGATGATTTTTTTCATCGATTGGCCAACACTTTAGTAAAAAAATTATAAATTGTATTACATAGGCTAATTGGTTTAAAGTCCTACAATTTATCGACTTCATATTTATTGGGAATTAGAGCAAGTAAGGTATTATTCCATTCTTTCAATAACTTACCAAATTCCTAGGCTTCTTGTATTGCATTGACTACATCTTCTCCAATAATATCCCAATGATGTTGAAAATAACCTGGTGAGAAACCATTTGGCCTTGGAGCCTTGGATGCTCACATAGATCTTTTAATTTCCTCCTTAAATATTACCTTGCATAAATATTCATTCATTCTATCATTATCTCCTTTGGAAATATTGTTAATGATGCTTTCTATTTCCATGTTGTACTCTATTTTTTCTTTGCTAAGAATGTTCTAAAAGAAAGTAATGGGCAGATTGTTAATATCATTTAAATCCTCATACTTTCTTCCATATTTCCCCATAAGGTAGAGGATTTTATTGTTGTTCCTATGTTTCATAGTCGAAACATGGAAGAATTTAGTGGTTCTATCACCTTCCTTAAGCCACAATACTCTGGATTTTAATTTCCAATGAATTTTCTCTTGGGCAATGGTATTATGATACTTTGTGAGTTGTTTTTCCCTTTCATGCCACTCTGTTTTTTTACCTTCCCTCTCCATTTTTTTCTCTATATCTTGGATATCCTTTTTAAGTTGTTGTTTTATTGATGTTACCAAAAACCTCTTTGTTCCAAATTTTGATTTGATACTTGATGTTCTTTAATTTTTTTGTAACTTTGTACATTGTTGATCCTTGAACCTCCTCCAACCACCAAGATTTAATTTTATTTGTAATTTTTGGGTGCATATTCCACATGAGATCATACCTAAAGGGTGCTCCTCCCTACTTCTCCTTTTCCATATCCAGCAAAAAGGGATTGTGATTTGATCATATTCTAGGTATACATGTAAGTCTATGAATACTATTATACTTAGCCAACTGTTAGAAATAAGAACTCTATCCAGGCACCTTTGAATGTGATTATCTTTCGTCATTCTGTTTATCTACGTACTTACCTTTACACATATCCAGGTCAATTAGCTTATTATTTTGAAAAAAATCATTGAAATATTGCATACCTTGAGTGATGTTAATCCTTCTTCCACTTTTGTCCTCTATTCTTAAGACTGTATTGAAGTCACCCAAAACCATCCAATGCAATTTAATGAAAAAAATCCTCTAAAAAGTTAGCTTATTCCACAGTTGGAATCTCTCACGATCATTATTTTGAGCATAAACCCTTGTCATTACCCAACATAAGTTAGCTTTTTTGTTCTTCAATTTGAATGTGCAGAATCTCCTCTTCTTGATCAATTAAAGTGCCCTCAAAATTCATTTTATCCCAAAAGATGCAAATACCTCCAACACTACCGTGTGCTAGGCTTATGATCAATTCAGCATTCGGCCAGACCTCTTTCTGAATAATGTCAAGTTTTTTTGTGTCAATTTTAGATTATTGAAGACAAACAATATCAGGTTTTACTTCCGTGAGTAGATTTCTAACAATTCTTCTTTTCCTAGGGGAATTTAACCCTCGCACATTCCAAGAAAGGATTTTCATTTTTTGGTTTTGTTTGATGGGGTTTTATCCTTAACCATCCGTTCTTCATTTGAATTTAATTCTTGTCCCCTGTTGTCTATTACTTTTTGTTCTTCTTGTTTGGGGGGTCTTCCTTGCTTTCTTTTCCCATAATTGCCTATATTCTTTACCTATTATTATTTTAATTAGACTTGTTTATTAATCTTTTATTTTAATTTTTGCACTCTAGGCTAAGAGAAAATGCTTTATGAGGCACGATGGAAAAGGCATGTGATGTAAAAATATTAAAAAAATATAATAATTATATTTAAATTTATTCAAATATAAATATGGATAATATAGAGATTATAATGTTAGGCATAAAACATTCTTAAATAATAAAGCATACATATTCATGGTATTATAAAGCATTCTTAAATTTATTTGTATATTCTTACATAATTTTTAATTTTATTTTTATTTTTTAAATTATAAAGCATACATATTCATGGTATTATACGATAATAAAACATCATAAATTTAGAGATATTGTAACATCCCCACTACTTGTTAACACTATACTTGAAAGAATTTGATACTGCTACTAGAGTTTGTGTTTGCAGGTGCAGGTTTTCAACTATAGCAGACATGTCAGAAAAAGAGAATACCCACCCCCTTGACCAGGGCAACAAATTGGAAATGTCAGGTAAGCGGGATATGATTTCATGCCACATGTACCTTGGTCCGTGGGTACATGGAAGCCCACCATAGAATTTGTATTTGCATTACATTCTACCTGACATTGTTGATTGAATGTTTGTAAGTTGTTTGTCTTTCTCTGATTTGTTGCTTGTCGTTGTTTTAAGTATTAATTTTTAAGAGAATATAAAATTATAAAAAAAACATATAAAGTGTATTTATAAATAGTTATAGAATTATTATATGGTGATAAATAGAAATAATAAACAAAATAATAAATAAAATATAAATAAAAATATAAAAAGAAATTACTTTGTTATGATAATATTGAATAATAATAATAAAAAAGTCATTACTTTTAAGTTACTTAAGGCCACATCTAATATATTCACCTTAAGGGGCAACGAGCTTAGGGGAAAGGGCTCATGACATATAGCTTAAGAGAAGCTACAAGCCTAAACAATTTAAAATTTAAAAACAATATTAACAAGAACGAAGGGGAGGACTCAGAGAGGATTATCTAAACAATAATAATTATTAAATGTAACACCTAAATGGAGGACTAACCTTCCACCATCTGGAAATTTTTATGACGTTAAACTTGGCAAGACAATTTGAGGTGTCAACCTTGCATTTCAAGCCTTCTCTTTTTAATAGAAGCGGGTTGGCTGAAGGAAGCAGTTGTTCCATTCTGGATTGGGCGAGAGCGAGTGAAGAGGTGGGTAAATTCAACCAGCCGTGTAGTGGGAAGGTCAGGTTAGGCACACGTTATGTCTAGCTCTGAAATTTGAATGTGTTATGTACCAATGATTGAATGTTTTGTTGAAAGAAAGTGTATGTGATAATTGTATACGTTAAAGCATGATAAAGCGTCTACTTCCTGTGTGTGCGTGTTATTCCTGGATGGTTATCTTTGATATGTCCAACATTTAAATTTTAGTCTCCTATGTTATATGATTGTTGAAATGCAAAGATTTATAGTTTTATTTGCTTTCTTCACTCAAGGCGTGAGTAGTTTGTTGTTATCCGAAAAAATTAAGCAATAAACTCATGAGGAGAGTTTGGCCTCCGTTTGAAGCCATGTAATTGTTTGGTAATGAAAGGCGATGTTTATTTTTACACAAATCCTTGCTTTGATTTAACCAGAAAATATTGTCTTTCTTTTAAAGAGAACTGGAAGAGTTATTTTAAAAACTTTTTCTGCTATGCTTGGAAGAAAGACCCTATACTTTAATTTTGAAATGATAATCTCTTTCTCCAAGTTCGTCTAGGCAAAGATAGTACTTCTGCATCATTTTCATATCTTAAAGGCTCTCCTCTGTGTTAAAAGTTCTGTGTACTTGCTTATGCATTGGATGTTTTAGCTGCACATTTACATATGTCATCCGTCTGCTTGCCTTGCTTGTGATAGTATGTCATATAGGAAGAATTATGGCCAAACTGACCCATTCCTAACCTCCAATTATTGTCGTGGTTTGTATGGGGTGAGTGCTCTTATGAAGTCCGGATTCTCAAGCGATGGAAGTACATTCAAAGTGTTGTTGGTAAATGTCTGGCTAGGGACAGATGGTGCTAGATTTGATAGCTCAACACAGATTTGAAAAGTTGTGAGCCTTGTGTTTGCATTGTCATTAGTGCCTTATGCAAAAACTCGTCCATGTTCGTCAAGTTGTGAAATATCTCTGATTACTGGAATTAGATAAAACATGCCAGCAACTTTAATTATATGATTAATTTCTTTTGATATCTTCAAATAAATAAAAGGAATATATTTATTTTTGTCTTGTTGTTGAATTTAAAATTGTTAATTAATGTTTGTCTTTGAAAAATCATTGAAAATGCAAAGTACAACATGCTTGGGTAAACGTAGCCCTATGAATGGAATTTTGTATATAGTTAAATGTGTACTTTCTTTTTTAAGCGAAAGCTTCTTTTTAAAGTAAGACAAATGTCTTTAATAAATGATAAAGAGAAATTTAGAGTATGCTATGTGAATATCCTTAGAGTTAGAATGCGTATTATAGTATAAGAAGTTAAACAAAAATATTTTTAGTGATTTGATAATAACGAGTTAACTTTTAATATGAAATTTCTTAGAATAGAATATATATATTTGGAAACATGAGAAGTGCTATGATATTTAAAGCATGAAAATTACTATGATATCTAACTCAAATACACATAGGATATTTATGTTGCTAAGTGCTAAATGCTTTACGTAAGCTTTATTTTAAAAAACCTATTCTCTCCAATCTATCCATTTGAAAGAAAAATATTAGTTATAATCTACAGTTAAGCTTTGGAAAATATTTTGAATTTGAATGGTGTATGTCGAGTAGCGACTTACTCCACCCAACTGTACTAAGTCACGGGGGTGACTTATGTATGACTGTACCAATCGTACTCTAGCTATTCAAGGATATGGTCTAAGTTGTTGAGTGTAAAGAACGGTGGTATGGGACGTCGCTCCAGGTGGATAGTCGGTTAGAATGTGAGGGTATTCAACATTCCACTCAGGTTGGGGAAGTGCCAACGAGATGCGTGGTTAGAGAGCTAATCATGTTGTTAGAAGATCCAACGATAGATGGTATGGGAAGCATTACCATCAACCTGAGAAAGGTCTTGAACATCTAGTCCTTAAGCCATGTGATGGCGGACTCTAGCCAAACCTTAGCAGAGGGTCAATGACTAGCACCGACATAATAACGTTGGTTCACCTTAGCAGAGGGTCAATGACTAGCACTAGCATAATAACGTTGGTTCCAAACCTAATAGGTTGGAGAACCTATATAGAGGGATTGATATTCCTTGTAGTTTGGATAGGGGATACAACGTTCACCCATTTCAGGTGATATGGGCCTTGGAAGGGATAACCCCATGCTAGGATCTGCATATACTCGAGGAAGGATTCAAGATCCAATAAGGTCAAATTTTACGGGAAGTTGGCCGATCTCAAAAACTTGAGACACTAGTTGCAGTGGTGATTAGTCTTGAAGTGTGAAAATAATTATGCCTACACTAACACTGAGTTGGGTCATTAGCAAAGTAGAGTAGCAAATATGAAGTGTAAAACAAATCAAAAATAAATTAGTTTATGATTTTGGGTTGTGACAGATATATAGTGAATTATGTTTAATTATTAATACTTTATCATGTAGTTGATGTACAACACTTCTATTAATTTAAGATTATTCAATTATATATCCATCATTTTAAATTAAAAAATTTTATAAGGACTAGGACTGGTCTCAACATTGATCTTGTATAATAACACATTAAATAATTTGGCATAATAGATTCATATATATATATATATATATATATATATATATATATATATATCGGTCAAGGGAATCAATGACCGTAAGATGATTCGATCCTCACCTTAATTAATAATAAGCGAGGGTGCCCCCACAACATCCATCGGTCGAGTACAGCAATGACCTCGACCCTCGACCCATCAAAGGTCGATCGAGCGCTTGCTTGAGCCCTAAAGAAAAGCCATTTAGTAGCTCTTCCAAATAGGATATATATCCTGGTCACTTACTAAGATATAATGTAAGTGACCAGGAGGGTGTTTATTTCCAATTACCTTGCATTTGTAAATCATAAGGATTCGAGCATTTATTTTTATTTGTATTTTTTAATTTACATTTTTCATTTATTTAAATATATTTAGTTTTGATAACTACCTATAAAAATGTGCAAAGGATTAGAGTTTTTTCTAAAAAATATCTCATTTTTAGGAGCCATATTTGTAAGACCCTAGGTCTTATCTGGTTTATTTGAATTAACAAGTGGATAAAAATATGCGTAACGGATGAGAATGCACATAATCACCTTTGATTTGGAATCACCTTTACACTGAAGGAATCCTACCAATGGATAGATTAAATGTATATTCTTGTATTTTGATGGCTGCCTACTTACACCCATTTGAATGGTTATAAATATCTACCCTATAGTTGTGAGTTTATGGACACAATGGTCCATAAACATAATGAGTGATTAATAAATGGTTAATGGTTAGGATTAGGATCCTAACATGCCACCCACCTTAAAAGGAGCCTTGTCCTTAAAGCTCAAAGAGAGAAGCTTTGTCCCTTATTTTCCAAGGAGCATTTCTTCATGTTCTTGCACTATTTTAATATCGTCATTCTGTAAGTAGGGATATTGTGAAGGTTGAAGTGTTGGTGGGGGATAGGTAGGAAGAATAGTAGGATCAGAACAATGGCAAGGGGACAACCCTTTTTGTGCCTTCTTGGTGACTTGGATAGAAAATAAGTGGGCAACCATTTTCTTGCCTCCTTTACGAAGAACTTTCTCCATTCGATGAGAGCTTACTATTGGAGAAGGGTTTGATTTTAATCCTTTAAGAGTATATATTTGATTCTTTATTGTGAATTTTATTCATAATTCCTCAAAATCCCAGTGGATTGTCCCAAGTGTTCATAACCATTGCACTCCTAAGATAATATCACATCCTCCTAATGGAATTGCATACATGTCATGTTTCATGTTGTAATCACCCATGGTGAGCTTAATATTTTGGCATTTCCCTTTACAGGCTATCCTTCCCCCATTACCAATCATGACCTCAAAACTATTGCAAGGATGTATAAAGTAGTTAGCTTGTTTTGCCACATGTGGATCGATGAAATTATGGGTATTGTCGGAGTCAATAAGCACAATAAGATTTTGTCGTTTAAAGGATCTTGAAACTTTCATAGTTTGGGGAGAAGAATTACCGGTGAGGGCATTAAAATAAATTTCTAATGGACCTTTAGCGCTATCCTTGGGTGTATCCATCACTACTTCTACCTCGATCTCATCTTCATCGTTGGTTGAATAATTGCATCTAGAATATATAGTTTGGGTGTAATATATTTATGATTGGGTACAAATTTCTCATCGCAATGAAAACAAAGGTTTTTTTCTCTTCTTTCCTTCATTTCCTCGGGTTGATACGTTTACTGGGTAAGATTCAGTTAAGTTTTGGGGTGGTGTAAGTATTTTATGATTCTCCTATAGATGGTCTTCCTAGTCGACGTTGGTTATTGAATTTGTCTTCCATCATTTAGGCTAATCCCATGGTTTGCATCATGGTAGTGGAATTGAACATTTGTACTTCTAATCGAATTTCCTCCTTTAAGCCACTAATGAAATAATATTGAAAGAATGAGATATATAACCCTGATGCACGATTGGTAAATTTTTCAAATTAAGCTTGGTATTCATGCACTGAAGTGGTTTGACAGAGCTTGGTAAGGGCTCCCGTGAAATTCTTGAGTTTACTAGGTCCAAATCATACTAATAGATTTTTCATGAATTCTATCCATGTAGGGGTGCCATTAGTTTTTCGTACCACTAGTACCATTGAGTGGAATTATTTTCTAGGTGGAAATATGTAGTATGAACCTTTTGTGCCTCAGGGATCTGATAGAGGGAGAAGTATTTGTCAGCTTGATAAATCTAGTTGGTGGGATCACCTCCTTCAAGTTTTGGAAAATCAAATTTAGTAGTTCTAGGTAGGATGGAAGTTTGTGGCCCCCTAAGTGGTGCTTGGTATGTTGGTCCTCTAGTATATTGGTCAGCTTGGACTAGTGCCATATTTTGTTGTATCATATCGACGGAGTGGTTATGGGCATCAATTTTTAAATCTATTTTTATCATTTTGTTATCATATTCCTCCTTTCGTATAGTATTGTTTGTAATTTCATCCTTCCATTGGCATAACTCCTCTCTTCATATAGTACTATTTGTAATTTCATCCTTCCACTGGTGAAACTCCTAGATGAATTCCTTGAAGGTAATGTCCTGTGATATCTTGTCATCAACCATTTTAGGATTGGGTTGCAAAATGCAAGTCTCCTTTGGCGAGTGTAATTAAATTTTGATAATGCTTTTGTGAAAGTTTGGTTAAAATTTTTGTAAAAAAATTATATTATTTTTGTCAAAATTTGGTTTATCAACTATTTGGTTGGACCTTAATGGTCACCTATTTTTGAAATTTGAATTGGAAATCGGGTGAAAGTGACAAGGCGACAGGTGACGGGAGTAAGGTTATTTTTAGATTTGAAATCTGGTGGGAGCGATCGTCAGCGGCGAGAGCGACAAGGTGACAAAGAGGGATGTAGAACACAAGAGGAATGGGAGCATGAGATATACGAAGAGGGATACAAAACATGAGGGGGAGTGGTAGTGCGGGACAGGCGGCACAAGACACAAGGTGGAGGAGTGGTTAAGGATGAGAGACGGTGGTGATTGGTCAAACAAGGGCAAGTGTTGCATGACACATGACAACAAGTGGTTCACACAAGGCGTGGGGGAGCGTGACCTAAGTCACAACTTACCTCTTGTGCTTCAACGTATTTAAACACTATGCTTCTTTTTTCATCGCCAATGTGGGATTTTAATCCCAAACAAAAATTAAAACTTTTTCTTAACACTACCCTGACATTGGGAATATCAATCAAAAATTAAAATACGGTGCCAGATATTATCACAACCTTAGCATTTATCTAATTTTTACTTTTTAATTCACTGGATTTCTATGACATTTTTGAAAAACGTCACTTTGCTTCAGTAGATGGAGATTTTTTTCATTTTGACTCGCTATTTGATCCTTGGTTGATTATGAAGTTTCGTAGAGATTCAAAAGAGGTTATTAAGGATCTAAAAATTCAATATTTTTATCAAAGATGACACTTTTTAAAAGGTGATTCCTTACAGTTTGGTCATTGGTGTTCACAGTGGGTCTATGACGCTTGTGGTCTTTGTAATCTATCGATTATGACTATCAGTGATAATTATTGGTGCGAAAAGATATTTTTTTGGTATCCTTCAAAGCACTGGACTTGTATGCCACTTTAAAAATCTAGTGAACCACCATAGAAGTGGAAATAATAGCTGCCTACAGGAAGATGGCAAGAAAATTTCACCCAAACAAGATGAAAACACAGGAATAGAACTACTCTAATACCAGATGGTTTGACCCTAGGTCTTATCTGGTTTATTTGAATTAACAAGTGGATGAAAATATGCAGAACATATGAGAATGCACAGAATCACCTTTGAGATAGAATCGCCTTTACACTAGAGGAAACCTACCAATGGATAGATTAAATATATATTCTTGTATTTTGATGGATGCCTACTTACATCCATTTGAATGATTATAAATATCTACCCTATAGTTGTGAGTGAAAGGACACAATGGTCCATAAACATAATGAGTGATTAATTAATGGTTAATGGTTAGTATTAGGATCCTAATACATATCTTTGCGAAGGGTTATCCAATTCAGCTAATTATTGTACCAACTTGTGCAGAATTTTAATAGCTTTAAAATAAGTGGTCATATGCAATAGTTTGAGAAATATTGAGGAGATACGATCTTATGAAGTCAACCATTTGAAATAAGAGTAGTGACAATTTTTCAAGTCATGAAAAATGAAATTGCAAATATTTGTTAGCTAGGGTTCAAATGATGGAAAGAGCAATGAAGGGCTAGGGCTTCAGTGAGGTAAGACATTCTATCCAAACAAAGAAATTTTCAACTAAGTTTTTTTCCTTTCTTTATCTTAGAAAATTGTGCATGAAAATTTTATAAAGTTTTAATCAAATATGTTTTTGCTATAGGACATTTAGATAAATTTCAACAGATTTTGAGTTTTAGTTTCCTTTCCATTGATCGATTTATAGTTAAATCCTTAAAATATTCTCTAGTGGTAGAGGTTTGTGAGCTCACCTCAGATAGATCCTCATTGCTCCAAGATAGGGCAGTTTTTGGTAAATTTAATGGGTATTAGCAATGGTCTTCATCCTTGAGAAAATAGATTGATAGGAGTTGGAATTCTCTAGGAGTGATTCTATAATTTCTTTCCAAAGGTTTCTTCCTAGCAATTTTTTGTTCTAGGGAAGAAAGAGAAAAAATCCTAAAATGGGGTTCTTGGTTTGTGGGAAGAACATGACTCTTCCTTACCTGCTAGTATGAAGGCTTTTCACCTAAAAATATAAATCTATCCATAGTATCAGTCTTCGTTTTGATGTTTGGGTTACCCATTGAATTATGGAAAATAGATACCTTCAAGGCAATAGGCAACACTTTAGGAGAATTCCTTGAGATTTTAGATACGACAAAAGATGGATTCTTGGCTATGTATGCGCAAATATTGGTCTTGATTAATATAAGTAAAGCTTTACCAAAATCAATCATTCTTAAGTATGGGAATAAGATGTGGATCCAAACTATAGATTATGAAAACTCATCTTTTAGATGTAGAATATATCATAAGGTGGGTCATATTGAAAGATCATGCCCTAAGAAGAGCCCAACAAAATCTTATGTAGAAAACCGTAAGAGAAACTTACAAATGGTTATGGATGAAGATGGTTTTCAACTTTCAAAAAATAGATCTACAAAAATAAAAGAAAATAAATAGTGGAGACCAATAAGGATGGATATTGGAAGAGATACCAACTCTTTTGAGGCTTTAGCCTATGAAGAGAGTAGATCAAAACTTAGAGGATACAGTACAAAAATTTCAACACATTTATAAGGAACCATCTATTCAGTATGATCCTAATTTAAGGAAGAATATTCTTGATGAACCTAAGGAATGTGTCTCATTAGATTTTGAATACTCTCTTGAAGTACCATGCACCATTCAAGAGAAAAAAATTGGTAAAGAAAATGTAGTTTTAGAAGTTAATACCTCTACCATTAATAAGGAAATACCAAAAAATGAGTAGGATAGGTCAAAAAATTCTATATTATAGGCAGGAGAGGATAATTATGATGAAAAACAAAACTGTGAAAGAATATTGAAGAATAGAATAATAAGACCTATGATGAAAAACAAAATTGTGAAAAAATATTGAAGAATAGAATAATAAGACAATAATATTGAAGAATAGAATAATAAGACCTATTGCTGATGTAGGCAAGGTAAAAATAGGAAAACCCTAAAATTATCAAGCAAGATACAGGGAAGCAAGAGCAAACATAGAGAAAGGAACACAAAATAAGTTGGTTGAAATTCTCTTTACCAAACAAAAAAATGATATTGGTAATACGCAGGCAAGGCCAAAAGACCCTAATGAGACATGATTATCATCTCATGGAATATAAGGGGTTCTAATACCCCCTGAAAGCATAGGTGTATTAGAGGCATATGTTTAAGTAATAAGTCTGATATTCTTTGTATCTAGGAAACTAAAAGGATAAAATAATTTTTTTTTTTAACTATGAAAGTAGTATGGGCAAGATGTGAATGGGATGCTATGGATTCTGAAGGAGCAGTAGGGGGAATTCTAACTTGTTGAAATCCTTTTAGAACCTCTTGTGTAACCATTCATAAAACTAGGTATTGGATAAACTCTTTAGTCACGTGTTGCTTTGCAGATATTTGTTTCATCCTTATCAATGTCTATGGACCTACAAATCAGTCAGGTAGATTAGAATTTTGGAGTGGGATTGAAGCTTTTATGAGAAGTAAAGACCAAGAAACCCGATTCATGATCATTGGAGATTTTAATTCCATAACTAAGCTGGATGAAAAATTTGGGGGAATTAGGAAATTGACCCAAAGTATGAAATATTTCTCAGCTTTTATTCAAAACAATAATCTATGGGAGATTGAGTTTGAATAAGACAACTATACTTGAACCAACAACAAGAGAGGCCAAAATTGATTGAACAGGTGCAAGTTGCTAACAAAAATTGACAGCAAAATATAACTAGAATTGCAGCGAAAAATACTTATTTAAAATGCACCCTCAACCTTACATCCTATATTAATTTGACAATGCACATTATATAGTGCATAACTTAGAAGGGGTTGGAGAGAATAGAGGAAAGGGAGCATGGAAGGATAAGGAGGTTGGAGGGATAAGGGAAATGGAAGGCGTGGAGGAATAAGGAGAAAGTAGAGGAGAGAATATAGGAGGAGGGTAGGGAGAATAGGAAAAAATCAAAAATTGATGTCGACAAATCTTGCCGACAAAACCTAGGAGTGTTTACACTTAGGACTAGAAAAAACTAGATTTTTCTAAGTCCTATTCACATTTGCAACATTCTCCCCCTTAAAGTTGAGAGGACTGACTACACAGTCTCTCAGCTTTACAAATTGAGCTTTAGTCATCGCCTTGGTGAAGATGTCCGCGACGTTCTCCAAAGTGTGATAGTATTGAAGCTCAACAATTTCATGTTCCACCATATCTCTAATGAAGTGGTACTTCATATCAAAATGCTTCGTTCTGCTATGGTGAATAGGATTATATGCCAACTGAATGGCACTAATGTTGTCGCAGTAGACTGTGGTCGGACCACTTTGCTATTCTCCAATCTCTTCTAGTACTTTCCTTAGCCATAAGGCTTGAGTACTTGCATAATTAACTGCTATATACTCAGCTTCGGTTGAAGATAGTGCTACTACTGTCTGCTTTTTGGAACTCCAAGTTATTAGTCCTGATCCAAGACTAAAATAGTTTCCTGATGTTGACTTCTTGTCATCAATATTGCTACCCCAATCACTATCGCTGAAGCCTACTAGCTTGATAGTGTCACATTTATGGTATTGGATTCTAAAATCCAATGTACCTTTCACATATCTCAAAATTCTTTTAGTCGCTCGCAAATGCAATCGGATGGGTTAGCCATAAATCTAGAAACAAGAGATACAACATATTGAATATCCGGTCCGGTGTTGGCGAGAAACATCAAACTCCCAACCATGCTTCCGAAAGTGGTCACATCAACTTTTGGTGCTCCATCATCTTTGCTTAATTGGATCCCATGTCCAACTGGAGTTGCAACTGGTTTGCAATGCTCCATAGCAAACTTCTTGATCATGTCCTGAGCATATTTATGTTGACAGATGAAGATCCCTGTATCTGACTGATGAACCTCCATTCCAAGGTAGTAGTGCATTAAGCCAAGATCCTTCATCTCAAACTACGTCATCATGGAGTGTTTGAACTCCATATTCATTTTTTCATTACTACCCATAAAAATGAGATCATCCACATACAAGCAAACTATGAGGATGTCATTACCTTGCTTTAGGTAGTAGAGTGTGGGTTCATTTTTGCTCCTGGTGAACCCATAATCTTTGAAGTACCCATCAATGCATGAGGACCAAGCTCTTGGTGCCTCGTTTAAGACCATAGAGTGCCTTCTTCAATCTAGTAAACAAGGTGTTCCTTACCTTGCTCTTCAAATCCCCGTGGTTGCTCAACGTACACTTCTTATGTCAAGTAACCATTTAGAAATGCACTCTTTACATCCATGTGTTGGACTTTCCATCCTTTGTGTGCAGCTAAGGCAAGAACTGTTCTGATAGTCTCCTGTCTAGCTATAGGAGCAAAAGTCTCTTCATAATCAATTCCATATTTCTGAGTAAAACCCTTTGCTACTAATCTTGCCTTGTGCCTCTCAATGCTTCCATCAGCATTAAAATTGGTCTTGAAGACCCATTTACAACCAACACTTTTCTTTCCTTTAGGAAGCTTCACGAGCTCCCAAGTGTCGTTGTTTTTTATAGAGGTTATCTCCTCTTTCATGGCATCTTTCCATATTTTCTGAGTACATGCCTTCTCATAACTAGAAGGTTCAAGCTGTGCACTAGTTAACAAAGCATAGTTAACTTGATCCCCCTAGGTTCCTCGCTGGGAGTCATCATCACCATACAAGTGCATACTTTCTAATCCGTGTAAAACAGATTCCATTTCACTAGCTTGACTCCTAGTGTATCTTCTTGAAAAAATTTTATCCAACATCTGAGATGATGGATGATACTGTAGAGTTATCTTACCTTTGGATGGAGAATCAATGTCCATTGGTGAGGAACTTACTGATCGCTATGGAGAAGGACTTGGTGAAGAAGTTGAATCAGAAGATGGACTTGGAGGATGTGTGGGAGGAGACTACTTTCCTTTCTGTGGTATCTACGGTTGCACCTGCTGAGCAACTATATCAGTGGCTTCAACATCACTGAATATTTGGGGCTTACCCCATTCTCCCCCTTCATCAAAAATCACATCCCTTGAAATCACTATCTTTCGAGTCGTAGGATTGTAGAGTCTATAACCTTTTGTGTTTTCACAGTATCCTACAAAAATGCATGCCTAACTCTTTGGATCAAGTTTCTTTCTCAGCTCATCAAGAATGTGAGCATATGCCAATGAACCAAATACTCTGAAATACTTCACATTTGGTTTCTTACCATACCAGGCTTGGTAAGGTGTCTTCCCTTTTAAAATTGAAGTAGGACTTCTGTTCAAGATGTGAACACTAGTTCTTGTTGCATCTCCCCAATATGAATTACTCAAATGCTTTGTCTGAAGCATTGATCTTGCCATCTCCACAATGGTGCGATTCTTCCTTTCTGCTACACCATTTTGCTATGGAGTGTAGGCAGTTGTGAACTGCCTCTTGATGCCATGATGTTTACAAAAATTCAAAAATTGATTAGAGGAGTATTCTCCTCCTTTATCTGATCTAAGACATTTTACAGAATATCCACTCTCACTTTCAAATCTTGCTTTAAAATCGACAAAGCATGCAAATGCTTCATCCTTGTGCTTCAAAAAGTATATACAACACATTCTTGTGCAATCATCAATAAAAAGTAGGAAGTAAGAGTGGTTACCTAGACTCTTGGTCTGCATCGGACCACAGATGTCTAAATGCACTAACTAGAGTGGATAGCTAGCCTGCCATGCTTGTCCATGAGGAAATTTCGATCTGGCATGCTTGCCCAAGGCACACCCTTCACAGAATTCCTTACTATCTTGAATTTTGGGAAGTCCAGTTACCATTGCTTGTGAAGTTAGCATTTTCAAACTTGCTGAATTCAAATGACCATATCTCAAGTGCCATAGAACACTTGGATTGGTAATAGCAACATTTGCTAACTTCTTTCCCCCTGGCTGGCCAAACTTTAAAGGGAATAATCTATTCTTTGACATTGGCACTTGTGTAATGATTTTATTACTATTGTTCTTGTTAAAAATGGTGCATTTACCCTCATCAAAAATCAATTTGTAATTCTTTTCTAGAATTTGACCAACACTTAAAATATTGTGTTGAAGATGGGGTGTGTAATAGATATCACTTACTTGCTTGACGCCTTCTTTCGTTGGAACCTCCATGGCTTCAATGCCTTCAACTGCCAATGATTTGTCATCTCCCAATCGGATGTCGGATTTGTATGAGGAGTCTAAAGTAGCAAAGAGTTCTTCTTTGCCACTCATGTGATTTGAACACCCAGTGTCCAAAATCCATGTATCATTCATATTTTGCTCTATCTGGCCATAGGAAAGAAAGAGATTTGTGGACTCTTCCTCTTCTCCAAAATTTCCAAACCGATCGCTCCGTTGCACTCGCTTCCTTGCGAAGACTTTGACCAATAATCTCGAGCATAATGACCAGGTTTGCCATAATTGTAGCAAACTTGTTTTGATTTATCTCCTCATTTTCCTTTGCCTGATTGTTTCCCTCTATTTTGCTGTTGTCCTCCTCTATTTTGATTTCCTCCTCTGTTGGATGATCCTCCTCTGTTAGGAGTTCCTCCTCTTTGATTATTCCTTCCTCCTCTGCCTCTTTGTTGTCCTCTGCCATGACCTCTACCTCTTCCTTCATGTGAGGCAAAAGCTTTATCATCTCCTCCATAACTGGTGGTAGGAGTTTCCTGTAACCTCTCTTCATGTGAGAGAAGTGAACCGATAAGAGCATCAAAAGACAACGAGGTTAAGTCTTTGGATTCTTCAATAATTATTGCAACAGAATTCCACTTAGGAAGAAGTGTCCTCAACACTTTCTTCACCATAACCTCTGGCTTAATATCTTCCTCTAGTGTGACCATTTTATCAACTACGACTTTCACTTGCACGCAGTAATCTCCCACTTTTTCATTTTCTTGCATCTTGAGATTTTCAAAATCTCGTTTCAATGTTTGCAGCCTTTACTGCTTTACTTGGTCACTACCTCTATAACTTTCTTTCAGGGCATTCCAGGCATCTTGTGCAATTACATAAGAGGCAACCCTAGGAAAGATACTTTTATCTAGGGCAGCATGTATGTGATAAAGGGCGAAAGCATTGTTTTTTTGAGCTTCCTTTTTAGCCTTTTTATCAGCATTAGTGAAAGTTGCCCATTTAGTAGCAACAGTAGGTTCAGTGTAGCCCTCTTCGACTACATCCCATAAACCTTTTCCTATCAAAAGAGTTTTCATTTTAATTGACCAATACTCATAGTCTCCTCCATTGAATTCAAGAATCGATAGACTAGTATTGGACGTCATTTCAGAAAACAAACTTTATTTGAAGCAAACAAGCAATATAAAGCAATACAAAGAGATTAATGATTCAAATCAAATCTCGCCTTTTTAGAACATTCAGGTTCGACTTCGAAACTGCTACTGATGACTATGACCTCAGGTTCTTCAGGATCCACTTCCTCTGGATCTCCTTCTTCTTCTTCTGCTTCTTCTTCTTCGTCTTCTTCTTCTTCTGCTACTTCTGGTTCAGGAGAGCGTGGTGTATAGCTCTCACTTGATTCTGCTACCAGTACACCAGGTGTATGACTGGCACTTGCTTGGTCCTCTGGTACAACTTCCACGATCTCGGACTCTTCAATCCTTTGTCCGAAGATGCTGTCTTTAGAATCTCCCTCGTACCTCGAATCCGGTTTCCTCGGATGAGCAATCACCCGATTTTCCACCGACAAAAACTGTATGGAGACCTGTTCGTCGAACCCTTTCATCAAAGGATTCCGGTGTCTCTCTTCTCAAAAGTGAGAGAAGTGCATTATAGCACCCCACTGATCGGATCATCTATCATTGCACGGGCAAGTTATTTCTCCTTTTTCACAAATGCTCTTCAAACAAGGTTTTTAAAATTTTTATAGTCTTTAAAAAATTTAATAAATTTTTTTATATTTTTTTTAATTACCTATTTAAAAAGATAATTTAAAAAAAAATAATAATATAAAAAATATTAAATAATTTAAAACTTTAAAAAATTTCTAAAACAAAAAATAATTTTTTTTTTTACCTTTCACGCGGGCGAATTCGAACCCGCGACCTCCCAAACACCAACGGGCGGTCTTAGCCGCTGCACCACGCGGCTCTGCTGGAAACAAAGGGGACGACCGCCGTATTAAACCCCTACTGTCCGAAATTAAAAAAAATAATAATTTTTTTTTCTCCCCTGTCGAAATCGACCCTAGGACCTCCTCTCTGCTAGCAACTGCCCTAGCCAACTCCGCTAGGCGTCCGGACGAGAAGACAAGGGAAGACGATTTTATTTCCACTCACATGGTGTTTTTGTTTTTTGTTTTTAAATCAATCCTCTTTTATCCCACATGCGTTGTGTGGGAGGCACAGGTGGGGTTTATCAACCCAAAGGCACACAGGGTTATTCGACTACCTTCGGGCAGTCAGTTCCCGCTCTTTTGTCACAAACGTAGCCAATAAACAACTGCCACATGGACCAATGCACATCTGCCAAGTGGCACCCTTTTCGACCAACCAATCGTCGCCATGTCACCTCGCCTACCATGTCAATGGCCGCCACATCAATCGTGCCACGTGTCCTCTGTCAGCTCACCAGTCGCGCCACGTCAGCCTCTCTGCCTTGATCAATGGGCTGCCATGTTAGCTGCGTCAACTGCCACTTGTCACCTCGGTGTCACCTCGATCTACATGTCGTTGCCATGTGTCACCTCGATTCGCATGCCAAGCCTACGCATGATCCATCTCGGGATCCGTGCCAGATATGCCTCGAGATCTGTGCTAGAACCTGCTCGTGATCTGCCTCAGGATCCAAGCCTTGTTGGTGACACCTCGTCTGCTGTCAAAATTTACCTCGAGAACCATGTCCGGGCTCTGATACCAGTGATCGAACAGGTGCAAGTTGCTAACAAAAATTGACAGCAAAATATAACTAGAATTGCAGCGAAAAATACTTATTTAAAATGCACCCTCAACCTTACATCCTATATTAATTTGACAATGCACATTATATAGTGCATAACTTAGAAGGGGTTGGAGAGAATAGAGGAAAGGGAGCATGGAGGGATAAGGAGGTTGGAGGAATAAGGGGAAAGGAGTTGGAGAGATAAGGGAAATGGAAGGCGTGGAGGAATAAGGAGAAAGTAGAGGAGAGAATATAGGAGGAGGGTAGGGAGAATAGGAAAAAATAAAAAATTGATGCCGACAAATCTTGCCGACAAAACCTAGGAGTGTTTACACTTAGGACTAGAAAAAACTGGATTTTTCTAAGTCCTATTCACATTTCCAACAAAAATCTTATCACAAAAAAGTTAGATGATGCATTCTCTTAGATCATTGGCTAAATGAAGGAACTTGTGCTAAAATTAATACCTTAATAAGGATTGGTTCATATCACTAGCCAATAAGAGTTAAAATGGTGGTAAGTGAATTAAAAAAAGATCATATTTTAAATATGAGCAGATATGGGAAGACCATCCTCAATTTTTTGATATGATAGCTCAAAAATGAAATTCTTTAGGTAATGGTGGGTTGTATGCTCTTCCAAATAAAATTAAATCTAACTTCTAGATTAAAATAATGGAACAAGAACACTTTTGGAAATATTTTTGAGAAAAGAACTAAAAGATAAACTTTCAAAATTCTAAAAGTATGATCTTAATAATCCAATATCAAAGGAAAGGGATTTGCTTAGTGAATATCATAATATTTTGAGTAAGGAAGAGAAATTATAGAGATTAAAATCAAGACAGACTTGGTTAAAAGAAGGAGATAAAAATATAATTTTTTTTTCATAGGATAGCTATAATACAGAGATCAACTTCCAAAATTAGTATAATTAAATCAATAGAAGGGGTTTGGATTGAAAATTAGAGTGAAATTAGAAAAGAGGTAAAGTCTTTTTATCAAAATATTCTAGGTTTAGAGGAGATAGAAGTTCTTAATGATAAACTTCTTCAAGATGTTCCTTCAGTTATAACGAATGAGGACAATAGGAAATTGATGGAGCCTATTACTCTAGAAGAAGTTCATTTAGCTATTTTCTCTTTTAATAAGCATAAAGCCCTAGGTCTAGATGGGCTCTCTATAGTTTTTTACCAACATAATTGAGATATGGTTAAGGATTCTTTATTTGTGGTAGTGGATCAATCTAGGGTAAAACAATACTTACCTTATAAAATAAATGCAACATATCTTACCCTAATTCCAAAAAAGAAGGATGTTGAATTGTTTGATTCTTTTAGACCCATAAGACTATGTAATATGGCATATAATATTATCTCCAAAGTGATGGTAAATAGATTAAGGCCATTGTTAGACAAAATCATTCTAGAAGAGCAAGGAGGATTTGTGAAAGGGAGACAAATTCTGGATGGTATCATAGTAGCTCATGAAGTTATACATTCAATAGCTTCAAGAAAAGAGAAAGCAATGATATTAAAACTTGATATGAGTAAATTCCATGATAGGGTTAAAGTTTGGTTTCGATAAGAAATGGGTTAGATGGATTAAAGCTTGTGTGTACAATTTATTATTCAGTGTTGGTCAATGGGTTAGTAATAGAATATTTTAAAGCCAAAAGAGGCCTTAGACAAGGAGATCCTCTATCTCCTTATTTGTTCATTATTATGGCAGAGGTTTTGAGTAGGAAATTAAAAAAATGCTTACAAATAAGGCCTTATAAGTGGACTTAAGGTTAGTAATAACATCGATGACATCACACATCAATAATTTGTAGATGATACAACCCTTTTTGGAAGGACAATAATAAATGAGACCAAATATTTGAATAACTAATTAAAATATTACAAAAGAGCTTCAGGGAAAAATATTAATAGGACTAAATCTGATATCTACTTTCTTAACACTTTTGTTAATACTAAAGCAAGAATTTGTAGGTTGCTTCAAATGGAGGAGGCAAATTTACCAATAACTTATCTAGGGATGTCTTTATTTGAGGGGAGAATGAGGATAGATTTATGGAATCTAGTTATTAGTGAAGTTTAGAATAAACTTCCAACTTGGAAAGGTAGATGGTTATCGTTGGTAGGAAGAGTGCAGTTAATTAGGTCAGTCTTACAAGCCATTCCAACATATTATATGTTATTGTATTCTATGCCAAAATCAATTGAAAAAATTTAATCTATGTTATGTGATCCTTTTTATGGGTAGGTTTACATGATAAAAGAAATTTCCTTTGGTGAAATGGAGTAAGTTGTGTGATGATAAAACTAGGGGAGGTATTGGTTTAAGAGTTATTACAAATGCAAACTTAGCTCTTAGAGGAAAATTAATCTGGAGATTGTACAATGAGAATCAAAGACAATGGGTAAAATTTCTTCTAAATAAGTATGTTGATCCCAATGACCCATGTTTAATATTTACTACATTTTCTCTATCAAATGGTTCTGCTCTTTGAAATAGTTTAAAAGAATTTATTGATCTTATGATTAAAGGTTTAATATGGGTGGTGGGTACTAGAGAATTTTTTTTTGTTTGGATGGATACTTGGTGTGATAAAGAACCACTCAATTTAGATCCAATTTTGAAACCTTGGATGGGATTGCTTCAAGACAAATATGGTGATAGGGTTTCAAATATTTTGTCCAAGGACCGGGAAGGAAGATACAAATGGAAAGAATATATTTTTACAACTATACACAACATTGATGCTAGGAGGCAATTGAGTAGAAATATAACAACTATTATTATTTCGAGGGGAGCCAAGGATAAATTGATTTGGGAGTTGAATAGCTCAAGAGAATACACAATAATAAGTGGATATAATATACAACACCAACAAAATAATAATGTCACTAGAATATGGAGAGATATTTGGGATAGCCCAAGCATTCATAAAGTTAAAATTTTTGTTTGGCTAGTAGGTCATAAAAGAATTTTATCGTGGGATAACCTTATGAAAATGGGTTTTCATGGCACCTCTTAATGTGTGTTTTTTTAAAGAAGGAGAATATAGACCATCTCTTGGGTCATTGCTTAATAGTATGAAATCTATGGTAATGGATTCTTAAAATGTTTAGTAAATGCATTGTGATGAATAGCAAAATTGAATATTGGTTAAAGAAATGGCAAAGCACTTATAAAAGTGGGAATTTACAACCAATATGGGATATATCAAAAGATACAATACTTTGGACTATATGGCTAGAAAGGAATAGAAGAATATTTAAAGAAAAGAAAAGTAGTTTAGAGGTAATGAAAAGAAGATATGTTTAGCCATAGAGGAGTCTAAACGAACCCTATCAACTCACCCAGTCCCTAATCTAGAAGCATAGAGCCTTGATAGATGGATTCAAGTCATTAAATGGAATTATTATGTTGGTTACAAGAGAAGCAAAAAGAAGGTAAAGAATATAAAGTGGAAATCACATGTAGAAAATCCAAGACCAATATGAGAGATTTTATCTCATTATGCTTTCAATAGTGGATTGAAGACAAATAATGAAGTTGAAGCTTAGGTAGCTTTAGAAGGGTTAAAAATATGTAAAAAAATGAAGTGGAATATAGTATGGATGTAAGGTGATTATCTCATGGAAATAAATGCAAATTTGAGGAAAGCAAGGGTTCCATGGAAAATACAAGAGATAATTGTGGAAATTCAAAATCTTGCTAAAGAGTTTAAAGAAATCAAGTTTACACAAATATTAAAGGAAGGAAACAAATGTGCATATAAGCTAGCCAATATAGGGGTTTTAATTGAGGATCATGAAGTTAAATTATCCCTTCTATGGTTATAGGAAGTAGTAGGTTTAGTTGAAGCTATGTTGATCACGAATCTACCTAATCATAAAAATATGTGCCCTAGATCCAGCCAACATTGAAAGGCATTCGTCAAGGGGACCCTCTGTCCTCCTTTCTCTTCATCATTTTGGCTGAAACCCTTGGAAGAACCCTTTTAGCTGCCTGCAACAATGGTCTTATCTCTGGGATCAAACCAGCCTCAAAAACCAATGCCATATCCCATCAACAATTTGTGGATGATACTATTCTATCCTCTCATGCTTCCGTTCCCGAAGCAAAAATCATTAAGAACATTCTTGATTCTTATGAAGAGGCGGCTGGCCAGAAAGTCAACTACCGCAAAAGCAAGCTATACTTTCTCAATACTCCCACTCACAGGAAAAATAGGATTGCTAAGATCCTTGGGTGCAACATTGGGAGCCTTCCAACTACTTATCTTGGATTATCGCTTTTCCACGGCAGATCAATTTCGGCTATGTGGAACCCTGTTTTAGATCACCTCAACAAGAAACTTGCAGGTTGGAAAAGCTCAATGCTTAGTCAGGCAGCCAAAACCACTCTGGTCCAAGCTTGCTTGTAAAGTATCCTCATTTTTTTCTTATCTATTTTCAAAGCTCCTGCTATCATCTGCCAAAGAATTGAACAAATTCAACGCAGATTCCTTTGGGCGGGAAACGAAAACAAGAATAAGTTTTCACTAGTTGCCTGGGATAGGGTCTATTCCAAGAAAAAGGATGGAGGTATCGGATTCAGAGACATCAAGTGGATGAACATGGCCCTCATTGCCAAGCAGTCCTGGAGACTTACCATCAATGAAAAATTCACTTGGATTGACATCATCAAAGCTAAGTACCTCTATTAGGTTTCCTTTCTTGGAGAGCACAAACTTCCTATCAGATCCCATTTTTGGAATGGCGTTACCAAAACAAGGAATATCATCATGGAAAGCTTAAGGTGGTGTCTAGGAACTGGAATGACCATTCGTTTCTGGGACGACCTGTGGATCCGTGATAAACCTCTCAGCCAAGATTCGCATCTTGCAGTGCTCAAGACGGCTACCGAAGCCACCTTTGGAGATAAGGTGTGTCACTTCATTAACCCAGGTACCACAAGACCTGAATGGAAACACTTGGCTCTTAACGGTCCAAGGCTTATCATCGAGGCTCTCAGGCAGTTACAAAACTTGTTGAGGACTTGCATCATCCCCAGCTCACACAAAGATGATTCCATGGTCTGGAACCTTGAAGATTTTGGAAATTTCACTGTTAAATCAGCTAACTACAGTCAAGAAACTCCCACTGATGGTCGAGACTTATCAAATCAGGTTTGGGTTCCCAAGATCATTCCCAAGGTCAAATTCTTTTGTTGGTTGGCCATCCAAAATAGAATCCTCACCATTGACAACTTGATAATTAAAGGGTTACTCATTCCCAATTGGTGCATCCTATGCAAAAATGCCTGTGAGTCAACTTCGCATGTTTTTTTGGAATGTCCCTTTTCTCTAGCAGTTCTCAACTAGGTTCTTAACACCTTCAACATCTCCATAGCCCTCCCTCATTCCATTCCCCTCCTTTTTCAGCAATGGCCCCGGCATTTCAAGAGCAACCAACTTAAATTCATGTGGCAAGCTTGCCTCCACCTTTTCCTATGGCAGATATGGCTTGAGAGAAATGCCAGAATTTTCAAAAATCAAGCCACTGATAAGAAGATTATCGTTGTCAAAATCTTGGCCCTTGCTGCGGAGAATGCCTCTCTTGTTTCGTCTTCCAAACCCCCCTTCCTGGCCTTGAATCGGACCTAACCAAACTTTTCAATCTTTCTAACTTCTCTGCCATGCCCCACACTTCTGTTGACAAGTCTGTCATCAAGTGGGTCTTACCACCTACTGGGTGGCACAAGCTCAATTTCGATGGTGCGGCCAAAGGCAACCCAGGAGCGGCTAGCGGAGGAGGAATTCTCAGAAACCATAGAGGAGAAATAATTTTGGCCTTTGCCCAGAACCTGGGAATTCAATCCAACAATATGGCAGAGGCACGGGCTCTGCTCCAAAGTTTGATCCTCTTGGAAGGTTTGACCATCAAAAAACTTATCATTGAAGGAGACTCACTGCACTGTATCAACTGGCTCAATGGGACTTCTATGCCTCCCTGGGCCCTTACTTCGATTTTCCAAGAATGCAAGGCACTAATTGGCAATTACCCAGAGTTAGTCATTAAGCATCAATACCAGGAAGGAAATAAAGTCAGACTGGCTTGCTAACAAGGGAGTCGATGAATCTGACATTCAAGTGTGGAGAGACTCCTTCCCCATTGGCCTAAGGAATGATTCTATAAGTGTCAATGTCTACACAATGTGAGATGTTGGCAGGGGATTGGTTTGGTATGCTGATGAAACTGGTCACGTTTTCGCGACATTTCTTCCTTCTTCTCCTTCGGCAGCAGAATTACAACATGTCGCGATGTCGCGACACTTTTCACCTTTGGCCGCAAAAATGCAACATGTCGTGATATCGCGACATTTCTTTCCCCTCTGGCCGCGAGGTTGCAACTTGTCATGATATCGCGACATTTCTTTCTTCTTTGGTCGCGGCGTTACATCATGTCGCGATATCGCGACAACTTTTCTCTTTCGGTTGTGATGATGCAACATGTCGTGATATCGTGACACTTTTTCTCTCTTCGACCGCGATGATGCAACATGTCACGATATCGCGACACTTTTTCTCTTCGGTCGCGACCTTGCAACATGTCGCAATATCGTGACACTTTTTCTCTTCGACCGCGATGTTACAACATGTCGCGATATCGCGATGCTTTTTCTCTTTGGCCGCGATTTTGCAACATGTTGTAACATCGCGACACTTTTTCTCTTCGGCCGCGATTTTGCAACATGTCGCGATATCGCGACACTTTTTCTCTCCGATCACAATTTTGCAACATGTTGCGATATCGCGACACTTTTTCTCTTCGGCCGCGATTTTGCAACATGTTGCGATATCGCGACACTTTTTCTCTTCGGTCGTGATTTTGCAACATGTCATGATATCGCGACACCTTTCCTCTTCGGCCGCGATGATGCAGCATGTCGTGATATCGCGACACTTTTTCTCTTCGATCGTAATGTTGCAGCATGTCACGATATCGCGACACTTTTTCTCTTTGGCCGCCATTTTGCAACATGTCACGATATCACAACATTTTTTCTCTTCGATCACGATTTTGCAACATGTCGCGATATCACGACACTTCTTCTCTTCGACCGTGATTTTGCAACATGTCGCGATATCGCGACACCTTTCCTCTTCGGCCACGATGATGCAACATGTCACGATATCGCGACACTTTTTCTCTTTGATCGCAATGTTGCAACATGTCACGATATCGCGACACTTTTTCTCTTCGGCCATGATTTTGCAACTTGTCGCGATATCGTGACACCTCTTCTCTTTGGCTGCAATGTTGCAACATGTCGCGATATCACGACACTTTTTCTCTTCGACCGCGATGATGCAACATGTCGCGATATCGCGACACTTTTTCTCTTCGGCCATAATGTTGCAACATGTCGCGATATTGCGACACTTTTTCTCTTCGATCGCGATTTTGCAACATGTCACGATATCGTGACATTTTTTCTCTTCGATCGCGATTTTGCAACATGTCACGATATCGCAACACTTTTTCTCTTCGGCCATGATTTTGCAACTTGTCGCGATGTCGCGACACTTTTTCTTCTTCGGCCGCGATGACACAACATGTCATGATATCTTTTCTCTTCGACCGCGATATCACGACTCTTTTTCTCTTTGGCCTCAATGATGCAACTTGTCACGATATCACGACACCTTTTCTCTTCGGCCGCGATAATGCAACATGTCGCGATATCGTGACACTTTTTCTCTTTGGCCGTGATAATGCAACATGTCGCGATATCGTGACACATTTTTCCCTTTGGCCGTGACAAGGTAACATGTCGCGATATCGTGACATATTTTCTTCTTTGGCCTCGACGATGCAACATGTCACGATTTCATGACACTTCTCTTTTGGCAGCAACCTTGCAACATGTCGCGATATTGCGACCCTTCTTCTCTTCTAGCAGCAACCTTGCAACATGTTGTGATATCGCGACACTTTCTCTCCTTCAACCGTGATGCTGCTTCTTGTCGTGATTTCACGAAACCTCTTCCCCTTTTGGTTGCAACGGTGCAACATGTCGCAATATCGCGACATCTTTTCCTCCTTGCTTTTTTCCTATGCTATAGGATGCAAAAACGCAACTGGTCACGATATCGTGACACCTTTCCTCTTGTGGTGGTTTGCTTTTTCTTTGATCTTTAGCTCTTGGGCCTCCTCGATCGGTTTGGAAAACATGTAAAAAACACTTGTACAAGGTTCAGGGACCTTTCAACACCCTTTCAACCAATCAAAAAAAAACATTGAAAGGCTGAAGGAAAGATATTTCCTTTGGGCCAATCTCCAGAAAGGGCTGGTTCCCGTACTAATATAAAAATCGATGCAAAGCTTAGGGTAATAGAAAGAGATGGGAAATGAAAGAAAGGAATGGGAAATGTGGCTATAAGCCAAATACATAAAGTGGGGATAAACTAGCAGCTAAAAATCAAATCAAGTTTTTAACCAGCATGCAATAGAAGTGTAGACACTAAAATCATGTCAATCCAATTAGGCAACAATAAGAAATGGCTAAGCTGACATCATATGGCCCCCTAGGGCAGCCTTTAGAGGTTACACAATGGTATTAACCACTTTTACAAGGTTCTGGAAGGTTTTAGCCCACTTTTAGAAAGTGCTATCTCCATAAGCATGACCATCCCACCCTGGGATGAATATAGATTATGGTCGTTCCACCCAAGGATGGCCACAAGTAGCCATCCCTAGGTGGGACGGTCAGGGCCTTTGACCTAGAAAAAGTTAAAATTGAACAAATGGCACCCAAAAAATGCTATTTGACCCACCTATTCAAGCATGCAGGTTAGAGGGAACAAAATCCTTATGACAGGCTGCATGAGGGAGGCCAAAATAGGAGATTTTCTTTCCCTCCAATGCATGTCACACTTTGGCCAAATGGCACATGTTTCCCTTGCATGCCTTTTGGTATATGAGCCTCCTTTGGCTATAAAGTGGATCTATTTTCCACACAAAATATAGAGAGGAGTTTTAGGATAAAGCAACGAAGTGCTTCTAATATTTCCCCTCACCTTTTTATGTCTTTTCCCTCGAAATCTCTATCTAGAGAAGGAGGTTTGCAAGTGATTCAAGAGGCGCAATTAGTTCACAAAACTGAACCATATGAGTGAATTTCACCACCAAATTTGATGAAAATACCCATGAGAGTGTTTTGGACCCATTCATAGTGGAATTGGTGATAAAAATTTATCAGATCTGGTGGTCGTACCACCCCAATATGTCCCCCAATCTATGACAATCCCAGCTGTCCCTGCAAGGGATGAGAGAAAATAATTATATGATTTCTTTACTATTTTTTAATAGGCATATTCTAGGATGTATCTTGAAGCTACTATACAAATTTCATGCAATTTGGAGTTATATTGAGTGAGATATTGTATTTTTATGTTTTTGTAGGGTTAGGGGGTCCATCGGAAGATGCATAAGAATTTGTACTTGATTTTGAAAATATAACCACATGGATCTTCTTAAAATCCTATTTTATGCATTTTTTCCAAGTTTAATTTGATTTGGAGATGTTATGGTCCAAAAATTGCTCATTTTGGGTTTTGTAGGCTTAGAAAGCACACTACGAATGCGACACATCATCAGATGCAATTTCTATTATGTTTGTGATTAGATATTCCCAAATATTTACATTCCTCTATTATTTCAAGCCATTTGGAGTTGTTTTAGATAGGTGCATTGCATATTTACACTTTCTAGTCTTTTCATGCATGTAGGGCTTTTGCACATTTCACATCTATGCACTGGCTATTTGACAAATATGGTTTCCTTGTGCATAGGTGTAGGTTTTGTAACATATAAGGATGAAGCACAAGATCATAATATCAAAGAACAAAGTGGCAGAATCATAGGTTCATGCACCTCAATTGTGGGTACAATGAATATCATTGGAAGTGCACACGAGCTATTGAAAGGACTTGATCATTTGGGCACCCCATTTTGTAACAATTGTATCAATTCAAAGCCCTCAAGGGGAAATTTGTGTAACCATGATTTTGATCAGTCAAAATAATAAAATAAAGCTTCAGTTTACTTTATTTCTTGCGTTTTGGCTATCTTTCCATGTTTACTTGAATGCTTCTATTTTATGCTTATGCGACATTAGCGATTGATGCACATTGTTTAGCATTCTTAGGTGCACCATTTTTACCCTACTTTAGTGGTGATCATGGTGGGACCTTGTCCCAATTGATTTAATTGAAGGTTTAACCTTATTTTTGCTTGGTTTCTGTTGTAGGTACTGGTCATTCTGGCCTGAAATGACCTCTAGACTGTTATTCATGCCACCTTGGGACGGTGAAACCACTGTCCCATCCTAGGATGAACCTAAAATTGGCCACCATCCCACCCTAGGATGACCACAAAATAGAGACTGTTTTTCTCAAATTTCTAGAAATAACAGGTTCTTAGGTTCTCAAGGTTAGTGTCAGAACTTTCGATTTTCTGTTTCACAATTAGAAGTTGCTGAAATTTGGTTTTTCTTGCATATTTTATTTTCTAGAAAGGTATAAGGATAGGTTTCCATTTTTATAAGCATAAAAATAAAAAAAATAAGAAAAATAAAAAAGCAATCAAGTAGCAATGCATTTGTGTGGTTTGCTTGCTTATAGCCTACCTAATGGGTAGGTTATCATTTAGGTTTTGCATCTTGTATGTTCTTTTTTTTTCCTAGATTTTTCTAAAAGTAAAACGTACCTTGTGTATGCATTTAGTGAAATATCATTAGGTGCTTTATTTTTTACTTTCTTTTGAGCTTAAAAAGAACCACACACACCATGTTTCACTTAAATGCTAGTGAGTTGGATTTCATCACCAACCACTAGTAGAGTTCAACGACGGTGGCTTTCATCTCCATACGTTGGCTCAAATCCCATACACCCTAATGTTTTGGCCAAGGCTAATTCCAAGATCCATCATAGCCCGTGGGTTATAGCATGTATCTATTTTCGAAGAGGTATATCGCAGACTACAGGTGAACTGGGTGAGGAACTGGTAGGACCTATGCTCCATGACCAGGTATGGGTTTCATCTCCATATTATGGTGGGTTTACGTGATTGTGACTTTCATTGCTAGTTGTCAAGCTATGAGTATACAGGTGAAATTCATTTGAACACAAGAATACAATCCAAAAAAAGTAAAACACGTGATCAAAGGTCTTATTTACAAAACAACACATCTAGAACACACAAAATAGTTTAGGGAATACACATTAATCCTTAAAAGAGATAATCACTTGTTTGATTCTATTTTTTCTTTCTTGCATGCTATTTTATTAGAAATTTGTAAAGGAGATAATCATCTAGGGTTTTGGTAGAGAGTAACAATGGTGTGCACCCGCAGTCAAGCCCAATCAAGAGCAAAAGCTATGAAGAGTGGACTAGAAGACACTAGTCATCTCTGCTTTAGCCCAAGAACTTGGTCATACCTCCTTGATGGGGCTCTACTCACCCACGTCCCAGAATAAAGGGACACGAAAAACACCTATAAATAAACCCTATGCAGGACACCCCTATGGGTTGTGGACCTTATCCGGGAGAGTGTTCCCAGTATATAAACATGTCATATGTTGAGGTGCAAGTAGATAGAGTAATACCCTACATTTGTATTTTTGACAGGTCTAACATACTCACTTATGGTCCAAAGTACAAATTCACACATTGGGTAGGATCAATCAATCACATGTTGCCCTTATGTCACCCTATTAGGGTATGATAACCTAGATATCAGGATGAGTATGATACTCATTGCTCAGGGTGAGCTAACTTGGCACTTCCCTTCCTCATAAATGAAGTAAGGCATGAGGAAATCCTAGATTTTTCTTAAGAATAGTATACTGTGCAAGCACGTTGTACCTCCACGCCAGCTGAGTATACAGAGCATATGCCCAGGCCAAAACCTCAAGTAAACATAGCTACTCTCAATCGAGGAAAGCACATGATAGATATTTTGGATCATCTTGAATGAGATAGGCCTTAGGGCAAACCCTCTAGGCCTCCTAGGCCCTGCATAATGGAATAAATCAATCAAGCAATCATAATATACGTTGAGCACCAAGTGTAGTTGAAGAAGCTTCAATGAGATAAAGAGCAATTAGACTGCTTGCATCAGCTAGAGAAAGAAAGGATTGAACGACAGACCAACAAGTTGTTCTAGAAAACTTTACATGAGAGGGTTCCTACCCCTAGTACCTATAGATATATAGTCCATCAGAGGTAACCCACTTTAGTTCAAGACAATTCTCATAGACCTTACCCAATGTTACCTCCACAAAATCCTAGGCCGAATTGTGACTTACCTCCCAGGCCAAACATGGGGCACCTTCCACAGGCGGTTACCCCTCCTTATAGACTAGTTTAGGATATGCCTTATAGGGCTTATACCAAGTTTGAGCTAGAAGCGAAATGCATAGAAATACCTTATCAAGATAGGGAGTGATATCCTACCACCCACAATAGGCCTGAGGTTACTCACCCTCCACCATAGGATCAAATCAAAGAAGAGGAGATAAAATCCTCTGATGCATATAGGGTACTACTAGAGCACTTAGAGTCAGTAGAAAACAAGACCTCTAGATCTGGTTCTCACAAGTCTACTTTGCACTAGCTACGCAGTTAGCCCCTTCATCCTTTGGTTCTTGCCCCTTCCTATCCAGAGAATTTTAAGATGCCTCAATTAGCTACCTTTAATGGAGAAGAAGATGCGCAGGAACATGTTACCAATTTCTTGAACCAATGCTTTGGCATCTATGATAATGATGCTTTGCTTTTGTGGATATTCGTGACTAGCGTCTCTAGCCCAACCACAAAGTGATTTACCCAACTCCCGAAGCATAGCATCCATAATATGGATCAACTCATAGACGCATTCCTAGAATGCTTCACCTTTAATACCAAGAGGAAGGTGACATTGGCTGACCTAGTAGGGTTGAAACAATATGATGATGAGTCAATAGAAAATTATGGCAATAGGTAACGAGTGCTGCTCGCAAAGTTGCTATATTTACTCCCCGTGTCAGAGTTGACTCAGATGTTTGCCAAGATCTGCGTAAAACCCATCTCCTTATTACTATAACTATAGCAATATCTGACTCTTAAAGATGCTCTAGTACAAGCTAGAACAATCGAAGATATCAAGATTCAAGAGGGAGAAATTATGAAGCCTTGCAAGGAGTGGAAAAAGAATACTAAGAACAATCCAGTGCAGCCTAAGCCAACAATATTCAACCAGGTTGCTATTAGTATCCCAGGTCCAGTGCAACCTGCACCGCACCAAAAGCCAAATTATCAGGCAATGCTTGGGAACTATAGCAAAGATAACCAGAATAATCAAGGGCAAAATCAACGTCACCCCAAGTGACAGTTCATGCCATTTTTTGAGACCATGGATTCTTTTTTTGAGAGCCTCTGTGTCGCTAACACAATCAATATTCCTAAGAGTCGTCCCATCGATCTAAATACATCCAAGCCCAAGGGATATCAAGAAGACCTATACTGTAAGTTTCATAGGCAAAATGGGTATGATGTGTAAATGTGCTATAGTTTAAACACTTGGTGCAAGACATGATCGATAGGAATGCCCTATAGGTTGACAAACCTATCATGCCAACCAACCAACAGATGGATGTTTTTAAAGACCCTTTTCCTGCCCATGCAGAGTAGGCCAAACTGGTGCCATAGGTGAATGAGGTTCATCAGGCATACCCTAAGTAGGGGTTTCATTGGCATGATTAGCATTGTGATAAGGAACAAGAGGTATCCAAGTCAAGTCACACCACCTACGACTTCAAGAGACGTTCCTTCAACTTTGTAGTCATTGCCACCTCCAGCGTTGAACCTCGCACCTAGGCCCATGGTCACAATCAAGAAAAATCTTGCTCAGAGCTTGAGAACTACATCTGCTCGGATCTCCATCTATGAGCTTATTCAATAATCTACACCCCATAGAGAATTTCTCATGGATATCCTAAAGGCAATTGAGTTGCAGCCCCAGGAGTCCAAATCTTTCAATAATTTTGTGGGGCATGTTCGGTAATGTATGGAATTCATGATCATCTTTCAAGATGATGAGCTCAAACCGGTTCCAAATAATATGGTACAACCAGATTTGCATCAATCCAGAAGACCAACTCAAAACGACGTTCACAACACCTTGGGAAATATTTTGCTACAAGGTCATACCTTTTGGCCTTAAAAATGCTGGTGCTACCTACCAGTGTGCCATGACATAGATCTTCCATGATTACATGCATAAATTTTTGGAAGATTACATTGATGACTTACTAGACAAATCCTTATTATGCCATGAGCATCTCGATGTCTTGCGTAAAGTCCTTGATCACCTTATTGAGAAAAACGTGAGACTGAACCCCAAGAAGTGCATTTTTGGAAACACATCTAGAAAAATCTTGGGACTTATAGTCTCCAAAAATGACATCAAAGTAGACCCCAATAAATTCAAGGTAATCCTAGAGATGCCTCCCCCAACTACCATTAAGTAGGTGTGAAGTCTGCAGGGTAAGGTTGCATCAATCAAGCACTTCATAGCACAGTTATCAAATAAGTACTGACCCATGAACAAACTTTTGCACAATGGGATTGCGTTCCATTGGGACGACGAGTGTCAATCTGCCTTGATGACATCAAAAAATATATATCTTCGCCATTAGTATTGGCTCCACCTAGACCAGGAGTGCCATTTTTCTTATACATCTTAGCGAGTGAGATTGCGTTGGGCATCATGTTAACCCAAAATAATTAATTACATAAGTAACAGGCTACTTACTATCTTAGCCACACCCTGATTAGTTATGAAATCAAATACGCATATGTTGAGTGATATTGAAAGTGAATGTGCAAACATTAGAAACCAAATTTGTGAAAGTGATAGACTTAATTATTGAGTAGAACATATTGAGTTTTTAATAGAGTACATCATTCTCTATGTGTTCCAAAGGTTAAACAAATTTTGAGTAGAATATGTCTAAACTACTTCAAGTTAAAGGAATTACCTTGAAGATTAGACAAAGCATTTGATAACTTTGTGTATAAAATTTGAGATTGATTGAGTATATTTTGTGAGTTGTTTTTAGTATGTATTGAGAGTAGATCGAGCAAGTTCTTGAGAGGACTTGAAGGCAGATTTAAGGCAAGTCTTGGTGAAGACTTGAGAGTAGATTGAGAAAGTTCTTGAGAGGACTTGAAGGCAGATTTAAGGTAAGTCTTGGTGAAGACTTGAGAGCAGATTGAACAAGTTCTTGAGGAGTACTTTAAGGTAGATTTGAGGCAAGTATTGGTGAAGAATTGAGAGCATATTGAGCAAGTTCTTGAGAGGAATTGAAGGTAGATTTAAGGTAAGTCTTGATGAAGACTTTTAGGCAGATTTGGACAAGTCTTGGTGAAGACTTGTAGGCAGATTTAGGTAAGTCTTGTGAAGAATTGAGAGTAGAGTTGATTGATTTATTTTTTCAAGCTTTGTGTTAAGGCTTAGGAAAATCTAAGCAAAGTTAATTTGTAATTAGATCAAGCCTTTTGTTAAGGCTTGAGAACAAATTTGAGGATAGATTTTGGTGCAAATTTGAGAGCATATTTGTGCTAGACCTAAGATAGATTTAGAGCATATTTATACTAGATCGAGGATAATTTTAGTGTAGATTTGAGACAGAGATTGAGTAGAGTTGAGAGTAAAATTTGGAGGTGGCAGAGCAGAAGATAACAGTCTCCAGTGGATAGAGATCCATTAGCTAGGGTAGTGAGGATATAGGTCTTATGTGGGGAGAGATCCACAAGCCAACATAGTGGAGGCAGAAGTATTCTAGAATATCATAAGCTAAAGTAGAGGATAAAGAGTTCTTCTATGGATAGAGTTCCATGAACCAGAGTAGAGGAGAAGGATTTATCCTATGGATATACTTCCATGAACCAGAGCAAGAAGGAGTTCTTCTATGGAGTGTGATTCGTGAACCAACTGGGAAGATAGAGTTCTTCTATGGAGAGAGATCCATGAACCAGTTGAGGAAAAAGAGTTCTCCTCGATCAAGTTCCATGAACTAAAGAAAAGGGGAAAGAATTCTCCTATGGAGAGAGATCCACAAATCATAGCATTAGGAGATTGGTGTCTCCTTTGGACAGAGGTCCATAAACATTGTAATAGGGAAGTGATTCCCAAGATATTTTTTGAGAAAATTTTAGTGAAATATTTTCTCCATGGAGTAGCCCACATTGGGTGAACCACGTTAAATTGGTGTCTCTATTGTATGTGATAATTTATGCATTGCTTTGATTATTACTATTGATATTTCCATTGATTATATTGGATAATATTATTTGGAAAAGAAAAGTAAAAGTTGATCTTATACTGTTCATCCCCATCTTAGTATAAGCTTATGTTCTTCAAGTGGTATCATAGCAGGTTCCTTCGAAAGAGTTTAACAACTTGAAGGAAAAGTATATAGGAACATAGATGGCATCTCAGAGTGGATCTTCAACAAATAAGGTACCATTATTCAATGGGAAGAATTATACTTTCTGGAACATAAGAATGAAGACTTACTTGATGGCACAAGGATATGAGACATGGCAGACAGTTGAGGAATGATACACACCTCCAGATAGTCCTCCTACAAATAAATATGGTATGCTCCTACATCTATATAATTCAAAGACAATGAATACAATCTTAAGTAGTTTACGTGAAGCAGAGTTTATAAAAGTTATGCATTGTACATAAAAAAAAATATTTGGGAAAGTTAAAGAAAACATATGAGGGAGACAAAAATGTCAAGATGGCAAAATCATAAAATCACAAGAAAAAAATTGAAGACTTGAAGATGAAGGATGAGGAAGATATTTCTACATACTTACTTCATGTGAATTATGTTGTTAAGTCCATGTAAGAACTTGGGTTTAAAGTTGAAGAATCAAATGTTTGTCAAAAGGTTTTAAGGCCACTCCCTATGAGGTATAGTGAAAAGGTTTCAACCGTAAGAAGAAACAAGAGATATTGAAACTTTGACTATGGATGAGTTACATGGAACTCTCACAAATTTTGAGATGAGAATAGGAAAGGATCCTATCTCCAAGAAAGAGAGCCTTCAAAGTAGCAAATAAGACAAAAGATAAGAAGTCAGATTCAAGTGATGAGTCATCCAGTGATGAAGAAGCAAACTATGGCAGAAGGAACAAGGACTCAAGAAAGTACAAAGGTACAAAAATAGTTAAGTGTTTCAATTATGGTAAATATGGTCACTATGCATCTAACTATCTAGAATTTGGAAGTAGCAGTGGTGAAGAGAAACAAGATCATAAGAACAGGGAAGCAAGAAAATCCAAGTATCAAAAGAAAAACAGGTATGGTTAGAACAAGCATGAAAACAATTCTTTCAAAGGCACAAGAAGAGTTTCTATGTTGATAAGGGAAGCAAGGCTTCAAGTGATAGTAATGGAAGATCCACAAATAGTGAAGAAGAAGAAATGCTCTTCTTGGCAATAGAGGAAGAAGGAAGTGATTCTATTGAAGATAAATAATAAAAGTATGAAGATGCTCTTAAGACAAAGAAGTAGAAGAGAAATAAAAAAATGAAGAGGAAGGAGTAGTTGATCTAGAAAATGAACTCCTTTATGCTCTTAAGGAATTAAGAAAGGTAAGAAAGCAGATTTTACAACTCAAGATTCAATTTCAAGAATGCGATGAAGAGAAAGGAAAGCTTATACAAGATCTAACAAACTCAATATCTAAGACAAGGAGATTTAAAGAAAAATTAAAAGCAAAAGTCTTAGAATGTGAAAGATTAGAGCATGAGGTGGTTTCACTAAGGAAATAAGTGAAAGAGGCTAAAGGTAAGCTACACAAGTTTGGAAAAAGCTCAGAGACCTTGGATAAGATTATCAGTGTACAAAGATCATCATCAAAAAAGACATGAATTGGTTTTGAAGAAGGACAAAGAGAACAAGGAGAGGATTCAATCTCCAAAGAAGAATAAGCTTTAGAAGAAGAGAGTGAATGAGAAAGTGAGACTTATAAGGATAAGTTGAAGAACAAAAGATTCACCAAGGAAACAATGCACAAATAAGAAACAGGGAACATCACAGGGAAGAAAGGACTAAGAGACCAATGGGTCAAAGAAAATATTTCTTCAAAGGACGTTGCTTCTCATGTCATAGGTTTGGTCACAAGGCTATGCAATGCAGGATACATGAAAAGAAGGAATATGGTTTCACCAAGAGAAATTTTAGAAATGGGCATCTCTTTCAAGGGTATTATTACTCTTGTAATCAGTTTGGTCATAAAGCAATTCATTGTAGGGTTCATGATAGGAATGGATATGGATTCACCAGGAAGAACTTCAAAACATTTGCACCTTATAGGAACCACAACATTAAGTGTTATAAGTGCAATAATGTTGGGCATATGGCTAAGTGGTGTAGAATAGAATTTCCAGAGATAAGCAGGAATAGGAATACTCAAAAGAATCAAAAGGATCAGTGAGGAAGAAGGTGGACAAAGAAAAAGAGCATTGTATGCTAAGAGTAGAGATACTCCCACCCCAAAATTAATCACCTCAAGGAGAGGAGGTGGGAACGGGTCTAAGCTAAGAGTATTATCTTTAGCCCCAAAGGAGTCCCTTTGCCATTGATGTCAAAGGGAGAGAGATTTGAGTTAGGGGGAGAGCATTCAGTTAGGGGGAGCAGTTTCTCAGGGGGAGTAGAATTGAAAAGGTAAAAAGAATGCTTCAAGAAAAAGGGTTGCCATCAATGACAAAGGGGGAGATTGTTGGAAATTTTAGCAAGTTTTGTTGTCATTGATGTCAAGAGGTTTGATGTCCAATTTTGTTGTCATTAAGGTCAAAAGGTTGATTTATCCAAAATGCAAGGAAGTTGTTAAAAGTAAAAGGGTATAAAATTTATTTTAAATATTATATGCTTAAAGAGGCTAAAAAGGTGGAAGACCCAAGAAAAGAGAAGCAAGTTTGAGAAGAAAAAATGATATTATAATATTTGGGCAAAAGAAAGAGGTGAAGAATAACAAGGTCCAAGAAATCATTAAAAAATATATATCTCTGACGAGGCCCATTGAGCAGCTTATGAAGGTTAACAAAGGTTTTAATTTATTTAAATTAAAATATTTTAACCTAAGGTTAAAATTTTAATTTAAATAATTAATGGTGCCAAAGTTTCAAAGTTTAATTCAAATTTGAAATTTGAAAGCAAAGAGGACCAATGTGTTTCAATGCAAAGGAAAGAGTATTAATAGGAAATGATTTTCATTTCCAAAGGTGAAAAAAATGCTAATGCGAATGCCCAAGTGACAATTGAATTTGTGCGTTGCATTTTTGAAAGGGAGAAGATATTTTCCAAGTAGTTGGGTAGCGCAAATGACCGTCGAAGATGTGGCTAAGGCACTTGTGAAGGGAAGGTTGTGGTTTCAAATCCCACGCTGTTCGTTTTTCTGAAGGAGGAAGGAGTTTTTATTTTCTCTGAAATTTGGAAGAAGCAGATAGTGTATAGGTACGAGGGAAGTTTTATTCACGTGAGGGTGTGTAGCCCAAGTGGCAGCCTAGCCTTGGGCTAAGGCTTTGCGGCATCTTAGGTCACGGGTTTGAGTTTGGGTGCTAGTCGTTGTGACATGCAAAATATTTTTGTGATGTGGGCCAACAATTAAGGTATGCGATTTTGATTTAAATTTGCCAAAGTTTTTGGAATGCAAAAATTGGTTTAAGGCCACATGATATTAAAAAGAGCATGTGTGAAATTGTTTAGGGAGTCATAAGGGTTGTTGATTAAATATTTTATTTTGGGTGCTTAGAAAATAAATAAAGTATTGGAGATTATAAGGTGTAAGAAAGGAACTTTATTTTGATGTGTGTTGAATATTATTTTGAGAGTATTGGAGATTATAAGGTGTAAGCAAGGAACTTTATTTTGATGTGTGTTGAATATTATTTTGAGAGTATTGGAGATTATAAGGTGTAAACAAGGAATTTTATTTTTGATATATGTTGAACATTATTTTAAAAGTGAAGGAGTGATAAGGTGTATTTGTGACTTGACATTTTATTGTATTTCTTGTATGGTGAGATATTTGTTGAGATAAATATTCTTGTGGAGATTTTGAGATAGATTGTTGCTATCTAACCTAGAATTAGAAAAAGGATTTGGTTGTGAGTAAAACAAGTTTTGAAGATATATCTCCATCAAAGCAAATAGGTATAGGCACATCATATTTTGTTTGAAATGTTGGAATAAATGTTGTGAAATATAAGGTGGAGTAAAAAGGATTGATAAGTATTGTTGGAAATATTTGAGCAAGTATAAGTACACCTTGTTGATGGATGATTTGATTTGAGATAGATATTGAGAAATATTTGAGTTAGGTTTTGAGACCCACATTGTGCTCTTTGTTTGAAGAAGTTGAAAACACTTGTTTAGGGTTAGTGAGCAAGTTGTGTTTCATTGATTGAATGATTACATGAAATTCTTGAGCAATGGATTTGAGTGATATTGAAAGTGAATGTGCAAACATTAGAAACAAGATTTGTGAAAGCGATAGACTTAATGATTGAGTAGAACATATTGAGTTTTTGATAGAGTACATCATTCTCTATATGTTCCAGAGGTTAAACGAATTCTTTGTAGAATATGTCTAAAATGCTTCAAGTTAAAGGAATTACCTTGAAGATTAGACAAAGCATTTGATAACTTTGTGTGCAATATTTGAGATTGATTGAGCATATTTTATGAGTTGTTTTGAGCATGTATTGAGAGCATATTGAGCAAGTTATTGAGAGGACTTAAAGGTATATTTAAGGCAAGTCTTGGTGAAGACTTGAGAGTAGATTGAGCAAGTTCTTGAGAGGACTTGAAAGTAGATTTGAGGTAAGTCTTGGTGAAGACTTGAGAGCAGATTGAGAAAGTTCTTGAGAGGACTTGAAGGTAGCTTTGAGGGAAGTCTTAGTGAAGACTTGAGAGTAGATTGAGCGAGTTCTTGAGAGGACTTGAAATTATATTTGAGGTAAGTCTTGGTGAAGACTTTTATGAAGATTTGGGCAAGTCTTGGTGAAGACATGTAGGTAGATTTGGGCAAGTCTTGTGAATACTTGAGAGCAGAGTTGATTGATTGATTTGTTCAAGCTTTGTGTTAAGGCTTGGGATAAATCTAAGAAAAGTTGATTTGTGATTAGATCAAGCCTTGTGTTAAGGCTTGAGGATATATTTGAGGATAGATTTTGATGTAGATTTGAGAGCAGATTTATGCTAGACTTGAGATAGAGTTAGAACAGATTTGTACTAGACCAAGGATAATGTTTAGTGCAGATGTGAGACAAATATTGAGCAGAGTTGAGAGCAAGCTTTGGAGGTGATAGAGCAGAGGACAACAGTCTCTAGTGGATAGATATCCATTCACCAGGGTAGTGAGAACAAAGGTATTTTATGGAGAGATATCCACAATCCAAAGCAGTAGGGTTAGAAGTCTTCTAGAAGATCATCAGCCAAAGCAGAGGAGAAATAGTTCTCCTGTGGATAAAGTTTCATGAACCAGAGTAGAGGAGAAGGATTTCTCTTGTGGATAGAGTTAAACAAACTAGATCAAGCAGAATGAGTGCTTCTATGGAGTATGATCCACAAACCAACTAGAAAGATAGATTTCTTCTATGGAGAGAGATGCACAAACCAGTTGATGAGAAAGAGTTCTCCTGGATCAAGTTCCACGAACAAGAGAAAAGGGAAAATAATTATCCTATGGAGAGAGATCCACAAATCAGATCATTAGGGTATTTTTGTCTCCTTTAGATATAGGTCCATAAATATTGTAATAGGGAAGTGATTCCCAAGATATTTTTTGAGAAAATTTTAGTGAAATATTTTCGCCATGGAGTATCCCACATTGGGTGAACCATGCTAAATTGGTGTCTCTATTGTGTGTGATGATTTGTGCATTACTTTGATTATTGCTATTGATATTGCCATTTATTATATTAGATAATATTATTTTGGAAAGAAAAGTAAAAGTTGATCTTATACTGGTCACCTCCCTCTCAATATAAGCTTGTGTTCTTCATGTCCAAGGGACAAGGACTGCATAAGCTTATTATCATAAAATTGTTAAATTTCTTAAGTATGTGCCTACCTATGAGACATGAAAATATGAAGGTACACAAGTTTATTCTAGAATTAGACCCTAGAATAATATAAAATGTTAATATAAATAAGCTAGATGTAATACAAAAAGCTTACGATAAGGCTCGATAGGCAAAAACAAACCTATCTAACAAAGATCATCGAGTGTTGATGAAAAGAAACAATACATGTTTTGGATAATGGGACTTAAATAAGAAATGTAAACATGACACAAGCTATAAAAAAAAATGATAGGAAACAAGGAGAAAATAAAAAGAAGTTCCAAAAAAGCAATAATAGCACTAATAACAACAACACTACTTTTCTGCCTCAAAAGCAACTTGTTGCAGGATCAATAGAAAAATCCAAGAATAGAATTAGAACAAACACCATGGACCCAAGATTAGTTTTTATGACTGTGAAGGTCCACATTATTCTAATAACTATCCACATAAAATTAGATCTAGTAAAAAACTAGAAGAACCAAACCACAAGATCTATGTAGTCACTGGTAGTCAAAATCTAGATGGTCTAGCTATGCTTCTACTTTTGAAAGGTATGATATTTAATAAGAATGTTAATATTTTTATAGATAGTAGAGCAAAAAATAGTTTCATTTCTTCTATTTTAGTCAGGAATATACCGAAAAGATCAGGATTCTTGGCAGAAGGGTGGAAAGTAGAGTATGGTTATGGAGAAACCTACTTCATGGATCAATGTTATTCCCATGTACAAGTCATTCTACCTAATGGATCCATAGAATGGCACCTATATGTAGGTCCTCTCCATTCATTTGAAATTATTTTAGGAATAGATTGCTTAAAATCCCATGAGGATGTAATCAATTTTCATTATAGATGGATTCATTACATTGATACTAATAACTAAAGAAGGCAAATTACCAGTGAACAAGGATCTTTTCAACCTTAGTTACTATCAACAATACAATTAAATAAGACCATGAAAAAGGGTGGATTGATTTTTGTGGTCAAGTTTAATGAAGTGGAGAGAAGTAAAACATAAGAGGTGTTTGGTAAACACCCAATCTTGCAAGAATATAAGGATGTATTTCCTGAGGGTTTGCTTGGTTTACCATCAAAAAGAGAATTTAAATTCACTATAGAACCGATGCCCATAATTGAACCAATACATAGAAACCCATATAGGATGAATCCTATAGAAATAAAAGAGTTGAAAGTACAACTCCAGGGGTTGTTAGAGAAAAGTTTGATAAAATCTAATGTGTCACCATAGGGTGCACCTATCCTTTTTATTAAGAAGGATGGTTCACTACGATTGTGCATCGATTATAGAATTTTTAACAAAACAACCATCAAGAATACATATTCCTTGCCTAGAATAGAGAATTTATTTGACCAATAGAAAGGGGTAACCATATTCTCCAAAATTGAATTAAAATTAGGATATCATCAATTGAGAATTCATGAGGAAGATACTCACAAAGTTACCTTCAAGACTCGATATGGGCACTATGAATTCACAGTGCTACCATTTGGGTTATCTAATGCTCTAGCAACCTTCATGAATTTAATGAATAGTGTATTCAAAAGACAATTAGATCAATTTATATTGATATTTTTGGATGATATTTTGATATATTCCAAGAAAAAGAAGAGCATGATAAACATATAAGGACAATGCTTGATCTGTTAAGAGAAAACCAACTTTATGGTAACCTCTTGAAATGTGACCTTTATATCCCTGAGGTACAATATCTTGGGCATATAATTTTTGCTAACAAAATAGTAGTGAATCCAAAGAAAATAGAGGCCATTCTGAGTTGGCCATAGCATACCAATGTGTTTGAAGTATAAATTTTAATGGGCATCATAGGATACTATAGATGCTTTGTGAAACATTACTCCAAGATTGCCTACCCGATAACCAATCTTCAAAGGAACTGAAAAGAAATTAAATGGATATATAAGTGCAAGTCAAAATTTAAGTAACTAAAGCTGAAACTCACTACCATGCCCATTATGAAAATTCTAGACCCACAAGGAAATTCTTAGCATGTACAAATTCATCGTTAGAAGGATTAGGAAGAGTCCTATCCCAAGAGGAATCAGTGGTAGTGTATGAGTCAAGAAAAATCAAGAAACATGAAGTAAATTATGCTACACATGAATTGGAACTTGTAGCAGTAGTACATACCCTTAAGATGTGGTGACACTACCTATTAGGTAAACCATTTGAGCTTAGAATCGATCATCAAAGTTTGAAGTATATCTTCACTCAACTAATGTTGAATGCAATACAAAGATGATGGATTGAGTTTTTAGTAGAATAGGACTTTGGTATACAATATATCAAAGGTAAGGAGAAAAAATTTGCAGATGCCTTGAGAAGACAAAGAAATATAACTGTTATAACCCATAGCCATGTAGACTTGATGGATCAATTCAAACAGATGTAAACTTAGAATTGGTTTTGCAAAGATATTTAGAAAGAAATGGTAAGAATTTCTAAAGAAAATAAAAAATAATAGCATTAAAGAAGGAATATTATGTTTTAGACATAGGGTCATCATACCAGAAAACGGTGATTTAAGGAGGAAGATCATGCAGGAGGTGCATAGATCTCCTTAGCTCACCCTGAAGGGACAAAAATGAGAGAAAACATGAAAAATATATTTTATTGGATAGGGATGAAGAAAGATATAAATGAATTTGTCGCAGATGTATAGAGTATCAAAAGGTAAAGGTTGAACTCTGACATTCGATAGAATTTTTATACCCACATAATATATCTATTCAAAAATGGTAGGTAATATCCTTGGATTTTATTGTAGGACTGCCTAACAATAGATTCCAACACGATGCAATCCTTGTAGTAGTGGACAAGTTGACCAAGGTTGCACACATAATTGCCAAAAGTACCAAGGATGATGCAAATTTGCCAATAAAATCATTAGGCTTCATGGATTTCCTAAAATAATTATATCTGATAGAGATTCCAGATTCACATATGCATTTTGGCAAGCCCTACATTAGGTTATAGGTATGAAACTAAATATCAACTCTGTCTACCACCTAGAAATCGATGACCAAAATAAAAGGGTCAATCAGGTTTTTGGAGGAGATGCTTCACATGTATTACATGGATCAAAAATCTAAATGGAAAGAATTTCTACATTTGGTTGAATTTATCTATAACAATGGGTACCGCACTTCTTTGGGAATGGCTCCATTCAAAGCGTTGTATGGTAGAAGATGTCAAACACCCATCTCATAGAACAATCCAGAAGATCAGATTGCCATTAGACCATACGTGGTTCAAGAGATGGAGGAACAACTAAAATTAAGTAGATTGAGGTTAAAGGAAGCCTCTGATCATCAAAAGAGTTATGTTGATAGAAAACACATACCTAGATAATTCACTATGGGGGATAAAGTATTTCTAAGAGTAAAACCCAATTAGAGCACCATAAAATCAACTACATTGGATCCTAGATATGTTGGACCTTTTGAGATCACTAAGAAGATAAGTCCATTTGCCTACCACCTCTCTTTGCCACCCAACCTATCCAAGATCCATGATACTTTCCATGTATCCCTACTTAGGAAGTATGTAGTTGATCCTGACCATGTATGGAATTTGTCTAACTTGCAGATAAATGACCCTACAACAATTGAAGTACAATCAATAAAGATTTTGGAGTTCCATTCCAAACAAATGAGGAACCAAACTTTGGAACAATGTAAAGTCCAATGGGACTGGTACTCAAAAAAGAATGCTACTTGGAAAAAAGTAGCTGATATGCAAAAATATTTTCCATATAAATGAATAAATATAATTTTTGGTCTTAATGCAGGATATATGATGTAACACAAAGGATTATGTTTAGTCCAAGGGGGTAATATGTCATGACCCTCCCCCAAAAACATTTTTCATAAAATATATTTATGAATTTATATGCTATTATTAATGATATATTATATGGTTTTATGAAGTTTTGATGATTATTAGTGCGTTCACTAATGAACATATCTTTTTGCAGGAATAGACACCTTTGAAAGTGGCCAAAAAGCTGATTTAGCTTACCCTTGCTATTTGATGTGTCTTTTCTATACTTGCATGCTAAATGATATTAAATTAACACTTCTAACATGCTTAATGAAGGAACTATGTTAAGAAGGTTTAATATTTCTTCATTAAAATAAAAAGTGAAAATAAAAAAGAAAAATAAATAAATTAAGTGCTCAACTTTAGAATAATTGAAATAATGACATAGCTTTAGCTTCAAATTGGAAAATGAACCTAACTAAGAAAAGTCCGATAGTGGACAGTTGAGAGTTCATTATCTCAATCAGATTCTCGTTGAGTTTTTTTAAACCCTTAATGAAGAGGAAGTAAAAGGGTATTATAGCCATTGGAGGTTTGATTAGAGAACGTGTGAAACAATGACTTTTTGGACATTCATTTTGGAAAAAAGAAGAAGCAACCAAGGATCTATACGCCAGTGAGCATTTATATATTCTCTAGAATACAATTCTTCTAACAAATAAGGTACTCCTCTCTGTAAATATGTTGAATATGGTGTTTCAATTCTGCAACCTATGGATTTTATTTTAGTCATCTAAATAAAGGTTGCTTGATTAGAGTAAGCTTTGAGATACCTCCATTACCAGGATAACTTTATCATTTTAGAATACTAGGATTTGTTGTTATGAACGATCATGAGAGAGAATGTAGGGCTTGAGTTTGCCCACTGCCATGGCTGGACATATCATTGTGCAAATTCTATCAATCACCTTATATTTGTGAATGTTGTCCTCATAGCTTTGTAAACCAAGGATGTAACAATGATGTTTGTTATTCCCATCATGTAGCAAGATGTTTGACTAGAAATGTAATTTATAGCTGGACATGTTTTTCAAGGAAGGAGTCCATGACCTGGTTTGGTTTGAAAATATACCCCTTTGGTGGATCTTACCTTTGGAACCCATAGGGTTGAGCTAGGTGTGTAGCTTATTCGGGATTCTTGTGCGCTTTGAAAATATAGCACTCGTTGTATGATGCATTGTCTGCCTCACACAAAGACAGAGAAAATAAATTAAACCAAAAACCTTATGTTTACATAAATTTATCTTGTGGAGTAGAGGCCAGTAAGTGGCACCTAGGTATAACCTTCGTGTCTAATGCATAGCACTTTTTGGAGTGTAGATGTTGAATAAAACCTAAAGGAAAAAAGAGGGTTTTAAATTCTAATCCCACACTTAGGGTGGGGGAGGCACTTGAGCATCTAAGTACCCTTTAACTCAAAATTACAGTTGACTACCTATGTCGGTAGTCATAGTGCCTTTGCCAGGGCACTAACTTAGCCCTACTAGAGTCATGTGGTAGGAACAACAAATGAGAAGTGGGTTTGTAGATGGTTTGGTGAGTTTTGTTTATGATCATTAAATTGAATATGGCTGCCTTGGAAGTAGATAACCTTTTGAAACAAACAACTAAGGAATATGTGTTAAGAATATTAAAGTTGCTATGATAGAATGAAAAAGGGGAAAAGGAAAATATCTAACATTAAATTAGTAGTCAATGTTTTATGGGCTAGGAAGAATTAATGTAGGGAATCAAAGGATAACTCCTTAGGGTAAGATGAAGGAGTATTCATCATTTGAACAAGAAACTAAGGGTTATAAAGAAATAACCCTTGGATTAAGCATATTAAAGATAATTTAAACTATTAAAGAAGAACAATCTCTTATGGATTTGATAATATTTAGATTAAAAGATATACCATATGAGTAAGACATGATATGGAACTTTAATTAAGGTTGATGTGGTAGAACAAATAAAATGAACCTAAAGATGATTTCTTCTTTATTAGAATTAGCTTTTGAAATTTTATTCATTAGATGGCTTAAAGATCTTGTTAAATCTTTATTAAAGAATAAAGGTATATTTTTTGGGAAGTCAATTAAAAAGAAATAAAAAGGGGTTTTCTTTTAGTCTTGATAGGTTTAGATATTTAAATATGCTTCTTCCTTTAGAAATATTATGTTATGGACTTTGGGAAAGTATAACGATATTTTGTAGATTTTTCTAAAGATCTAATTCAGTATTTGATTATGTTAAGATTGGTTTAATTTATTATATAGAATCCTAACTATGCTCAAGTTTAATTAAATGACCACTTATGCTAAACTTAGTATTATCTTTGAAATGAGATAATAAGGGATTGGGCATGGGGCCCAATAAAAGTAAAGGAACTTATGGGGGTTCCACTAACAAAAAAATGTATAAATATCATTTGTAAGAAGTTTGCTCAGGGAATGGACTCTTGGATATTAGTAGATTAAAGAATGAATGAGGTTTAATGTATGGGATCTATGGGTCCCCTTGCTATTGCAAAGGAAAGAATTTATAAATGATTGTAATAGAAGGGCATAAGAATTAAGAAGAATCATATGCAATAGATTGTCACTATGGACAAAGGAATATTGTAAAATTATTTATAGATTGATTATTATATTGGCAATGAAAATAAAATGGACATTTTAAGATTGGGTTTTTCCTGAAAGGGTTTCCCAAGATATATGATGAGTCTTTTTGTATCTTTTGTAGCACTATTATGGAAATATTTTTAGTGTTTAATAATCTATTACTTTGCATTATGAATGGAAAATAAATAGATTTGCATTTTATGCTCTGATGGAAAGTAACATCGATGAATTTTTAGTGTTTATTTATTTCCTACAAGAGAGTTTGGATTATGAAATTGTGATTCTTAAATTAACTAGATAAGAAGGATAAAGTTAAATATTAGTTTTCTTGGGGGTATGGGATATTTCCTTGAAAAGGGTTATGTTGATAGAACTCCAACTAGTTAAAGACCCCTAAGATTAGGATTGGAAATAAGGGAGAAAAAGACAATCCCTTAGGGTTACAATGGGTTCTTTAGCAATGGATCACTAATGTATGCTCCAAAAGACAGTGAGCCTAGGATCCTATTGTAACTAAATTCATGTGATAGATTCTCCAAAAGTGAGATACCCATGTGAAAAGAAAAATTTACTTGGTGTGGTAGTCCTTGGAAACCTTGAATGAAAGATGGTGGCCAAAGAAAATGGGATTCCACATAAGTGACAGTAACCTCCATTAAATTATCCGAAACATAATTTAATCATGTATAGTAGTTTTTATACTAAATAAAGTGTGTATAAAACTACAAGAATTTTGCGCCTAAGTTACTAGTTAAGGAATGATTGATACTAGTTAGGGATATGACATCCCTTTTCTCAAAAGAGTGAGAAGGGGTTAACCCTTGTGTTGTGGTCAAAATGTCCTTCAAAATAAAGAAACGAAATGGGATGACCACTCAAAGGTGTCCTTTAAGTTGTATGGGTAGTGTACAAGGTAAACCCCAAAAAATTATATGGGATAATTGGCCACTCATATCCACCTAGGGGATGCTGCAACATCTAAAACTTGAAATGTGGGTAAAAGCTTACGTGGAATTTATCTGGATTGTCTTGGTTAGTAGTTGGACTTAAAAAAAATATATATGGGTTAGATTTTAGGGTTGTTACACTTGGTGATAAAAATTTTTTGGAGGTGATCGCAAAAGGCATAATGGACATAAATACAAAGGAAGGTAAAAAGAAAATTCATGATTTGTTTACACTTATAATCTTAAGTATAATTTATTGAGTATTGGGTAGCTTTGTAAAACATTTATAAAATAGTTTTTGATGATAAACAATTTATCATATATGATAAGAATTATGGAAACAAAGTTTTCACTTTTTTTCCCGTGTCAAGCGATAAAATGTTTCCTTTGAAGTTTGGAGGTAGTGATAGCAACTTGTCAAATATTTATATTTAATATAAGAGTTGGTTGTGGCATTTGAGGTTGGACACTTAAACTTTCAAAGCTTGAAGTTGACTTTTTAAGAGCTGGTTTTTGGTTTACCCAAATTTTAAGATCACAAAGAAGTTTGTGATGGTCATGCCAAAGGCAAGCATGCTAGATAAAGGTTTCCAAAAGAAAAAAATGTGGGGCCCAAAATTCACTCTGATTAGTTATTTCTAACATTTATGGTCTAATGCAAACCAAAATCTTGGATAAGTCATCTTATTTTATTACTTTTATTGATGATTTTTCTAGAAAGTATTTGGTATATTTTTTGAAGAGTAGAGATGAGGCTTTATATGTTTTCAAGTATTATATCCTTTGTAGAAAATGAAAGTGGGTATAGAATCAAGTGTTTAAGTACTAATCATTGTGGTGAGTATTATTCACATAACTGTGTGATAAGAATAGAATCAAGAGGCAACTCACAACTGCCTACACTCAAAAAAATGGGGTGGCTAAGAGAAAGAGCTAGACTATGGTTGAGATGGCAAGAAGTATGCTTCAAATCAAGGGGTTGAGCAAACTTGTTTTGTCTAATGTAGTTGGTATAACAATATATATTTCTAATAGGAGTCCCACAAGTGTTCTTGACAAGATGACTCCTTATAAAGCATGGTATGAGAAGAAACAAAAGTTAATAATTTATTTATTTTTGGTTGTTTAGCCTATGTTCATTTTTTTGACGAGAAAAGGAAGAAACCTTATTCAAAAAGTGAGGCTTACATTTTTGTTGAAAATTATGAAAATAGAAAATATTATAGGCTCTATAATCTAAAGATTAACAAAGTGGTGATCTCTAGAGATGTGATTTTTGATGAAGGGGGAGTATATGGTCATCAAAGAGGCCATAATAAGACCATAAATTTAGGTAATGGTGGTGTTGGTGGTGAAAAACCCACTAGTATGGCTACTTTATTAAGTCCTCCAAGCAATCCTTCAAGTAGTTCTTCAAATAATCCTAAGGAAACTTCACCAAGTTCTTTAAGTAATATATCACCTATTATTGATATTTTGAAGATTAAGAAGGGGAAAAGAACTCTTCAAGATCATCCACCAACTCAAATTATTGATAGCAAATTTGAAAGGAGATCTACAAGAGGCCAAAATCAAGAAGCTTATCAAATTATTTCAAGATTGGAAAGGTTGCACATATATGGATATGATGATGAAGACCCTAAAGGTGAGTTGGTTAATCATGATTTGATATCTCAAGTTGAGTTTGAACCTTCTTGTTTTACATATGCTTGTACTAATTATGTGTGGATGCAAGAAATGCAAAAAGAGATCAATTCCAATTAAAAGAATGATACTTGGAAGCTTGTGAAACTTCCCAGTGGTAAGAAATGTGTGGGTTCTGAGTGGGTTTACAAGACCAAGTATAATAGTGATGGCAGTATTGAAAGATATAATACTAGATTTGTTACTAAAGGATTCACACAAAGATATGGAATTGATTGTGAAGAAAATTTTGCACCTATAGCAAGACAAGAAACAATCAGAATGGTTATTATTTTGGCAACCCAAAGGATATGGAGTATGCAACACTTGGATGTGAAAAGTGCTTTCTTGAATGATTGCTTAGGAGAAGAAGTGTATGTACAATAGTCATAAGGTTTTGAGGTTAAAGGAAAATAAGACCATGTATACAAGTTGAAGAATACCTTATACGGACTCAAATAAGCATCAAGGGTATGGTATGCTTGGATAGATGAATACTTATAACAAAGTGTCTTCAAAGGGATCAAGAGTGAGCCTCAATAAAGAAGGTAATGATATTCTTTTTGTATGTTTGTATGTAGATGATTTGATTTACATATGTAATAATTAAAAATAAAAGGTGAATTTAAAAATTCTATTATGAATGAGTTTGAAATAAAATATTTGGGGTTGATGCATTACTTCCTTGGAATGGAGGTTCATCATGATACTGCTAATGCCTAGATTCGATATATTACATTATGAAATGATGGCTATTTAATTACAATGATTGCCAAAATATGGCTTAACCAAATATAATAATTCTACAACTACCCTTGACATCTAGTGGACCTTATGTACCATGTGTTAAATAGTTTCACTCAACTTCCATTCACATTATTTATGATGTAATAATTCTTAGATCTAGCTTTGGCTCTTGGCTTCTAACTTGAAGGAAAATATTTTCTAGGGTGATGTTGGATTCTATATACTTGAAAGAGGAAATTCCGTCCTCTTAATATGGAATTTATACTATAATAATTAGGAGTGTTAGGCTCCATCAATCATTCACTCTAAAAACACACATTAAAATATCTAATACTTAAATATTTAATACAAGATTTTGTGACTCCTCAAATATCTTTATGTGGAGGATTTCGTCATGTGCTACCATGTATTTTGTGTCGACTATTGAATTACTTGGTCACTAATTTTTGTCTTGAATATTTGTTGTGGTGAGATCAATCACCTTTCACTTATTATTCTTTGTCCTGGTTTTGTTCATTTGAATAAGATGTTGTTTGTGGAAAATAATGTATTCAAGATTTCTTTAGTTGGTGGTGTTGTATGCTTTTGAAGGACATGGTTGAATATTAAGTGCCTAATGTATAATTATTGGTCTTTCTGATTGGACTCTTATTCATATTCTTTTATGGATGAGGAGGAATCACATTTAGAATGGATTTTCTCAACTTTGAGTTGCTTCATCTTAGGTGCTTGATTCTGCTTCATTTAAAATTGTAAAGTGGCTTGGAGCAATCAATTAAACTTTTGAATGTATTATTTCATGGGGACATTCTTTCTATATAACTGGAATAGTTGGGATGCAATGATTCATATGTTTTGTTGTTTTTGAATCATACCAGACATGATTGTGTTGACGTAGCTATGCATGTGCAATAAATACATGCCCCTCTTCTTCTACGTGATCTTTTCTTCTCCTCTAATTTGGTTCTCTTTGACCACATTATTTTGTTAAACATTTTTCCAAATTAGATTTATCTTATTTGATGATGACTTAATTTTCTATTGATGCATATCTTGAGAAAAATACCCATTTTTGAAGGGATTATACCAACATTTCATCGTTATGTGGCCATTCTTACCACAAAGTTCACACATCTTTTATGTATGACAATAAATTTTCTATTGTTGATATCTAGGTGTGTGAGAATTATTTCTCTATTTTTGGAACCATTGTTGAGAGCTTGTGCCTCTTTTGAATGATTTCTTCCCATTTTGATTTGTAAGAGCTTTGTTCTTTTTCTTTATTGTATGTGAGGCCTCTACTTTTTGAAGTACGTTTACCAACTTTTCAAATGTTGGTGTTTGCTCAATAATACTTAAAACTATCACAAATACATTATATTTTGAAGGGAGAGATCTTAAAATAATTTGAACAAAGATCTTGTCATATACATTTTCTCCTAAGGCTTGTAGTGATGCTCATTGTTCTACAACTCTCCTCAAGAAAGATTCAAGTTTTTCTTCATTCTTCATTTTCAAGCAATGAGGTTGCCTTTGGATAAATAGGATTTGATTTTGGTTGATTGCCTTAAATATTGTCCAAAGTTTCCCCATGCATTTTTAGCTATGGTAGAATCATGAATGTATAGTTGTACTTCATTAGCTACTCCAAACATGATGATCAATCATGTTTTTCTATCTACCTTATCAAATTTTATTTAATATTTATCTTCTACATCAAGATAGGTAATGTACCCATCTACAACTTTTTGTACTTCTTCAAACTCAAGTTGAGTTCTAATTTTGGTCTTTTAGGAAACATAATTATTATCTCATAATAGTTGAGAATCATGCAACATGAACCTCGGTGCACCACTAGCCTTATCAAATTTTTTAAAACTTGAAAATTTTACTTCCACTAGATCGACCTTAAAAAATTATTTCCAATGAGTATATACAAGTCTATACTTATGATTCAACCGATGCCTTGAATTATGAGAAAATTAGTGCCTCACCAAGCAAAAATATAGGTAGAGAGAATATTATTCCTTTATATAATCTCTTTTAGAATATCCTAGTTCTTTAAAAATAATATGCTTCTTCTCCATTTTACCTTCATTAAATAAAATGAAATACCTTGTTACTATAGGCTATAATAAGCCTATCCACAATTTGTATGGGATAAATAAATAAGTCATTAGATGGATCAAATCTTCTTGTTGATGAACAAAAGGTGTCCTTTTATTTTTTGTGGAACTTTGGTTATTTGCTTTTGACTACAACATATTTCCTAAAACATTATTTTGTCAAGCATGCAATATTCATTTTAAATTTCATTGAATATGGAAATGCAATTTGATATTTTAGACATTTTTAAAAGCATCTTTGTAGTAAAATTTGTACAACGTTCTCCTAGTGAATTATCAATGTATCCTTAGATCACCAGAGATTATTATTGGTGCATACCACATTTTTTTCTTCATATAATGCATGGGATTATGAGCATCTCACATTCTTGAAAACTATTATTTTATCTAGTATTTCAATCACTATGTTTTGCAACTTTTGGATTCAACTTTCTTAAACATCATTCATAATTATGTTTTGATATTCTTATAAGAACGTCTTATAATTTTGATTCTCTTGAGTTCAAAATCTTGTTCAAGAGCAATGACTTGATGTTCTTTCATGATAGATTCAATGTTTAAATTTCCTTATTTAATAAATGTGTTGGCACCATTTTAGCTTGTCATCTAGGTTTGTTGACATTTTCTCCAAGTTATCTTTTAATTGATTGACTATCATTTATATTGAGGTCTAATTCAAGCCCTCTTAACTATGTGATTCGTGTCCCATGGAAATAATTTTGCTATTTTTGAGTACAAAAACTTAGCAGGTGTCTTTGCATGACTTGGGGACATGATTCATCTAGATGTGCTCATTCTGCATCGATCTAGCATTTAACCTCAAGTACATCTTGCTTGAAATGCTTTTAACGTCTTGCTTGACTAGTTGAAAAATCTAAAATAATATTAGAGCCTATTGATTTCTTGATCTATAAAAATATTCAAATGTGTTATATTTTATAATTTGTTAAAACACAGATTGCCCAACAAGTTTCTTGATGTTGGAAATAAACTATTTCTAGTTAATAAAACTATTAATTTGTTTTTGTGTACCTTATTGGTTTGACCCTATGTGCATCTTGTTGGTTTGTGCACATATGTACCTTGTTGGTTTGTGTTTGTGTGCACCTCATGGGTGATTAGTTTTTTCTCTCTTAATTTGGAATAAAAAAAGGAATGTGTAAACCTTTTTGAGGAATGTGTTGAGGGCTCTCTCGATGGTTTTGATTTATAGTCTTGGTGTCTCTCTTTAGCTTTCCAATATTTAGTCTTGATGCCTTAATCACTTTTTTGTGCTTGCCAATGTTCAAATTTGATGCTTGATCGCCTTCAATTTGTGTTTGCAAATTTGTATGACATAAAGAGTTGCCTTTAGCTAATCCTTAGCAATATTTATTATCCTAAGATAACTAATTCTTCTGATATGGTCCTTGGTAGTACTATTTTATCTTAAGATATTTCTTAGTAGGGGTTAGGTCTTTAGACAAGGTTCTTTACCTTAAGACCAATAGAATGTTGGTCCTTGACACAATTGTTTATCGTGGGACTATTTTCTTCAATAGAGAGCTCTTTGGGGTTTCTTTGTGTAGAGTTTTGAGGAAGATATTTGTTCTCTTTCTCAATAAGGTATCAATACTTTCTCTAATACCCTTAATACTACTAATTATTAGATGATTTGATATATTGCATTATGAAATGATGGATATTTAAATACAATAAATATCCAAATATGGCATAACCGACTATAATAAATATTGTAACTACTAATTAGGGCAACAACAAATAACAAGGTCATTGTGGGGGTCCCATGGTTAGTTTAACGAGCCTATATCTCATTTTCTAAGCGACGTCCTCCAATGGTCATGAAGTTATTGATCAAGCTAGCCACATTGCACCACGTATCAATTATAAAGTTTTTGCATCTTGTTAATCAAATTGGCCACATTGTGACATGGGTATCATAGAATACTAGCATGTTTCGGTATGTTTAGAATCTCCCTCGATGATCAATGTTGTCTCCAATAGCTAGCACCATTCCACATCCCTATTTTGATTGCCATGATCACTACAATGCCATCTACTATAGGTAGACTATGTTTTGTTCACATGGTAGATAACAGTCTCGATATCAGTGATCACATTTCTCCCCAAGACTTTGCACCATATCTAAAAATTAGCTACGTTGTTGAGTGGAATCATGTCTATGCATAATTAAAAAATGAAGTATGGATGCCATGTTGACCATGCTAACGATGTTGTGGTCAAGAGGTATGAAAACTTAAGTCAATGATACCTATCGATATTTTTAGGGCTGTGATATGCAAAAAATAGAAGAAGCAATTGGGCATTTCATCATTTTTTTCTCTTTCATTGCAATGCCTAGGGTTTCCCACCATTCCACTAGTTGATGGTGTGGAAAAGCATAAAGTTTCTATAAATGATAGAAAGTTGGTGAGGCTACACCTCCACCCAATATTAAACTATTGACTAGTTTAGGAGGCAATGACTTGGTCGAATAAGCCTCCTTGGGCTTCTATGTGTCCACCACATTTTTGTTGGAATATCTCCATCACATATATTTCATACAACCATGATGTAAACTTGGTAAATATTAAAAATTTTGAGCCATTAGTATGGAGCCTAACATTCATCACGGATGAAGAGGGGGAAGAACATTAAAGCTCCTTTCTAGGGCTCATGGCCCTTATGTTAGGCCATTTTTTATGAGGGCAATTTGTTTCTCTTGAGTAGAGTCTTTGATAATTATATGCTCATTGTGATTGAGTAGTGCTTCTAGATGATTGTATTCTCATTGTGATCGAACAATGCTTCAAGATGATTGTATGCTCTCTATTATTGAGTAGAACTTTCCACAAGGGTCTCTCTCTTCTTCATCATGTTTGAGGATTGCATTTTTGGACACTTGCACTTGATCTATCCCAATTTATTATAAACACATTGGAGTCCAATGCTTCTTAAGTATGGAGGAATGATAAGTATTAGCCTAATGCTTCTTAATTTTGGGCTACTATTAATAAATCTTCCCAAAAAAGCACTTCATGGTTGATTTGGAAGATTACACAATATTACATATTTTGTATTGCTGGCATTTCAAATGCTTATAAAAAAATTATAATTTAATAAAGTTACCAATTGGATTTGAATCTCTTTCAACTACCCTTGAATTCTAGTGGAATTTATGTACCATGTGTCGAGTAGTTTCAATCAACTTACATTCACATTATCTATGATGTAATAATTCTTAACACATCAACATGAAGATGACATTTTTATTTGTCAAATAAAGTATCCTAAAGATATGTTGAAGTTTTGTATAGACAAATGTAAACATTTTCCCACTCCAATTGCTCATGAATTAGTTTTGTGCAAGTGATGGAGCTAAAAAAGTGAATGTGGTAGGTTATAGGAACCATGTGGGAAGTTTTATGTTTCTCAATAACATTAGATTAGACATTGCTTATATTTTTCCTCTTGTTTCAAGATATATGAATGAACCATCTCAAATTCATTTGAAGGTTTCCAACATAAACTTGAGGTATGTGAAAGGTACTCTTGATTTTAGAATTCATTATTATGCAGTTAAGAAGTTGGAGCTTGTTGGTTTTAGTGGTTTCGATCGGGATAACAACTTAATTGACCAAAAATCTACTTTTGGTAATTATTTTTCTCTTGATTCTATACTGATCACATGGAGCTTAAAGAAGCAAGGATTAATTTCTCTTTCCTCCATAGAATCTAATTATATTACAATCACTTTAGTTAGTGCACAAGTATTGTGGATTAGGAAGGTATTGAAGGAGATTGATGAGAAGTAATGTTATCCTACAATAATTTTTGTGATAATTTGGGTTCAATTCAATTGGAAAATAATCCCATCCATCATAATAGGTCTAAATAATTTGATTTGAAGTAGCATTTTATCAGGGATATGGTAAAAAAAGAGTAGAGTTGAAGTATTGTAGCACTCAAGAGCAACTTATTGATGTGTTCACAAAAGGAGTTTCCAAAGCTCAATTTATAAAGCTAAGATATAGCCTTGTGAGTCCCCTAAACATCAAGGGAGAGAATGTTGAAAAGCGATTATATTTTATCAGGTGATTAAATATTGTAATGGAAGAATATTTTTGTAATTATAGCTATACACATTCTCAATTAAGCTTGTAACTTTAGCTGTACATATTCTTCACTGCGTTTGTAATTGTTGTTGTTCATATTCTCATCTAAGGTTGTAATTACAACTATGCATATTCCCAGTTGAGCTTGTAACTCTAAATATACTTATTCCTAGCCAAGTTCATAATTGTAGTTGTAAATATTCCTAGTAAGTTTATAGCTACAATAATGTATATTCCTAGTTGAGCTTGTAATTGCAACTGTAAATATTCCTAGTTGAATTTGTAACTATAATTATGCATATTCTCATCTAAGTCTGTAACTACAACTATGCATATTCCTAGCATAGCTTGTAACTACAATTGTGCATTTTTCTAGGTGTGCTTGTAATTTTAGGGTGGAATTATTTTGTTGGTGTGTGTGTGTGTGTGTTGAGTGTAAAATAAAGTCAAAATGCTTTTGTTGTGTAATTTTTTGAGATGTGAAAAACTATGTGCAAATTTTGCTTTAAAATTTATGTGTTTTGTCGAGTAAAAGTGTTGCAATTTTCACAAAATTAAATTATAAAAATCAAATTTATAGATTTTAAAATGTTGAGTTAGCAATGCCATGTCATCATTTTTTTTTTTTTTATATTTAAATGAAAGAAATTTGAGAGATGATAAAAATTTGTGATTAAATCTTGGTTGTAATAAGTTGTCTAAAGATATTGTATACTATAATTGCAATCTTGTATTGGATAATAAAATTTCTAACCAATATTTCTACTATATGAGTTTTCCTACTGCATATATTATCCCATGTATATTGAAATATTGAAGGAATAACATTCCAAAGGCCATTTGGATTCATAGATGAAGCAAAATATTGCATTGGTTTAGACCATCTAGGAGTGCCACCCCTCTTTTCTAAAGGACATAGAACCGTATTGAAGTCTCACCTAAGAATACATAGATCATAATTATGTATCATCATTGTATTTAAAAATATGTTGTGGTTCTTCCAACATATTTCATGACGAGTAACTATAATTGGAGCATATATATTTACAACCCAACTATTGATTTTTTTTCTTTCTTGCAAAATATACCAACAACTTGATTTCTTTTTGCTTTTAACACATGTCCATCCTTTTTCTATCACATATTCTCACAATACCTCTAAAAGGTCTTATAGAACCAAATAATACCCTATAATCCAAATCTTTTTGAATCCTTATATTCCTCATAGTTTAGTTTTTTTCTTGTTTTAAAATAGCCGTAGGACTATATAAACTCATTAATTCCTTAATAACTCTTTTTTTCATGCATCATATTCATATATTTTATATTCCACTATATTGTTTTCATCGTCAATTTTTATTTTTATTTATAGGCTTGGCCACATTTCTTGATAACACGTGATATTTGTTTTTGGTCTTCCAAATCAATATCCCTTTAAATTTACTTTTCTTTTTTTTCGTTGCTTTGAAGGTCTTCCTCTCCTTTTTCCATTCCCACTAACACTTTTATCTTCATAAATATCTTATATTTTTCCACATTATTCATAATCTAAATCTTCTAAAGGTTTATGTTATTTAGGAGAATCCAACGTGCAAGGAATAGCCTCATAAATACTTTCTTCTTCATGTTGCCTAAAAAACCCAACATGCAAGAATGATTCTCCATAGTTATTTCTTTCTTATACTACCTTGGAAACCCTAAATTTTCATAGATACCCTAAATTTGCCTACCCATCTTTTTTACACTTTTAATTCCTTCAAAATTAGAACTTGTACATTGTATTTTCTCACCTATTGTGTCCTTTATTTCTTTTGATGGTTGATCTAAGTAAAAAATAATGAACTTCACTATCTAACGATACAAGAAGGGTTTTCTTTGCCGCTTTGTTTAGAGTTTAAAATCCTTGAGATGAACTATAAATCCTATTATTGTATGATTTCCTAACTTTATATTAAAGTTTGAGTTATAACCAAAATATATTGTTTTTTTCTCCATCAATTTCATTTTGTAAATTTTTACCATGTGTTTAATCTCATAATATTTGTGACCTCAAAACATATTGTTTTCATAATCCACTTATTGGTCCCATTTACTTCATTCAAAATCAATCCTAAGTAGTAAAGGTCTTAAAATTCTTATGGCAACACATATCTAGGTGAGTACAACATGCCTTTGATCCTTAGTAGTTGGTCCTTCCTATATGAATGCCTCTTGAGTACTGATAATATTATTAAATACCTTCTTATTGATAAGCTTATATATAAGTCCAAAAAGCCTAATCCACATTGAAATTCTTTTAATAGTTTTTGTTTTTATAGAAAAATTCTCATTACATGGTCTTAAACCTAATGCACCTATCCCCCTAAACCATGGGTAATCACCCGTTAGTTATCCTTTATTTTCAAACTAGAGAATATGACAAGGAAAAATTATTTCAAAAAAGATGTGAAGTAATTGGAATTCAATTCCCACTTCCACTTGATCTGATTTAGAATCTTCAGAATGGCTAGCCAAAATTAATAGACATTATATTTTAAGAACTATTATGCCATACTTGATCATCTCTTCCTTGATAATAACATATGGTATGACATATATTATTGATATAATATTTGCCATAGATTCACTTATCCTCTTGTCCCTAACCAAGACATTCACACTTCCAACTAAGACATCCTTACTTGTTGTTAAGATTTTTTAAAATGACTTTTCTGCCATGCTACCTAGATATTTCTCATAAAAACATTTTAGCTTTTCAATTTTATAAAAGATATAAGATAATAAAAGTGATGCTTGTTCCTTGCTTACACTCTTAACATTTGCTTGTTTTATCCCCTAATGGCTAGGTGGATTGGTAATTTCTTGTATGGCTAGGCACATTGTCATGACCCTCCCTAGTTGAATTTATGGCACAAAGGAACAATGTATTAACCTATGGTGTGGTGATACTTAGTTTGAACAATTGTACCAACTATATGATGTTTAGTTGATTTGTGAAGGGCATGTTATTGCTAATATATTGCCAAGTGTGCAGGATCTGGTATACTCATGGGTGGATAATGTAGAAGCATCCACCAGAAATGAGGGTGCCTAAGATCAAGGGAAATGATGATTAAAGTACTCAGAGGTAACATGGATATATACCTTCATATAGGCATTCATTGTCGAAAGGGATAATCGTCGATGGATGATCACCTTGAGGCTTAGTTGATAGCCTAGTAGCTATCGTAAAATATATGGTTGAGATAGGTGATAGGGTCGATGGAAATATTCCCTTTGTTGCTTTATAATTTTGTTTTCTCTTTTTTGCATAGTGGTTGGAGTACCATAATGTTGGAACTGCTATAGAAAAACAACTACCAAATATATACAGATGCATAAAACTAATTGTTTTGTTAAAGAAAAGACAGAGCATCATTTTCATAGAGAAAAGCATATTAAATTTGAATGTTAAATAAAGATTCATTCAAAAGGATCAATGAAGTTTGATTAAATAATTGATTTAATTAAGCTCATTAGTAAACCTCATTTTATTTAATAGATGAGAGATTTTTTTTAGTTAATTAAAGGTATTCATTTTAATGCTAATAGAGAAGTCATTGAAAGACTTTAATTAATTAAAAAAATAAAAAATATATATATCCTTTCAAGAAATAAGATGTCTTTTATTTTAATGAAAAAAATAATTATGAAATTGTATAAATAAAATAGGTATCTTAATGGTGATAATTATCAATAAAGGATATATATTTACAATAAAGGAGATATGTTAAAAGAATACCATCCTTATAAAATATAAAAAGGGATAATATAAAATATGTAAATATCTTGTTCACTTATAACTCATAAGTTATGAAATAATCTAGGGTGGCTGATAGGCTTTCAAATATGGAAACCATCAGATGAAGGGTCTTGCCACTAGAGAAAGGGACGAAGAATGAAAGGGAAGGAGTCTCGAGGAGAGGGCTACAGGTTTGAGACGAGCCACCTGGAGGAGAAGAAGCTCGTATGGTGTGAGAAGGAGAAATAAAAGAGGAAATAACAAAGAGAATATGAAGGAGGATGAAGGAGCGGAGGGAGAGAACACAGACCAAGGACAGGAAAGACGAGGAACACACTGTGAGTGAAGGAGAAGTGACCTAGACTCCACTGATCCCCATTTCACAATAGCATTGAGGTTGGCGTATTAGAATTTAATTTGCCTTTTTTTTAGTGCATGCTTTGTATGGTGAAAATTGGTGTTTTAGAAACCATAAATTGCTTGGTTGAAAGCTCTACGTTTCTTCTTTGTTGATGTTTTTGGAAACCATAAATTGCTTGGTTGAAAGCTCTACGTTTCTGCTCTATTGATGTTTTTTAGAAACCATAAATTGCTTGGTTTAAAGCTCTACGTTTTTGCTCTATTGATGTTTTTTAGAAACCATAAATTTCTTAGTTGAAAGCTCTGCGTTTTTGCTCTATTGATGTTTTTTAGAAACCATAAATTGCTTGGTTGAAAGCTCTACATTTTTTCTTTGTTGATGTTTTTTTAGAAACCATAAATTGCTTGGTTGAAAGCTCTACATTTTTGCCCTGTTGATGTTTTTTAGAAACCATAAATTGTTTGTTTTTTTTTATTTGTGGAAAACATCCCAAAAGGGATGCCACTTTTGGGTAAGACCCAAGGAGGCAGGGGGATCCATTCCACCAAAAACTCCCAGGACTCGGACTTGGCCTACCACCTTTGACATACTCAAGGAGCAAACAAACACACAAAACTAATTTAAAAATAAGTAAAACCAACAAAAATAATAAAATAAAATAAAAAACATGCTCCTTGAGTGTGTCAAAAAAAAAGCACAACCAAACACACACAATAAGATAAAAGAAACCACAACATGAACCACATAGAAAAACACAAGAACCACATAAAAAAACACAAACAAGATAAAAACAACATAACACTACAAAGACATAACCCAAAAAAAACATGAAAAATAAACACAACAAAAACCTAAAAAATTAAAAAAAATAAAATAAAAAACAACCAACAGCATACAATAAACAAAAACAAAAAACATAGAAAACACTCACACATAAAAACATGAATTAACATAAACAAAGAGAAACACAAGAACACAAATGAAAAAAACACAAGAACAATAACAAAAACATAAAAAAACACAAAAAAAAAACACAAGAACAACAAAAAACAACACAAAGAACATAAAAAAACAAAATAACACACCCACCTTAAAAACTAAACAAAAAAAGAAAAAAGAAAAAAAATTGAACATAACAATGACCTATCTAGACCAGAATATTATTAAGGCAAGAATCAACAGAGGAAACAAAAGAAATAATAGTTTGAGTTAGGGAACTAAAAAAACCTGAATGAACCAAAGAGAAGCAAAAAAAAAGCAAGAAGAAACTAGGTACCTTAAGAACTTGAGTTATCCAAAGAAATGATAGAAAGAAGAGCTTCCCTAATTTGCGAAGCCCACCATCTAGGAGGGTGGCCATAACAAGTAAGATCACCTTTGTCCAAAACCCAATTAGCTAAAGCATCAACACTCTTGTTATGATCTCTGACCACATGATTGTAATCAACTTTCAAAAATCCCATCTAAATTAATTGAATCTTCTCAATAATTATTTTTATTCTCCAATCAACCTTATGATTCTTAGGAGTCTTCAAGAGATTAATCATAAATTGAGAGTCATACTCAACTAACACCCTTTCCCATCCAACCTTAGTAGCCTCCTAAAGGCCTCTGAGGATACCATACCCCTCAGCAAGGTTATTAGAAAGAATACCCAAATTCTCAACAAAAGTAAAAACCAAGGAGCCATCTAAAAGTCTACCAATTCCTCCCACACTAGCTTTTCCAAGGTTCCCTCTAGAGGCTCCATCAGTATTGAATTTTACAAAATCCTTAGGAGGAAGTTGCCAATTTCTTGTCCTATCCATCTTACTAATACTCACATTTCCTTTAAGTTGGTTGCCCTTAGAAGATTTAATCTTCAATATTTGCATCACTTGATCCCATATTTGGTGGGAGTTTTGGGGGTGATTAAGGAGTTGATGGACTGATTCAACTAAGTTGGCAATGGTATTTTGCCAAATATAGTGAATATCCTTCCTATCTTGATTAAAAATTTGGTTGTTCCTTTAATTCCAAATATTCCAAAGAAGAATGGTAGAACCCATCCAAACTAACTGCCTACTAAAATGATCAACACCCTCTTGATTAGGCCAATCCCTCCAAATTTGTTCAAAAGTAAAAAAAATGGACCACTGTAAGCAAAGTAAAGTGGCCATTCTCCTCCATAGCTTAGAGGCTAAAGCACACTCAATAAAAAAATGGTTGAGATTTTCTACATTCTCTTCACACATTTCACATCTAAAAGGGCCATGAAAACCACACTTCATAAGTTGCTTACCAGTAAACACCCTACGAAGCAATAAAAGCTAATTAAAGAACCTCACATTAGGCCAGAGATTTTGAGCCCACAATTGAGAAGATGTCATAATAATGGTTGGGATTATTATGGCATAAGGTCAAATAACCTTGAGCAACTGAATACTCACCCTTTGTAGTGTTGTTCCATCCAAAACAATCTTTTTCATGGGACCAAGAGAGAGATATCATATGAAAGATGCCTTGGATATCTTGTCTTCGCATTTCTGGGATTTGAATAGGCCAGTCCTCAATAGGGATCCAATATCTACCAACCTTTGAATTACCAGTATGGTACCGACAGCAATTAGCCAACTTTATCAAGTTAGCTCGGTGAAGCTCCTCCATCCAAGGCCTCCAATCGAGAAACTGAGTTATCAAAGGCTTGTGACCATCCCAAGAATCTGTCCAAAAATTTACCTGTTGACCATTATGAATGATCCAAAATAAATTTTTCTTTATAAAATCCTCACCAGTCTTAAGAACTACTAAAATGGGAGAACCTTTGGTAGGAAGTTGATAGCGAACAAGGTCTTCAGGACTTTTTTTCTCAACATATTTAGCATGGAGATTATTGGTCCAAAGAGCATTGGGGTTATGCAACATCCTCCAATATAATTTTGCAGCTAAAGCTTTGTTGTTATAATAGAAGACCGAAATCCTACCCCCTTCATTCTTAGGAAGACATAAAGAATCTCATTTCACCAAGGCCCATTTTCTTTTCTCCTTAGTACCACTCCAAAGGAAACTATGACTGACTTGATCCAATTCTCGAAGAACAGCCTTCAGGATATTCAAAACAGAAGAAACATAAATATGAATAGCTTGAAGGACTGATTTTACCAAGGTGATTCTACCCCCAGAAGAAAGCCACCTGTTGGTCCACTTTCCAATTTTCTTTTTGACTTTGTCCAACAACCAATTCCAATATTTATTTTTTTGCCTTTAAATATTTATGGGAATACCTAAATAAGTGATGGGAAGGGAGGTCTTCATATATCTTAATTTATCCAAGACCATGGATTCCTATCTAGCAGAGCAGTGAAAGAAAATAACTTTAGATTTATCTTCATTGACCAACTGTCCAATAGCCTTAGAAAAACAACTAATGATTTGCTTAATATTAGAAGCTTCCTTAACTTTAGCTTTACCTAAAAGAGTAGAGTCATTCACAAATTGAAGATGAGTGATAGGTCTAGATCCATGAGCAATGGTAAATCCCTCAAGGGTTTTGTTTTCCCTATTTTTGGTTATAGTCCTACCCAAGCATTCAACAAGAATGATGAATAAATAAGGGGATAGCGGGTCACCTTGCCTAATACCTCTGGAAGTTAGGAATGACTGAGAAGGCCTTCCATTGATAAGAACTAAGTAGGAAACTACCATAAATTGTTTGGTTGAAAGCTAAGCACCGGGTGTATGTTTGGGAGAGTGTCTGTCCAAGCTAACGTTGTGTGTGTGTGTTTGGGAGAGCGTCTATCCTAAGTTGGGTAGTGTTTATATTTTTAGAAAGCATCTGTCCAAGCTAACACTGTGTGTGTTTGGGAGAGCGTTTGTCCAATCTAAACGTTGTGGGTGTGTATTTGGGAGAGTGTTTGTCCAATCTAAGTACCAAGTGTGTATTTTGGAGAGTGTTTGTCCAAGGTAATGCTATGTGTGTGTTTGGGAGAGCGTCTATCCTAATTTGGGTGGTGTTTACATTTTAGAGAGCGTTTGTCCAAGATAAGCACTGTGTGTGTATGTTTGGGAGAGCGTCTTCTCAAGTTAAATGCTATGTATTTTAAGAGATGCCTGTGTAAGCTCAGGTGTTGTGCTTTTAGGGAACCGCCTGGGTATGCTTAGAGACTCTGTTAAGTGTTTCAAAATTGTGAGTTAGACTTCCACCGTGTACAGGGAATAAGGGACATTGTATTTGGGAGCGTCGTCTATGGAAACCATCGTGCTTTGGAAGAAGGGCATGTGATTAAATATGAAACCTTTGATTTTAATGATTGTTAAAGGGGATTTGATTAAATAGGAAACCTTTGATTTTAATGATTGTTAAAGGACATTTGATTAAATAGGAAACCTTTGATTTTAATGATTGTTAAAGGGCATTTGATTAAATAGGAAACCTTTGATTTTAATGATTGTTAAAGGGCATTTGATTAAATAGGAAACCTTTGATTTTAATGATTGTTAAAGGGCATTTGATTAAATAGGAAACCTTTGATTTTAATGATTGTTAAAGGGCATTTGATTAAATAGGAAACCTTTGATTTTAATGATTGTTAAAGGGCATTTGATTAAATAGAAAACCTTTGATTTTAATGATTGTTAAAGGGCATTTGATTAAATAGGAAACCTTTGATTTTAATGATTATTAAAGGGCATTTGATTAAATAGGAAACCTTTGATTTTAATTATTATTAAAGGGCATTTGATTAAATAGGAAAGATTTGATTTTAAGGATTATTAAAAGGCATTTTATTAAATAGGAAACCTTTGATTTTAATGACTATTAAAGGGCATTTGATTAAATAAGAAACCTTTGATTTTAATTATTATTAAAGGGCATTTGATTAAATAGGAAACCTTTGATTTTAATGATTATTAAAGGGCATTTGATTAAATAGGGAAACCTTTGATTTTAATGATTATCTTAGGGTTTTATTTTAAAAGGAAACCTTTGATTTTTGATGATTATTAAAGGGCATTTAATTAAATAGGAAACCTTTGATTTTAATGATTATTAAAGGGCATTTGATTAAATAGGAAACCTTTGATTTTAATGATATTTAAAGGGCATTTGATTAAATAGGAAACCTTTGATTTTTTTTTTTAAGCGAAAAACCCCTTGCGGGGCCGCCTTGGTCTAAGAGACCACGAATAGGGGGTTCTACACCGTCAAAGTCACCCGGGGTCGCACCCGACCCTACCCACACCAACATTATCAATTGGATTTTGGATACCCAATTCAGCTTTTTGGTAGGGTGGAGATTTGAACCTGGGACCTCCCTTGGAGGATTGCCCTCTCCTCTCCAACTCACCTACAACACCTAGGTAAAAACTAATTTATAGTGGAAAACACCCCTTTCGAGGTGCCACTTTCAACAGGTTGGGCATAGGAGGAATGGAGCCTTGTCGGCCTCTACCAACACATAGGACATTCCTAACTATACCATATATCTGCAGGATGGAAACAAGGAGAATGGAACCTGGGTCGGTCTCTACCAGCACCCAAGGCATTTACCACTGCACCACAACAAGCAGATACTAATTTATAGTGGAAAACACCCCTTTTGATGTGCCACTTTCAACAGGTTGGGCATAGGAGGAATGGAGCCTTGTCGGCCTCTACCAGCACATAGGACATTCCTAACTATACCATATATCTATAGGATGGAGACAAGGGGAATGGAACCTGGGTCCGCCTCTACCAGCACCTAGGGCATTTACCACTGCACCACAACAAGCAGATGAAAACCTTTGATTTTAATGATTATTAAAGGGCATTTGATTAAATAGGAAACCTTTGATTTTAATGATTATTAAAGGGTATTTGATTAAATAGGAAAACCTTTGATTTTAATGATTATATTAGGGTTTTAATTTAAAAGGAAACCTTTGATTTTTGATGATTCTCTTAGGGATTTTAAAATTAAAAGTGATGTGGATTTGTTCCTTAGATTGAAGTTATGGGACTTTGATTTAAGGAATGAATGAATTGTTTGTTTAAAGATTAAAAGGGATGTGATTTTAATGCTTTGAACAGTAAATGATTTAATTGGATTTTGTGAATGGAAAAAGATGTGGATTTATTCTTTAGATTGAAGTTATGGGGCTTTGATTTAGGGAATGAAAAGAAAAGGATTGTTTTAGAGATTAAAGGTATGGGACTTTATCGCTTTAAAGCATGAATGAATCTGATTAAGTTAGGCCTTGTTCTAAGTAGCACATGTTGGATGACTCTCTAAAGGAATTTGAGAGGTGAAGATAAAATTAAAGGATCTTTTATGATATCCATTATGCATTAGATGGTTGGAAACTTATTTAGATTTTGTATAGTTGCAATTTGGTAAAGTAAATGAGTAGATGCATTTAAAGGCATGCCTATCCTGAACCATGAGTACCCTGATCCCCTACTACCCTCAAAGAATCAATGGGAAGCAAGGAGAAGCAAGGAGTTCAATGGAAGCACGGTATAGATAATTGTATTTTATGTTGCTTTACTGTACTCAAATAGATTAGAATTATGGGGAGATATCCCCAATATAGATGCCTTAATATTCCTTAGAGTAAGAAGGAATTAAAGTGCAAATTTTGATGTAATAAATTTTCATTGGATTAAAGAAGGTATTTTTACTTTATGGTTGTAATTTTTTATGTTATGTAGATGATTATTTTTAAAGTTAATATTGCTTGTGTTCTAGATGCTTGGTGATTATTTTCTGGTAATGTGGTATCTAGTTGTATCATTGTTTGGATTGCTTGATGTTAGAAATCTAAGTGTAGAGTTATAGGGTGAACTCAAAGGTGACCTAAGGGAATTGAGAACTCCCTTAGGGTGAACATAGGAGACCTAAGGGAATTGAGACCCCATTAGGGAGATAAAGGACTAGGTTGTGGAGAGACTACATTTGAGTTAAGATAGCTCATCATGGAGACGAGATAGATAGCTTAACTCACAATACTCATAGCATGCCTACACATGAGGATTTGTGTATGGCATGGATATGCATGTATACCTTCGATGGATGGAGGGTGATAAGTCTGGCTGATCGATAATGATGGGAAAAATAGACTTATTATTAGTACCACATGATATGCTTAGATCGACGTACTTGTGTTAGGGTACCTCGTGAGATGTAGCTTTCAGAAAAACTTAGGATATCGAGACATTAGGAAAATAGTGGTTTGGTTAGGGGTTCATGAAGATTTCATGTACCTCTCCATAGTAAAAAAAAAAAACTTTTTCTATTTTTGTATTTTTTTGTTTGTTTATTTTTTGGGTCGTTACATTTGGTATCAGAGCTTTAGGTACGAGGGTATAGAGCTTCTATGTGTGCTAAGGGAAATCAGATGAATCCACTAAAGGCTTGCTTTAAGTAAAGGCTAAAGTTGGGATGATCTAATATACCCTATTTGATAGGATCCGACAAGATTTAACCCTAAGAGAGCAAGGATGTTAGGATAACTTAGTATGGGATTTGGTATCAATGACACACCCTAGCCTGGGATATTACCCTAGTTAGATTGGTTAATGCATATAGTAAGAGAAATCTGTAATATGGCTTGAAATAGAGTTACAACTTAAGATAAAATTGTAATCTAATCCTTTTCTTGGATGGAATCAGGTTGAGATGCCACCTAAGACTAGAATAGGGAGACCTATACCTAGAAAAACTCAATAAAGTGATATTGAAGAGGAAAACTATGAGGAGGAATCAGAAAACCCCAATAGAGAGGTAGAAGACCTCGTTGCTACGGTCGTTGCTATGCAAGATAAGATAAGATAGTTGTTAGAGATAGTTGCGAATCAGAATTCACAAGTTCATGGTTTAGAGACTGGTATAGAAAGTGGACTAACTGTAGAACAAGTACAAGCCAGAGCCTTAGCAGAAAAGGAAACAACTAGGGACATGAAAAACATTAGTATCTCTAAGTTTGATGGAGAGGGTGATGGTGATGCAATGGAAGCATGGCTGAGAGAAGAAGAGGTTCACTTTATGGTAAAAGGTTACTCATCAAGAACCCGAACACTTTGGGCTACAATTAACCTAGAAGGGATTGCTCTAGAGTGGTGGGAAACCCACTATGAGGAAACTAAGATTGAACTTATTAATACCCCATGGGAAGAATTTATAAATATCTTTAAGAAGAGATTCCTAACGGAGCATTTTTATGCCTTAAAATTTGAAGAATTTGCTGATCTTAGACAAGGAACCAACATAGTAGAGGTGTACTACAAGAAGCTGGTAAGGTTGTTCAAATATGTGCTTGTTTATAATGAAAAATGTAGGTTCACAAGTTCATTCTTGGATTTGAATCTAGGTTAAAGCATGATGTGGAAATGTAGGAGCCTAAATCGCTGCAAAAGGCATATGACCTAGCAAAGAAAGCAGAGTCACACTTCTTTTATAAATATGACACTCTGCTCGAGCAAGCTCAGCAGGAGTTAAAGAAGAGGAATAGTGCTGGCTTTGTAAAATGGGAGTCTGATTAAGAGCAAAAGGATAAGAACCCCCAAAATCTTGAGAAGAAATCTTATGAATATCAGAGGAAGGTCAATAAGAACTTTTGCAAGAAGGATAACAAACCCAACAATACAAAACCTCAACCACATAAGTCGTAGGCTCTAATTCTAGCAGTTAAGAATGGGAATGAGAAACCTAAAAAACAACAAGGACCCAAGGAAGGGTGCTACAATTATCAAGGATCTCATTACTATAATCAGTGTCCATATCAAGCAGGTACTAGCATCGCTAATGCAAAAGGAAAGAAACTGAAACATCGGATTTATGCCACAAATGGGAAGCAGAAGTTAGAGGGACAAGCCACCCCATTACTGATGAAAGATAATGTTTTTAATAAACCAATAAACATTTTGATAGATAGTGGAGCCACTGATAGTTTTATTTCATCTAGTCTAGCAAGGACTATGTTGGAAATGCTTGGATATTTGGCTCAAGGGTGGAAGGTTGAGTATGATTTTGGACATACAAGGAGACTTTTCAGTGTGCAATGATGCATCGATAGAACGGTTGGATGGGGTGATCTCACAAGAAGATTTAGTAGTGGCATATACTTCAAGGAAGCTCAAAAAGCATGAAGTTAATTATGCTATGCATGATTTAGAGCTAGCTACAGTGGTTCATGCTTTAAATTTTTGGCACCACTACTTAGTGGGGAGACCCTTTGAATTAAAAATAGATCATCAAAGTATGCAATATATATTCACCCAACCAATACTCAATGCAAGACAAAGAATATGGGTGGAATTTCTCACTGAGTACAATTTTGAGATTGAGTACATAAAGGGAAAAGAGAATAAGGTAGTGGATGCTTTAAGTAGAAGGAAATATATAGCAACCATAACTTTAATTGACATGGAACTGATAGATCGATTGAGATAGGAGCAATCTCAGGATGAGTATTTCCAAGAAATTTGAGTCAAGATGGATAGAGATCCTGAAAAAAATAAGGAATTTAGTGTGAAAGATGACTTTATGTGTTATAAGGGAAGAATCATCATACCAAATATGTGCAATCTGAGGAACTTGATAATGCAAGAATCTCATAAATATCCTTATTCTGCTCATCTAGGAGGAGCCAAAATGTGAGAAAACATGAAAAGAACATTCTTTTGGGTAGGTTTGAAGAAGGAAATCATGGATTTTGTTGCTCGATGCCTCGAATGTTAGAAAGTCAAGGTAGAACGCCAACATCCTGCAAGAAAACTATATCTGCATGATATACCTACACAAAAATGGTAGGTTATATATATGGATTTCATAGTAAGTTTACCCAAAACTTGGTACGAACATGATGCCATACTTGTAGTGGTTGACAAATTAACTAAGGTTACCCAATTAATACCAGGAAATACCAAGGACGATGCTCAGGTGGTGGCTAACATATTTGTCAAAGAGGTATTTAGATTGCATGGATTCCTGAGGTAATCATCTCAGATAGAGACTCCAAATTCACTTCTGAATTTTGGAAGTCCCTTCATAGTGCGGTCGACACAAAATTAAATATGAGTTCAGCATACCACCATGAAATGGATGGCAAAATAGAGTGGGTAAACCAAGTTTTGGAAGACATGCTTCGTATATACTGCATGGATCATAAATCTCATTGGAAAGATTGTCTACCTTTGGTATAGTTTGCCTACAATAATGGACATCACTTCTCGCTAGGAATGGCACATTTCGATGCCTTGTATGGGCAAAATTTTAGAACACCATTGTCTTGGGACAACCTAGAGGATCGAGTTGAGATTGGTCCATAAATGATCAGGGTAATGGAAGAGCAGTTAAAGGAAATTAGGCAAAGGCTTAAAGAAGTTGCGGATAGGAAAAAGAGTTATGCAGATCTAAAAAGGACTTCCAGAGAGTATTTTGTTAGAGATAAGGTGTTCTTAAGGGTTAAGCCAAAGAAGAGTGCTATCAAATCCATGAAGTTAAATCCAAGCTTTATGGGACCCTTTGATATCATGGAAAAGATCAACTTGGTTGCATATCGACTTGCATTACCATCTAATCTATCCAAAATCCATGACACCTTCCACATATCCTTGCTTAGAAAGTATGTTGCTGACCCTAAACATGTGTGGGATGTTTCTAATTTGTAGATGGTAAACCCGGAGGCCATTGAAGTACTACCAATGAATATTCTTGAGTTTCGTTCCAAGTATCTACGGAATTGGACTCTCAAACAGTGTAAGATCCAGTGGGACCAGTTCCCTGAGAAAAATGCCACTTAGGAGAAAGTGGAGGTTATGTGAAAACATTTTCCCTTTCTTTTTGAAACTTTGTGATGTAATAACTTTTATTTTTAGTGTTGTTAAAACAAAGAAAAATTGGAAACATCGAGGACGATGTTTAATTCTAGTGGAGGAGGATGTCATGACTCTCCCTAGTTGACTTTATGGTACAAAGAAATAATGTATTAACCTATGGTGTGGTGATACTTAGTTTGAATAATTGTACCAACTATATGATGTTTAGTTGATTTGTGAAGGGCATGTTATTGCTAATATATTTCCAAGTGTGTAGGATCCGATATACTCGTGGGTGGAGAAGGCAGAATCATCCACCAAAAATGAGGGTGCCTAAGATTAGGGGAAATGATGATTAAGGTACTTGAAGGTAACATGGATAGATACCTTCATATAGGCATGCATTGTCATAAGGGATAATCGTCGATGGCTGATCGCATTAAGCCTTAGTTGATAGCCTAGTAGCTATTGTAAAATATTTGGTTGAGATAGGTGACAGGGTCGATGGAAAGATTCCCTCTTTGTTGCTTTATAAATTTGTTTGCTCTTTGTTTCATAGTGGTTGGAGTAGCATAATGTTGGAACTGATATAGAAAAATAACTTCCAAATATATGTGGATGCATAAAACTATTTGTTTTGTTAAATAAAATATAGAGCATCATTTTCATAGAGAAAATCATATTAAATTTGAATGTTAAATAAATATTCATTCAAAAGGATAAATGAAGTTTGATTAAATAATTGATTTAATTAAGCTCATTAGTAAACCTCATTTTATTTAATAGACGAGAGATTTTTTTAGTTAATTAAAGGTATTCATTTTAATGCTAATAGAGAAGTCATTGAAAGACTTTAATTAATTAAAAAAAACAAAAAAAACATATATCCTTTCAAGAAATAAGATGTCTTTTATTTTAATGAAAAAGCAATTATGAAATTGTATAAATAAAATAGGTATATTAATGGTGATAATTATCAATAAAGGATATATATTTTTAATAAAGGAGATATGTTAAAATAATACCATCCTTATAAAATATAAAAAGGGATAATATAAAATATGTAAATATCTTGTTCCCTTATAGCTCGTAAGCTATGAAATAATCTAGGGTGGATGATAGGCTTCCAAATATGGAAACCATCGGACGAAGGGTTCCTTATCGCCAAAGAAAGGGACAAAGAATGGAAGGGGAGGAGGCTTGAGGAGAGGGCTCAAGGTTCGAGACGAGCCACCTGGAGAAGAAGAAGCTCATATGGTGTAAGAAGGAGAAAGAAAAGAGGAAATAACAAAGATAGGACAGAGGAAGATGAAGGAGCAGAGGGAGAGAACACATACCAAGGACAAGAAAGACAAGGAATGTGCTGTGAGAGAAGGAGAAATGACCTAGACTCCATTGATTCCTATTTCACAGCAACATTGAGGTTGGAGTATTAGACTTTAACCTGCCTTTTTTTTAGTGCATGCTTTGTATGGTGAAAATTGGTGTTTTAGAAACCATAAATTGCTTGGTTGAAAGCTCTACATTTATGCTCTGTTGATGTTTTTTAGAAACCATAAAGTGCTTGGTTGAAAGCTCTATGTTTCTGCTCTATTGATGTTTTTTAGAAACCATAAATTGCTTGGTTGAAAGCTCTATATTTATGCTCTGTTGATTTTTTTTAGAAACCATAAATTGCTTGGTTAAAAGCTCTACGTTTCTGCTTTATTGATGTTTTTTAGAAACCATAAATTGCTTGGTTGAAAGCTCTACGTTTCTGCTCTATTGATGTTTTTTTAGAAACCATAAATTGCTTGGTTGAAAGCTCTATGTTTTTTCCCTATTGATGTTTTTTAGAAACCATAAATTGTTTGGTTGAAAGCTAAGCGTTGGGTGTGTGTTTGGGAGAGCATCTATCCTAAGTTGGGTGGTGTTTACATTTTTAGAGAGCATATGTCCAAGCTAACACTGTGTGTGTGTTTGGGAGAGCATCTATCCAAGCTAAATGTTGTGGGTGTGTGTTTGGGAGAGTGTCTGTCCAAGCTAAGCATCGGGTGTGTGTTTGGGAGAGTGTCTGTCCAAGCTAACATTGTGTGTGTGTGTGTGTGTGTGTTTGGGAGAGCATATATCCTAATTTGGGTGGTGTTTACATTTTTAGAGAGTGTCTTTCCAAGCTAAGCACTGTGTGTGTGTTTGGGAGAGCGTCTGTCCAAGTTAAAGGCTATGTGTTTTAAGAGACGTCCGTGTAAGCTCATGTGTTGTGCTTTTAGGGAACTGCTTGGGTATGCTTAGAGACTCTGTTAAGTGTTTCAAAGCTATGAGTTAGACCTCCACATATAGGGAAGAAGGGATGTTGTGTTTGGGAGCGTCGTCTATGGAAACCATCGTGCTTTGGAAGAAGGGCATGTGATTAAATAGGAAACCTTTGATTTTAATGATTATTAAAGGGCATTTGATTAAATAGGAAACCTTTTATTTTAATGATTATTAAAGCACATGTGATTAAATCGAAAACCTTTGGTTTTTAATAATTATTAAAGGGCATTTTATTAAATAGGAAACCTTTGATTTTAATGATTGTTAAAGGGCATTTGATTAAATAGGAAACCTTTGATTTTAATTATTATTAAAGGGCATTTGATTAAATAGGAAACCTTTGATTTTAATGATTATTAAAGGGCATTTGATTAAATAGGAAACCTTTTATTTTAATGATTATTAAAGGGCATTTTATTAAATAGGAAACCTTTGATTTTAATGATTATTAAAGGGCATTTGATTAAATAGGAAAACCTTTGATTTTAATGATTATCTTAGGGTTTTAATTTAAAAGGAAACCTTTGATTTTTTATGATTATATTAGGGCTTTTAAAATTAAAAGGGATGTGTATTTGTTCCTTAGATTGAAGTTATGGGGTTTTGATTTAAGGAATGAATGAATTGTTTGTTTAAAGATTAAAAGGGGTGTGATTTTAATGCTTTAAACAATAAATGATTTAATTAGATTTTGTGAATGGAAAAAGATATGGATTTATAATTTAGATTGAAGTTATGGGGCTTTGATTTAGGGAATGACAAGAAAAGGATTGTTTTAGAGGTTAAATGTATGGGACTTTATCGATTTAAAGCATGAATGAATCTGATTAAGTTAGGTCTTGTTCTAAGTAGCACATGTTGGATGACTCTCTAAAGGAATTTGAGAGGTGAAGATAAAAGTAAAGGATCTTTTATGATATCCATTATGCATTAAATGGTTGGAAACTTATTTAGATTTTGTATAGTTGCAATTTGGCAAAGTAAATGAGTATATGCATTTAAAGGCATGCCTATCCTGAACCATGAGTACCCTGATCCCCTACTACCCTCAAAGAATCAATGGGAAGCAAGAAGAAGCAAGGAGTTCAATGGAAGTGAGGTATAGGTAATTGTATTTTATGTTGATTTACTATGGTCAAATAGATTAGAATTATGGGGAGATATCCCCAATATAGATGTTGTAATATTTCTTAGAGTAAGAAGGAATTAATGTGCAAATTTTGATGCAATAACTGTTCATTGGATTAAAGAAGGTATTTTTACTTTATGGTTGTAATTTTTTATGTTATGTAGATGATTCTTTTTAAAGTTAATCTTGCTTGTGTTCTAGATGCTTGGTGATTGTTTTCTGGTAATGTGGTATCTAGTTGTATCATTGTTTGGATTGCTTGATGTTAGAAATCTAAGTGTAGAGTTCTAGGGTGAACTTAGAGGTGACCTAAGAGAATTGAAAACTCTTTTAGGGTGAACATAGGAGACCTAAGAGAATTGAGTCCCCTTAGGGAGATAAAGGACTAGGTTATGGAGAGACTACATCTGAGTTAAGATAGCTCATCATGGATATGAGATAGATAGCTTAACTCGCAATACTTGTATCATGCCTACACATGAGGATTTGTGTATGGCATGGAGATACATGTATACCTTCTATGGATGGAGGGTGATAAGTCCAGCTCATCGAGAATGATAGGAAAGATAGACTTATTTATAGTAACACATGATACGCCTACACAGATGGATTTGTGTTAGGGTACCTCGTGAGATGTAGCTTTCAAGAAAAATTAGGAGATCGATACTTTAGGAAAATAGTGGTTTGGTTAGGGGTTCATGAAGAGTTCATGTACCTCTCTCCATAGTAAATTTTTTTTTCTATTTTTATATTTTTTTGTTTGTTTATTTTTTGGGTCGTTACACACTTGCCAAGAAGATACCCGGGTTCAAACCTTGGGGGTGCCAATTTTCAAAGGTAGTAGTTTTCTTAAAATTATTTGAGTGTACGCTAGACTGACGATGATGGTATGAACCCTAAGCGACCGATGGTCTTCCTCTCACATTAGATCAACAACAACGAGATGGAATAGGATTATTGAAAGCAACCCATGTGGTTTGAACCTTGCACTTGTCAGCTACTAAACATAGTGTGGTTGTAATCAACTCCCATATGTATAAAAAAAATATTTGCATTTTTATAAAACAAAAAAACAAAAAGAGACCAAAATTATTTATAACTTACACTCAAAGGATAATAACTTGTAAGATAAATATGATTAAATTTTACAAAACATATTTACATATTATTTATTTATTTAAATTAACATATGATTAATATTTTGTTTAAATATATTTTTATAAAAATACAATATTTTTTATATTATGTATTTTTAATTTTATGTTTAACTTATATTCTAATTAATTATCAATATAAAACTATTATTAATTTTTTAATTATACCTTGGCTATTTGTGTAATACTTGCCCTAGTAGCACTACTTTAAATTGATATTATGTGTATGGATGATTTATTGTTTTCAAGTATCTAGCATAGTTTTTGTCATGGACTTGCAAGTTGTTATAGCAAACTTATGCCATATAAACATGGTATTGTATCTCTTTTATTAGCATGGTTTGGCAAGTATAAATCATGGCATTTAGTTTAATTCATGGTAAATATGCTACTAATTCAATGTGGTTTCGTAGGGCTAACCATGGTTGTAGGTGAGCAACGTCGAGATATTAAATTAATAATAGTTTGGATGTCATCTTTAATGGTATAACAAAGGAAAATCTTGATATTGCCTTATGAGAGCAATGGTTGGATTCAAATAATTAACCATTGCAAAAAAAAACTAATGATTTAATATTTGCTTTAATATTAAATTGGGTTGCTCAAAAATAGCTTAATATTTTTACATGCATAAGATGGTTATGGTTAAAATGACTAACCATTATGATATTTAAACTAGCAAATTAATATTGATTTAATATTGCTTTGGTTGATTAACAAGGAAAATTAATTAACAATTGTTTATATGCATATGATGGTTGCATTTAATTTGGTTAGGGATATGATTTGCTTGGTATTTTTATATTTGTATAAAACTCCTTTGACTTTCCTTTAAAAGGTAAGTTTCATTTTGAAATCATGAAAAATGGCTGCATTGGACATAAAATTCATGGCCTCTCATCAATTGGGACTAAATAAGGGGGCTAGCTTTAATGGTAAGTAGTCCCTTGCCAAGTTGGATAAGGGAGCCCCAATGGATTTATAGGTATTTTTTTTGATCTTGGTGCACACACTATGGGCAGCACGTTCAAAAAATAAGAAATGCGATAAAAGAAAAAAAAAAGGAGAAAGGAAGGAGGAGAGACTACGAAGGAGAGGAGGAGGCCAGGAGAAGTGGAAAGAGAGTTGCAGAGAAGGGAATCTGATTTCTAGTTTGAGTTTGCACAGGTTGGGTTCTTGAAAACCCTCCTTATTAGTTTATGCACTTAATACTTTTTTTTTGAACAAATTTTATTTCTTACTTTGGTTAAATTTATTTTGGCCCCTCATATTTTTGGCTTGCATAGATAATTTTTTCTTATTATCCCTTGTTTCCTTTTCATATGTGTTGGGTGGCAAAAACAACAATCGCTCAACCTCATCATAGTAAGAAAACCATGTCATAGCCCTTGATTATCTTATATTTCAAGACTGAGTGGGAGTACTTTACATCTGTGATGAGACATCCTGCTTTGTTGCACCCAATGTAGAAATTACATCAATTTTGGTACATTCCAACGTCGCTCTACGTTTTGGATTACATTAAGGTTCACCTTAAGAAAATATAGTTAATTTATGCACCACGCCCTTTGAGCCACTATCGCTCTATCGTCACACGATGGAGGTATGCTCGGGAGGAGCGCAAAGAAGAGAAATCCCTTTTGGTCCTCCCTCATCATTGTCCCACATGCATAAGGTGGGGTGGTTTGAGCCTTTCATAAGGTGTGAGGCTCAAGTAAGTTTTAAGCCAAGAACCTAGGCTAGGCACTTGGTCAATGCCTATCCCCGATGCATCAAATCACGGGTGTGCACCATGCCACTTGGCAATAGTTTAGTCGCTCACTAGGTTTGGACTGAGTCGTGGTTGGCTAGGTTAACACCAACTGTCAAACTCTTGGATGGGCATCATTGTGATTCTAAGTTTTTAGTAATGTTGTGGTTGGTCGATATCCCACATGCAATGTGGGGAGGATGGGATTCTTGCTTATAATTATCCAAACACCTTTGTATAATAAGCCAAGCACCTAGGTGCTTGGCTGGGTCGCACTGTAAAACTAGGTGGTCGTGGAATCCAATCGTGCTAAACCACCTATCTCATATTGTATGCTTGGTTTGGTCAAACCTGGTTTGACATCGCTGGATCCATCTATACCTTATATCCTGTTATAATAATTTGTTTGATTTGTTGAACTTAGGCTGATGCGTTGTGGATGTTGTAGGCCTATAATATGATAACACATTTTAACAGGACAAGAAGTAATATACTACTTGTATATTAGTCTTTATGTTGACTAGATATTAAAGATAGATTTTCTAATGTGGTCTTATAATGTACTTTGGAAGTGGAATTAATTAGATGTTATAAGAGAGATTTCCAATGTACTATGGAAGTGGAATTAATTAGATGTTATAAGATAACTTTCTAATGTACTGTGGAATTGGAATTAATTAGATATTATAAGATAGCTTCTAATGTACCATGGAAGTGGAATTAATTAGATGTTATAAGATAGCTTTCTAATGTACTATGGAAGTGGAATTAATTAGATGTTATAAGATAACTTTCTAATGTATTGTGGAAGTGGAATTAAAGTACTATGGAAATACTTAGGTCAGATATTAGATTTTTAATGTATTATGGAAATACTTAGATAAATGGACTACCTAATGTATTGTGGAAATACTTAGATATATGGAGTTTCTATTATATTGCAGAAATACTTAGATAAATGGACTTTCTAATGTATTGTGGAAATGCTTAGATATTAGAATCTTTATTGTATGGTGGAAATACTTGGAGGATGGTCGTGCTAATGTATTATGAAAGCATATAACAAACTTTAGTTGTGAATTAAATGAACATGGAAAGTATAAATTATTTATATATGATATGGAATATATGCTAGATAACATGATTCATGATAGATGGAGTAGATATAGAAGTATTAGGAAGAATAATGTATTTCATTTAGATTAAATGAAATAGATATATGGTAGTGGATACTAGGTTTTAATATAAATGGACATGAGAAACAAAAGCAAATGGCATAGCTCAATTTTAGAGTACTAGGAGAGGGTTACTCACCTCCTTATTATGTATACATGAGGACCATTAGAAGGGATTATGGGGTCCCCTCTAATGAGTGATGGTATACACAACTCTAAGGTTGATACTTTTGGTGCAAAAATCATCATCGAATGAGCGGGAGGTATGCCCAGCGATCATCAACCAACATTGAATGATCACATATTCCAGGAGAGGTAGGGTAATTGTCAAGAGTAGGCCAGTTTCTCAAGTCCTAGCTAACTATGCCACAAAGGAGAGGGAAAAATGGAAAAGGGAAAAAAAATACAAGGAGGTCATAGCAAAAACTCATAAGGACGGATATAGCCGCATCAAGACACATGCAGCATCAACACCGCAAGTGTAAACACAAACATGCCACCTAACAGATCAGCCAACCAAGCCCCTACTTAGCACTTAGCATCACAAATCAAAGGTGAATTCCAGAACTAGTGAATGGGATGCATGAAATCTAGATACTAGAATTACAACAATTCCACCCAACTAGCTTAAATAGAAATAAACCCTTAACCTAATATAAGTGCAAATTCCATAATTGATAAGAAAAGCACATGAAATCTAGATACTATAATTAAATGTTTTCACTTAGATACTCAAATAGAAATAAGCATTTACACTTCACAAAATATATAAGGATAAAATCAGAGACCAAACTGTAGCACCCTAATATTTATATCACAGTGAAGATACTTAGGATGAGAGTTTGGGAGCACAAGCCAATATGTTATTGTCCCATTCTTCCATCCAAGTGTTAGGAATATATTTGGGATGCGCCTTGGGTTTTTTTCTGCCCGTTTGTCCACTCAGCTTTATCCTTAGCCAAGTTTTATGTATCTAGGTCATCTATTATCCTTTCATGCTTTTGCATCCAACATGGGTTCCATAAGGGCTCGACTCCTAGGTCCACTTTGATCAAAAACATAAGTGCTCGACTCCAAAATCTAGCCATTTTATAAGGTCATTACTTTACAAAAGAAAAAGTGGGTGAAAGGAAGTAAAATTTTACCCATAGATACTTGATTACATTAAAATCTTAAGGGAAGATATCCCTTGAGTTTATTAGGGCATAGGGATTATGGGGTCCTTATGTGTCCCTAAGTTGTAATAATGATATGGGAAAAGGAACCAAGAAAGGGGTTCCTTTATTGATTATATTACAGAATTTATTTTTAATAAAAGGTGATCATGGATATTTAAGGTTGGGTTTTTACCCTTAGGGGTTTCCTAGGATACATGACGTGCTATGTAATTGTGTGATATATCTCTATACTTGTATCATGCTCAGACTAGAAGTTACCATTGTAAAACATGTTGTTCTTTATAAGGCATAGGAATTTTAATGTACTTTCATGGTTTATTATTTTGGCTAATTGGTAAGAGTTTAATGATTAGGAAGGGTGTTACTCATTTACATTGTGTATGATGTATTTAAAGAAAGGAAAGGATTATCTAGATGTAAGTAATAAATAGTGTGGTCAATGCATAGCTCAAATAAACTTAACAATAAACCTTAATCCTATAAATAATGACATCTACCAACTTACGCTTGGTTTGGAAGTACAATGGGGTGAGACAGATAACTTAGGCTAACTCAATATGGAGATGAGACAAATAGCTAAGCTAGCTCACCATTGAGATGATACAAATAGCTTAAGCTAGCTCATCATGAATATGAGATAAATAGCTAAGCTAACTCATCATTAAGGTGAGATAGATAGCTTAGGCTAGCTCATCATGGAGATGACACAAATAGCTAAGCTAGCTCACCATTGAAGTGAGATAAATAGCTTAGGATAACTCATCATGGAGATGAGATAAATAGCTAAGCTAGATCACCCATGAGATGAGATAATTAGCTTAGGCTAGTTCATCATGGAGATGAGATAGATAGCTAATCTAGCTCATCGTTAAGGTAAGATAGATAGCTTAAACTATCTCATCATAGAGATGATATATATAGCTAAGCTAGCTCACCATTGAAGTGATACATATATAGTAGGATAGATCATCATGGATATGGGATAGATAGCTAAGGTAGATCACTATTGGGATGGTATAGATAGCTTAGGCTAGCTCATTATAGATATGAGACACATACCTAAGCTAGCTTATCATTAAGGTGAGACATATAGCTTAGGCTAGCTCATCATGCAGATAAGACAGATAGCTAAGCTAGCTCAGTATTGAAGTGAGACAAATAGCTTAAGCTAGATCATCATGAATATGAGACAAATAGCTAAGCTAACTCATAATTAAGGTGATATAGATAGCTTAGGCTAGCTCATCATGGATATGAGATAGATAGCTAAGATAGCTTATCAATGGGATGAGATAGCTTAAACTAGCTCATCATTGAGATGAGAAGCTAGCTCAACATGAAGAAGAGGGATATTTATATTCATAGAACCCTATTAAGGATATATATATATATATATATATATATATATATATACATAATACCTCTCTTTATATAAGGGCTAAAAATAGGGTTGTGATGTTTGGTATCAGAGCTTAAGGTCATAGGACTATGAGCTTTCATAGATCAGACCTAGCCATAGCTAGAGAGTGCCTTTAATAATATTTACCTCTCACATGAAAAGAAAATAACTAATATGGTTAGCCATAATGGTGACTTATCTAGGTAATAGTTAGATGGTACAATTTATAGAAGGAATTGAGACCTAAAACTTTCTCTCTTTGTGTCACCAGGATAATGGCACCAAGAACGAGAAGAGGAGGATCTACCCCACCAAATAGGAAAATAAGGCAGAGTAATGTTGAGACTAGGGACTGAGATGAAGGTTTGGGTAACTCTAAAAAAGAGAGAAAATCTCATTGCAACTGTCACTTTAATTCAAGAACAAATGGAACAACAGAGACAACTATTGGAAACCATGGTGAACCGAGATTCATTGGTTAGGAACTCAAATGTCAGGTAGGCAAATGATCCCATAAATGGGAGATAAGAGGATAGTTTAGTTAGGGATATATTGAAAAATCCAAGACTTTTGGCACAAGGGTGGAAGGTCGAGTATGGTTCTGGACAAACCTACTCCATGGATCAATGTTACCCTAATACAAAGATTACCCTACATAGTGGTTCAACCTTAGGATGTCTTTATGTAGTACTGCTACATGCTTTTGATATAATCTTAGGGATAAATTGGTTGTAGGCTCATAGGGTCATGATCAATTTTCAATAAAGGTGGATTTAATATTCAGGAAATGACAAGGAAATATTAAGGTTCCACAACTAGGAAGGGATATTTCAACCCTAGACTCTTTTTACAATGCAATTGAAGAATACCATTATGAAGGGAGGAATGGTTTACATTGCTAAAATTAATTATATCGAAGAGGAAAATAAGGAAGAAATATTTGGGAAACATACAATACTACATGAATTTAAGGATGTGTTTCCTAAGGACTTACCTAGGCTACCTCCTAAGCGTGAATTTTATTTCACTATTAAGATGAAACTTGGAACATAACCAATTCATAGGTCTCCTTATAGAATGAATCCCATTGAAATCTAGGAATTGAAAGTACAACTTCAAGGGTTGTTGGAAAATGGGTTGATCAAACCTAGCGTGTTGCCTTGGGTGCCCCTGTATTGTTTATTAAAAACAAGGATGACTATTTGTGATTATGCATAAATTATAGAATTCTTAACAATGCAACTATCAAAATAGATATCCCCAGCCCAGTATTGAACATATTGTTTGACCAACTAAAGGATGCCACCATATTCTCCAATATTATTTGAAATCTAGATACCACCAACTCAAAATTCGTGAAGAAGATACCCACAAGATGACTTTTAAAACTAGATATGGACACTATGAATTTACCATCTTGCCATTTGGGCTAATGAATGCTCCAACCACGTTCATGAACCTAATGAACAATGTGTTCAGAAAGCATATGTACTAGTTCATCCTCATATTCTTGGATGATATTCTAATTTATTCCCATAAAAAAAAGGAGCACGATAGGCATATTAGAATCATGCTAGATTTGTTAAGGAAGTATCAACTTTATGGGAATCTATCTAAGAGCGACTTCTATGTGTCAGAAGTATAATATTTAGGGCACATAATATCAACAGAAGGGATTGTTGTAGTCTGAAAAATATGGAGGCTATATTGAATTGGCCAACACCCAAAAATGTGACTAAAGTATGAAGCTTCATGGGTATGACTAGCTATTATAGGTGCTATGTAAAAGACTATTCCAAGATATCCTATGCCATAACTAACCTTCAAAGGAAATAAAAATAATTCAATTGGTCAACAAAGTGAGAGGTTGATTTTGAGTTGCTAAAGTAGAAACATACCATGACACCTATATTAAATATCCTCGATCCTTAGGCTAACTTCTTTGTATGTACGAATGTATATTTGGAAGGGTTGGGGGGAGTGCTCTCACAAGATGAAGCAACTATATCATACAGGTCGAGGAAGCTCAAGAAGCATGAGGTTAATTATGGTAGACATGATATGGAGTTGGTAGTGGTTGTGCATGCTCTTAATATTTGGCAACTTTAATTGGTGGGAAGATGAATGGAGATCCTCGTAGAGTATGATTTTGGGATTGAATACATCAAGGGAAAATAAAATAAGGTTGTTGATACCCTAAGCAATAGGAGACACATTGTTACTTTAACCCAAATCCATGTGGACCTAATGGATCAGGTCTGGGAGATGCAATCTCAAGATGAGTATTGCAGTCAAATTTGAGATAAAATGGAGATAAATCCTGAAGAGAATAAGAATTTTGGCATCAAGGATGGCTATTTGTGTTTCAAGGATAGGGTATTTTTACCCAGGATAGGTGATCTAAGGAGAATGATCATGCAAGAGGTGCATAGATATCCTTACTCTACTCACCCAAGGGGAGAAAATATGAGGGAAAACATAAAGAAGACCATTTATTGATTGGGAATTAAGAGAGACATCACTAATTTTTTTACCCAATGCCTCAAATGCCAAAAAGTAAAAGCCAAATATAGACACCCAATAGGACTACTATATCCACATGATATACCCATGTAGAAGTGGTAGGTTATATTGATGGATTTCATTGTAGGTTTGCCAAAAACTAGGTATCAACATGACACAATCCTTGTTGTGGTCAAAAAATTGACTAAGGTTGCACATTTCATACCAGGAAATACCAAGGATGTGTTTGTTTTCTCTAAAATGATTATTTTAGATAGGGATTCTAGGTTTACATCTGAGTTTTGGTAAGCTCTGCACTACACTATTGGCACTAAATTAAACATTAGTTCTATATACCATCCCAAAACTTATGGGCAGATAGAAAGGGTGAACTAGGTCTTGAAAGATATGCTTCACATGTATTGTATGGATAAAAAGTCTTGGTGGGAAGACTACTTACACCTTGTAGAATTTGCTTATAACAATGGTCATCATTCATCCTTGGGTATGGCCCCTTTTGAAACTTGTATGGTAGGAAGTGTAGGACACCTTTGTCTTGAGAAAACCTCGAGGACCAAGTTATGCTTGGGTAAAAAATGATCAATGAAATGAAGGATCAACTTAAGATGATCAGATAGAGGCTTAAAGAATTCGTTGATCGTTAGAAAATCTATGTTGATCTGAAGATATCAGCAAGAGAATTCTTCATTGGAGATCGATTTTACTTATGAAAAGTGTCATAAAATCCACAAAACTAGATCCTCATTTCATTGGGCCATTTGAGATCACAGAAATATTTGCCACCTAATCTATCAAAGATCCACGACACCTTCCATGTATCCCTAATTAGGAAATAAATTGCTAATCATAATCATGTGTGGGACTTTTCTAATTTGCAGATGATGGGCCCAGAGACCATTGAGGTGCATCCCCTAAAGATCCTAAAGTTCTGTTCCAAGGCAATGAGGAAGGGAACTTTGGATCAATGTAAGGTCCCATGGGACCAGTATTCAGAAAGGAGCACCACTTGGGAAAAGTGGACATTATGAAGAAACATTTCCTTTTTCTATTTGAATGATAGTAAAAATTTAATGTAGAGAAGACACAAAGGACTATGTCTAGTCCTAGGAGGGGAGGATGTAATATCCACCTTGGTAGAACTAATTAAAATTGACATTAGTGTGGATGATTTATTGTTTTCAAGTATATCTAGCATAGTTTGTGTCATGGACATGCAAGTTGTTATAGCAAGCTTACATCTTATAAATATGGTATTGTATCTATTTTATTAGCATGGTTTGGCAAGTATAAATCATGGCATTTGGTTTGATTCATGGTAAAGATGCTACTAATTCAATGTGGTTCCACAAAGTTAACCATGGTTGCAGGTGAGCAACGTTAAGATATTAAATTGATGATAGTTTGTATATCATCTTTAATGTTCTAACAAAGAAAAAGCTTGATATTGCCTTATGAGAGCAATGATTAGATTCAAATAATTAACCATTGCAAAACCAAACCAATGATTTAATATTTGCTTTAATATTAAATTGGTTTGCTAAGAAATAGCTTAATATTTTTACATGCATAATTTAATAGTATTTAAACTATTAAATTAATATTGATTGAATATTGCTTTGGTTGATTAAAAAGGAAAATCAATTAACAATTTTTGTTTTGGTAAGTAGTGTAACTTATATTAAAGGATTTTTTCCTGGATCCCAAAACCAGTAGTTACAAAAATCTCAAAGGAGGCTAGCAACTTAGAAGACTAAACTTTAAAAAAGTGTTTTCGTACATGGATAAACACTGTTCACCATATATTGATTAAAAGCCGATAAGACTAATAGAAAACACCCCAAACAATATTGATGCATATAATATATGGACAACACCCCAAACAGGATTGATGCATATAATATATGGATAGCAAACAACCAAAATAGCATTGATGCATATAATATATGTAAAGTTAAAATAACCCTCATGAAAACAAACCCTAGTAAGGACCTGTTGGCATTTTTGCCACATTAATTTTTATTATTAATTATGCATGCTTAAGCTGTGGCCCAATGCAGTTTTGTGAGTTCCGAGAATTAAATGCAATCCAAAATTAAATACTTTGAGGATTTCCAATGCATTCAAGGTCAAAGAAGCGCCCAAGCCACCAAAATTGAAGGATTTATTGGTTCGAAGCTGCTGTTCGTGGATTGAGTCAATGGTTTCATGCATATTTAAAAAAAAAACAAATTTAATGAAGGTGGTTCTTCGAAGCTGACATGTACATTGCATTCAATTTTGTGGGTCTCCAAGGCTGCAATTAAGGGGATCGTGTGCATAATTTCCAATGCATAATTGTAGATCACAAGGAAGTCGGTTTCAAATGTTTAATGCTGCAAAGAGGACGGCCCTCTATAAAAATCAATGTAAGCTTCATTTGAAAGGGTGGTTGGAAAATTCTCTGCTAGAGACTGGAAGTTCATTTGCAGGAATAAAGGATTGGCTTCTATTTTTCAAGCGTTTGCATTCGTGATTTCCTTTCTGTTCATGTTGCATTTCTAATAGCATTTGTATGTCTTCATGGCTGTTACATTTAAATTCTGCATACTGGATTTGAATATTGCCGTAAGAGTATAAATTCCTGGAATGTGATTTTGGAGGGTTTTTCTGTATGCATCGTGCGGAAGTTAAGTTAGTAACTTTTATTGCTTGCTGTTGCTGCACTTGAAGTTTCATCGTCGCTATTTTCTCGATCCCATAACTTCGGCTCGTGGCCATATTTCCCATTTCTTTCTCGTAACCTTTTTTTAATTTCTTTCCAAGAACCCTTATCTTACACCAAGTTTAGAATAGTGAAGGGAACCAGCCCACTCTGGAGATTGGTCTGGGAGCCATTTCTTGCTTCCAGCCTTTCAATGTTGGCCAGGTCTAGGGTGCAATTATAAAATCCTTTCCTGTGGCAGATTTTGGACCAACAGTTTTTGGCACGCCCGGTGGGACAGACTGTTTCTGTCTCCAAGAATTCATAATCGGTGGGATACGCATAATTTTCCAAAGTGATAACCCCACCGGTGCCAACAGTTTTGGCACGTTTTAACACCCGGAGGTCTCAAGATTTGATGAGCTGTCTTGGCCTCACAGCGGAGATTTGTAAGTTCATCTGGCGACTTTGCTGAGTTGAAGATCTGTTCGTGGACGCCTGTTTTTGTTTTAAAAAAAAAAAAAAAAAAATTCAAAGAATGTTCATCTGGCGACTCTGACTTAATGGCGATGGCCGTGATTCCGCAGACCACTGCCACAAAGGCGAGGGTTTTTTCTAGATGGGATGATCCTGGCCCTCTGAATCTCCAAGTTCGGCATGAAATTCCCGAAGGTGCCTTGAAGAACCTGGAAAAATATGATGGTACCGAAGGCATGGCTCGGCACATGTTGAAGATATTGCTATTCTGTCCATGATCCATGTCATAGAACACGAAGATGTCATGATCCGACTTCTGGTTCAGTCTTTGGAAGGAAGAGCATTGCAATGGTACAGATTGCTCAAACGTCAAAGCATCAGCTCATGGGATGATCTAGCGGGAGCACTGATCAAAAGATTTGACGAAGATCCTTTCTACAGTTCTTTGGATCTCTACCAATTTTTCATGTACATCAAGAGAGCACCTCAAGAAAGCATCACGGACTTCAATGTCCGATTCTTGATAAGTTGGAAGAGAATTCCAGAGAAGATCCGTCCATCACCCACCCAGGCCCACCTCTTTTATGTTCGAGCTTTTAATTCTGACATAGGTCTCTTTTTGCTGCAGTCAGGTGAACAACGGTTCCCACAAATCTTTGAGGAAGCAGTGCGAGCGGAACAGCTTGTTGCTCTTATCGAGAAAGTTACCGTGGGGAGAAACTCCATTACCTTCTCCGGTGGTTGCTCGCTCCCGTTTACCCCGCACATTCATGCCGGATCCCACGAGATGCGAGCCATGTGGAGTTCAAGGGACAGATCTCGTCCAAAGTCAAGGATTGGAACATGCAAGCACTTTTCCAACAATGAACAATATGGTTGCTTGCAGTTTTCATCAAGAGATGGGCCAAGTAGAAGAACAAGTGCAAATTCCAGAGCCTGAGGAGATCCCAGAATCCGAGTTCTCACTTGAAGAGCCCTATGATCACATCAAGGAGTTAGAGGAGCCTGTACTCAGCCCACAACCAAGAAAGTCCGCAAAGTGGTGGTGTTGGTTCCAGCCACTACATCCGAGTACTCGAAGAAGTCCTCCATGTGGGTACTAGTAAGAAGGATAATCTGTCGCATTGCATCCTATTCGCACCATGGAGAACTTCAGGAAGGAGCCAGCCCAATTTCAAGGACCGACTTAAGTATGATCAGATCTGGTCGGGACATTGCAGATTTATCGGATAACATTCTGAGATTGGATGTCTGGTGGCGACATGCCAATCATGTCGTGCATTATTGTATATAGTATTTTGAAAAAAACAAAAAAAAAATAGAAAAAAGAAGAGAAAAAAAAAAAAAAAGAGTGGTATTGTTTTTATTTGTTCATCTCGGCTCTTTTTGCATGCGAGCCGTAGGTGCTTGTTTTTCCTTTGTTTTTCTCCTCCCAACAGTTGGTGGCTTTCTAGCACTTTCTTCCTTTCCCTTCCCTTTTTCTTTCCTTCCTTTCTTCATCTTCCTCCTTCTTCTTCTTTTTCTTTTGTAGTAAAAACAAAATAAGCCACGACTGTTGTTTCTTTTCCCCATTTCTATTTTTCCCCATTCCTTCTTATCCCTTTCCTCTAAGTTATGTCATTTTACACATTTACTTACAGTTTTTCATTTTCATTTCACAACCTTCATACTTCCATTTCCATTCCATTCGTTCATTTACTTTCATTCCATTTTTTCATCGCCCCCCTACTATCCCATCACCACCCATTCATCTAAATTACCATTCCATTTGCAGTCACCGCTTGCGCAATCGCAAGATCTCACTCCATCCTCCCACTCCATTTGTTTCATGACCAATTATGTGCAGGTTCTTGCAGTTTCAGCTTTTTAGCAGAAGAGTATTGCAGCAGTTCACTAAGATGTATCACCGCAGCCAGCTTTCTGTTCTGATATGACTCTGTGCCCAATGGATTCAGGCCTGGATTCTTGCATACAGCGAGCTGTATACCCCGCGAGCCGCCAAGAATGTTGGCATTTTTGCCACATTAATTTTTATTATTAATTATGCATGCTTAAGCTGTGGCCCAATGCAGTTTTGTGAGTTCCGAGAATTAAATGCAATCCAAAATTAAATACTTTGAGGATTTCCAATGCATTCAAGGTCAAAGAAGCGCCCAAGCCACCAAAATTGAAGGATTTATTGGTTCGAAGTCGCTGTTCGTGGATTGAGTCAATGGTTTCATGCATATTTAAAAAAAAACAAATTTAATGAAGGTGGTTCTTCGAATCTGACATGTACATTGCATTCAATTTTGTGGGTCTCCAAGGCCGCAATTAAGGGGATCGTGTGCATAATTTCCAATGCATAATTGTAGATCACAAGGAAGTCGGTTTCAAATGTTTAATGCTGCAAAGAGGACGGACCTCTATAAAAATCAATGTAAGCTTCATTTGAAAGGGTGGTTGGAAAATTCTCTGCTAGAGACTCGGAAGTTCATTTGCGAGGAATAAAGGATTGGCTTCTATTTTTCAAGCGTTTGCATTCGTGATTTCCTTTCTCGTTCATGTTGCATTTCTAATAGCATTTGTATGTCTTCATGGTCGTTACATTTAAATTCTCGCATACCGGATTTGAATATTGCCGTAAGAGTATAAATTCCTGGAATGTGATTTTGGAGGGTTTTTCCGTATGCATCGTGCGGAAGTTAAGTTAGTAACTTTTATTGCTTGTCGTTGTCGCACTTGAAGTTTCATCGTCGCTATTTTCTCGATCCCATAACTTCGGCCCGCGGCCATATTTCCCATTTCTTTCTCGTAACCTTTTTTAATTTCTTTCCAAGAACCCTTATCTTACACCAAGTTTAGAATAGTGAAGGGAACCAGCCCACTCTGGAGATTGGTCTGGGAGCCATTTCTTGCTTCCAGCCTTTCAATGTTGGCCAGGTCTAGGGTGCAATTATAAAATCCTTTCCTGTGGCAGATTTTGGACCAACAGGACCCAGAGAACCATAAACAAAAAAAGACCCACGACCCTCCATCATGCGTCAGCCACCTTCTTCTTCGTAGTGCTTTCCTCAGTCTTTATGAGTTGCTTCAGCTTCCCGCTAATGCTGTCAAGAGTACTAATAAGGCTGCTGATGAAGATGTTGGCAACCTGATGATGAATCTCCTGCTCCGGTGCTTCGTTGTTGATTTGCCCACTCTTGGTTGGCTTCATTGACAATGTTTGAGGGCGGATTGTTATCCCATACAGTCAAGGAATTCTGACTGATTCCCATGTTTGCTAAGAGGTCAGCCAATCTGTTTGCCTCCCTGTACACATGTCTGCATATCACGTTGCCCTATCTTTTGATCATGTTTTTGGCTTCCCTGATGGCATTCATGACCTTCCACGAAGGATTGGAGTTGTTGTTGATATAATTTATGATGTTTAGAGAGTCCCCTTCTATTTCGTAGTTCCCTTTGTGCTTTTGGATGATGTTGAGACCTCTCCATAGGGCATGGGCTTCTGCTACATGATTAGTTTGAATGCCTAGGTTCTCCGCAAAGGTGACCACAATCTTATCATTGCTATCTCTGACCAGTCCTCCTGCCCCTGCCATTCCTGGGTTTCCTTTAGAAGCTCCATCGAAATTGAGCTTGAGCCATCCTATCGAGGGGGTTTCCATGAAGAGGTGTGCCTTGGGTGGGGATGAGTGACACGAGGATTATCTTCCCTGGGGATATTAAGACTGTTGAACAGAAAAAGCTCCAATCCCACATCAGGGGGTTCTGTGCAAGGGATGAGCCGGGAGTTCTCTGTGGCAAAGCTGATGATTTTACTAGCAATGGAGGTAGGGTCCTTGGGAGTGTTAGAGAACACCCTGTTGTTTCTTTCTAGCCATACCTGCCATAAGAAATGGTGAGTGCACATTTTCCACAAGGATTTCAATCGAGGGTTTTTGAAAGGATTGGGCCACTGAGTGAAAAGCTCTACCAGGGAGTTGGGTTGGACCCAGTTGATGTGGAAACTGGACAGTAAGTTACTCATCATAGTATAAGAGAAATCACATTTAGTGAAAATATGGTTGATGGATTCCCAAGCTTTATAGCATAGGTGGCATCTATTGGGTACCATCATCCCCCTCTTGATGAGATTATCAGTGGTTAGAATCTTGTTTTGAATTGCCAGCCAAGAAAACACTACCACTTTAGGGATGAGGTGCTTGATCCAGATTTGGCTAGGAGAGAAGGGAGCTTGTTGTGGATTGAGGATAAGTTGGTAGGCAGATTTGATAGAAAAACATCCACTGTCTATTTCTTTCCAAATTAGAAAGTCTTCTCTTCCATCTGTCGGAATCACTGTAGTATTCAACATAAGAGCCAAAGCCCTCACTGCCCTGGTTATGTGCCCATCATTTGAGTTAATGTTGAGGTCTTTCCAGCTTTTAGACCCATTGATGTTTTGGATGAAGTCTGCTACTTTGTTGCCTATGGTGCCATCAAGGATAGGTTTTAGGACAGATATCTCATCATCTTCAACTAGGGGCTGATCACTGACCCACCTGTCTGTCCAGAAGTTTATGGCAGTACCTGTTCCCAGCTGCCACCTTGAACCTTTCTGGAGAACTTCTCTGACCTGAATAATTGACCTCCAAAAAGTTGATCCCTCTTTGGGGATATCTTCATCAGTGAATTCTTTGTGCTGAAGGTATTTCCTCTGTATTATTGACACCCATTCTGCATTGAAACTTGTGTGAATTTTCCAGGCTTGCTTAGCCAGTAGAGTAGTGTTCATATGCTTGATTCTTCTAAGTCCCAGACCCCCTTGGTTTTTTGGTCGACAAACCTTTTCCCATCCAACCAAATGAATATTTTGCTTCTCCTCTGTGCCTCCCCATAGGAATATTTTTTGTATTTGCTCAATTTGGGCATAAACTGAAGCAGGAGCTTTGAAGACTGAGAGGAAATAGGTTGGGATGCTTTGGAGGCATGTTACGGTAAGAGTGATTTTACCTGCTTGGGTTAGAAAAGCCCCTTTCCATCCAACTAACTTTTTGTTTATCCTTTCCACCACATGACTCCACATGGACAATTTGGGATGACTGTAAAAAAGAGGAAGCCCCAGATAGCGAGTAGGGAACTCACCAATGCTACATTGAAGAATACGCCCAATTTTAATCTGCCTAGAAAGGGGGTATTGATGAAGAAGCTTTTACTTTTGTTATAGTTGATTTCTTGCCCAACCGCTTTCTCATATAAATCAAGGATTTTTTTGATCATCTTGGCCTCCACTACTGAAGCATAGGTAGCGAGTATTGTGTCATCCACAAATTGTTGGTGTGACAACGGGTTTAGACTTGAGGCAGCCCTGATCCCTGTGATAGTTTTCTCACTGACAACACTCTTAAGTGCTCTTCCCAGAGATTCAATGAGTATTATAAAAAGGATGGGTGACAGGGGGTCTCCCTGCCTGATGCCTCTACCGCTAGGGAAATAACCTGCGGGTGATCCATTAACCAAGACTGAGAAATGAGGGTTGGATATGCAGCCTCTGATTACATTTATCCATTCCCTATGAAAACCAAATTTTTGAAGAACAACCAGGAGGAAATCCCTGTTTACTCGGTCAAAAGCCTTACTGATATCTAATTTGAGAAAAAGGGTTGCTTTCTTATTTTGGGAAGCTGAGTGGAGGACTTCATGCAGGGTGATTATGCCATCATGAATGGACCTTCCTTTGACCGAGCTGCCCTGGCAAGGATCTATAATGAGCGGGAGTATTTCTTTGAGTCTTGTTGTCAGGGCTTTGGCAAGAATCTTGTATATGACATTACATAGACTGATGGGTCTGTAGTCATTCATGGATTTGCACTCAGGGCCTTTAGGGATTAAGGTGATGAAGGTGGAGTTGGTGCTTCTAGGGATGGCTTTGGATTTTTGCATGTGAATAATGGCTTTGCAAATGTCAACCCCTATGATATCCCAGTAAGTTTGAAAAAACCTGGGGGAGAAGCCATCAGGCCTCGAAGCTTTATCAAGGGCCATGGAGAAAAGAGCCTACTTTATTTCTTCATTGGTAAGGTCCTTGATGAGCATGTCATTCATTTCAGGGGATACCAGATTTGGAATATGTTGAAGAAGCTGATCCTGGGCCTATTTGAAAATAGTGGAATTTGTTCCCAATATTTTTTCAAAGAAGGTGACTGCTTCATTTCTGATGAGGTGGATGTCTCTCACACTTGTGCCATCACTGTTTATTAACTCCCTGATCTTATTGGAGCTTCTGTGACGAAGAGTGGAAGCATGGAAAAATTTCGTGTTTGAGTCCCCGTCCTTGAGCCACAGGGCTCTAGACTTTTGTCTCCAATACATTTCTTCCTTGGCCAGAATGTTGTGGTAATCGACAAGGAGCTTTTTCTCTTCATTCCTGATTTGTATGCTCATCTGCCCTTTCTAAATTTGCTCTTCTATGGCTTTGAGCTTGTTGGTGATTTGCTCCTTATTTTCAAAAATGTTACCAAACACTTCCTTGTTCCAAATTTTGATGTGGTCTTTGATTATTTTGAGTTTTTGGGTAACTTGAGCGATGGGGGATCCATCCACCTGTTGTTGCCACCACCCTGCAATTTGATTACGTAAATCTGGGTGGAGAACCCACATTGCCTCGAATCTGAAAGGGGTCCTAAAAACTGGAGGCTTGTTAGCTTCGAACAGGAGAGGACTGTGATCCGATCCGATTCTGGGCAGGGAAGTGAGGGAGGCATCACCAAACAGAGGTATGGCTTCTTGAGATAGAAAGAATCTGTCTAGCTTAACTTGGATCAGATTGTTCCCTATTCTTCTATTATTCCATGTGAATTGAGCTCCCCGGATCTGGATATCCATTAGGTTATTCTCAGTGACAAACCCATGGAAGTCCTGAATACTTTTGGTAGGAATGTCATTGCCTCCTGCCTTATCTGATGGGTAAAGGGGGGAGTTGAAATCCCCAACCAAAACCCAAGGGAAATTTTTGAAAGCCTACCTCATTTGACTTAGTTGGTCCCAAAAGGAACTCCTGCTGAGGGGATTGTTTGGGGCGTAGATATTAGACAGGATCCAACATTGATCCTTGTCTTTGCAAAAAAACATGATATTTATAACTCTATCTGAGGATGATATTACTCTACCATCCACTTTCTCTGGATCCCAAAGGCACAAAAGACCCCCAGATGGACCTTGGTTGGGACTGAAAATGCTTCCACTATTTTTCCAAATGGTGTTGCCCGCCTTGCATGCTTTTGACTGATCTAACTTGGTCTCTTGAATAATGAGGATTGTTGGTTTGGTTTCTTTTCTAACAGTGCTAACCAACCTCTGCTTGGCCGCACTGTTGAGGCCCCTCACATTCCATGAGAGTATCCTCATATGGAAACTTTAGATGATTTCTTGCCCCCTTTTGACTGCTGCACAGGGGGTTTGGGTAATTTGGGATCTTCCTTCGGGTGAGTAAACATTTCAGGTACAAGGGTTGTTTGGACTCCGTTGGCTATGTCCTCGGCAGTTTGGCTTCTTATTTGCTCTTGGATATTGGGCCTTCCCCTTTTCTTGTCATTGCCAACATCGACACAGGATTTTTTGGAGCTTCGAGTGTTTTTGGGACTGAAATCTGCTTTTGTTTTCTCGGTAGCCTCTTGGGAAAGAAGATTTTCAGGGGGGATCAGGGGAAGCTAGCTTGACTGGAGATAAGACAGGGCTACTGGTGGGAAGGGGATACTGCAAAATTTCTTCGATGGTGGGGATTTGGAGGTCGACATTTGGATCCGACATATCATTTTCTTGCTGAGTGAATAACCCTTCATTTATTTCTGAATCAGAGTGGGTGATATTTCCCAGAATATCAAATCGATTAGGATGAGCGAACAGGGAGCTTACCTGAGCTTGGTCCTCTGATTGTTTTGGCTACACTTTTTGCTTTCCTTTGTTTGCCATAGGGTTTTGCCCTGGTGCTTGTTGATGAGGGTTTCTACTATAGATTTACCTATTCTTTTGCATTGGGGGCTTCCCAGGGAAGCGAACGCCTTGGTTCCTATAGAGATGGTTGCCAGAATCTACCTCCTTCTATGGTCTGAGCGAGGGGTAGTGGGACTTGAGGTGTCCTTGAGTTCGGCATTCGATGCAGAAAGTCGGTTTGTTTTCATACTCTATGGCCTGGCAGTGGTGGAAGGAACCATAGACTAGATTGATTCGAGTTGGGAGCTGGGAATCAAGATTTGCGTTGATGCATATTCTGGCTTGGGTCAACCTAGTGCGAGCTTTGGTGGTTGAATCCATGGCCACCATTTCCCCTATGTATCTGCCTATTCCTTGCAGGATGTCTTCATGCCAAAATTGGCTAGGGAGTCCCGGAAGACGAACCCACACTGGAGCAAAATTTATGCTTTGAGTTTCGGCGTTGAAATATTCCCCCCATCTACGAATAAACAAACTCTTCTTCCCATAGAACCATGGCCCCCTGTTAGAATGTGGGTTGCATCTTCGGGATTGTTAAGGCGGATTTGAAAGAACCCTCTAGGGAGAGCTACAATCTCAAGATTCCCTAAAACTTTCCACCTGGTAGTGGCCCACCGTCGAATGGATTCCATGTCCGGTCTGCCACCCATGAACTTCCCAATCAGAGAATGTTCTTCTAGGGAAAGATATTCGGCCATTAGGGTTTCTGGAATCACTAAGTCTTCTCCGACCGCTATCAAAGGGCTTCGGTCCTTGGTAGATTTCTGTGATTTGGTACCCGTGACCTTTTCAAGATAAGATGCAGAACCGGAGGGCCCAACGCCGGTCCCCCTACCTTGGGATAGCCCTCGTTCTTGTCCGGGGGTCCTTCCCCGGGTCTTTCTCCCGCCCAGCGGAAAGGTCCATTTCAGCATCAACATCTGACTCATCAGTGCCCTCCCCTATAGCAAAGCTGGGGATCTCGCCTGGTTCGAGGTTCCCTGTCGCTGTCGCACCCGATACATTCCCGCCAGAACTCACCTGAGATAAAATGCTCGCCATCGCTCCCTCTTAAAAGAGCTAAAATAATCATCAATTAACAATTGTTTATATGCATATGATGGTTGCATTTAATTTTGGCCAGGAATATGATTTGCTTAGTAATTTTTATATTTGTATAAAGCTCCTTTGAATTTTCTTTAAAAGGTAAGTTTCCTTTTGAAATTATGAAAAATAGCTACATTGGGCATGAAATTGATGGCCCCTTGTCTGGTAGGACTGAACAAGGGGGTTGGTATTAATGGCAAGTACTCCCTTGCCAAGTTGGAGAAGGGAGCCCTGATGGCTTTATAGGCCTTTTTTTTTTATTGTGGTGCACACGCTATGGGCAACACGTTCAAAAAAAAGAAAGAGGGTAAAAGAAGAAAATAAGAGAAAGGGAGGGGGAGAGACTACAAAGGAGAGTAGGAGGCCAAGAGAAATGGAAATAGAGTTGGAAATAAGGGAACCTGATTTCTAGTTCGAATTTGCACAGGTTGGGTTCTTGAAAACCTTCCTTAATAGTTGATGTACTTTATTATTTTTCCTTCGAATGAATGTTACTTCCTACTCTGGTTAAATTTATTTTGGGCTCTCATATTTATGGATTTTGTGGATAGTTTTGTCTTGTTGTCCCTTGTTTCCTTTTCGTGCATGCTAGGTTTAAAAAACAACTATTGTTCAACCCCATCACAATAAGAAAACCATATCATAGGCCTTGATTATCTTATGTTTTGAGACTAAGCGAGAGTGGTTTACATCTGCAATGAGATGTCTCGCTTCGTTGTACCTAGCATGGGAATTATGACCCACAAAAAGACCTTTCATATTGTTTGTAACTACGTTGAAAAAAAAAAACTGGCTATTCCTTGCTTGAATCAGTAAGGTTTTCATGTTGGAAGTACTTTGTTTGTCATTTGTTGCGAAGGTGTTAAACCAATTTGAAAGGATCTACCCCCGAATCCCTTTTTATTTTACCTCAGTTTTTGTGTAGTCCATCGTCACTCAAATTTTTGGGCTACCCTAAGGTTCACCTTAGGAAAATGTAGTTAATTTATGCACCACCCCCTTTGAGTTGTTGCTGCTCCATCGTCATGTGATGGCACTATGCTCAGGAGAGGCGTAGAGAAGGGAAAACCCTTTTTAACCTCCTTTGTCACTGTCCCACACACATAAGGTGGGGTAGTTTGAGCCTTTCATAAGGTGAGAGGTTCAAGTAAGATTTCAACCAAGTTCCTAAGCTAGGCGCTTGGTTGAAGCCTATCCCTAACACATTAAACGGTGGGTGTGCACCATACCTCTTGGTAATAGTTTAATTGCTTGTTGGGTTTGGACTAAGTCATGGTTGCCTAGGTTACCGCTAGTCATCAAACTCTTGGGCGGGCATCATTGTGATTCCAAGTTTTTAGTATTATTGTGGTTGGTCGATATCCCACATGCAATGTGGGGAGGACATAAGTCTTTCTTATCATTACCCAAATGCCCTTGTCTAATCAGCCAAGTGCTTAGGCACTTTGCTAGACCGCACTGTAGATCTAGGTGGTTGTGGACTCTAATTGTGTCTTGCCACCTGTCTCGTCCTAATTGTTTGGTTTGGTAAAACCTGGTTTGACGTCGTTAAAGCCATTTGTGTCTTGTTGCCCATTATGGTGGTTTTTTTGGTTTGTTGAACTTAAGATGACACGTTGTGGAGCGTTGTGGGCGTATAATATGACAACACCTTTTAATAGTACAAGAAGTAATACACTACTTGGAAATTAGTCTTTTTGTTGACTAGATATTAAAGGTGGCTTTTCCTAGTGTGGTCTTCTAATGTATTGTGGAAGTGGAATTAATTAGATGATATAATATAGCTTTCCAATGTACTGTGGAAGTGGAATTGATTAGATGTTATAAGATAACTTTCTAATGTATTGTGGAAGTGGAATTAATTAGATCTTATAAGATAGCTTCTAATGTACCATGGAAGTGGAATTAATTAGATGTTATAAGATAGTTTTCTAATGTAATATGGAAGTGGAATTAATTAGATGTTATAAGATAGCTTTCTATTGTATTGTGTAAGTGGAATTAAAGTACTGTGGAAATACTTAGGTCAGATATTAGATTTTTAATGTATTGTAAAAATACTTAGATAAATGGACTACCTAAAGTATTGTGGAAATACTTAGATATATGGACTTTCTATTGTATTACGAAAATACTTAGATAAATGGACTTTCTAATGCATTGTGGAAATGCTTAGATATTAGACTCTCTATTGTATGGTGGAAATACTTGGAGGATGGTCGTGCTAATGTATTATGGAAGCATATAACAAATTTTAGTTGTGAATTAAATGAACATGGAAAGTATGTTAGATATAAGATTTCGTTATGACACAGAATATATGTTAGATAACATGATTCATGATAGATGGAGTAGAGATGGAAGTATGAGGAGGAATAATGTATTTCATTTTAGATTAAATGAAATAAATATATGGTAGTGGATACTAGGTTTTAAAATAAATGGACTTGGGAAGCAAAAGTGGATGACATAGCTCAATCTTGGAAAACCAGGAGAAGGTTACTAACCTCCTTGTTATGTATACATGAGGACCATTAGAAGGGATTATGGGGTCCCGTATAATGAGTGATGGTATGCGCAAATCTAAGGTTGATACTTGATTACATTAAACTCTTAAGGGAAGATGTCCCTTGAGTTTATTAGGGCATAGGGATTATGGGGTCCTTATGTGTCCCTAAATAGTAATAATGAGATGGTAAAAGTAACCAAGAGAGGGGTTCCTTTATTGATTGTATTGTAGAATTTATTTTTAATAAAAATAGATCATGAATATTTAAGGCTAGGTTTTTACCCTTAGGGGTTTCCCAAGATACATGATGTGTTATGTGATTGTGTGATATATATCTATCCTTGGATCATGCTCATACTAGAAGTTACCATTGTAAAATATATTCTTTATAAGGCATGGGAATTTCAATGTACTTTAATGGTTTATGCCTTGGCTAATTGCTAAGAGTTCAATGATTAATTAGGTTGCTACTCATTTAAATTGTGGATGATGTATTTAAAGAAAGGAAAGAATTCTCTAGATGTGAGTAAGAAATAGTGTGCTCAATGCATGGCTCAAATAACCTTAACGATAAACCTTAATCCTATAAAGAATTACACCTACCAACTTACACTTGGTTTGGAAGTACAATGGGATGAGATAGATAGCTTAGGCTAGCTCATCGTGGAGATGAGACAAATAGCTAAGCTAGCTCACCATTGAGATGAGACAAAAATCTTGAGCTAGCTCATCGTAGAGATGAGATAGATAGCTAAGCTAGCTCATTATTAAGGTGAAATAGATAGCTTAGACTAGCTCATCATGGAGATGAGACAGGTAACTAAGCTAGCTCACCATTGAAGTGAGACATATAACTTAGGCTACCTCATCATGGAGATGAGACAGATAGTTAAGCTAGCTCATCATTGAGATGAGATATATAGCTTAGGATAGCTCATCGTGAAGATGAGACAGATAGCTAAGCTAGCTCATCAATAAGGTGAGATGGATAGCTTAGGCTAGCTCATCGTGGAGATGAGATAGATAGCTAAGCTAGCTCACCATTGAAGTGAGACAAATAGCTTAGGCTAGCTCATCATGGAGATGAGATAGATAGCTAAGCTAGCTCACTATTGGGATGAGATAGATAACTTAGGCTAGCTCATCGTGAAGATGAGACATATAACTAAGCTAGCTCATCGTTAAGGTAAGACATATAGCTTAGGCTAGCTCATTTTGGAGATGAGACAAATAGCTAAGCTATCTCACCATTGAAGTGAGATAGATAGCTTAGGGTAGCTCATCGTGGAGATGAGACAAATAGCTAAGTTAGCTCACTATTGAGATGAGATAGATGGCTTAGGTTAGCTCATCATGGAGATGAGATAGATAGCTAAGCTAGCTCATCAATGAGATGAGATAGATAGCTTAAACTAGCTCATCGTTGAGATGAGAAGCTAGCTCATCATGAAGAAAAGAAGGATATCTTGATTCATAGAACCCTATTAAGGATTAAAAAAAAACACCTCTCTTTAGATAAGGGCTAAAAACAAGGTTGTGAGAATTTAACCTCTACATTTTTACTTTTTTGTTTAATTAAAAATTATTAATAATTTTTTAATTTTACCTTTTGCTATTTTTTTATATGAGGGGAATCGGTAACATCGTTTCATCCTTAACAACTGGGCACAAGGTTAAACATTATTCTCGAGGTTTCTACCTCCGAACATAGGTCAAATCATTAGAAATGCCTTTATAAACCCTACCTCTTATGAGTAAACACGACTCGAAGTGAAGGAGACCCCTGATGGCTCAGAGTTGATACCATCGTTGTTAAAGTGACGCACACTCAACAAACTTAAGTCAGACTATTACCTTTGCCCAAATTAAATGTACTCTAAAGTTTGAACCTAAATCTCCTCTTAATAAATAACCAAAATCTTACCAATTCACAAAACCCTTGAATACCTTGCGTATTTAAACTCTACATTTTTTATTTTAAAGTAGAACGTACGTGACGATTCACGTGGACGGTGGAAACATTAGCACGACAGATATTCTACTTTTTCGTTCATTGTAGTGCTTTTCCCACCTTTGCTTCCGCTATTGTCATCTAATTAATTTTCTTTACGTTTTCTCGTGAAAATTGAAGCAGGTGCCACTTCGTAATTTCCTTTTATACTGAATTTAATAATTACGTAGGTAATCTTTTGATAAGGTTTTATTACGAATGATTTAAAATGTTTATATATATATATATATATATATATATATAAAAGGATAATTTGATAGTTTAAATGAAATAAAATAAAATGTTTTGAAATGTTTTAAATTGTTTATAAGTATAGAAGAGTTTTTAGTATAATTTGGGTATAATATGTACATATATATTTTTTAATTTATGGATTTTTTATTTGGAGTTTTAAAGTTTAATATTGTTTAAAGAAATTGTTTAATAATATTAAACAATTTAATTTTTATTTATTATATTTTGGAGTGTGTTTGTTTTGTTATTGATTTTGATGAAATTTTTTTTATTTTTAATTCTTTAAAACGTTATATTAATAAGTTTATTTTTAGAGTATTTTATTTTCTTGTTCTTGTGGGTTGTACATTTCATGGCGTAATGCTTTTTATCTTTATTATTTTTGTTGTGTGAAAGACATATTTATTCAGACCATGTCTCTTGACGTATTGTCTATCTTCCAATTTTGTGTGTAAGGTATGAATTGGATCTTAGTTGGGTTATAAACATTTTTCCTATCTTTGCATTTATATAAATCTTTTGGTTGTGTTTATAGTTTGGATTGAAATTATTGATGTATAATTATTTTTCTTAGACAAAAATAAAATTTTCCTTCGCATATTATCTAATTTTTTGGTTTGGAGTTTGAAATCTCCTAAAATTTAATGCTTCATTTTTTAGTGTTTCTTTGAATACTTGTTTTGACAACTTGCTACCTTCCATTCTTTTTATTTTCTTTAGATATCCCAATAGCTTTACCATAACTTCAACTTTTAGTGAAAAAGTCTTATCTCTCAAATAAAATCTCATATAAAATTTCAAAATTATTTGTAGCTCATCACTTTTAAATTCTTTTTGTTTGTCTCCATTTAAAGTTTTATAAGTGTTGGTCCAACCTAGGTGTTGTAGGTGAGTTGAAGAGAAGAGGGCAATCCTCCAAGGGAGGTCCCAGGTTCGAATCTCCACCCTACCAAAAAGTTGAATTGAGTACCCAAAATCCAATTGATAATATTGATGCAGGCAGGCCGGGCGCAACTCCTAGGTGACTTTGACGGTGTAAAACCCCTTGATATCTCAAACCAATACAATTCCAAAAAAAAATTCGCTTTAAAAAAAATGTTAGCTTACACCTCACATCCATGTAGCACCACTAAAATAACTAATAACCCAAAAAGAATCCTAAAATCTTATCCAACTACTCCAATATTTTTCCTCCTTTTTTTTGACTGGTCGTGATCTATATGATTCTGGTTTCCACAATATCTCCTCTTTATCCGTCTCTCCACGTTGGAGCATTACAGCCATGCCGTCCCCGAAGAAAGCAGGACTACACTCCTATCCCTTCAATTTTTGCCAGCATTGAAGCTAACTTATTCATTTATTCTCTGCATTGGGACAAACAAGATAAAGGTCCATCTTTTTACCTTGTTATTTTCTGATATTAGCATTTGTGCGTAAAGATATTTGCAGTAGCATCTTTTACGTATATAGACCGTTGTTTCTTAAAAGCCATACGCAAAAGTAAAATAATCATGACAAATAAAAATGATTATAATTTTTTTGTTTGTGTACTTTTACTCTGGAAACAATGCTTATGAAAACAAAATTATATATTTAAATAAAAAATTAATAAAACGATTGGGTATGGTAGTTATAGTAGCTGTGACAGTTTTTGAGGGAGACAGTCCAAAATATTAAAACAATTTAATATTAATTATAAAAAAATAAAATATAAGAATCATCCTACCCATTCCACCATATAAAAAAATATATAATTTATTATAACTATGTATTTATTTAAAATAATTATTTTCTTAGTTATCAAGATTTTATTAATTTACAAGTGCATGTTTTCAACGGTTCTTGGTCCTTTCAACAAAAATACACCAAATTTTCTTGCTCCTTTCTAATGCTTTACGCTTCTTGGTCCTTTCGACGAAATACTCCACACTTTCTTGGTCCTTTCGACGAAATACTCCACACTTTCTTGCTCCTTTCTAATGCTTTACGCGCTTCTTGGTCCTTTCGACGAAAATACCACATTTTCTTGCTCCTTTATAATGCTTTACGCGCTTCTTGGTCCTTTCGACGACTGTACGCATTTTCTTGCTGCTTTCTAATGCTTTACACCTGTGTGGAATGAACTATATATAACATGTTCGTTAGTTTTATGCCTATCTATATGTGATATCCTCTCTCCTTATTGTCCTTACTCTTTATCATTCGTCTAAGTTTTTATTTTTTATTTTATTTTATTTTTATTTTTATTTTTGTCATATATGTAATATCCTCTCTCCTTATTGTCCTTACTCTTATCATTCGCCCAAGTTTTTTTTGTCATACAAATTCGTTGTGCTTGGCTCTCTCTGCATTGCTTCTCTTATTCTCAATTTGCTCAGAGGGAAAAAAAAAAAAAACATACAGATTTTCCGTGTGCAGACATGGAGGGCTGTTCAAGCACCAGCGCCGAGACCTTCAAGCATTACGAGCCTTGCCCATATCATGTATTCCTGACCTTCCGAGGTACGGACGTCAGGAATACTCTCGTTGATCACCTCTTCAACTCCCTCACTGCAGGATTTCATGTCTTCCTCGACACGGAGAGATTAGAAAAGGGAAAGAATATTGAGGTCAGCCTGGAAGACGCTATTAGAAATTCCACGGTCCACATACCCATATTTTCTGCTAATTATGCCAGCTCACCGTGGTGCCTCAACGAGGTCTCCCTTATCTGGAATTTTACAATGTGAAACCTTACGATGTGAGGTACCCTGACAGTGTGAAAAGCCCATATGCTAAGGCATTTCAAGAGCACAGGGAAAAAAAGAGGCATAGCGAACAGAAAATAAACGCCTGGAAGGAGGCGTTGCATCAAGTATCTCTTCTCTCTGGCTGGTCCCTCGCAGAAACCGCGGCCGGGTAAAAATGCTTTTCCAGCTACTCTTTTGTGTTTTGCATTGTGTGGTTGTGAATATTCTGCTTGAAGCTATTTGAAACATATCAAGCTCTTGAGTGTTGCATTTCATGCTTTTTTACATACAATGAACAACTGTAACGACTGACTTGCCAAACTGGTGCTGTAACCCACAATTACTTCGCATAAATTCTATCCACAACCTTTAAATTCCAAATTAAGTACATAGAATGGTTGCTGTAGAATAGTACTGAGAAAGTTTATTTGTATGTTTTTTTCTGGTTATTGGGCATCGTGTGTGCAGCTACGAAGGTGGGCTTGTAAAGCTGGTTGTTAAGGATCTTCTCAAAACATTGGGCATAGATTCTCTACATGTTGCCAAACACCCCAAGGGGCTGCTACATCGTATGGAGGAAGTGACAACGTTGTTGGAAATGAATGACCATAGTTGTCATGTGCTCTGTGTTGGCATTTGGGGTATGGGGGGTTTGGGAAAGACCACGCTAGCCAAAGCCGTTTATAATAATATTCATTGTAAGTTCGAAGCATCCTGTTTTGTACCTGATGTTCGATCCTCGAGCCTTCTAAAATTACAAAAGCAGATTCTTCGCGGCCTGGCGAAGGTTGATGAAACAACATGAAGATGTTGAATAGCGTTCCCCATGCCAAATCTTATATGGAAAATTGTTTGATATCCATAAAAGCATTAGTCATTTTGGACGATGTTGATGACGAGGAACAGTTAGATGCTTTGGTTGGAGACGCTTTCAATGGTTATTGGTTTGGAGCAGGAAGCAGAATTATAATTACCACCCGAGATTCTCAGGTATTGAAACGTCAAATTCCTGTGATTCAATATAGTATGAGAGGGCTTGATCCGAAAGAAGGTTTGAAATTATTTAGTTGGCACGCTTTCATGAGGCCCGGTCCAGCTGAAGGCTACGAATATATTACTAAAAAAATTGTACTTGCATGTCAAGGTCTCCCTCTCTTGCTGGAAGTTGTGGGGGCAAGTCTATACGGAGAGAACATTGAAATTTGGAGGGAGGCCATGACAGATTTGGTAAAAAATCACAAAAAAGTGTATACTACTCTCAAAATAAGCTATGATGCTCTCGAGAAGCGCATGTTTTTGGACATTGCGTGCTTCTTTCTTGGTCCCCTGTCTTTACGTAGAACTAGATATGTTATGTTAAACTCTCGGAGGCTTTAGAATGTAGCGCCCCACGTACATGTGTTAGAAATCTTGAAATGAAGTCCCTTATTAGAATTAATTATTATAGGTACCATGGGTATGGTAGTAGTTGCCATTACTCGGACCTTGATAGACAAATAATTGAAGATGGGGGTTATTCAATATTTTGGATGCATGACAGGACCTGGGAAGACAAATAGTCAAAGAATCGTCCCCGAGCAATCTGTAGAAAATTAATCTATTTTTAATTTGCCGAAGTCGGGAGAGGGAGCCAAGTGCGAAGGGTGAAGTAGGGAGGGCCCGAAGTCGGACTGCGCAGCCGAAGTCGGGGTATGCTTCTGACTATTGCGAAGTCGGGCTGCGGACGGACCGAAGTGCGAAGTTGGGTTGCGCACGAACCGAAGTGTGAAGTGCGAAGTGCCAAGTATAGCTCGAGGGCCAATCAAATGCAGTGAAAAACAAAAATTAATCACAAAAAAAATTGAAAATTTATTTGCACCCCTCGTCAACCATTCCATATTACAAATTATCATATATAAATATGTAGAGGAAAGGGAGTTGGAGGAAACCGTCGATGAAGGAGAGATAAGGGGAAATAGGGGATAAGGAGGGATAAGGAAGTTGGAGGGATAAGGGGAAAGAAGGATTAACGGAGGGATAAGGAGGAGGGAATATAGGAGGAAGATAGGAGGGAAAATAGGAGAGAAGTTAAGGAAACTTGCCGACAAATATAGGGAGTTTTCATACGTAGGCTTAGAAATAGGATTTTTCTAAGCCTCTTACAACTTAACCCTTTTCATATTTGCAACATTCTCCCCCTTAAAGTTGAGAGGATTGACTACACAGTCTCTCAACTTTACAAATTAAGCTTTAGTCATTGCCTTGGTGAGGATGTCAGCGACATTCTCCAAAGTGTGACAGTATTGAAGCTCAACAATTTCATGTTCCACCATATCTCTGATGAAGTGGTACTTCATATCAAAATGCTTTGTTCTGCTATGGTGGACAGGATTATATGCCAACCGAATGGCACCGATGTTGTCGCAATAGATTCTGGTCGGACCACTTTGTTGTTCTCCAATCTCTTCTAGTACTTTCCTTAGCCACAAGGCTTGAGTACTTGCATAAGTAACCGCTATATACTCGACTTCGTTGAAGATAGCGCTACTACTCGTCTCGCTTTTTTGAACTCCAAGTTATTAGTCCCGATCCAAGACTAAAACAGCTTCCCGATGTTGACTTTCTGTCATCAATATTGCTACCCCAATCACTATCACCGAAGCCTACAAGCTTGATAGTGTTACATTTATGGTATTGGATTCCAAAATCCAATGTACCCTTCACATATCTCAAAATTCTTTTAGCTGCCTCGCAAATGCAATCTCGGAGGGGTTAGACATAAATCTAGAAACAAGAGATACAACATACTCGAATATCCGGTCCGGTGTTGGCGAGAAACATCAAACTCCCAACCATGCTTCTGAAAGTGGTCACGTCAACTTTTGGTGCTCCATCATCTTTGCTTAATTGGATCCCATGTCCAACTGGAGTTGCAACTGGTTTGCAATGCTCCATAGCAAACTTCTTGATCATATCCTGAGCATACTTATGTTGACAGATGAAGATCCCTGTATCTGACTGATGAACCTCCATTCCAAGGTAGTAGTGCATTAAGCCAAGATCCTTCATCTCAAACTGCGTCATCATGGAGTGTTTGAACTCCATATTCATTTTTTGATTACTACCCATAAAAATGAGATCATCCACATACAAACAAACTATGAGGATGTCTTTACCTTGCTTTAGGTAGTAGAGTGTGGGTTCATTTTTGCTTCTGGTGAACCCATAATCTTTGAAGTACCCATCAATGCGTGAGTACCAAGCTCTTGGTGCCTGCTTGAGGCCATAGAGTGCCTTCTTCAATCTGTAAACAAGGTGTTCCTTACCTTGCACTTCAAATCCTTGTGGTTGCTCAACGTACACTTCTTCTGTCAAGTAACCATTGAGAAATGCACTCTTGACATCCATGTGTTGGACTTTCCATCCTTTGTGTGCAGCTAAAGCAAGAACTGTTCTGATTGTCTCTTGTCTGGCTACAGGAGCAAAAGTCTCTTCATAATCAATTCCATATTTTTGGGTAAAACCCTTTGCCACTAATCTTGCCTTATGCTTTTCAATGCTTCCATCAGCATTAAACTTGGTCTTGAAGATCCATTTACAGCCAACACATTTCTTTCCTTTCGGAAGCTTCACGAGCTCCCAAGTGTCGTTGTTTTTTATAGAGGTTATCTCCTCTTTCATGGCATCTTGCCAAATCTTCTCGAGTACATGCCTTCTCATAACTAGAAGGTTCAAGTCGTGCACTAGTTAACAAATCATAGTTAACTTGATCTCCCCTAGGTTCCTGCTGGGATTCATCATCACCATACAAGTGCATACTTTCTAACTGCTGTAAAACAGATTCCATTTCACTAGCTTGACTCCTAGTATATCTTCTTGAAAAAATTTTATCCAACATCTGAGATGATGGATGATACTGTAGAGTTCTCTTACCTTTGGATGGAACATCAATGTCCATTGGTGAGGAACTTACTGATCGTTGTGGAGAAGGACTTGGTGAAGCAGTTGAATCAGAAGATGGACTTGGAGGATGTGTGGGCGGAGACTGCTTTCCTTTCTGTGGGAGCTGTGGTTGCACTTGCTGAGCAACTACATCAGTGGCTTCAACATCACTGAATATTTGGGGCTTACCCCACTCTCCCCCTTCATCAAAAATCACATCCCTTGAAATCACTATCTTTCGAGTTGTAGGATTGTAGAGTCTATAACCCTTTGTGTTTTCACAGTATCCTACAAAAATGCATGCTTGACTCTTTGGATCCAACTTCTTTCTTAGCTCATCAGGAATGTGAGCATATGCCAATGAACCAAATACTCTGAAATACTTCACATTTGGTTTCTTACCATACCAGGCTTGGTAAGGTGTCTTCCCTTTCAAACTTGAAGTAGGACTTCTGTTCAAGATGTGAACACTAGTCCTTGTTGCATCTCCCCAATATGCATTACTCAAATGCTTTGTCTGAAGCATTGATCTCGCCATCTCCACAATGGTGCGATTTTTCCTTTCTGCAACACCATTTTGCTGTGGTGTGTAGGCGATTGTGAACTGCCTCTTGATGCCATGATGTTTACAAAAATTCAAAACCGATTAGAGGAGTATTCTCCTCCTCTATCTGATCTAAGACATTTTATAGAATATCCACTCTCACTTTCAACTTTTGCTTTAAAATCAACAAAGCATGCAAATGCTTCATCCTTATGCTTCAAAAAATATATCCAACACATTCTTGTGCAATCATCAATGAAAAGTAGGAAGTAAGAGTGATTACCTAGACTCTTGGTCTGCATCGGACCACAGATGTCTGAATGCACTAACTGAAGAGGATAGCTGGCCCTCCATGCTTGCCCATGAGGAAATTTCGATCTGGCATGCTTGCCCAAGGCACACCCTTCACAGACTTCCTTACTATCTTGAATTTTGGGAAGTCCAGTTACCATTGCTTGTGAAGTTAGCATTTTCAAACTTGCTGAATTCAAATGACCATATCTCAAGTGCCATAGGACACTTGGATTGGTAATTGCAACATTTGCTAACTTATTTCCTCCTGGCTGGCCAAACTTCAAAGGGAATAATCTATTCTTTGACATTGGCACTTGTGTAATGATTCTATTACTATTGTTTTTGTCAAAAATGGTGCATTTACCCTCATCAAAAATCAACTTATAATTCTTTTCAAGCATTTGACCAACACTTAGAAGATTGTGTTGAAGATGAGGAGTGTAATAGATATCACTTACTTGCTTGATGCCTTCTTTTGTTGGAACCTCCATGGCTCCAATGCCTTCAACTGCCAATGACTTGTCATCTCCCAACCGGATGCTGGATTTGTATGAGGAGTCTAACTTAGCAAAGAGTTCTTCTTTGCCACTCATGTGATTTGAACACCCAGTGTCCAAAATCCATGTATCATTCATATTTTGCTCTGTCTGACCATAAGAAAGAAAGAGATTTGAGGACTCTTCCTCTTCTCCAAAATTCCCAAACTGACTGCTCTGGTTGCTGCTGCTTCCTTGCGAAGTCTTTGACCAACAATCTCGAGCATAATGGCCAGGTTTGCCACAATTGTAGCAAACTTGTTTTGATTTGTCTCCTCCTTTTCCTTTGCCAGATTGTTTCCCTCTATATTGCTGTTGTCCTCCTCTATTCTGATTTCCACCTCTGTTGGATGATCCTCCTCTTCTGTTAGGGAGTTCCTCCTCTTTGATTATTCCTGCCTCTGCCTCTTTGTTGACCTCTGCCACGGCCTCTACCTCTTCCTTCATGTGTGGCAAAAGCTTTGTCATCTCCTCCATAACTGGTGGTAGGAGTTTCCTGTAACCTCTCTTCATGTGAGAGAAGTGAACCGGTTAATGCATCAAAAGACAATGTGGTTAAGTCTTTGGATTCTTCAATAATTATTGCAACAGAATTCCATTTAGGAAGAAGTGTTCTCAACACTTTCTTCACCATCATCTCTCGCTTAATATCCTCCCCTAGTGTGACCATTTTGTCGACTCATCGCTTTCACTCGCACGCAGTAATCTCCGACTCTTTCATTCTCTTGCATCTTGAGATTCTCAAAATCTCGTTTCAAAGTTTGCAGTTTTACCTGCTTCACTTGGTCACTACCTCTATAGCTTTCTTTTAGGGCATTCCAAGCATCTTGTGCAATTACATAAGATGCAACCCTAGGGAAGATACTTTTATCTAAGGCAGAATGAATGTGATAAAGGGCAAAAGCATTATTCTTTTGTGCTTCTTTTCTCGCCTTTTTATCAACATTAGAGAAAGCTGCCCATTCAGCAGCAGTTGGTTCTGTATATCCTTCTTCGACTACATCCCAAAGACCTTTTCCTATCAAAAGGGTTTTCATTTTAATAGACCAATATTCATAGTCACTACCATTAAATTCAGGGATTGGTAGACTAGTGTTTGCAGCCATTTCTAAAAAACAAACTTTTATTGAGGCAAACTGGAAATACAAAGCAGTACAGAATGATTTAATGATTCAAATCAAATCTCACCTTTTTAGTACATTCAAGTTCTGCTTCGGAACTGCTGCTAATAATGATGATCTCAGGTTTCACTTCCTCTGGATCTGCTTCTGCTGCTTCTTCTTCGTCTTCTTCTTCTTCGTCTTCTTCTTTTGCTGCTTCTTCTTCTTCTTCTTCTTCCTCTTCCTCTTCTTCTTCTTCCTCTTCCTCTTCTTCTTCTGGTTCAGATTCTGGAGAGCGTGGAGAATAGCTCTCACTCGATGCAGCTACCTGTACACCTGGTGTGTAACTGGCACTTGATCGTACATCCAAAACAAATTGCTTAGTCTCGGATTCTTCAATCCTCTTTTCGAAGATATTGTCTTCTGAATCTGCCTCGTACCCTGAATCCGGCTTTCTCAGGTGAGCAATCACCTGATTCTCCAGCTGACAAAACACAGTATGAAGCCCTGATCGATGAACCCTTGCATCAAAGGATTCTGGTGTCTCTCTCTTCAAAAGTGAGAGAAGTGCATGATAGCACCCCACAGATCGGATCATCTTTCTTTCAGGCTAGAACTCGAACCCGCGACTTGCTGTCTGCGAAGCGGGCGCCTTAGCCGTTCGACCACACGGCTCCTCCGTGAACAAGGAAGACGCGACTTCCTTTTATCTTCTTGGCGGCGGCTTTAAACAAAAAATAAAACAAAAAATTTACCTCCTCTGCAGAGCGCCCGGTGGGATTTGATCCCCGAACCTCCTCACAGCAAACGATCCGACCTATCCACCATGCCAAGTGCTCGGATGGGTTTGAAGAGGAGCGCGGATGGATTTATTTCAACCGCGAGCAATTTAAAAAAAAAAAATATCGTGGGATTATCCCACATGTGCCACAGCGTGGGCGCTACAAGGGTTTTTAACCCTGAAGACGCACAAGGTCTTCTGATTGCCTTCGGGCAACCGCGCCAGGCCTTGTTTTACCCAGCAATGCCCAATCACGTTCCTCCATGCGTAGCCAATCGCCGTCCGCCACGTGGCGGTATTTTGACCTCTGCCAACTCGATGCCAAGTCACTTTCGCTGCACCACGTGTCGCATTCTCGAGCCGCCACGTGTCACATCCACTGCTGCACCTGCCTCGTGCCACCACGTGTCACATCCACGGCCACGCCTGCCTCGAGAACCGAGCCCGTCTGTCAGTGCCTTGACTGTCACGTGCCTCGGGAACTACGCCCGAGTCTACTCATGATCTGCCTCGAGATCCGAGCTGGCTGACTCCTACCTCAAAATGCGTGCCTGCCTGGTCGCACCTCGGGAACCGTGCCCGAATGACTATCGGATTTTGCCTCGAAAACCGTGTCCGGGCTGACTGGCTCTGATACCAGTATAGATCGAGGGCCAATCAAATGCAGTGAAAAACAAAAATTAATCACAGAAAAAATTGAAAATTTATTTGCACCCCTCGTCAACCATTCCATATTACAAATTATCATATATAAATATGTAGAGGAAAGGGAGTTGGAGGAAACAGTCGATGAAGGAGAGATAAGGGGAAATAGGGGATAAGGAGGGATAAGGAAGTTGGAGGGATAAGGGGAAAGAAGGATTAACGGAGGGATAAGGAGGAGGGAATATAGGAGGAAGATAGGAGGGAAAATAGGAGAGAAGTTAAGGGAACTTGCTGACAAAAACTGTCGACAAATATAGGGAGTTTTCATACGTAGGCTTAGAAATAGGATTTTTCTAAGCCTCTTACAACTTAACCCTTTTCATATTTGCAACACCAAGTCCGAACTGCGAAGTCCGAAGTGCGAAGTCTGGAGGATAGCTCCAGACTTAGCCAAATTTTAGGGAGCGGCTGGTCAACACCCGACTTCGCTGGTCAAAGGCAGCGAAGTCCAACTTCGTTGCGTAGTTGGGAAGACAGCTCTAGACATAGCCAAATTTTTGCCTTTGAGAAATTTTTCTCCCTTGCAGACTATTGCTGTCCGGAGGCTTGCGCGACTTTGGCGTTGGTTTGCCTGGCTTGGCAAGAACTATACGAGAGGAGAGAAACACCGAATCTGAGTGCAATGTTTCAGATCCGAACGAAATTGCTCTGAGGCAATTTGTACAGAGAACAAAAACATATTTTAGCACACAGAGATAACTACAAACCCTACAGATGCCTTAAACAACAACAAAATTTATTCATATAAGACAAGGGTTACAAAAGTCCTCAACTGAGGAAAACTAACATCTGCAAACTAAAGCTGCAGGATAAACTGAGACGAAAATAAATGTCGAGTCTGCTGCTCGGACATTAAATAGATGAGCCACACTGCTCACTGAAACGATCTCGTCTCCTACTCTGCTGTTTCTCCAAATTTCCTCCCGCTCTCCTCTCTTTCTTCGCTCTCTTTCCACTCACATGTCTGAAGACCCAAACTGCCTTATATAGCCACGGGGAGAGGAAGATAAGGGTTGTCCTTTGACAGGTTCTGACAGAACCTCAACTAGGGTTTCTGCCCAATCGTCGAACTGGCATTAAATTGCCGAACTGGCATTAACTTCTGCGACGATCGGATCTGTCAGATGTCACATCTGTTAGAGGGTAGGTGCAACGTCATGTCAAACTTTTGCCAGGATCCCTGACTGCGCAAGCGCAGTCCGACTAAGGCATGAAATCTGGGTTAATATTTCTAACACCCTCCTTTAAACCTAATTTCATGAGCGCTTTGACTCCAAGTTGCTCTCGCAATCTGTTGAAGTCTTCCTCCTTCAAAGGCTTCATGAAAATATCTGCCAACTGCTCCTTGGATCTGCAAAACTGTAGTTGAATTTCTCTAGACTTCACCAACTCTCTGATGAAGTGATAACGAATATCGATGTGCTTCGTCCGACCATGGAACACGAGATCCTTTGACAGTGCAATGGCCGAATTATTGTCACAAAAAATTGTTGTTGCGCCTTCCGGGGGATAATTCATTTCACTCAGAACTCTTCGTAGCCAAGCTGCCTGGCATGCGACTGACGTGGCAGCGACATATTCTGCTTCAACTGTGGACAACGCAACGATGGGTTATTTTTTGGACGCCCATGAGACTGCCCCTGATCCGAGATGGAAAGCATACCCGGAGGTGCTCTTTCGATCGTCGGTACTGCCAGCCCAATCACTATCTGTGAAGCCGACCAGTTCCAACTGGTCCTGTCTGGCGTAAAATAGGCCATTATTCCACATCCCGTTGACATAGCGCAAGATCCTCTTGCCTGCTTGCCAGTGCGTGTCCTTTGGAGTCTCCATGAAACGGCTGATCAGACTGACTCCAAACATCAAATCTGGCCGAGTTGCAGTCAAATACATCAAACTGCCAACTAGCCTCTTGAATAGGGTTGGATCTACATTCCTCCCTGAATCCAGCTTGCTCAGCTTCAAACCTCTGGCTACAGGTGTGATGGCAGGTTTGTTGTCCTCCATCTTGAACCGCTTCAGGACATCCTTCGCATACTTGCCTTGAGAAATGAAGATGCCATTTGCCGATTGGTCAACTTCAATGTCGAGAAAGTACTTCATCAGCCCTAAGTTCGTCATCTCGAACTCCTTCATGGTTGTTCTGAACTAGGCAAACAGAACATTGTTGTTGCCAGTATAAATAAAATTGTCCACATACAGACAGACGATAATGAGCTCACCTGCTTCATTTGTCTTCATGTACAGAGTGTCCTCATATGGGCATTTGACAAACCCATTTTCCTAAAAATAATTGTCAATCCGACTGTACCAAGCCCAGGGCGCCTACTTCAAACCGTACAGGGCCTTCTTCAGCTTCAAGACTTTGCCCTCCTGGCCTTCAATTTCATAACCTAGTGGCTGGTCTATGTAGACCTCTTCCTCCAACACTCCGTTGAAGAAGGCTGACTTGACATCCATATAGTACATCTTCCAACCCTTTTGGGCTGCTAATGCCAGGATCATCCTGACTGTGTCAAGTCGGGCTACAGGCGCATATACTTCATGATAATCGATGCCTGACTTCTGCTTGTAACCATTCGCCACCAGTATGGCTTTATGCTTGTCAACGTCTCCTTGGGCGTTGAACTTTGTCTTATACACCCACTTGACCCCAATGGTTTTCTTCCCTATTGGAAGATCTGTCAATTGCCATGTATCATTCTTTTCAATGGCTTTAGTCTCCTCGTCCATCGCTTGCACCCACTTTTGATTCTGACTTGTGTCTTCGAATTCTACTGGATCAACTTCAGTAAAGAATGCAAAGTCAGAGTATTCTTCATCTATGTGGGTTTGGGTTGCCTCATAGATTTCTTGCAAGCTCATTGTCTTCGCTGGTGTCACCAGGTTCTGGATTCTACTTGCACATGGAGGCGACCGAGATGGAGTGGTTGTGCTACTGCTGGCACCGCTACTACTACTGGAAGTTGCAGGTGGCTACACACTTCCTTATTCCAAGTCAACAGACTCGTACTACTGCTGGATCTGACTGGCCAGTATCCGACTTCCAGTTCCAGGCTTCATCTTCAAGAAATTTCACATCACGGCTGATGATGAGCTTCTTCATCACAGGGTTGTACAACCTATATGCCTTCGCCTGCTCATTGTACCCTGTGAAAATGCACTTCTCAGCTCTATCATCCAACTTTTGTCGCTTCTCTTCTGGAACATGTGCATATGCAATGCACCCGAACACACGCAAGTGAGCCACACTTGGCTTCACACCGCTCCGAGGCCTCTTGAGGGATTTTGTCCTTCACGCTTTTGGTGGGACATCTGTTCAGCAGGTAGACTGCACATGTTACAGCCTCTGCCCAAAATTCATGTGGCAATCCCTTAGCCTTCATCATGCTTCGTGCCATCTCTATGATGGTTCGGTTCTTCCTCTCAGCTATGCCATTATGTTGTGGCGTGTATCTGGCAATGAACTGCCTTTGAATCCCATGCTGCTTGCAGTAGTTATGGAATTCATTGGAGAAGTATTCACCTCCACCATCTGTCTTGAGAGTCTTGATCTGATATCAGCTCTATTTCTCCACCAGAGCCTTGAACTCCTTGAATCTGACAAATGCTTTTGACTTCAGCTTGATGGCATAGATCCAAGTCTTTCGATTGAAGTCATCTATGAATGTTAAGAAGTATTTATTGCCGAAAAACATGTTGGTCTGCATTGGACCGCAAATGTCTGAGTGCACCAGCTCCAATGGCTATGATGCTCTCCAAGACTGACTAGAAGGGAACAAATCCCTATGTTGTTTACCGACTAAGTAGCCCTCACAAACTTGATTGTGCTGCTCTATCAGGGGTAAACCCTTCACCATCTACTTCTTGTGTAGTTGATTCAGGCCACTGAAGTTTAGGTGACCAAATCTGAGATGCCATAGCCAAGTAGCATATTTCACAACTGTACTTAAAGACATCAATGATTCATTCTGATTTTGCAGCGAAAACATTTTATTCTTCGTCATGGACACTGTAGCAATATATCCATGCGACTTGTCTCTGATGGTGCAAGATCCATCTTTGAACTGGACCGTATGTCCCTTCTGCACAAGATGTCCAACGCTCAACAGGTTGTGCTTTAGGCCAGGCACATAGTAGACGTCACAAATATGCTTTCGTTTGCTGTGCCTGGTGCAGATAAGGATCTTTCCTTTCCCCATTATGGGAACCTTGTTGTTGTTCCCCATCTTCACCTTAGACTGGACTGTTTCATCCAATTGGGAGAACATCTCCTTGTTCCCCGTCATGTGGTTGCTGCACCCACTATCTAAATACCAGACATTCTTCTGGCACTCCTCCTCAATGTTGCAAGTCAACAACACATTTACTCTTACCACATTTTTGGTTTCATCCATGTAATGGTCCTATTGCTGGTTCTCCTTGGCCATTCGTTTTTTGCACTGTGAGATGTAATGGCCGAACTTCTTGCAGAAATAGCACTGAACCTTTGACATGTCCTTCTTCTGACCAGATCCAACTTGCTTATTTTTTGAATTGCCTCTTCCACCTTGCTGATGGAAATTATAGTTGGTCTCTCCTTTGCTAGGGTTTGACCATCCTCCTTGCTTGTTGCCTTTCCCATGCCTACCTCTGCCTCTTCCTCTATGAGAACTAGAGGCGCCATGGTGGGAATCTTATCTATCGTTGTCTCGGAATGAGACCTGAGCCTTGAATGCTTGCTCTAGAGAGGTCTGAGATGAACGACTTAGCCTCTATTAATGTGTCTGCAACAAACCCATGAGCTCGTCTGTCGAGAGGGTTGTCAGGTCTCTCGACTCTTCTATTGCTATCACAAACCGAATCAAACTTGGCAAGCAAACTTCTGAGAATTTTCTCCACGATTCTCTGGCTCTGCACATTTTCTCCGTTCAAACGCATCTGGTTGATAATGTCCGTCATCCGGGTGAAGAAATCACTCATGGACTCGAACTCACTCATCTGTAGATTTTCAAACTCCCTCCTAAGCATCTGCAACTTCACCAACTTTACTTTATTTGTGCCCTGGTACGAGCTGGCAAGAATCTCCCAGGCCTGCTTTGCCTTGGTGGCTGATGCGATCCACGGGAAGATGGACTCCTCGACCGCTTGCATGATGTAGAAGAGGGCCTTCTGGTCCTTCGTGTTCTATTTCAACAGGTCCTTGTCTGCTTGAGATAGGGCAGCCAATGCTGTTGCATCTACCAGTTCTGGGTAGCCGTTCTCAACTAACTCCCACAACTCTTGAGATCCAAACAGGATCTTCATCTGGATGCTCCAGTAATCATAATTCTTCCCATTGAAGCACGGGATCTGCAACTGCAAGTTGTTGTTGCTGGAAGCCATCTTGCTCAGGTCTCCGCATCAAGGGATCAGTGGCTCTGATACCAGTTTGTAGAAAATTAATCTATTTTTAATTTTTTGAAGTCAGGAGAGGGAGCAAAGTGCGAAGGGCAAAGTAGGGAGGGCCCGAATTCGGACTGCGTAGTCGAATTCGACATGCGCTTCTGACTATTACAAAGTCAGGTTGTGCACGGACCGAAGTGGGAAGTCGGGTTGCGTACGGACCGAAGTGCAAAGTGCGAAGTGCGAAGTTCAAAGTGCGAATTCGGGAGGACAACTCCAAACTTAGCCAAAATTTAGGGAGCGACTGGTCAATGCCTGAATTCGCTGGTCAAAGGCAGTGAAGTACAACTTCGCTGCGAAGTTGGGAAGACAGCTCTAGACTTAGCCAAATTTTTGCCTTTGCAAAATCTTTCTCCCTTGCAGACTATTTCTGTCCGGAGGCTTGCGCAGCTTCGTCATTGGTTTTCCTGGCTTGGTAAGAACTATACGAGAGGAGAGAAACACCAAATCTAAGTGCAATGTTTCAGATCCGAACGAAATCACTTTGAGGAGATTTGTACAGAGAACAACAACAAATTTTAGCACACAGATAACTACAAACCCTATAGATGCCTTAAACAACAGTGAAATTTATTCATATAATACAAGGGTTGCAAAAGTCCTCAACTGAGGAAAACTAACATCTGCAAACTAAAGTTGCAGGATAAACTGAGACGAAAACAAATGTCGAGTCTGCTACTCGGACATTAAATAGATGAGCCACACTGCTCACTGAAACGATCTCGTCTCCTACTTTGCTGTTTCTCCAAATTTCCTCCCGCTCTCCTCTCTTTCTCCGTTCTCTTTCCACTCACATGTTTGAAGACCCGAACTGCCTTATATAGCCGTGGGGAGAGGAAGATAAGGGTTGTCCTCTGACAGGTTCTGACAGACCCTCAACTAGGGTTTCTACCCAAACGTCGAACTAGCATTAACTTCTGCAACGATTAGATCTATCATACATCACATCTGTCAGAGGGTAGGTGCGACGCCATGTCAAAATTTTGTCGAGATCCTTGACTGCGCGAGCGCAGTCTGACTAAGGCATGAAATCTGGGTTAATATTTCTAACATAACCCAGCTAAACGCAGTAGATTCTGGCACCTTGAGGATTTAGTTACCCCAATGGCTCAAACACAGGTAATATTTTACCATTTTGATGATAATAAGTTAATATTTTTGTGATGAAATGCGCAATGTACTGATAAGATTATTTATTGTAATCAGAGAATGTCAAACATGGAAGGACTTGTCTTGGAATTTAGCCATGCAGAGGAGAGTCTTCACCAAAAATATTGTTCGACATATCCTTTGGCATTAATGCCAAATTTGAAATTCATGTTTGTGAGGAACCTATGTCAGGAAGGGCATACAAATTTACCACAAAATCTAATATTTTTGAGACTGTGGAGTTGTCGATTCTAGGAGGATGAATTGGTTTCAGAGACAGAGCCTATTTCCTTTTGTTTGCCAAAAACAATAGGTGAACTCAGGTCTCTGCGCTTCCTTGATATGACTGGCACTAGCATCTACCATCTTCCCAATGAAGTTGGAGAACTATTCAATCTGGAAGAGTTATATTTGTCTAAGTGTAATCTAAGAGAGCTTTCTCAAAGTTTTGCCAATTTTACAAAGTTGAAAGTTCTTGACATCAGTTACAATCATATAAGCAGTTTTCCACCAAATTTTCGTCTTGCAAGTCTCACTGAACTCCATCTCAAAAGTTGTTGTAAACTAAAGAAAATGCCTAGCATGTCTCCTATGAAAAAATTGAAGGCCCTTGATCTCTCTGAGTGCACAAGTCTCATAGAAATTTCGTCTTTGGACTTGATGCATTATTTAAGAAACCTCCAACTAGGGTGCTGTGAGGAGCTTCAGGTATTGCCTGCCCTTTTGGATACTCTCCGTTGTCTCTATCTTAAAGGCTGTCACAAGCTGCAAGAAGTGTCCAAAATTTCTCATCTGAAAAAAAATGGAGGCACTTGATCTCTATGGGTGCACAAGTCTCAAAGAGCTTCTGTCATTGGACTTCATGCATTATTTAAGAGACCTCGAAATACGGTGTTGTGAGAAGCTTCAGGCATTGCTACCCTTCTGGATACTTGCAGTCATCTCAATCTCAGTGGCTGTCGCAAGCTGGCAGAAGTGTCCAACATTTTTTATTTGAAAAAATTGGAGGCCCTTGATCTCTCTTGGTGCACAAGTCTCACAGAACTTCCGTCGTTGGAATTCATGCATTCTTTAAGAGACCTCCAACTAGGGGGCTGTGAGGAGCTTCAGGCATTGCCTGCCCTTCCGGATACTCTCAACCGTCTCTATCTCAATGGCTGTCGCAAGTTGCAAGAAGTGTCGAGCATTTCTCAACTGAAAAACTTAAAGACCCTTCATCTCTGTGAGTGCACAAGTCTCACAAAACTTCCATCGTTGGAATTGATGCATTCTTTAAAAGACCTCAAACTAGGGCATTTTGAGGAGATTCGAGCATTGCGTGCCCTTCCGGATACTCTCAGATGTCTCTATTTCAATGGATGTCACAAGCTGCAAGAAGTGTCCAACATTTCTCTTCTAAAAAAATTGGAGACCCTTGATATCTATGAGTGCACAAGTCTCACAGAACTTTCGTCCTTGGAATTAATGCATTCTTTAAGAGACCTCCGACTATGTCATTGTGAGAAGCTTCAGGATTTACCTGCCCTTCCGGATACTCTCAGTTGTCTCTATCTCAATGGTTATCGCAAACTACAAGAATTGTCCAGCATTTCTCATCTAAAAAAATTGGAGACCCTTGATCTCTTTGGGTGCACAAGTCTCACAAAAATTTTGTCGATGGACTTGATGCATTCTTTAAGAGACCTCAACCTACGACATTGTTGTTGAAATTATTAAACCTAACCCCCATCTTGCTGTCGCTCGAAACAAGCACCAAAGCCATAGAAAACACATCAACGACGACGATATAGGGATCTCTCTATTAGGAGTGACTTGACGTCTGACAACATGGACAACCACAAATCCGATCGTCGCATTTATTTCAGTTGTTGCAATTCGAAGATTGGTCGGTAACTCTACTTTGGCTGTCAAAAACCCTAAGCGTGTCAGAAGATAAGCCTGTCACAAGGCAATCCTTATCCTCCCTTTCGTAGGCTATAAAAAGACAGTTCGTGTTTTCAGAATAGGTAGATCGGAGGGTGAGATCATAGTTGTGCACAACAGTGCAATCTTGGGGCAAATACCGGTAGCGAGAATTGCAGAGGAGCAGAATTTGACAGAGCCGAGCAGCAGCTTTGGACTCTTCTTTGTTCTTGTTTATCCTGCATTTATTTGTAGAAGTTTGTAAACCTTTCAATGGTAAAATATCTGTAAGTTTCTCTTGCATTCCCTTTATCGCTCATCGGTGTATATTTTTCTCTCTATCTTTGATCCGTGTTTGTTTTCTCCCTTTGGCGCTCATGAATTGAACGATATTCGGCACTTTGAAACGTTACCACCAAAAGAGAAGCTATTTCGTCTTATATGATTTTTGTCTTTTTGTGATTCGTCTTTTATGCCTTCGTCTTACTCCACAATCCCTTAATCGCTCTAATTTCCTCACAACTCCCCTTAGTGCTCATGGGAAGAGCGATTCAAGGCTTTTCATCTAAGGTCTAGCGATTTAGGGCTTATGAGTGTTTTGTCCTATTATTATTTCGTCTTTTACTCCCACTCATTTCGTCGCTAGAAACCAAAAGTCGCCGATGATTTTTCATCCTCTTCCAGCGATTTGGAGACTATAAGACTTAGGACATATTTTTTTAATATTAATTCCCTGCCCGCCGTCGCTCGCTAATACCTCATGTTCCCTCTGTCGTTGGCCTTTTCTAGTGATTTCGAGCTCAAAGGGTTTATTCCCCATCTCGCTAGCGTGCACGGTCATTTCCTCCATTTTACTATTTTGGACAATGCTTTTGGGCATATTCCTTTGTTCCCAATATCATTGGAGTTAGTCAAGCTTACCCGATATCGCTCCAAGAGCTAGCGATTTCGAGATCGGGCATGTTATTTCCTTCAAATTGGTATCAGAGCCGACTTGTCATCCCACAGAGTTTTGAAGAATGGCTTCCAACAACAACTTGCAATTGTAGATCTTGCAGTTCAATGGCAAGAACTACAACTACTGGAGCATCCAGATGATCTTGTTTGGATCTCAGGAGCTGTGGGACTTGGTCGAGAAGGACTACCCAGAACTAGAAGATGCAGTAGCACTAGCCGCCCTCTCCCAAGCTGATAAGGACATGTTGAAGGAGAACACCAAGAAGGACCAGAAGGCCCTGTTTTATATCATGCAAGTGGTTGAAGAAACCATCTTCCCATGGATCACATTAGACACCAAGGCAAAGCAGGCCTAGGAGATTCTGGCTAGCTCATACTAGGGCACCAACAAAGTGAAGCTCATGAAGTTGCAGATGCTTAGGAGGGATTTCAAGAACCTGTAGATGAGTGAGATGAAGTTCATGGGTGACTTCTTTACCCTAATGATCGATGTAATCAACTAGATGCGGTTGAATGGAGAAATCGTGCAGAGCCAGAGAATCGTGGAGAAGATTCTCAGAAACCTACCTGTAAATTTTGACTCCGTTGTGATAGTAATCGAGGAGTCGAGGGATCTGATGACCCTCTCAATGGACGAGCAGAGTTTAAGCCACTCATGGGTTCGTTGCAGACACGAGCAGAGGCTGAGCCGCTCATCTCAGTCCTCTCTAGAGCAGGCTTTTAAGGTGCAAGTCTCATTTTGAGATAGTGGCAGGCAAGATTCCCACCATGGTGCCTCTAGTTCTCAAGGAGGAAGAGGTAGAGGTAGGTGTGGGAAAGGAAAAGGAGGTAGGTCAAACCCTAGCGAGGGAGAGACCAATTGCAATTTCCATCAGCAAGGTGGAAGAGGCGGACCAAAGAACCAACAAGGTGGGTCCGACCAAAAAAGGACATGTCCAAGGTCCAATGTTATTATTGCAAGAAATACGACCATTATATCTCCTAGTGCAAAAAGTGGATGGCCAAGGAGAACCAGCAGCAAGCCCATTACATGGATGAAATAAAAAATACGACAGGAGGAAACATGCTGCTGACTTGCAACATTGAGGAGGAGTGTCAAAAGAATGTTTGGTATTTGGACAGCGGGTGCAACAATCACATGATAGGGAACAAGGAGATGTTCTCCCAACTGGATGAAACAGTCTAGTTTGAGGTGAATATGGGGAACAACAACAAGGTTCCCATGATGAGGAAAGGAAAAATCCTCATCCGTACCAGGCACGATGAAAGGAAGCAAATCTGCGATGTATACTATGTTCCTGGGTTGAAGCACAACTTGCTAAGTGTGGGACAACTCATGCAGAAGGGACACACTGTCCAGTTCAAAGATGAAACTTGCACCGTCAGAGACAAAGCGCATGGGTAGATTGTAACGTTGTCCATGACAAAAAATAAGATGTTTTTGCTACAAATTCAGAGTGAGTCTCTGATTTCCCTAAGTGCAGTCGTGAAGGATGCTACTTGGCTATGGCATCTCAGGTTCGATCACCTGAGTTTTAGTGGCTTGAATCTGCTGCACAAGAAGCAGATGGTGAAGGGTTTACCCCTTATTGAGCAACCGAATCAAGTTTGTGAAGGTTGCTTAGTCGACAAGCAACATAGGGATTCATTCCCTTTTGATCAGTCTTGGAGAGCATCACAACCATTGGAGCTAGTGCACTCAGACATTTGTGGTCCGATGTAGACCACCACATTTACTGGAAACAAGTACTTTTTGATCTTCATTGATGATTTCAATCGAAAGACCTGGATCTATGCCATTAAGCAGAAGTCGGAGGCTTTTGGCATGTTCAAGGAGTTCAAGGCTTTGGTGGAGAAATAGAGCGACTACCAGGTCAAAACCCTAAGAATAGATGGTGGAGAAGAGTACATCTCCAAAAAATTCCAAAATTTTTGCAAAGCGAATGGAATTCAGAGGCAACTCTCTATTAGATACACGTCACAATAGAACGGTGTAGCTGAGAGAAAGAACAGAACCATCATGGAGATGGCACGCAACATGATGAAGGAAAAAGAATTATCGCATGAATTCTGGAAAGAGGCTGTGACCTGTGTAGTTTATTTGCTAAATAGGTGTCCCACCAAAAGCGTGAAGGACAAGATTCCTCAGGAGGCCTGGAGCGGTGTGAAACCACGTGTGGATCATTTGCATGTGTTCGGGTGCATTGCATATGCACATGTTTCGAAAGAGAAGAGAAAGAATCTTGATGATAGAGCAGAGAAGTATATCTTCACAGGATATAGTGAGGAAGCAAAGGCATATCGGCTGTACAATCTTGTGACGAAGAAGCTCATCATCAGTTGTGATGTGAAGTTCCTGGAAGGTGAAGCTTGGAACTGGAAGTCCAACACTGGCCAGCCTGAGCCAGTAGTTGTTGAGGTTGTTGATTTGGAGAAGAACAATGTGCAACCACCTACAACCTCCAACAGTAGCAACGGTGCCAACAGTAGCACAACCTCACCATCTCGATCGCCTCCAATTGCAAGCAGGATTCAAAATTTGAGGACTCTAGCGAAGACGAGAAGCTTGCAAGACATCTATGAGGCAACCCGCCATCATGAAGATGAAGAATATTATGACTTCGCCTTATTTACTGAGTGTGATCCAGTTGAGTTTGAAGAGGTAAGTCAGAATAAAAAATGGGTAAAGACGATGGATGAGGAGATTGAAGCCATTGAGTAGAATGATACTTGGTAGATAACGAATATCCCAACAGGGAATAAGACCATTGGGTTCAAGTGGGTGTATAAGACCGAGTTCAATGCCCAAGGTGATGTTGATTGGCATAAGGCCAGATTGGTGGCGAAGGGCTACAAGCAAAAGTCAGGCATCGACTACCATGAAGTGTATGCGCCTGTAGCCCGACTTGACATAGTCAATATGATGCTGGCATTGGTAGCCCAATAGGGTTGGAATGTGTTCCAGATGGACGTCAAGTCAGCATTCCTCAACGAAGTGTTGGAGGAAGAGGTCTACATAGATCAGCCACCCTGTTATGAGATCGAAGGACAGGAGGGCAAGGTCCTCAAGCTGAAGAAGGCCATGTATGGGTTGAAGCAGGAACCCAGGGCATGCTACAGCCGGATTGATGACTATTTTTAGGAAAATGAGTTTTTCAAATGCTCATATGCACATACCTTGTACTTGAAGACAAATGAAGCAGGGGAGCTCATTATCGTTTGTCTGTATGTGGATGATTTGATTTACACTGGAAACAACAATGCCCTGTTTGACCAGTTCAAAACAACCATGAAGAAGGAGTTCGAGATGGCAGAATTAGGGCTGATGGAGTATTTCGTCGACATTAAAGTTGACCAATCAACATATGCCATCTTCATTTAGTAGGGAAAGTATGCGAAGGATGTCCAGAAGTGGTTCAATATGGAGGACAACAAACCTGCCATCACACCTGTTGCTACGGGGTTGAAGTTGAGCAAGTTAGACTCTAGGAGAAACATCGATCCAACCTTGTTCAAGCGGCTAGTTGGCAGTATGATGTACTTGACTGCAACTCGGCCAGATTTAATGTTTGGAGTCAATCTAATCAGTCGATTTATGGAGACTCCAAAGGACTCACATTGGCAAGTAGAGAAGCGCATATTGCGCTATGTCAATGGGATGTGAAACCATGGCATCTTCTATGCTAGGCAAAACCAATTGGAATTGATAGGCTACACATATAGCAACTGGGCTGGCAACATTGATGATCGAAAGAGCACTTTCGATTATGCATTTCATCTTGGTTCGGGTGCAATATCATGGGTGTCCAAGAAGCAATTGATTGTTGCGTTGTCCACTACTGAAGCAGAGTATATCGCCACCACTTTAGCCGCATGCCAGGTAGTCTAGCTACGAAGGGTTCTAGGAGAACTGAATCATCCTCCAGAAGGCGCGACAATAGTATTCTATGACAACAATTCTGCCATTGCACCCTTGAAGGATCTGATGTTCCATGGGTGGATGAAGCATATCGACATTCAATATCACTTCATCAGAGAGCTGGTGAAGTCAGGCAAGGTTTAGCTACAGTTCTGGAGATTGAAGGAGCAGATAGCTGATATTTTTACCAAGCCTTTGAAGGGGGAGGACTTCAGTAGATTGTGTGAGCAGTTAGGGGTCAAAGGGCTTGTAGGATTAGGTTTAAAGAAGGGTGTTGAAATTATTAAACCTGACTCCCATCTCGTTGTCACTCGAAACAAGCACCAAAGCCATGGAAAACACATCAATGATGGTGATCTAGGGATCACTCTATCAGGAGTGACTTGATGTCTGACAACATGGAAAATCGCAAATCCGATCACCGCATTTATTTTAGTTGTTGTAATTCAACGATTGGTCAGTAACCCTACTTAGACTGTCAGAAATCCTAAGCATGTCAGAAGATAAGCCTGTTAGAAGACAATCCTTATCCTCCCTTTCGTAGGCTATAAAAAGATAGTTCATGTTTTCAGAATAAGTAGATCGAAGGATGAGATCACAGTTGTGAATAGTAGTGCAATCTTGGGGAAAATACCGATAGTGAGAATTACAGAGGAGCAAAATTTGACAGAGCCGAGCAACAACTTTAGACTCTTCTTTGTTCTTGTTTATCCTGCATTTATTTGTAGAAGTTTGTAAACCTTTCAATGGTGAAAGATCTGTAAGTTTCTCTTGCATAAATAAAACTTCATTTTATTTCCCTCTATCGCTCATCGATGTATATTTTTCTCTCTATCACTGATGTGTCTAATTTCTCCCTTTGGCACTCACGAATTGAGCGATATTTGGCACTTTGAAACGTTACCACCAAAAGAGAAGCTATTTCATCTTATATGATTTTTTTCTTTTTGTGATTCGTCTTTTATGCCTTCGTCTTACTCCACAATCCCTTAATCACTCTAATTTCCTCACAACTCCCCTTAGCGCTCATGGGAAGAGCAATTCAAGGCTTTTCATCTAAGGTCTAGCGATTTAGGGCTTATGAGTGTTTTGTCCTATTATTATTTCATCTTTTACTCCCACTCCTTTCGTCGCTAGAAACCAAAAGTCATCGATGATTTTTCATCCTCTTCTAGTGATTTGAAGACTATAAGACTTAGGACATATTTTTTTAATATTAATTCCCTGCCCATCGTCGCTCGCTAATACCTCCAGTTCCCTCTGTTGTTGGCCTTTTCTAGCAATTTTGAGCTTAAAGGGTTTATTCCCCATCTTGCTAGCATGCACAGTCCTTTCCTCCATTTTACTATTTTGGACAGTGCTTTTGGGCATATTCCTTTGTTCCCAATATCATTGGAGTTAGTCAAGCTTACTCGATATCGCTCCAAGAGCTAGAGATTTTGAGATTAGGTGTGTTATTTTCTTCAATTGTAAGGAGTTTCGAGAATTGCCTGCCCTTCCGGATAGTCTCAGTTGTCTCTATCTCGATGGTTGTCACAAGCTGCAAGAAGTGTCCAACATTTCTCATCTGAAAAAATTAGATGTCCTTGATCTCTATGAGTGCACAAGTCTCACATAAATTTCATTGTTGGACTTCATGCATTATTTAAGAGACATCCGATTATGGCGCTACGAGAATATTGAGGCATTTCCTGCCCTTTCGGATACTCTTAGTCGTCTCTATCTCAATGGTTGTCGCAAGCTGCAAGAAGTGTCCAACATTTCTCATCTGAAAAAATTGGAGGCCCTTGATCTCTCTGGGTGCACAAGTCTCACAAAACTTCCGTCGTTGGACTTGATGCATTCTTTAAGAGACCTCAACCTAGGGCATTGTGAAGAGCTTCAAGCATTGCTTGCCATTCCGGATACATCTCAGTTGTCTCTATCTTAGTGGTTTTTTCAAGTTGTAAGAAGTGTCCAACATTTCTCATCTGAAAAGTTTGTCGGCCATTAATCTCTCTGGGTGCACAAGTCTCACAGAACCTCCATCATTGGACTTCATGTAGTTTTAAGAAACCTTCATTCATTCATTCTTTTAGAAACCTCCTACTATGTGGTTGTGAGGAGCTTCAAGCATTGCCTATTCTTTCAGATAGTTTTAGTCATCTCTATCTCAATGGCTATCACAAGATGCAAGAAGTGTCCAACACTTCTCATTTGAAAAAATTGGAGGCCCTTCATCTCTCTGGATGCACAAGTCTCACAGAACTTCCGTCGTTGGAATTCATGCATTCTTTAAGATTACTCAAACTAGGGAGTTGTGAGGAGCTTCAGGTATGGCCTGCCCTTCCAGATACTCTTAGTTGTATCTATCTCAATGAATATCACAAGCTACAAGAAGTGTCCATCATTTCTCATTTGAAGAAATCCCTTTACCTCTATGGGTGCACAAGTATCACAACACTTCCGTCGTTAAACTCCTTGCATTCTTTAAGAGATCTCCTACTATGTGGTTGTGAGGAGCTTCAAGCATTGCCTGCTCCCAGTAGTCTCAATCTCAATGGTCATCGCAAGCTGCAAGAAGTGTCTAGCATTTCTCATCTAAAAAAATTGGAGGCCCCTGATCTGTCTTGGTGCACAAGTCTTGCAGAACTTCCATCGTCGGGCTTCATGCATATTTAAAAAAATTCATATTGCATGATTGTGGTGTTATTGGGGAATTGTCATCTCTACCAGAAAGTCTTGTTGATCTCAAAGTTACAAACTGCTACAATCTATGAAAGCTCCCCGCTTTGTCTCATATGATAGAGCTGAAGGCCCTTTACTTGTTGTGCTACATAATTCTTACTAGACTTCCACAATTGAGCAACATCCTAACTCTAAGAGAGCTTGGACTAGACTATTGCTGGAATCTTGAGGAATTATTTCCTCTTTCCAAAGGTATCAATCTCAGTAGAAAATCTATCAGTGATCTCAATGAATATCTTGAATTTGTAGTCTTGAGGATGGGGTTCCCTTCTCTACATGTCACCACAGATAAAGATGCACATCATTTACAAAGAAGGTTTGTGTTCCCAAAGACAAGTTAAAATCCTTATTGAGCCTCTTTTGACATGCATATCAGTTTCATATTGCGCATTTTAAAGCCAAATTGTAATTTTTTGCTTGGGCATTGACTTGGTTTGATAATGTAGAGAGCCTTATGATTTTTTTTAAGGGTGGATGTCATGGGGATTGTCTCAAAGCGTAGAATGCATTTCAAATTATTGAGAATATGCTCGTTTCTTCACTTGAAAGTAACCAACTTTTTCCATGATATAAAACTATAATGCATTTCATATTATTGAGAATATGCTCGTTTCTTCACTTGAAAGTAACCAACATTTTCCATGAGATAAAACTATAGATTTATATTTAGTGACTGCTAGTGCTTCACATATGCGTTTGAATTAATAGCATTTTTAGATAATGGAGTTTTGATATAGAACATCTACATGCACAATGTGGTGGAAATAATTTCTTATTTATTTTAACCTGGGGATTTTGCAGTTTGGAGAATCACCAACCACTAAATCAAGGAGCTTAGAATCTGGATCCTAACCATTTTGATACAAAAGGTATTATTCATATGAGTTTGATGCAAAAGAAGTTTGGCAGCTAATTACTATCCATTTTTGTTTCAGCTTTGTTTAATTTCATTGGTAAAATTTGAGAAAATCAAATTTACAAGCGACATGGTTTTGAACACAATTTATCCTTTCAATGTACCTCAATAGATAATATCTTGAAATTTCATCATCTCATACCTCACATTTTATTTCAAGAATACTATTTACATTTAGGCGAAACATTATTCTTGGTTATGTGTCAAGGACAATGACTGATTTCCACGGTAACATAGCAAGAAATGAAGGACATTGTAGCTATGAAAGTTTTCAATAACTTATTGTATGTTCAACTGTTATAATAGGTAAAATATATTTCAGTTCATGTCTCTTTGTAATATTATGAAATTCACATAGCCTTCACTATAATTATCTAGCACATATGCAATAAAAAAAACAAAAAGCCTTGAATGACTTTCAAAGTCTAAGCTGACACGTATTGTCCTGCGTGTGAATGGTGTTCAACAAAAACAAAAACTCATTACAATACAACATATCAAAAATTAACCATCTGATCTCACTTTCTAGAAAGCAGACATCAGTTTCAAGTGAAGGATGAGATGAAAAGTTATTTATCCCTATCTTCAATGCGGTTCCAAAAAATAACTGGTGGATTCAATACACTAAAGATTACGAGTTATCCCAGGATTCCAATTCCACTCCTAGATCGTGAAGAGAATTTATTAGCTATTATAGGAGACGTGTCTACCCAGTAAAGCAAAGTAGTCAGACTTTAATGTCAAGCAATGATGAAATTCCATCTTCGAAAAATCCTTGAAGTTCATAATTTTGAGTTTTAAACATCTATTTCATATCTAATGTAACATTATTAAACTTAGTTTTAGCCGTATGTATTCTACAAGGAAACCGTATTTTCTCCTTATTTTAGTCGTCTCTCTCTCAATGGCTGTCGCAAGCTGCAAGAAGCGTCCACCAGTGTTTCAAAACCCGCGAGTACCCTCAGCGGGGCCTGCGAGGTTTTTTTTACTGAAGAGGCGAGTTACCTGGCCATTGCTCGCCGAGTACTCGGCGATTACTCGCCTCTCTTTTAATCGCTGTCCCAAGCTGCAAGAAGTGTCAGTGTTTCAAAACTCGCAGGCTACCAGCGAGTACCTAGGAAACTAATTTTCATCCCTAAATTAATTTCGATTTTTATATAATATATAATTTTATTTCTTCAGAATTTAATGAAAAGTATTTCAATGAACATTTAATACTAAATTGATCAGCTTCTTCATTATAAAATTTATAAATTTTAAATACATTATAATTCATAAACAAGATTAAAATGATCTTTCTCCACGGATCATTATTTACACAAGTAAAGAAATTATAATCCATTTACACAGTCTACATTAAAAAAGCTTGTTTTTTTTGTTAGATTGAAAAGAATATTAAAATACGAGATAAATTTACAATTATCATGTTTATAGCTTTATAAAAATGGTTAAATAATTTTTTTTATAAATTATATCATATTGATTTTTATAAAAATAAAATAATATGGATTGTGATTTTATTTTTACATAAAATTATTTTAATAATAAATAATAATTCTCCTATGTATTAAAAAAATATTATATAATAAAATTTATTAAAAATTTTCTTATTAATATATAAATAAAACATATTTTATGATTGATCATATATATTGTGATTTATACATACTGTAATATAAACCAATATAAACCAGCAAGTTAAGTTTAGTACAAATAGTTATAAGGATCTACATAAGTGAGACTTCATTCTTCCTATTCTTCCTATATATATTGTCATGTTTCACCTATATTAAGCCCAATTTGTTTTAATTTGAGACCGTATAAGACAGCCTAATCACTCTTATCGTTCTTAATATGAAGATAAAACAAAACATTTAAAAGGATTGAAAGACATATACAGTGATAATTATGCTATTTTTTTTTTTTATATATAAGTATGAGATGTAGACCAATTGATTAAGAGAATGGATGTCCAAGTATCATATATTATATTTGCTATTTGGGTTGAATTGTTGTTTCATAAACTATAATTTATACTTTTGTGATGAATATCTAATATAAAATTGATTTCACATAGAAAATAATATTCAAAATATAGTTGAATTATTATTTCATAAACTATAATTTATACTTTTGTGATGAAAATTTAATATAAATTTGTATTCACATAAAAAAAATAATCTCAAAAATTAAGCTGCCTAGTTATCTAGTTTTTGTTTTTTGTTTTTTCTTCGAGTTATCGAGTTGTTTTTTCGTGAAATTAAGCTGCCAAGTTTTTTCCAAGTTACGAGTTTTAAAAATAGTCCAACATGTCTCATATGAAAAAGTTAGAGGTCCTTTTGAGAGCACAAGTCTCGTAGAATTGTTGTGGTTGGACTCTATACATGGCTGTGAGGAGCTTCAGGTATTGCCTGCCCTTCTGGATACTTTAATTCGTTTCTATCTCAATGGTTGTTGCAAGATGTGGAAGTCCAGTAGAATCGTTGTTATTGGACATCATGCATTCTTTAAGAGACCTCCAACTAGAGGGATGTGAGGAGCTTCATGCATTGCCTGCCCTCTCGAATAATTAAAGTAGTCTCTATATCAATGGCTATCTCAAGTTGCAAGAAGTGTCCAACATTTCTCATATAAAAAAATTGGAGGACATAGGTTTCTCTGGGTGCACACATCTCACAAAATCTCAATCTTTGAACTCCATGTATTCTTTAATATCCCTCCTCTAATTAGAGGGTTGTGAAGAGCTTAAGGCATTGCCATTTTGGATACTTTGAGTTGGCTCTCTCTTAATGGTTGTTGCAAGATGCAAGAAGTGTCTAGCATTTTTCATCTAAAAATATTGGAGGCCTTTGGGTGTACCAGTCTCACAAAACAACTATGGTTGGACTCCATGCATTCTTTAAAAGACCAAATAGGGGGCTGTGAGGAGCTTCAGGCATTGCTTGCCCTTTCGGATACTTCAAGTCATTTCTATCTCAATGGTTGTTGCAAGCTGCAAGAAGTGTCCAATATTTCTCATTTGAAAAATTTGGAGGACCCAGGTTTCTCTGGGTGCACAAGTCTCATAGAATTTTCGTCATTGGACTCCATGCATTCTTTAATGGAGCTCCAATTAGAGGGCTGTGAGGAGCTTCATGCATTGCATACCCTTCCGGATACTCTGAGTTGTCACAAGTTGTAGGAAGTGTCCAACATTTTCTCATCTAAAAATATTGGAGGCTCTTGATGTCTCTTGGTGCACAAGTCTCATAGAATTACCGTCGTTGGTCTCTATGCATTCTTTAATAGAGCTCCAATTGGAGGGCTATGAGAAGCTTTAGGAATTGCCCACCATTTCGGATACTCTGAGTCATTTCTATCTCAATGTTTGTCCCAAGCTGCAAGAAGTCTCCAAAATTTCTCATATTGAAAAAATTTGAGGCCCTAGATCTCTATGGGTGCACAAATCTCATAGAATTATCATCGTTTTGTTAGAAAATTAGACCAGATTTAATGCCTGATAAATAAGATCACTGCAAATCTGATCACCATAATTTTTCAAGCGTGCACAGTTAATACCAATAGTTGCAGTTCGACGATTGGTCAGAAACCCTAGTTTGGTGCAGAGGATAAGCTTGTTAGAGGATAAGCCCTATCCTCCCTTCTGCTCGGCTATATAAGGCAGTACAATATTTTAGAAAGATATCGAAGTAATGTACAACAATGCAAGTTTAGGTAGAGCAAAGGAGAAGAGTGAAGAGATGAAGCTGAAGCTTTCATTGATTCCCCTATCTTAATTTTATCTTGCGACTAGCTTGCAGATGAGTTTCTAAAGCTTCAACTAAAGAAGCGCTTGTATTAGACTGTATTTTTCCTTGTAAAACTGCAACTGTAGTCTAGTCTAATTTGATGAATAACATACATTTTTTATCTATTTAAATATTGTGCATTTTTATTCATTTTTAAAAGTTTATTTTGTAATTCTCCTTTAAACAATGTATTTTACCCGTTTAATATTTTGCTCTTAAGTGCTCCACAAGGGAGTGCTAGTTCCTTAAGCACTCCACAAGGAAGCGCTTTTCCTGAAAGCACTCCATAAGGGAGCGCTTGTTTCGAAAGTGCTCCATAAGGGAGTAATAGTCTCGAAAGTGCTCCATAAGGGAGTGCTTGTTCTAAAAGCACTCCATAAGGGAGTGCTCTCCACAAGGGAGCACTAGTCCCATAGTGTCATATTTTTAAACTCTTTCAGATTGGTATCATAACTTAAGCCTACCCATGGAAGATAGAAGCAATGACTTTCGATAGCAACCTGTTGTAGTTGCAGATTCCATGATTCAATGGCAAAAATAATTATTACTGGAGTATTCATATGAGGATCCTGTTTGGGTCGTAGGAGCTATGGGATCTGGTCCATAATGGCTATGCAGATCCAGTAGATGTAGCAGTGCTGAGTGCCCTTTCCTATACAAAGTCAAATCTACTAAAGGAGAATCGAAAGAAGGACCAGAAGGTATTGTTTTACATAATATAGGTGGTTGAGAAGATAATATTCCCGTGAATAGCAGCAAAAAATAAATCGAAGGAGGCTTGGAAAATATTGGATAACTCCTTCCAGGGCATCGATAAGGTGAAGTTGATGCGATTGTAGATGGTAAGGAGGGAGTTTGAGAACTTGCAGATGAGTGAGTCAGAGTCCACTGGATATTTCTTCACCTGAATGATGGATGTCATCAACTGTATGAGGTTGAATGGCAAGAACATGGTGAATTAGAGGATTGTGAAGAAGATACTGAGGAGCCTACAAACAAGGTTTAACTAAGTGGTGATAGCAATAAACTAATTGAGGGATTTGATAATCCTCTTAATAGATGAGCTCATGGGTTATCTGCAAATACATGAGCAGAGGTTAAGCCACTCAATTCAATCCTCGTTGGAGCAAGTATTCAAAGTGTAGGTCTCATTTTGAGATAGTAGCAGAGCAGAATCCCACCAAGGAGCTTCCAATTCTCAAGGAGAAAGAGGTAGAGGCAAGCGTGGGAAAGGCAAAAATCAAGGAGGAAGATCAAAATCCAATGACAAACATACCAGCTGTAACTTCCATCAAGCAAGAGGAAGAGGTAGTGGCAAAAATAAGTAAGAAGGATCTAATAAAAGGAAGGATAAATTGAAGATTCAATGTTATTACTACAAGAAGTTCGGTCACTATATCTCTGAGTGTAGAAAGAAGATGACTAAGGATAACCAACAACAAGTACACTACACAAATGAAGCTAGAAATATGGAGTGTAGATATGCCTATGGAAATATGTTGTTGAATTGCAGTATTGAGAAGGAGAGCTAGAAGAATGTCTGGTATCTCGATAGTGGGTGCAACAACCACATGACTGGGAACAGAGAGATATTCTCACAGTTGGATGAAATAGTCCAATCTGAAGTAAATATGGGAAAAAAAACAAGGTTCTTGTAATGGGTAAAGAAAAAACCTTATCCGTACTAGGCACGATGAAAGAAAGCAAATTTGTGATGTGTATTATGTGTCTAGGTTGAAACATAACCTACTGAGCATTGGACAACTCATGTAGAACGGGCACACTATTTAATTTAAAGATGGAGTCTGTACCATCAGAGACAAAAAGCATGGACAAATTGCAATTGTGTCCATAATGAAGAATAAGATGTTTTCATTGTAGATTCAAAATGAATCACTAATGTCTCTTAGTACAGTTGTGAAAGATGCTACATGGCTTTAGAATTCTCAGATTTGGTCACTTGAGTTTTAGTAGCCTAAACTTACTGCACAAGAAGCAGATGGTGAAGGGTTTACCTCTAATTAAGCAACTAAAACAGGTTTGTGAAGGTTTTCTGGTTGAAAAATAGCACAAGGATGCATTTCCTGTAGGATAGTCTTGGAGATCTTCACAACCATTGGATCTGGTACACTTAGACATTTGCAGTCCAATGCAGACCAACACATTTATTGAAAATAAATACTTCCTAACTTTCATTGATGATTTAAATCAGAGAACATGGGTATATCCCATAAAACAAAAGTCAGAGGCATTTGGTAAATTCAAGGAGTTCAAGGCTATGGTTGAGAAACGGAGTGGCTACCAAGTAAAGAGTCTTAGAACATATGGTGGAGGTGAGTATATCTTCAATGAATTCCAAGATTTCTATAAGCAAAATATAATTTATAGGTAGTTCATTTCTAGATACACACCATAGTAGAATGGTGTTGCAGAGAGGAAGAACATAACCATAATAGATATGGCATGAAGTATGTTGAAGGCGAAAGGTTTCCCACATGAATTTTGGGCAGAAGCTGTATGTTATGCAGTTTATTTTCTAAATCAGTGTTCCATAAAGAGTGTGAAGGACATGATTCCTCAAGAAGCCTAAAGCAATCAGAAGCCTAGTGTGTCTCATTTGAGAGTTTTCAAGTGCATAGCATATGCACATGTTCTATATGAGAAGAGAAAGAAACCAAAATATAATGTGGAGAAGTGCATCTTCACTGGGTATAGTTAAGAGTCAAAGGCATATAGGTTGTATAACACTATGACGAAGAAGTTGATTATCAATCGAGATGTGAAGTTCCTGGAGGATGAAGCCTAGAACAGACTGGCTAGCCTGAGACAACAATCATTGAGTTTGAAGACTTGGAAGAAGACAAAGTGCATCAGCCTGTAGCTTCAAGCAACAACTTTGGAGCTAGTAGCAACAATGTCTCATCATCACAATCACCTCCAATTGCAAGCAGGATATCCAACTTGAGGACTCCAACAAAGATGAGGAGTTTGTAAGATATTTATGAGGTAACCCGAAATCAAGTAGATGAAGAATATTATAAATTTGATTTATTTTATGAGTGTGATCCAATTTCATTTGAAGAAGCAATTCAAAATCAAAAATGGGTGAAGGCAATGGATGAGGATATAGAAGCCATAGAGAAAAATCAGACATGGTAGTTGATGGATCTACCAATAGGGAAGAAAACCATCATAGTCAAGTGGGTATACAAAACGGAGTTTAATTCGCAAGGAGAAGTTGATCAACATAAGTTCAAATTGGTGGTGAATGGCTACAAGTAGAAGTCAAGGATTATCTATCATGAGGTGTATGCACCTATAGCGAGACTTGACACAGTTAGGATGATCTTGGCATTGGTAGTCTAGAAGGATTGGAATGTGTACCAGATGGATGTCAAATCTGCCTTTCTCAATGGAGTGTTGGAAGAAGAGGTCTACATAGACCAACCACTACTCTATGAGCTAGAATTACAAGAAGGTAAGGTCTTGAAAATGAAGAAGGCCCTGTATGGATTAAAGCAAGCACCCATGACATGGTATAGCTAGATCGATGCCTACTTTTAGGAGAATGGGTTCATTAAATGCCCATATGAGCACACCCTGTACCTAAAGACTACATATGGGGAGATGATAATCATTTTCTTGTATGTGGATGATTTGATATACACTGGCAACAACAATGTGTTGTTTGACCAGTTTAGAACAACCATGATCGATTTGATGTTTAGAGTGAGTTTGATTAGCAAGTTTATAGAAATTTTGAAGGACATGCATTGGCAAGCAGGTAAAATAATTTTATGTTATGTCAATGGGACGTAGAAACATAGAATTTTCTATGCCATAAAACACCAGCTAAAACTAATTGGCTACACATATAGCGATTGGGCTGGTAGCACTGATGATTGGAAGAGCACTTTTAGCTATTCTTTCCATATTAGATCAGGAGTAGTTTCATGGTCATCCAAGAAGTAATCGATAATTACATTGTCCACTACTGAGGTAGAGTATGTTACCACCACGTCAATCGCATGCCAGGCAATATGGCTATGAATAATCTTGGGTGAGTTGAATCATCCATCAGAAGGGGTGACAATATTTTTTTGTGATAACAATTCTGCCATAGCACTATCAAAGGATCTAGTGTTTCATGGCAGGACAAAGCACATTGACATTCGATATCATTTCATTAGAGAGCTAGTGAAATTTAACAAAATTGAGTTACTATTTTGTAGGTCCAAGGAGCAGATAGCAAATATATTCACAAAATATTTGGAGAAAGACTTCAACAGGCTTCAGAAAATTTTGGGTGTCAAATTCTTTATGAAATCTAGTTTAAAAGAGGGTGTTAGAAAATTAAAATAGATTTGACGCTTGATATATCAGGTCACCGCAAATTCGATCGCCATAATTTTTGAAGCATGTGTAGTTAATACCGATATTTTTAGTTTGATGATTGGTCAGAAACCCTAGTTTGGTACAAAGGATAAGATTGCCAGAGGATAAACCCTATCCTCCCTTTCACCCAGCTATATAAGGTGATGCAATATTTCAAAAATATATCGAAGTAGTTAACAACAGTGCAATTTCAAGCAGAGCAGAGGAGAAGAGTGAGGAGGTGAAGCTAAAGCTTTCATCGATCCCCCTATCTTAAGTTTATCCTCTGACTAGCTTGCAGATGAGTTTGTAAAGCTTCAACTAAAGAAGCGCTTGTGTTAGACTATATTTTGCCTTGTAAAACTGCAACCATAGTCTAGTCTGATTTGATGAATAATATGCATTTTTCATCTATTTAAATCCTATGTATTTTCTTCATTTATGAAATTTTATTTCATAATTATCCTTTGAATAGTGTATTTTACCCATTTAATATTCTGCCCTTAAGCGCTCCACAAGGGAGTGCTAATATCTTAAGCACTCCACAAGGGAGCGCTTGTCTTGAAAGCTCTCCACAAGGGATCGCTTATTCTAAAAGTGCTCCACAAGGGAGTGCTAGTCTCGAAAGAACTCCACAAGGGAGTGCTTGTTCTAGAAGTGCTCCACAAGGGAGCACTAGTCTTGGAAGCTCTCCACAAGGGAGCGCTAGTCCCATAGTGTCACGTTTTAAAACTTTCATGTTTGACTCCATGAATTCTTTGATATGCATCCACCTAGAGGGTGCATTTCATGTAGAAAAAATTAGAAGCCCTAGATCTCTTTGGGTGCATAAGTATCACAAAATTATCATCGTTGGACTTCATTCATTATTTAAAAAATCACATTACATTGGGGAATTGTCATCTCTCTCAGAAATTCATGTTCATATCAAAGTTACAAATTGCTACAATCTATGAAAGCTCCCCACTCTATCTCATATGATATATTTAAGACCCTTGACCTATCACACTGCATAATTCTTACTAGACTTCCACAGTTTAGCAACATGCTATCTCTAACAGAGATCATACTAGACTATTATTGGAATCTTGAGGAATTATCTCCTCTTCCCAAAGGTATCAATCTCAGCAGAAACATTGTTAGTGATCTCAACGAATCTCTTGAATTTGTGGCCCTAAGGATGGGGTCCACTTCTCTACCCATCACCACATATAAAGGAAAATAGAATAATCCAGAGCTAAATGATGTGACTGCCTTATCCTTAGCCTTGTCCAATCCAAAGTGTCTTAATGTATCAAAGGTTAACCAAGAAGGGACTAGTGCTACCTAGGAGAATATGATTCAATATGGATAGGAAGAAGCCTCTCTTCCTCCTTCTTCAACTAGGAATACGTGTGGCTGATCCTTTCTACAGACAAGCAGTCCTTAGGGCATAAAAACTAGGCATAAAGTTCTGCACATGATGTGCCCTGATTATTAATTGGGTGATCAATGGAGATTTGGGACAGATTGGTGCAAAGGAAAATAATAAGGAAAAATCAATCTTGAATCAGGTTTGTACCTTAGCATAGAGCATTCACAAGGCATTTCTGTAAAACAAGATTTTTACTTACAAAAGAAGCACAACATTTACAAAGAAGCTTTGTGTTCCCAAAGACCAGTTCAAAAGGGAGGTGAATTGCTGTAGTACTCAAGGTAATTCTTATTGAGCCTCTCTTGACATGCATATCAGTTTCTTATTACGTGTTTTAAGAAGTCGAATTGTAATTTGTTGCATGGGTATTCTAACTAAGTTTTTTTAAAGGGTGGATGTCATGGGGATTGTTTGTCTCAAAACATAGAATGTATTTCAAATTACTGAGAATGTGTTGGTTCTGTTGATTTGAAATTAACCAACTTTTTCTATGAGATGAAAATATAGATTTATATTTAGTGACTGTTAGTGCTTGACATATGAGTTTGAATTAATAGGATTTTTGAATAATGGATTTTTGATATAGAATATCTATATGTACAATTTGGTAAATTTTTGCTTGTATATGCAACAATTTCTCATAACTTAGGGATTTTACAGTTTAGAGGATCACCAACCATTAAATCAAGTCCACTATAAAATTCCTTTGATGTTTTGGCTTTATCATAATGTATTTGATGCAAAATATTCTTTTTTTAAAATCAATAATTTTGTTCCAGCTTACACTCATATCAATATGTAGGTAATGAAGATGAAACCTCATAAAAATTAGCCATTGGCCCAATTTGTAAATTTGAATTAGTAGCGAACATGGCAAGGAAAGATATGTTGTAAGCATTTCATACATCTCTTTTGAAATTGGTTGATTACCTTCAAAACCCTTAGGTGTTAAGTTTATTTCGATTTTAAATAACCCAATAGGTAGAAGCAACAACCAATTGATATGAATACTAATTACTAAGCTCTCATTAATAGTATTTAAGGGCAACAAAAATACTATTTAGTCACAACATTTGGAAGGTCATTCCTTCTTCCTTGTTAGGTGAGACATGACTTCATTGTTACTAATAATGCAATCAATCATTTTAAAGTAAAAAAATATTCTATGATAGATACCAATAGTGGAATAGAATAATATATAAGGCTTTATTTATTATTTAAAAAAACCTACCAAGAAGATTGAATCCTCAAAGTGAATAAAATTGAATAAATATACTGGTAATATTTTCTTCACCCCCTTCTAACCAATCACTATCTATCACATAGAAAAAACAAACAAAGAAGCGATATCCAAGTGTTATGTTTTTTAGAAGTTTTTTGTTTAGTTCTTGCAACATAACTTTTTTACCAACTTAAATATTCTAGAATGATCATAAGTGCTCTACTTAGCCCTTGTCAAGGACCATAACAACTTTTGGTACTTGCCTTCATCTATTTTTTGACATCTAGTATAGGGTTGTTTTGATTTTTGTGGTACTTTATTTGTTATTTTACTATTTTTTAATCCATATATTCATCCTAATTTGTGCAAAATTGTCCTTTGGTTTTGAATGATGTCATTGAAGAATTTTGATTCAAGGATTGAAGCATACCAATACCTTAGGCTACAATTATACTTCTGAATTTGTTCTACTATAGAATCTTTGAAATATGACTATCTCATTCATAGGAATGGTCTTATACAAGGGCAAGCTCATAGTCATTGGACAATAGTTGTACAACTCAAAATTATTATTGATTAGGCAAGTCCACAAAGAGTTGACTTTGTGCCCTACAAACAAACATTGGAGCTCCTTCATTAAATACATACTCAAGCTATCTTTCTCAAAAAAATAAGAAAGTTTTATGACTAGATTTATGTCAAAATTATAATTAGTGTGATGCACAACCATGACTTGGCAAAAACTTGACTTCCTATGTTTTCTAGGAGAGTGCATTGAAACTCGATTATTTACATTAATCTCGATGAGACTTCAATACTATTAAGTCTTATTACTAGCTTATGTCATAACATCATGATTATAATCTAGGCTATATTCTTCTTAGCATATGCAATTCTAAGAGTTGCATGCTCTATTTTTGCAGAGATTTGTGATGTAATCATAACAAGGTAATAGTTTTTTTGTCTTTTCCTCCTAAGTATTTACTACATTACTCTTGAAGAGACTTTGAGATTATTCATTCTTACTATTGGCTTATGCCATAATGCCATGATTACAAGTCAAGCTATACTCTTCTAATTGTATGCAATGTTAAAAATCCCACGCTCTGCTTTTGCAATAGATTATAATATAATTATGACATGATAATAGTTTCATTATTTTTACTCCTAAATATCTACTAATGTGCCAAACGTACCCAGATCATTTGAACTTGTAAGTTTTGCCCAATATTTTCTTATCTAAGATGAGTCAATTCAAAACTAAAACAAATAAACTTTGTTTTACTATTAAACAAGATTTGTTTTCCATTCTCCTAGATTCATAGAAATTAACTAGGAAAAATTATAATATGTTGGGTCATAAGATACTTACCCTTTCTAAGTCTCGAGATCTAGTCAACATTGTTCTTGAAAAGAGGTAATGCTTGATGCTAGTGATGAGATACATAAGGGAGTTTGCTTGTTTCTAAATTTATTTTTTATAAGTGAATTGATTCTAAAAGTTTGCACCTTCAATTTGTTAGCTTTTGAAGCTATAAAATTAAAGGAAATGCAACCACAAGTATATAAATAAACATGCAATGTTATAACCATGATAATGATGAATTAATATGCATTAGAATATGATAAGAAACATCTAAAATAACTCAAAAATAGCCATTAAAGAAAGCTCATGAAATATACAATGCTATTCAATGGAGGCCACAACCTATCCATCTCACAAAAAAAGATCTACATTGTATCTACTACTACTCTACCTATGCACTCCAAAAACCTCTTACACTTCTACTCTAAGAAGGCCTATTTATAATGATATGTAAATCTTTGCCTTTAATATTCCTATGACACCTCACTATTCTTTTCTAAGGACTCATGTGCATGTGGACTACATTCACATTTACATCATTGCACATTCTAACACTTGTGCATTTTAATAAACTTCTAATCTAAATATGTACCTATGATTATACATTAGAAAGAACAAACTAATGTAATATATTTCAAAACCCCCTGTATTACATTATTTGGGCATTGAAGACTTTAGTCTTCAATGAGAACTTCATATTTATCTTCAATATGGATTTTGTTTTGATTTTGAAGTTTGAGTTCTTATTTCTTGATTTCCTCTTTGTACTTGTTATCTGTATTTGGATGTGTTTCTTTGTCTAGTCTCTCTTTTTTGCTTTGATATGAATTTAATTTTAAAATACTTTCCTCCATATTCATCTTTATGCCATGCTTTTTTTCCTTCTTCTTCTTCATTGTTTCTACAATTTTGTCAGTGGTATATCCTCTTCAAGATGGGTTTTTTTATCATCACAATAATATTTATATTATTTTATTTTACATGGTGGAATCAGTAGCCACCATGAATCCAAGTAGATTTTTTGGATTTTTATGTCCACCATATTATTTTGCGTTGACCACCTCGAAATCTACCACATAGATCTCTGCGCAGTCTATCCCTATAACCACCATATCATTATAAATATCTTATGCCATTTAAAGCGCCAAGAAAGGGACAAGAATTCAGTCTGGTGAGGCCCAATATTTGAACCTTGGACTTTCGCCTCCCTTACATGGTTTGGGGGAACCAATTGGTCTATGCCTCAGACCTTAAGATATTATTTTTATTGTTAGGTTAATTTTTTTCAATGAGTTTACACATTGTTTTATGAAGGGTCATTATACCCTTATACTGAGTGGGGTTTGAAATTTAGACCTCTCAAAGAGAGGCCAAAGCCCTTACCACTGCAGTAAGCCTGTAGCTTTACCAATCATCACAATAATATTGATTATGATTATTGTTCTGCTTTTTATTTCAGAAATTTCAAAAATAATCAATGATACATATATCATCAAAAATTATTCTAGAGTAATTATAACTACATTTTTAGTGTTTTACCATGCTCTAAAATGTACTTCACGTAGATAACCAATTAATGTCAAAAATTTCCCTTCCTTTGCTTCTTTGAGAAACATTGAGAATCTTTCCCTTTTACTAGTGGACAAGTATTTATATCCTTCAAAGGTATCTATTAGATTTTGAGAATAAAATTCCAACTCGTGCAACAGTTCCTCACTATTGAATGCATTCCTCATAATTTCATCCATGTTTCTTCTAGATAAATCTTTGAATATGAATTCCTAATAGCTCACTAGTGTTTGGAGTATATGAATAAATACTAGTTGATGATTCTTTAGTACTTTTGAGTATATTTTGATAGAGCCTTTGTAGTAGTCTACCTTATGACTCCCTAGTAATATGATTAAATACTCTTCTTCAATTTGTAGAATCAATCTTGGAAATACTTTTCCAATTTTCAAATTTTGTAAAAATATCTTTTTGACTTGCAAGTAATTGAGTAAATAATGAACTTGATAGTATGCTTAGCTTTCTAGATTTGCTTTAAGTTGAATTTCTTTTGTCTCCCTAGTAATGTGATAAAAATATTAGAATAATGTTCAACTTCTATCACTTTACAATCAACTATTTTATCTCTTCTTTTTGAAAGCTTAATGATTCAATTAGATAGAAATTCTCAATATCTTAAAAATAGTTAAGTTGGATTATCTATGTCTCTTCAACTTGAATATGAGACTAATAAAATCAAATTTTCAGCTTTTAAATAATGCTATGAAAAGCTTCTTGCAATTTTTGTGAAATGTAATTTCTAAATTTCTACAATTTCAATTGGAAATAGGATTCCTTGTATCTCCCAAGTTAGAAATTTAGAAAGACTAAATATTTACAAATTAATATTATGTCTCATTCTTTATGGTTTGTAATGTTTGAAGAAATTATAATAAATATTTTAATGCTTCAATTTTCTACTTTCTTCTCAAGGCAACCAATATGCTTTCTAGGATTTCTTTTCACTCCTTATTACTCATAATATTCAATATCCTAGAGTATATAACTTAGTTGATTTTAATCTTAATAAACTTACAATAAACGTTAGAATAATTATCACATTTCAAGTTCTTTAATTTTGATTTGCAAGCTCCCTGTAATCAACTCAATATCCTTTGAATTATTGGCGGTTGACTCCTTGTCAACTTTGAGGTGCTATGTAGACATCTCAATCCTCTTTGTCATTGTATTGCGTGCTCTTATTGAATATCAATATACTAACCACTGCACTTATCTTCAACTAGTGATCTTATTGTCTTCTTACTCCTTGATCTTCATGTTGCTTTAAATATTACATGTTGCCTTATCTTTACTTTGAATTAGCTTTGCCTTTATGAACGCTATACAAGTACTTCTCTTAAGGGCATCTCTTTGAAATAGAATGTTGTGTAAGACAAATAGTGCCAAGTGGCACTTGCATTATCTAACTCCTTCCAAACGCTTCTACTGCATCTTCTTCCAATGCCAAATGACAAGTGGCATTAGGAGAGTTATCCATTTCCTTCAACATCTCTGACCTATGATCAATGCTTCTACAAGAGCATTATACAAATGATGTATTCACTCAAGAATTCATCTCTGCTTAGTGCTTGAGTTATTCTTGATATTGTGATAATTTCCTACAGGTTTACATGTAATGCCTTCTTCCATGTGGTGTAAGTCTTTCACAACTTTGTCCTAACTACCTTAGGTTATTCAATCGATTGAGTCTTACCTATCAAGCTTGTTCCCTGCACTTCTTGCTATACTTACAACACATCTATGACAGATGAATGATAGATATTATCCAATATTTCAATGGATTAAATAGTCTTATTCCTCTAACACTTCAGTTGAGTGTTGACCATGGCTATGCGGTGGCTTCAGATAGTGATTAAAACTTCTTTAAAATTGATTTAACCTTACTAATATGTGTCGTAGTTCAATGTACCTCCTCATTAGGCTTGTTGAGTTTACCTTACAACCTATGATGACTTCCATGCTAGATATCTGAGTTGAATGAAACACTTGCAATGGTGCAAGTTAGTGTAATAATATGGGCAAAAAATAGAGGCTTGTCTAAGTGCAAACAAAGCTCTACTTCCAACATAGTTATGTGGACTAAATAGGAATGTGTCCTATGAGCTGTTCGATTATATTACTTAGAGGTAGATATTGCTGAGTTTACCTGTGATGTCTTCACCAAAGTCTATCGAATATATAAGATACCTCACTTTACCTTCAAAGATATTTCGATGCATCTTAATTTACCTTCATTGAAGGCTTCCTATATGTTGAACGTACTTGGCTTGATGTCCTTAGCATAGCTATTTCTCTTGCTTATGCTTTCACCTTCTTTGCTATATTCTACTTGTAAGCAATATCTATTATTGCTTGGGTGATGAATGTAGGTTAATGCTATTTGAGCTATCTCCCTTCTCCTTGGAGATACTTCACTTTTAGATCTCTATTGAGTGGCTCTAATGAGATGCTATGCAAACATAGAATAATATGTGTAGATGTTTTCCCCCTTGTAATTTTAAATCAAATCTTGTGTCTTCTTGAAATGTTGGATCCAACTTAATTTGTAGGCTGAGATAAAATTAAAGTCAATATTGCCTTCTAACCCTTGGCAATACTTTCTTTTCCTGGCTAATTTAACACTAACAATTCCAAGATTTCCAATAATGTTTTTCACGATAGTATATGTAAATATTTATATTCTTCTTTTGATTAGAATAGTCAATAAAAAGTTGATATTTTTTCTCTCAGAATGTATCTAACTTCTATTTTTATGTGCAGGTTTGAACCTTGTAGACTATAAATTCTACACTACCTTGAAGAATTTTAAATTAAAACTTATTTATGCAACCTCTAAAACTTGAAATTGGTGCTCACTAAACTTAATAAGGAACCAAATATAAAATTTCAACTAATGAATATTTTACACCTTAGTTGCATACTTTTTATACCTTTGTAGATGATGATGATGTTGGTGATTTGAATCACCTAAATGCTGCCTAGTAGTAGATGAAATTGTAACTCTTCTACGTTGTTAAAAAAACTCTTTAGTTCACCTATTTACAACTTAGAGACTCCTCTAACTTTCTACCCAATACTATAGTTTAGCGTCTTTAATTATTCTTCAGATTGCAATCTGTAAATCCAAAGTTTTGCAACTAGTAACGTTGTCCTAATTGCTACCCTTTCATAGTCAATATCTTCACTAAAATATTATCCTTTATTTTCAAAAATTTGGTAGGGAACTCCTCCAAATCACAGTTGAGTTTTCATTCAAGAACTCTTTAATATTCTACTATAGAAACTAGTAAATTTGCTATCCCTAAAATAACCTTCAAGCCTTCAATATAAATTCTCAAATCACTTAGATTTGGTGACTTCTCTATCTCCTTTCTCCTTGAACCTCCTTGTCAAATTTTGACTTCAATATTGACTTATCTAATGGCCTTCTTCTCAAGATTTTGACTGTATTGAGGTCTTCACTATTCTTCCCTAAAATGTGGCAAGCTTCTTTCCAAATCCTTCTCTCTTGGGCTAGTTTTCGGATGGTGATGATTATCCCAAGTTCTTTATCTAAAACTTCTCCTTGAAATCTCAAATATTCTTCAATGAGTTCTCCTAGGAACTCCTTCAATGGTATTATCCTTCAATGAGGCTCTCCAAACCTTCTCCTTGTTTCTCCTTGAGACCTCTTCTCTAGGGTCTTCACTCTTGCAACTTATTTGGTCTTTCCAATGAGACATTTTATTTAACCTTCTACTATGGAAGTTTGGTAATGAGATATCCCTCTAGGATATCTAAAATATTCTACTTATGAAATCTACAATGGGACTTTTGCTAGTCTTCTCAATCTTCAATCTTCCAAATTTGGAAGTTCTTCAATGAGACCTCCTATGGGTCTCTTCTTCAACGTGAAATTTTCAATCTTCAATGGAGATCACCAATCTCCAATATTCACCAGGAATCTTCTCCTTGATTCTCTTCTTCCTTCAATGAAGTCTTCTTTCTAAGATATCCTCATTGATTTAAAGTCTTCAATGTGGCTTACTTGGACACTAGATCTTTCCTCAATATCTAAATTTGAGTCTTCAATCAAAAAATATTTTAATAGGACCTTTCTCCTTAGGCCTCAAAATATTCAATGTCCAAATTATTCCTTTAGGTACTAGATTGATTCTAAATAAGATATTTTTTCTAGCTCTTGTAGGAAGCTTCCCAAATTTCTTTGAATCTCCTTTATTCTACAACAAAGTATTAAGAAAATGATAGTAAAAATTTCTATAAATCTATAGAAAATAATCTTCACTAGTTGATTTGTCAATCTAGTGGATTCAATGTTGAGTTCTAGTATTCACAAGTTATTATGCAACTCTATGGAAAAACTCTAGCCAAAGATAACTTCAAAAATTCTAAAAATGATATTTATAATCTTCTCTCAATATATCTTGTGGTTCTCTCTATTTCCTATCGATATACCTAGTGCTCTGATACTACCGTTAGCTTTTGAAGCTATAAACTTAAAGGAAATGCAACCATAAGTATGGAAACAAGCAAGCACTATTATAACTATGATAATGAATACCTAATATGCATGAAAATATGATAAGAAACTTCTAAAATAAATCAAGAAATAGCCATTAATAAATACTCACAGAAATATACAATGCTATTCAATGGAGGTCACAACCTCTCCTTATCACAAAAAAGAATCTACATTGTATCTACTACTACTCTACCTATGAACTTCAAAACCTCTCACACTTCTACTCTAAGATGACCTATTTATAATGATATGCAACTCTTTTCCTTCAATATTCCTATAACACATCACTATTCTATTATAATGACTCATATACATATGGACTACATGCACATTTACATTCTAATACTTGTACATTTATTACATTGCTTTAATCAACTACTTAAATCCTAATAAACTTTTAATCTAAATATGTACCCATGATGGTACATTAGAAAGAACAAAATAATATAATATATTCTAACACAATTAAGTTACAATACTTTAGAAGAATTTGAAGAACAAGTATCAAATGTCTGATATAGTTGAACATTCTCCTTTCATCTTGGTTACAATAATGGATGTATTTTAGAGTATCTCATGATTTCAAAATTAGTAACTTTGTAGATGGAGACATAGATGCCTTGATATAATGAGTTTTATCTCCATCCTATGAATCTTTTGTGGAGTCTTTTCAATTGAGTACAAAATCTCAAACTTTTAATCTTGAGAAAATATGCATAGTCCTTCAAAAGGAGCAAATAAAGACAACTAAAATGATCAACCTCAACAAGAAAAGACAATGCATTCACTAGAGAATCTAAAGGTAAAGGTAATAAAAATTCCAAGAAGTCACTTGACAAGAAGCAACACAATATCTCTAACAAGTTGAAAGTAATATGTTTTTATTGTAATAAATTTGGTCATTACATAAGCGATTACAAAAAAATAAAGAGTAAAGCATGCAAGCAGGGATCCAAGTAACCCAATGTTATGGAAGCAATATATCAAGAATAAAATTTTATTTTTGTAACATCTTAAGGGAGACCAAAAGATAATTTTAACAAGGTATATATAGAACCTCTTATACATGATCATTCCAATAATGTAGATAATTAATGGGGTGTAGATATTGAATTGGATATAATAGCTAGACAAGTAGATCATCTCCTAGAAGGGCCTTTAAATGTTCCTATACTAAGGTTTAATGTTTTTTCATTCTTGGGAGAGGATCCAAGAGGGTTTATCTTGTTGGAAAGCGTGATATTTAATGAGATAAAAAAATAGAACAAAATAAAAATCAGGACAAGACAAGAATAAGATAAAAATCAGAATAGGACAAAATTGAAATTGAAAGTGAAAATTAGAAAAAGAAAAAGAAATATTCTCACCCAAATTTGGAGGGAATGTTAAATGTGAAGAGACTCTTGAGGCAACCAAGATATATTCTATTGTATAAGTATGGGATACTATATTGAAATAGAATGTAAGGATGTGAAGATTTATAAAGTGTTTATTGGATGGTTTTTGTGCAATTTTATTTTTTTAGTCATGTAATCTTTTTATGCTTTGTTAATATATGTTTTAGAGTACCACCATATCTCACATAAAGGTATCAAATCTTGGATATTGGAGGTTATAGAAGTGGAAAGCTTAATGATCTAATACCCTTTAATTAGAGAATTCAAAATTCAAATTTGTGGAGGAAAACTTCAAATGTTAATGTTATGGTTGGCATGGCTCATGGTTTCTAGAATTTTAAAGAGAAAATTATGATTATTGATGCATAAATATGAGGATTTTGTTGATTTCCAAGGAAGTATAAAGTGTTTCTAAAAATTGATATAAGGAACCTATAAATTGGAGTATTTTATCAACCACATAAAAAAAATATGGAGACATCATAAAGAAAAGATGCATTGGCTTTCTATTTGATGCAAGAGCATCCAATGGTGTAAGAGTGATATTGCATCACCCAAAATTTATATTTTATGTAATTATTTTATAAGTGTATTTAGTTTTATAGAGGATATGAAATTAGATCCATTGGTGAAATAATCACGCTAATACCTTGAATGATTTGGGAGATATGTACGTTTTATGGCAAAACCCTACCAAAAATAGTGAAAATCTAGATACCTGAACTTGTAGGTGAATTTTGAAGGTCTTAGAGGGTGAATTTTAGGATTTAACAATAAAAACTTAGCTCGACTCGTGCCCTTTCCGAAAACATGCTGTAATAGTCAATCGGAGCAACGAGCATGAATTTATGACCCTCGAAAGTTTGCCTCAGAAATTCAAATTTGAAATACATTGTTTTAGGCGAGAAAAGGGGAAAATAGGGTATTAGAGGGAAATTTCAAAATTGTAAAAGGGCTATTTTCTTTTGTATCCTCTTTTTGGAGAAAATTAATGAAATGCTTGGTTCATCTAACATGATCAAAGGAAAAACACATGTGTATTGTTTGTTGTGTGTTGCTTGATATTCATCACTATCATATACAAGGAGCTCTCAATACAAGTATTTTTCCATAAATTTCAAGTGTGGAGCTTGGGACACTTTGAATATAACCTATCAAGGATTTTTTCAAGTAAAATTAGTAAAATTATGTTAGAATTTCCCAATAATAGACATGCAAAGCATTACACAAAATATGAAGAGAAGAGTGGAACCGATTGATTTATTCCAAGGATCAACTTTGTATAAATAGCAAAGTTGATCATTGAGAGCCATTGGATTTCAACAACTCATAAAACCTGATGAAGACACCACTAAGAGTTCTCCTAACACATGGAGGAGTGGAAACTCAAGTGTGTCTATCCTAGTAGAACTTAAGAGAATATTAACTTATTCTAACACCCCCTCTTAAGTGATACTAGGGGAGATTCATTCAAATGAGTCTCGACAACAAGGCCTGATGAGGTAATCATGTACAATGACTTATTTTGAAGATATGGTAAAAAACCAATGGGAAAAAACCATATATAAAAATGAAGTAAGATACTTGTCTTTGTATGACAAATATTGCCCTCTTAATACAATAAGAAAGATGAGTCCCGACAACATGGCATGATGAGGTACTCATTTACAATATATAGTTGGTGAAAATCCCCCTGTGGGAAAAAACCAACTATGTGAAGAAGAGAGGCTTGTCTTCGCATGGCAAAGATTATCCTCCTTTTACAAAAATAAAGATGAGTCCCGATAGCATGGCCTGATGAGGTACTCATTTACAATATATAGTTGGTGAAAAAACCCCTATGGGGAAAAACCAACTATGATAATAAGAGAGGCTTGTCTTCATATGGCGAAGATTGTCCTCTTAATAAAAAAGGAAAGATGAGTCCTGACAACTTGGCTTGATTAGGTACTCATATACAATATATAGTTGGTGAAAAAACCCCTATGGGGAAAAACCAACTATGAGAAGAAGAGAGGTTTGTCTTTGTATGGTGAATATTGTCCTCATAAAATACATGCTATTTGGAGAGATGATAAAAAAACCACAAGGGAAAAAATCATCCTCCAATCAATGCCATTGTTTTGCTCCAAGATTATCTCACAACTGAAGGTAACACGGAGAAGGAAATGATGTGGTGAAGATATCTACAATTTGATTCTCAGTTGGAATATAGTCTAAGTATATATCCCCATTCTGAATATGTTGCCATATAAAGTGCATGTGTATCTCAATGTGCTTGGTGCGCTGATGCTCAATTGGATTGCGTGTAATATGAATTGTGCTCTAATTGTCACACCAAAGAGTTATAGGCTTTTCATGGGAGAAACCAAATTCTCTCAAAATTTGACAAAGCCAAAGAGCTTCCTAACTAGCTAAAACTATTGCCCTATATTCTGCCTCTGTAGAAGATAAGGCTATTGCTTGTTGTTTCTTACATAACCAGGCTATTGGTGAAGAACCAAGGCAAAACAATTAGCCTAAGGTTGAACATATATATTCTACTAAACCCACCCAATATGAATCTGTGTAGCCAATGATATCCATAGAATTTCCCTTATAGAAGAGCCCAAAGTGCATAGTGCCTTGCAAGTAACAGAGGATTCTTTTTGTTGCTTTCCAATGACTTAAATGAGGTTGATGAGAGAATCTGGATATGAGGCCAACAACATATGAGAAATCTAGGCGAGTATGAGTAAGGTATAACAAACTTCCTACAAGTTGACGGTATAGAGTTGCATCACATAGAGGGATAAGTAGGAAGTACTAAGATTAATGCCATATTGGAAGGGGGTAGGATAAGGTTTACAATCTATCATTTTAAATATTTGAAGAAGATCTAGAGTGTACTTTTATTGACACAATGAAATTCCTGCATCTGTTTGACTTATTTGGATCCCAAGAAAGTAATGAGCTTTACCTAGATCAGCCATTTCAAATTTTTTAGAGAGGGAGTCTTTTATAGTCTAAATGTGAGGCAAGTTACTACCAGTGAGAAGAATATCATCAATATATAGAACAAGAATGGTGATTTTTCCTTCATTTCTCCAAATGTATACTGTGTTATCAGACTCACAATGAGAAAAACCTATGAAAAGAAGGAAGGAGTCCATATGTTCATACCAAGATATAGGGGCTTGTTTGAGGCCATAGAGAGGCTTTTTTAGCCTACAAACAAGAGAGGAGTCTTGAGTGAAACTAGAAAGTTGTTCCATGAATATTTCTTCTTTTAATTCCCCATGTAAGAAAGCACTTTTTACATCTATTTGATAGATAGGCCACTTATAGAAAGCAACCAGAGCAAGAACCAGTCTAACAGAATCCATTTTAGCAACTGGAGCAAAGGTTTCTACATAATCAATACCTTCAATTTGAGAAAAATCTTTGGCTACTAGATGAGATTTATGTTTGTCTATTTCTCCATTAGGCCCATATTTTATTTTGAAGATCCATTTACAACGAACTAACTTCCTTCCTTTATGAAAGGGAACTAAATCCTAAGTTTTGTTTTTGATTAACAAAGAGAATTCGTTCTCCATGGCATCATCCCATTATTTAATACCTGAGGCTGCTTTGAAGGATTGAGGATCAGAGGAAATAGATTGACAGATAAGACCAGTGCCTATGGGGTTGGATGATCTGGTTGATGGAAAATTTTGGATGTAAGGAGTAGCTTCTTTAACAATGGTGCGGGCCCATTTTCGCATAGTGGAAGGAGTGGAAGGAGTTGAAAGCCATTGAGTTGGAATTAGAGGTTCCTCATATTGATTATCAATTACCAAGTTAACTTCAAGAGTTGGCTCTTCATAATATTGAGGTTATACTATAGGAGAAGGCTCAATGGAGGAAAAGGGTGTTTGAGGATATTTTTGAGGGAATATTAAATCAAATTGGACATTCCTATGAAATAAGACCTCATGAGTTGAGGGATAAAGAAGCCTGTAAGCTTTCAATTCTTCACAATAACCAACAAAGATGAGATTTTTGCTTTTTTATCTAAAGCCTTTCTTTTCTTCTTTGGGATGGGAGCCTAAGAAGTACACCCAAAAATATTAAAGTAGGAAATATCTGGATTTGATCCAGACCATGCTTCTTCAGGAGTTAAATGGTCAAGAGCTTTATGAGGTGTACGATTTTGAATATATTTGGCACAGTTAATAGCTTCTACCCAGAAAACTTTTGGAAGATCTCTTGAATGGAACATACAATTTGCCATTTCTTTTAATGTTCAATTTTTTCTTTCTACAATGCCATTTTTTTGAGGATTATGGAAGATAAAATGTTGATGAATGATGCCATGACTTGATAGAAATATGGAGAAATCATTACTGTAGTATTCCCCTCCATTATCTGTGCAAATTTTCTTGATCTTGCAAGAGGCCTAATTTTCAACTAAGGATTTGAAAACTTTAAAGTGGGATAGAACATCACTTTTATATTTCAGGAAGTAGACCCAGGATCTTCTAGAAAAGTCATCAATAAAGGTTAGAGCATACTTTTCTCCTTTAAAAGAAGGTTCTGGAAAAGACATTAAGTCACTATGGATTAATTCTAGAGGGGATGAGGCTTTTAAAGAACTACTTGGGTGGAAAGGATCTTGATGTTGCTTCATAAGAGCACATCCAGTAAAAACTCCATCAATAGAAGAGACTTGGGGTAAACATATTACCATATCATGGGTGCTCAAATCCTTTAGATAGTTGTAACTAAGATGACCAAACCTTTCATGTCAAATTTTACTTTCAAGATCTCCTTATGGATCTTGGAATCCTTTGAAGTGAAATAGGTGAGAGTTATGATCAATATTTCCTTTGGCTATAAGAGAATGGGGATCTTGAAAGTCTCTTATCTCAACTCATGTTGGAGAGAAGATAACTGTTTCCCCCTTTCTAGAAGTACAAATATGATAGACGGAGAGGAGATTTTTGGTAATATTTGGAACATAGAGAACATTATTTATAGATCCACCATCAATGGTTATGTCCCCCTTCCCTTTGAAAAGGATAAAGTAAGAGTCACACACTTCTATACTGCATGTAGAGCTTGAGGAGATAGAAGAGAATGACTTATCTGAAGCAGTCATATGATGAGTAGCTCCAGAATCTAGGACCCAGTAATTAGAGGAAGAATTGGAGGTTTTTCCTTCAATATTAAGGGCTTTTCTTGTTTGCTTTTTATTGTCTATATTTTGATCCTTCATAGCTGCCTCTAGTTGTTGTAATATTTTCCAGCATTTGTTTGCAGAGTGACCATTATTTTTGCAATGAGCACAAGTTATGGGGTTCTTTTCCTTCTTTTTGAATTTTTATTTAGAAGATGTGGAGGCTACTAAGGCTTTTGAGGAAGAGGAAGAAGAAGATATTTTATGTCTAGCAATATTTGTTTCTTCCCTAGTTAATCTATCACAAAAATCTTCTAAAGAGGGCATTTTAAAGGTTGCACGAAGATCATCTTTGGTAGATATAAAGGTGGTAGCAAAGATTTGAAAAACACCATTTAGATTAGAAAGGATTAGATAAATGTATTCTTCTTCAGTATTAGTCTTCCCACTGCCTTTGTATTGAGTGAGGACTTCTTTGAACTTGGTGAGGAAGTCAACAATACTACTAAAATCTTCACGAGACAAAGATGTTAGTTCTGCTTCTAGTTGCATTGATCTCATTTGGTCTACTTTTCCAAACAAGTTCCTTAGTTTCTTCCAAATTTTATGAGGAGTTTTACAATATGTAATGTGAAACCACAAAATTTCATGAAAATTAGAGCTAATAATACCCATTGTTTCGTGCATCTTTCCGTTATGAACAAAAATTTCATATTCTTTCTCAAATTCTGGTTGTTTTTCTTTGAGCAAATGAGTAAGACCTTTTTGAGAGATAAGATTTAAAATTTTAGGTTTTCAAGTGTGAAAGTTATGAGGGGTGAGAGGTTCAATTGAATTCATCATTTTGACACAAAAGAAAATTTGAATTTTTAACCAATATGTCCCCCCTTAGAACTTCAATTTTTGGATTAATGCAATTGATTTTAAAGAAGATATGAAGCTTTTCAAAATATCAAATCTCAAAATACCCACCCTAACAAGAGGGAAACTATAAGTAATTGAGTTTGATATATATTTGCTTTGAATTGCCAAATCCCTTTTATGTTCTTCTCAATACCCGCCCTAACTTGAGGGAAACTATAAGTAAGGAGAAGAATTTTTAAAGGAATGTAGGCTTGAAATGCAGAGCTATCAACCAGATATAAATATGGATAACTCAATACTCGCCCTTACTAGAGGGAAACTATAAGTAAGAGAGATATCCAATATTGTAGTAAGGTTGATGAAGAAAAATATATGCCAGGCCTTTATACCAATTGCCTCCAAAACCCGCCCTTACTTGAGGGAAACTATAAGTGTTTAGAGAAAATGATACATGGAATGTAGGCAAATATATTTTGAGGGAAAACTTATAAGATTTGAAAAATTATAGAGTTTTCTTTTAAGTGAAGATATTTATATTTGGAAAATATAAATAAAAAAACATCTTTCTAAATAATTTAAAAAGGAATGACACAACCATCCCAGAATGGGCTTCTTCGAAACAAAAGGTCGATAGAGGTCACTGTGGAGAGCGTCTTAAGAGCCGTGACTGCTGACGATCCAGTTATCCTGGCAATATATATTATAAAAAAAATTTGCTATATTTTATCATGAATCAAGCTATGATTTCGAACCAGAACCTTGAGAACAACAGAAATTCGTAATACAATCCTTTGTAGGGTGGAGATTTTATGGACTCTTGTTGAGAGAGCACTGGGAGGTTTTGACGTAAATTATATCCTTGATTTTTGAAAGAGATAAATCTTTGAAACAAGGAAAACAATCTTCAAAAATGGAGATATGTTGAGGAATGGTGCCAAGGACCAGGTGGATAATCCACGCAGCGTCCAGAGAGGACATAGTGAGGTGAGTGTTCCACGTAGCATCCATAGAGGTACGTCGCACACGTCAAGCTTTAATGGGAGTGAGGAGTCCCTTCGAAGATGAAGATCAAAAAAATCTCTCACACAAATTAATAACCACCACACACAGAGCTGATTCTTAAAAGAGATTTGGTTAGAAATAAATAATCATGATAATATCGTAAATTTTAAAGAAAAATAAATAAATGATTGTTCCAATCGAATGGGCCAAATGCAAACTGCGGAGCATTAAAATTCAAATAGGATCACATCGCATTTTATGAAAAATAGAGGGCTCTTAATTTGAATCGAAGAGGGAGGAGATTTTTGAAAAAGAGGCTCTTTCCTTCTAGAATATGGGCTAAAAAATAGCGCCAGGCACACAAAGTGAACACCTTGTATTGAAAGTAAAGGAAAAGTTCTTAATATTATAAAAAAAATACCCTCTAGCATGAATTCAAACACAACATTTTTTTTTTAAATATTGCAACACATATATTTTCAACAGTAAAGATTTTGCTGAAAGAAAGAAAACCTATGGATAAAAAGTGACTACTGCATTACTTTAAAGCAAGTTGGTCAAAAAAATATCCAAAGCAAATGAATCAGATCCTAGAACCTTCAAGAGATAATGCTAGCAAAATCTATCCTGCTCTGGTACCATGTTATAATTTTCCAATAATAGACATGCGAAGCATTACACAAAATATGAAGAGAAGAGTGGAATTGATTGATTTATTCCAAGGATCAACTTTGTATAAATAGTAAAGTTCATCATTAAGAGTCGTTGGATTTCAAAAACTCATCAAAACTCATGAATACACCATTGAGAGTTCTCCTGAAACATGGAGGAGTGGAAACTCAAGTGTGTCTATCCTAGCAGAACTTAAGAGAATATTCACTTATTCTAACAAATTATAGATATTGAATAGAGAATATGAGAATTTCAGAATGAAGAGCAATGACAATGTCAGATGTTAATGTGTAAAGATGTATGATATTGTGCATAAAATGGTTATCTATCGCAAAGAACTAGCACAAGGAGATGTAAAAAATATATTTGAGAACATTAACACCAAAGTAGAACAATCGTGCAATGATTGTTGAACAAAGTAAAGATACAAGAAGTTGGAGTTTGATGTATTGATAGAGTCACTTATGTCAATGAAGAAAAAGATATTGAAGAACTTAGAGTAAGCCTTTGCTTCAAAGGAAAGAGTGTCAAACAATAATCAAGCTAGTCCAAGCTTCAATTCCTAAGTTCAAAGAGGGGAGCAAAAAAATCAACATTCTACAAGAGGAAGAGGCCATTGTATAAGAGAAGTCTATAATGGAAAAGGTAGAGATAAATTTGTTGAGTGTGGGGTAGCTTGTAGAGAAAAACTACAAAGTGCTTAGGAATAAGGAGTGAAGTAAATAGGAACCAGAAAATTCTTGTTGTACTTATGAAAAATAACAAAATATTTCCTTTGAAGCTTGGAGAAAAAGAGAGCAATTTGTGACATGTAACTGGTTATGGCACCAAATATATGATCATCTAAATATTTTAAGCTTGTATTTTTTGAATGCTAAAGGAATGGCCTATGGACTACCTTGTGTGAAAGCAATAAATGATGTGTGTGAAGGATGCAGAATGGGAAAACATCATAGAGAGATATTTCTGAAAGGAAGAGCATGGAGGAAAACATTATTGTTGTGACTAATTCATTTAGATATTTAAGGTCTAATACACACACCAGGTGTTGATAAAACCTTCTACTTTATCAATTTGATTTATAATCATACAAGAAAAAATTGGGATATTTTATGAAGAACAAGAGTGATGCTTTTGAAGTACTCAAGAATATCAAAGATATAATAGAAAATTAAAGCAAATATAGAATAAAAAATTTAAGGACTGATTATTATGATGAGTATTATCCCAAGAAATTCAATAAAATTTGATATAGGTATGGGATAAGAAAATAATGGATAAAAACCTATACACCATAGAAAAATTGAGTGGTAGAAAGGAAGAATAGAACAATTATGGAGATGACAAGAAGCATGGTATTAGCAAAAAGGTTTGGATAATTATTTGTGACTTGAAGTATTTATAATAATAGTATAACTATATATCTTTAATAGAAATATTACAATTGTGATAAATAACATGACTTCTTATGAGGTATGGTATGAAAAAAAAAGCTTTGATAGGTCATCTGAGAGTGGTTTATGTTCATGTGAGAAAAAGAATAAGTTAGACCAAAAGAGTTAAGCATATATTTTTATTGGTTATTATGAAGAAAGCAAGGCATAATATGTTATGACCCCAAATATAGATAAAATATTATGTCTAGAGATGTGATTTTTGATGAAGAAAGAGTACATGGATAACAAGCAAAAGAGACTAATAAGATAATCAAAATTGAATATTTTGGTGTGTTACAAACACCAAGTGGAGGCATAAACATTTTTCCAAACATAAGCATAAAAAGAAAAGAGAACATTAGAATCACATCCATGTTGCCAAATATTGGATTAGAATTTTGATAGGAGGTCCATAAGAATCCAAGCACAACCCCAAGAACAAAGGAAAAATAAACAAGATAATATGGTGAGCTATGTACTATTATCAAGATTGAAGTGGAGCCCTTAAGATTTAAAGAAACATCCCAAAGCAAGGAATGGACCAAATCTATGAAATAAGAAATGAATATAATTGAAAAGAATAATATTTGAGAGTTGTGTAAACTTCTCAAGAATAAAGAGGTGATTGGCATGAAGTAGGTGTTCAAGAGAAAATACAATACTTATGGATAAATTTAAAGGGACAAAGTAAGACTAGTAGAAAAAGAAAATTGACATAGATGATGATGATACATATGCATCTGTTGCAAAATAAGAAACAATATAAATAGTATTAGCCTTGGTAGTATTAGGATATTTTATTACATCATTATTAGATCATGCATTATTAGCTAGAAGATTATTTTAATATTTCTTGCATATAGTTATCTAGATTGGGAATATTGATCTTCTATTTTGTAACCCTAAAGCATATATAGAATAGGCTCTTGCCTTAATGAATGAATTGAAGCTTTTTGCCATCATTGGTATCATAGCATAAAATAGTCCCACAAGCAACAAAACCAAAGGTAGCAAACCCAAAGGCATCAAACCTAGAGGTAGACCAAGAGTCAACAAACCTAAAGGTAATCCCAATGGAATACCTAGAGGTAGAACCAATGGCAATTCTAGAGACAAATCCAAAAGAAGATCCAAGTGTATACCCAATGGAAAACCCAATGGCAAACCTAGAGATGGATCCATAGGTGGTTACCTAAGAGCCAAAATAATAAGAGTTAGAGTTATAGGGGTATATTATAAAGTAGGATAGAGTTACAGAGACATATTATATTAGATGTGGAGCTGGGCTCCCTGATCCATCACACGGAAGGAGGGCATGCTCAAGTTGCGGACCTTCTTATTGGGAATGAAATCTCTAATGTCCGCGATCTCCAACGGCCAAATTCTGGAAAATGAGAGGAGCGTCTAAGTGTGTAGACCAAGTTTTGCTTTTTCTGTTGAAATTAGAAAGCGTGTTGCCCAAGGCTCCCCGATCCCATCATATAAAGGTAGGGCATGCTCAAATTGGAGAGCATATTATTGGTAATGAGATCTCTAATGTCTATGATCTCCAATGACTAAGGAACGTCTAAGCATGTAGAAAATATTTTGTTTTTCCATTGAAATTAGAAAGCATGTAGACCAAGTTTTTTTTTTTTTCTGTTGAAATTAGAAAGCATGTTTCCCAAGTTTTATTTCTAAAGACACATTTATGTGTGGGAAAAGAAATCTATCATAGCCAAATATGGCTGATATATGTAAGTTCTTGTTGCTGCTTAGTAATAGATATTAATAAATATTTTTTTAAAGAAAGAGACCAGACCTATTTAATTCATCAAATCTTAGTGCATTTTAGATTGATGATGGTCACTATTTTACTTCACATCTCAACCCAACCCCAACCCCAACCCTTCTAGTAGCCCAGTTGATGTGATTTTTTTAGCGTTAGGGTTCACAAAATAAGTGAGATTTAAAATCTTAAATGTAAAAAATAAATAAATAAAACATTTGATAGTTAAGGTTAGTCTTCCCTATACAAGGAACACACGTTACACACTCAATCTTAAGGTAAGTTATGATGTCATGACGACTATATGAATGATAGAAGTGAGCCAATGAATGTTAATAGGTTTGGATTTTGGTATGAAATAAATATATTCATAAAGAAAGTTTGAATTTATATTTTTCATATTTTATTTTTAAGAGATCAAAATTATTATTTATATTTAAAAGTAATAGGTTCAAATATAAGATAATATATAATAATTTTAAATTATTTAATTTTTATTTTTATATGATAAAAACTTGGTATAAAAAGAGTATTCCTTAATTAAATATATAAATCATTTTTTAATAATTTTAAAATATATAAGTTCTATTAAGGAGATATATAATATAGAGAATTTGAGAGACTGAAAGACCACTTGTATTTAGCTCTTTCACTTCTTTTACTTTATTTACATCAACTTTTTGAGGTATTGATTGATGCATTAGAGTACATATTAGGAGCTATTCTCACACAATATGGGCATCTAATTTCATATGGAAGCACTTAATGAATCAATTTAAAAATACCTCACATACGACAAAGAGCTCTACACCATTATCCAAATATATAAACAATGGAAGTATTATATACTAGACAAGAAAACCATCATCCATATAAATTATAGATCTATAGAGTTCATTCAAACATATTGTAAGCTAAGGAATGAAATACATCAAAAGTGGATATATCTATAACAATTTTATTTGATCATAAAGCATAAGAAAGGGTGTGTCAATTCAATAGTAGATTTTTTGAATCAACCTCTAATCATAGTACTCATAACCATTCTTTGACTCTCTACCCCTCCTTGGAATACTAACAATAAGCTTTTTTTAGAGCATAATTATTCTTAGAATGCACCCATTTTGTAGCAAGGTTAAACCCTCCTACCATAGGCAATATTTCTTGGGTAATTGGGTCATTATCGGAGCTCAAGGTCCAAATGCATAATGTTGTGAATCACACAAGATATTTATCCCATGAAAACCAATCAGAGCTTTAGATGAGTTATAGGTATTTCAAACAAATCAAATTATCATTGGAAGAAAAGTAGGAGGAGGTTAAGAGCATGTTGGATAAATTATTTGACCATTGATACCTTTGTAACTTTTTCAATTTTTTTTATTCTTTGACTCTTTGACCCTGGATAAGGTGGTGATTTTCAATTCTTCCTTTAAGCAAGAACATCCCTATGAGTCACCAAAATTTTAGTGATTTTCACTACATTTAGAAATATGTTTTCCTGAGCCAAATTTTGAAAGGTGGTTCCAATAGAGTCAAGATAAAAGAAAGAAATTTTTTTTTTTTAAACAAATGCAATGGCCTTGTATACCATTAGATCATTTGACACTATTTAAAGAGTTTGGAAGCCTAGCAAATGCTCCTAAAGTTCCATAAACCATCAAATTACAATGATCAATGACCTATATTATTTTTTAAAAGCTTTGATGGATGGTGAGGAAAAATAGTTTTAAGGATTATTCTATCTCAAATAAACAATTTGCACAATTTTTAGAAGGATCTAGGGATAGATAACATAGAATATATCTAATGGAAAATACTTTCAAAAATATCTGATGAAAGACTGTAAAGAAAATTTGTATAAACTATCCAATGAAAAATCATTGGCTTACACAATTTTAGAAGAAGTTTGATGATGAATTATGAGAAAATTTGTGTTTGAAGGAAGAAAGGAATTATCCCCCCTTAGTGCAAAAGAATTGCTACTTTCAAGGTTCCTTAAAAAAACTTATTCTTTGAGCGACGATGGCGGGAGCGACGATGGCAACGATGGCAGGAGCAGGTGTTGCAATAAAGTCTTTGGGTATTGCAGGCGTTGCTGGGCCTACCACAGGCCCACTCGATGGGATTCTCGGTGAAGACCCTAACAACATGGTGAAACTGAAGGATGGCGATGGGAGCCACTCTGAAACCATTAGGGTTTCATCCTCTTATCCTCCCAAAGCACCTCCTTGGTCTTTATCCTTTGTCGACAAAGTGTGGTCTTTGTTAGGCACATTTTCTTTCCAAACTCCTTTGCCCTTCTCTATAACGGGCACTGAAGTCTCTTTCCTGAGTGAGGTCATGGAGCCACTGATCTTCCAAGAGTCTCTCTCTCTTATTGGGAAATTTATCGGTGCTCGACCTGATATGGAAACTATCCGCGAGTGGGCTCTATCCAAATGGCGGCTTTCGGGCAGCTTGGAGTTAGTGGCCTTTCCTAGGGGTTTTTTCATGATAAGGCTAAATAATTCCCTTGACACCCACTGCATCCTTACCGGAGGGCCACAGTTTTTCGATCGTCGTAGCCTATTTCTGTGGAGATGGGGGGAAGACTTTGACCCCGAGACTCAGTCTATCAATATCACACCGATTTGGGTCAAACTTCATGGGCTACCCCCACAGTTCTTCTACAATGACGCACTCAAAGGCATCACTCAACCGATTGGAGATTTGGTCACTATTGACCTTGCTACCCGAGCCAGAACTAGAATGACCTATGATCGAGTTTGTGTCATGGTAAATCTGGACTCAGCTTTGCCTACGTGCATTGGTATCAACTACGAGAGCTATAGGAGACACCAAGGAGTTGAGTAAGAAAACAAGCTTGCTTTTTGTTTGGAGTGCAATACTTAGGGCCATCTGCTTTCTCAATGCCATTCTCAAAAAAAAGAAATCCCTAGTGATTCGGGCTGAAAGTTGGATACTCAGATCTAGACTATCCAAAAAAAGGCTAATTCCCAAGGTCATGGCCGATCTGCAGGCCCTCTTAAGACCTCTGCTTCAGATCCTATCAAACCCAACAATGTAAGTGCTCTGCCTCCTCGATCTAATTTTTTTGTCCCATTAAATAATCTTCATATTGGAGAGGATATTTCAGATGACCTACCCATAGATCTAACCGTCACGTCCACACCCACTTTGATCTAGTCCCCTTTGTCCAAAGGAAATTCTGCAATGACCTTTCCAAACTCACCCACCAATTTTGGTCCCTCACACCTTCCTCTTCCCTTCCCACCCTCCCCCATCTCAGAGCCGCACCCTTCCCCAAACCCCTGAGTCTGCTGCCCTGTGCCAGCCTCCCCGCTCTTCATCCCCCCATCGACCTGCCCCTGGGACTGACTCCATCGACATCCACCAAACCTCCAGCCCGCTGAAATCTCCCAATCCCGCATCCAAAGTAGACGTCAACAAATACCAGAGGAGGGGATGATCGACAAATGCAAAAAAGCTTTCTAAAGTAGCTGAGATCAAAATGGCTGACGACATAGTGCTTACCACCTTAGGTTCCATTTCCAAACACTCCATTTCAAGAGCAACCAACTAAAATTCATGTGGCAAGCTTGCCTCCACCTTTTCCTATGGCAGATATGGCTCGAGAGAAATGCCAAAATTTTCAAAAATCAAGTCACTGATAAGAAGATTATCATTGTCAAAATCTTGGCCCTTGCTATGGAGAATGCCTCTCTTGTTTCTTCTCCAAAACCCCCCTCCTGGCTTAGAATTGGACCTAACCAAAATTTTTAATCTATCTAACATCTCTGTCATGCCTCGTAATTCTGTTGACAGATCTGTCATCTAGTGGGTCTTACCACCTACTGGGTGGCATAAGCTCAATTTTGATGGTGCGGCTAAAGGCAACCTAGGAGCGGCTGGCGAAGGAGGAATTCTCAGAAACCACAGAGGAGAAATAATTTTGGCCTTTTCCCAGAACCTAGGAATTCAATCCAAAAATATGGCAGAGGCATAGGCTCTGTTTCAAAGTTTGATCATCTTGGAAGGGTTGACCATCAATAAACTTATCATCGAAGGAGACTCGTTGCACTGTATCAACTGGCTCAATGGTACCGCTAAGCCTCCTTGGGCCCTTGCTTCGATTTTCCAAGAATGCAAGGCCCTAATTGGAAATTACCCAAAATTAGTCATTAAGCATCAATACCGGGAAGGAAACAAAGCTGTGGACTAGCTTGCTAACAAGGGAGTCGGTGAATCTGACATTCTAGTGTGGAGAGACTCCTTCCCCATTGGCCTAAGGAACGATCCTACAAGTTTCAATGTTTGCACAATGTGAGATGTTGCCAGGGGATTGGTTTGGTATGCTGTTGAAACTTGTCACGATATCGCGACACTTTTTCCTTCTCCTTCGGCAACAAAAATGCAACATGTCGTGTTATCACAACACTTTTCACCTTTGGCCGTGAAAATGCAACATGTCGCGATATCATGACATTTCTTTCTCCTTTGGCTGCGACATTCCAACATGTCGTGATATCATGACACTTTTTTCTCCTTTAGTCGTGGCGTTACATCATGTCGCGATTTCGTGACACTTTTTCTCTTTTCGGCCGTGATGATGCAACATGTCGCGATATCGCAACACTTTTTCTCTTTGGCCGTGATGATGCAACTTGTTGCGATATCACGACACTTTTTCCTCCTTTGGCCATGGCAATGCAACATGTCGCGATATCATGACACTTTTTCTCTTTTGGCCACGACGTTGCAACATGTCGCGATATCGCGACACCTTTTCTCTTTGGTCATGATGATGCAACATGTCGCGATATCGCGACACCTTTTCTCTTTGGCCGCGATGATGCAACATGTCACGATATCGCGACACTTTTTCTCTTTGGTCGTGATTATGCAACTTGTCGCGATATCGCGACACTTTTTCTCCTTTGGCCGCGACAATGCAACATGTCGTGATATCATGACACTTTTTCTCTTTTGGCCAAGACGTTGCAACTTGTCGTGATATCGCGACACCTTTTCTATTTGGTTGCGATGCTGCAACATGTCGCGATATCACGGCACCTTTTTTCTTTGGCCGCGATGATGCAACATGTCGCGATATCGCGACACTTTTTCTCTTTGGCCGCGATGATGCAACATGTCGTGATATCGCGACACCTTTTCCTTCTTTGGTCGCGGCAATGCAACATGTCGCGATATCGCGACATTTTTTATCCTTTTGCCGAGACGATGCAACATGTCACGATTTTGTGACACTTTCTCTCCTTTGGCCATGATGCTGCATCATGTCGCGATATCGTGACACTTTTTTTCCTCTAGCCGCGATGATGCAACATGTCATGATATCGCGACATTTTTTCTCCTTAGGCCACGATGATACAATAGGTCGCGATATTGCAACACATTTTCTCTTCTGGCCGTGACATTGCAACATGTCACGATATCGCAACACTTTTCCTCCTTTGGCCGTGACAATGCAACATGTCGCGATATTGCGAAACCTTTTCTCTTGTGGTCGTGATAGTGCAACATGTCACGATATCGCGACACTTTTTCTCCTTTGGCCGCGACAATGCAACATGTTGTGATATCGCGACATATTTTCTTCTTTGGCCTCGATGATGCAACATGTCACGATTTTGTGACACCTTTCCTCCTCTGGCCGTGACGATGCAACTTGTCGTGATATCGCGACACTTCTTCTCTTCTGGCAGCGACGTTGCAACATGTCATGATTTCGTGACACTCTCTCCTTCGGCCGCGATGCTGCATCTTGTCGCGATATCGTGACATCTTTTCCTCATTTGGCCGCGACGATGCAACATGTCACGATATCATGACACATTTTCCTCCTTGCTTTTTCCCTATGCTTTGGACCACGAAAATGCAACATGTCGCAATATCGCGACACCTTTCTTCTTGTGGTGTTTTGCTTTTTCTTTGATCTTTAGCTCTTGGGCCTCTTCGGTCGGCTTGGAAAACATGTAAATATTACTTGTACAAGGTTCAGGGACCTTTCAACACCCTTTCAACAAATCAAATAAAAAAATTATTAGAAATTTTTTGCAATCCATCCAATCATAAATAATTAATGATCTATTTTACTTTAAAATACTTTTATAGAATATGGTGAGACACAATTTCTATGAACCATTTGATCATAATGATTGATGGCCCACATAGATTCAGAGAAAATTTGATGAAGAATGAAGGCAATAATGTTTTGTAGATCATTAGATTTAAGATTAATAGCCTATAGAGTTCCAACTAATTTTTTTAGAAGATATTGCAAAGAAAATTTTTAAGACATGAGAGGCTTCAATAAAATATTAGTAACAAATATTATATGGTCTATTTCATTAATGAATTGCAAAGTTTCATAAGATTCTTGATGAAAGATAATGAATAATATTGTTATAAACTATTTGAGGAAAGAAACCTCTAGAAACATTATTATAGATAAAAAAAACCCAAAAAAATATTTGAGCTCATTAAGTTAATAGTTGTAAAATCTCCAAATCGACCTACCAATGTCTTTTAGGAATGCGATAATCTAGGGAAATAATTAACATATTAAAAGGAAAAACATGAGAATCATAATGTAACAACCTCAACCCCAAGAAAGGTGGTTGATAATAGTGATGGTAGTCACATATTCAGAGCTCCAAAATCCTTTAGCATTGATAATTATAGATCTAGAGATATTAAGCAAATCAACAAGCCAAGTGTGGATAGAATCCCAAGGAATCACCAAAAAAACACTATGATATGGTGTGGATAGAATTCAAAGGAATCAACAAGCCAAGTGAAAGTTGAATATCACATCTGATAAGGAGCCCAAAAGTTTCTATTTTTAACCTCCAATTCACTAATTGCATCTGGATTCAAATTCAAAATATTTCCTTCTATAATCTTATAATATTTAATGCAACCTTCTTCCAATGAGCCATGACTTCCTATAAAGCTAGCATTTGGGGATATCAATTCATAACATCTTGTGTACTAAAAAACTCTATCAAAATTATATAATAATTCATCTTCAAGTATGGTAATATTATGCTAGAATCATTCTATGATTTTGTAAAAGTATTTAAGCAATCAATTTCTCAAGCTCTCAATCCCTTAGGCATTCGATCCCTTAAGCTTTGAAGCATTCAACCTATTAAGATCTTAGAATCCCAAGCCTCTCAAGTAACAATCAAGGTCATCAATATTCCTCAACATAAAGGAAAATCAACCTTGGCATCTTCGAGATATAGTTTGCATAATTTATGTTCTTTCCCCTTCAAATATTTTACCATTATCTTTGTATCACAACTTTCTAATATTTGATCATAGAAAACTAACTTTGATTTGATCATAATTATTGAATATAGTCACCATCTTATTTCATGGATCATCTAGCTTACATCTTGTCTAAGTCATATTTTTATTTTATTGCATCTATCAGGGCCCACACACCTCCTGGTCGGGGATCCTCCCTTCATCAACTACAAAATTTATAAATCTTGTATCTATGTATCATTATATTGTACACATCAGAAAAAGTATTGCAAAATTATAGGTCCATTGGTTCTATATCTCTCTGATTTAATCAGTCACAAAGAAAAAATACTACCGTTCAACAAAAGTGTTTTATCACTCATCTAGTTATGCTTCTACCATTGAGCCCATAGTTATTATTTTATAAATTTTATTTCTTAATACTATCTTTAAACAAGGGTTTGATTATATCCAAGGAATCCACATACTCTCCTCTAGCTTAGGTAGGCCCCTTTACCACTAATTTGTAATATTTTATCTCTAAAAATGCCATCAAGAAGCACTAGCATCAATGGTATTTCCATGGGATCAACCATACTTCTAAAAATAATATTTTTATAAAACTATAGTGCTTCTACCCCTATAGTAGAAAAAATAGATTTTGCTAATCTAATCTCTTTATTTTAGCATTTAGATCTTAAGATTGTTTGTTTATTGCTCTATGTTTATTTTTACTGTTCATTCATTAAAGATAAAGGGAGGATAAAGAAAACTAGTTAGCACCAATTACTAGAGAACAATCTTGAATCTTATTATAATTCAAAGTAAAATTAGGTATAGGTGTATTAAAATTGTTTAATGCATCATCATTGAACCCTTGCTCTTGGCAAATTATATTAGATGTGGAGCTGGGCTCCTTGATCCATAACATGGAGGGAGGGCATGCTCATATTGTGGAGCATCTTATTGGGAACAAGATCTCTAAGGGAGGGCATGCTCATATTGCAGAGCATCTTATTAGAAACGAGATCTCTAATGTCGACGATCTCCAACGGCCAAATTATGGAAAATGAGAGGAGCATCTAAGCGTATAGACCATGTTTTGTTTTTCACACCAAGTTTTGTTTTTTTCGTTGAAATTAGAAAGCATGTTGCCCAAGTTTTGGTTTTAAAGACACATTGATGTGTGGGAAAAGTAAGCTATCATAGCCAAATATGACTGATATATGTAAATTCTTGCTGCTGTTTATAGTTAGTTATAAATTTTAATAAACATTTTTTAAAGAAGAGACAACACCTATTTAATTCATCAAACCTTAGTGATGATGGTATTGTCCTTCACATCTCAACCCAACCCCAATCCTTGTGGCAAGCTAGTTGATGTGATTCTTTTAGCATTAGGGTTCACAAAATAAGTGAGATTTTAAATTTTAAATGTAAAAAAAATAAAAGATTGGATAGTTAAGGTCAGCCTTCCCTGTACAGGAATACAAGTTAGGCACTCAATCTTAAAATAAGTTACGATGATTATGTGAATGATAGAAGTGAGCCAATGAATGTTACTAGGTTTGTATTTTGGTATTAAATCAATATATAAATAATAATTTTGATCTTTTAAAAATAAAATATGAAAAATATAAGATAATATATAATAATTTTAAATGATTTAAGTTTTATTTTTATATGATAAAAACTTGGTATTAAAAAAGTATTCCTTAATTAAATATATAAATAATTTAATAATAATTTTAAAATATATAAGTTTTATTAAGGAGATATATAATATAGAGAATTTGAGAGGTTGAAATACCACTTGTATTTAGCTCCTCCACTTTTCCTACTTGATTTACATCAACTTTTTGAGGTATTGATTGATGCATTAGAGTACATATTAGGAGCTATTCTCACACAATATGGGCATCTAATTTCATATGGAAGCACTTAATGAATCAATTTAAAAATACCTCACATACGACAAAGAGCTCTACACCATTATCCAAATATATAAACAATGGAAGTATTATATACTAGACAAGAAAACCATTATCCATATAAATTATAGATCTCTAGAGTTCATTCAAACATATTGTAAGCTAAGGAATGAAATACATCAAAAGTGGATATATCTATAACAATTTTATTTGATCATAAAGCATAAGAAAGGGTGTGTCAATTCAATAGTAGATTTTTTGAACCAACCACTAATCATAGTACTCATAACCATTCTTTGACTCTCTATCCCTCCTTGGAATACTAACAATAACATTTTGTTAGAGCATATTTATTCTTAGAATGCACTTAAAAAAGAATGCACCCATTTTGTAGCAAGGGTAAACCATCGTACCATTATTTCTTGGGTAATTGGGTCATTATCGGAGCTCAAGGTCCAAATGTATAATATTGTGAATCACACAAGATAATTATCCCATAAAAACCAATTAGAGATATAGATGATTTATAGGTATTTCAAACAAATCAACTTATTAATGGAAGAAGAGTGGGAGGAGGTTAAGAGCATGTTGGATAGGTTATTTCACCATTGATACCTTTGTAACTTTTTCAATGTTTTTATTATTTGAATCTCTGCCCTTGGATAAGATGGTGATTTTGAATTATTCCTTTAATCAAGAACACCCCTATGAATCACCAAAATTTTAGTGAGTTTCACTACATTTAGAAATATGTTTTTTTAAGCCAAATTTTAAAAGGTGGTTTCAATAGAGAAGATGAAAATAAGAAAATAAAAATTCTTAAACAAATGCAATGTCCTTGTATACCATTAGATCATTTGACAATATTTCAAGAGTTTGGAAGTTTATCAAATGCTTCTAAAGTTCCATAAACCATAAAATTACAATGATCAATGACCTGTATTATTTTTGAAAATATTTGATGAATGGTGAGGAAGAAGTTTTTTATAGATCATTCTATCTCAAATCAACAACTTGCACAATTTTTAGAAGGCTCTAGGGATAGATAACATAGAATATATCTAAGGGAAAAGACTTTCAATAGTGTTTGATAAAATATTGTAAAGAAAATTTGTATAAAATATCCAATTAAAAATTATTGGCTTACAAAATTTTAGAAGAAGGTTGATGATGAACTATGAGAAAATTTATGCAATCCATCCAATCATAAATAATTAATGACCTATTTTATTTTAAAATACTTTTATAAAATATGGTGAGACAAAATTTCCATGAACCATCTAATCATAATGATTTATGGCCCACATAGCTTCAGAGAAACTTTGATGAATAATAAAGGCAATAATGTTTTGTAGATCATTAGATTTAAGTTTAATAGCATATAGAGTTCCAACTAATTTTTTAGAAGATATTGCAAAGAAAATTTTTAAGGCATGAGAGGCTTCAATAAAATATTAGTAACAAATATTATATGGTCTATTGTATTAACGATCAATGGCTTGCAAAGTTTCATAAGATTCTTGATGAAAGATAATCAATAAGATTTTTATAAACTATTTGAGGAAAGAAACCTCTAGGAACTTTATTATAGATAAAACCACCCAAAACAATATTTGAGCTCGTTAAGTTAATAGTTGTAAAATCTCCAAATCCACCTACCAATGTCTTTTAGGAATGCGATAGTCTAGGGAAATAATTAACATATTAAAATGAACAACATGTGAATCACAATGTATCAACCTCAACCCCAAGAAAGGTGGTTGACAATAGTTATGGTAATCACATATTCAGAGCTCCAAAATCCTTTAGCATTTATAATTCTAGATGTAGAGATCTGAAGCAAATCAACAAGCCAACTGTGGATAGAATACCAAGGAATCACCAAAAATAAGCATGCCAGAGAAAAAGGTTTAAACACTATGATATGTTGTGACTACTTGCCTTCTATTTTATTTCTTATATATGATCTCATGATCTTGGTGCATCACCTCTGTTAGCTTAGGCCTTTGCTTGCTATTATTTATTTTTTGTTATTTTCCCCCATTTTGTGTACAAAAGTATTTTAGGTAAGTAAAATTTGAATATCCCATCTGATAAGGAGCCCAAAAGTTTCTATTTTTAACCTCCAATTCACTAATTGCATCTAGATTAAAATTCAAAATATTTCCTTCTATAATCTTATAATATTTAATGCAACCTTTTCCAGGGAGCCATGAATTCCTATAAAGCTAGCATTTGGGGATCTCAATTCATAACATCTTATGTACTAAAAAACTCTATCAAAATTATATAACAATTCATCTTCAAATATGATAATATTATGCTAGAATCATTCTATGATTTTGTAAAAGTATTTAAGCAATAAATTTCTCAAGCTCTCAATCCCTCAAGCATTCGACCCCTCAAGATTTCAAGCATTCAACCTATTAAGCTCTTATAATCCCAAGCCCCTCAAGTAATAAGAAAGGTCATCAATCTTCCTCAACACAAAGGAAAATAAACCTTGGTATCTTTGAGATATAGTTTGCATGGTTTATGCTCTTTCCCCTTCACAAATTTTATCATTATCTTTGTATCACAACTTTCTAATATTTGATCATAGTATGCTAACTTTGATTTGATCATCAATATTGCATATAGTCATCATCTTATTTCATGGATCATCTACCTTACATATTGTCTAAGTCATATTTTTATTTTATTGCATCTATTAGGGCCCACACACCTCATGGTCGAGGATTCTCCCTTCATCATCTACAAAAATTATAAATCTTGTATTTAAGTATCATTATATTGTACACATAAGAAAAAGTACTACTAAATTATAGCTCCATTGATGCTATATCTCTCTGATTTAATCAATCATAAAGAAAAAATGCTACCATTCAACAAAAATGTGTTATCACTCATCTAGTGGTGCTTCTACCACTAAGTCCATAGTTATTATTTTATCAATTCTATTTATTAATCTTATCTCTAAAAAAGGGTTTGATTATATCCAAGGAATCCACATACTCTCCTCTAGTTTAGGTAGACCCATTTGCCACTAATTTGTAATATTTTATCTATGAAAGTGTCATCAAGAAGCATTAGCATCAATGGTATTTCCATGGGACCAACCATACTTCTAACAACAATGTTTTTACAGAACTATAGTGCTTATACCCCTATAGTTAAAAAATTATGTTATCTAATCTAATCTCTTTATTTTAGCATTTACATCTTAGGATTGTTTGTTGATTACTCTATGTTTATTTTTACTTTTATATTATTGTTTATTAATTATAGATTAAGGGGGGATAAAGAAAACTAGTTAGCACCAATTACTAGAGGACCATCTTTAATATTATTATAATTCAAATTAAAATCATATATAGGTGTATTAGAATTTTTTGATGCATCATCATTGAACCCTAATAGAATAAGTAATTATTCTCTTAAGTTCTCCTAGGATAGACATACTTGAGTTTCCACTCCTTCATGAGTCAGGCGAACTCTCAGTACAATCTAGATCAAATTTGATGAGTTGTTGTAATCCAACAACTCTCAATGATCAACTTTACTATTTATACAAAGTTGATCCATGGAATAAATCAATCAGTTCTATTTTTATTTCTTAAAATCTTGTAATGCTTTGTAGTTCTACTCTTGGGAAATTCTAACATGGTACCAGAGCAGAATAGATTCTGCTAGGCATTCTCTCTTGAAGGCAATTTCACGAATTGGTTCATTATCTCATATTTTTTTGTTTTTTTAAAAAGGAAAAGAGGTTTTTATTGTAGATTGCTCATTTTATATTTGCAATTTTTTTAGAGTATTTTATTTATAGTAATATCTAAACAGTTTTCTATATTTATTTTACCATATTATACAAATATTCTCCTCATTTGTTTTCAAAATATATTGATATTGCTTCTCTGTCTCTGCAAAATATATAAATTTTGAATTTTTTTCCATATTTTATTGTTCTCCTCGTATGCCTATTTAAAAAACTCCCTCTTAATGAATGCATGCTTCCTTGGATGCATTTCATTCATTGAAGAGCCTAAATTAAAGGTATATCGTATTTGGTGAAATTTAAATCATTGGAATTTTTTTTTGGAAAATATTTTGACTTCGTGATAACTTTAACTATATGCAGCATTTCTCGCATGGTGTCAAGTGGACGTTTGGTTATAACCAAAGTCCATTATTAGTATAAAAGACATGGCATCTTTGTTGAATCTTTTATATGGCATGCAACATTGAGACTTACGTCTCCTAAATGGGTATTTCCTAGTTAAAGCTAACTGATCAACGCAAATAGATTTTCCATATTTAAGTTACTCATAGCTTCTCTTTTTTCATCCCTCGATGCTTCATACAAGATCTTTGAAATTTTTATATATATTTATCAAATTCATGCTGCTCTGCGAATACTCGAACTACATTTTTTTATATAATAGTGTTTGCATTGTATTTTTCAATATAGAGCATTAAGTTTGATAGGATATATTGTGGTGCCTTCACTAACATCTTTCATAGCATTCACTGCACTTCAAATACTCTCTATATAGTGAAATCACTAACAAATTTCTAGGAGACTCTCTACTTAGCACCATCTCTGACATCTTTGTGTGCACCTTTTGACATCTTAAAAAGCTTTCAGGGAGCCTCTCTACATAGCGCCATCCCTGATGTCTTATGTATGTGCTAATTGATATATTCAACACTCTTCAGGAGCCACTCTGCATAGTGCCAACCCTGACATCTTCAAAACCCTTTCCATGGGCCTCTTTACTTAGCATCATCCTTGATGCCTTTTGTGTGCACTAGTGAAATAGCTGTTGCGCATCTCTAACGTCTTTGTAGCGCTAGTATCAGTTTTTGGTGAGAAAAAAACCAGGCATAAATTTTAATAATATTGATTTTTTCTGTGGTTTTATGCTAACTCTTCCTCTGTGCAGCAAAGTTCATCACATTTTAGGGCCTTCCAATCTTCCCTCACTACACCTTGAAGTCTATTGTAATGAATCTCTCTTTTCGTTGATGGAAGTAGCATTAGAAAATTTTTATTTCTTCTGCTCATTGCATTAAATTGTAAACCTCTAAAATATTTTATCCTTTTCCTTAGTATTGTAATGAAATTATCCTTTACTAAAAATTTTCCTTAGGTTTACAATATTATCCTTTAGAACTTATAATATAAATTAGATCAAAACAAAAGTAAATGAGGCAATGACCAAAACAACAACAACCCCCCATATGAAGCTTGTAGAATAGATGCTAAAATTTGCACCTAAACCCCCCCAAAAAAGATATATTTAATTGAGATTACAATATTATCCTTTACTTGTAGTTTAGAGGTTTACAATTTTAGAGGTTTACAATTTTCCTTAGGTTTACAATATTATCCTTTACTAAAATTTTTCATACTCATTGCATTAAATTGTAAACCTCTAAAATATTTTATCCTTTTCCTTAGTAGGATAAAATATTTTAGAGGTTTACAATTTAATGCAATGAGCAGAAGAAATAAAAAGTTTCTAATGCTACTTCCATCAACGAAAAGAGAGATTCATTACAATAGAAGAAATTAAAAGAGAGATTCATTACATTAGGTTTACAATATTATCCTTTAGAAACTTTTTATTTCTTCTGCTCATTACCATTAAAGGATAAAATTGTAAACCTCTAAACTACAAGTAAAGGATAATATTGTAATCTCAATTAAATATATCTTTTTTGGGGGGGTTTAGGTGCAAATTTTAGCATCTATTCTACAAGCTTCATATGGGGGGTTGTTGTTGTTTTGGTCATTGCCTCATTTACTTTTGTTTTGATCTAATTTATATTATAAGTTCTTTAATAAATTAAATAATAACTATTAAATAGAGATCTTATTTTTTGATATAATTCTTGTTAACTTAACTATTTATTTAAGAAGCTATTCCTTTTAATAAGAAGCTATTTCTTTCTTAAATATTAAGGATATTTCTTATATAAAATTAAGTTAAATTTTTTATTTCAAATTATTTTTCAGTTTCTAGATAAATTTTCTTTCCTTTTTTTTAATATATAAAATAACCTTACCAAATTCATTAAAAATTTATAAAAAATATATCTATGTTCCTAGTGTTGGAATTCTAATAACTTACAGTTTCCCTCATGTAATGGTGGGTTATTTAGAATTTGATATTAAGATCTGGATGATATAAATATAAAATCCTATGTTCCAAGTATCAATTCTCCTCTTTACTTATAGTTTCCCTCACATAAGGGTGAGTAATTAGGAGAAGAGTTATATAGGCCTGGCATAAAACTTGTTTCATTAACCTTATAGTTTTATCAAACCTCCTCATTTACTTATAGTTTCCCTCACGTTAGGGTGGGTATTTTGAGGAGCTTGGTATTTCTCAAAGGTTTTTTGATCCATTGCATTCTCTAAATAATATAATTGAAGTTAAAGGGGGGAATTATTGGTTCTCTTCAATTTTTTGGCAAAATGAATACAATGAATACAATTGATCTACTTATCCCTCATAACTATCATACATAGAAACCTAAAACATTAAATCTCATTTCTCAAAAAGGGCTCACACACCTGCTAGAAGAAGAGCAACCTGAATTTGAAAAGAGTATGAAAAATTTGTTCATAAAGAGAAGTTGTATGAAACAATGGGTATTATAAGAACTAATGTAAATGAAAGTTTATGGTTTTACATTATGAATTGTAAAACTCCTTATGAAATTTGGGAGAAACTAAAGAACTTATTTGGAAAAGTAGATCAAATGAGGTCAATGGAGCTAGAGGTAGAATTAACAGCATTATCTCTTGAAGACTTCAGCAATATTGTTGACTTTATCACAAAATTTAAAGAAGTCCTCACTTAATACAAAGTCAGTGGGAAGAATAAAATAGAAGAAGAATGCATCTATCTAATTCTTTCTAAATTAAATGGTGTATTTTAAATTTTTGCAACCACCTTCCTATCTACAAAATATGCTCTTGGTGCAAGTTTTAAAATGCCCTCCTTAGAAGAATTTTGTGAAAGACTAACTAGAGAAGAAACAAAACTTGCAAAATATGAGATCTCTTCCTCTTCCTCAAAAGCATTAGTTTTAAAGAAAATTTCAAAAAGAAAGAGAGGAGTCCCATAAATTATACTCACTGTAAAAAGAATGACCATTCTATGAACAAATTTTAGAAAAAACTTCAACAACTAGAGGTAACAATGAAGGATCAAAAGGTAGACACTAAGAAGCAGACAAGAAAAGCCTTAAATGTTCAAGGCAAGTCTATAAAAAATTTATCAAAATTTTGGGTTCTAGATTCAGGAGCAACTCATCACATGACTTCCTCAGATGAGTCATTCACTTCAATCTCCTCAAGTTCAACATGTAGCATAGAAGTTGGTGACTCATCATTTATCCCAGTCAAAGTAAAAGGTGATATATCTATTTATGGTGGTTATATCAATAATGTTCTCTATGTACCAAAAATTGCAACAAATCTCCTCTCCGTCTATCAGATTTGTACTTATGGAAAAGGTAAAACAATTCTCTTCTCCCCAACAGGAGTTGAGATAAGAGACTTTCAAGACCCTCACTCTCTAATAGCAAAAGGAGATATTTATCATAATACTCGCCTATTTCACTTCAAAGGATTCAAAAATTCAGAAGGGGCCTCCTATTTTGTTGCTCATGGAGATTATAAAAGTAAATTTGGCATCAAAGGTTTGGATATCTCAGTTATAACTACCTAAAGGAATTGAACACCCATAAAATGGTAACAGGATTACCACATGTCTCTTATATTGATGGAGTTTGTCTTGAATGTGCTCTTGGAAAGCAACATCAAGATCCTTTCCACCCTAGTAGTTCTCTAAAGGCCTCATACTCTTTAGAGTTAATCCATAGTAACTTGATGGTTTTCCCAGAACCTTCTTTCAAAGGAGCAAAATATGCTCTAACCTTCATTGATGATTTTTCCAAAAGAACTTGGGTATACTTACTAAAATACAAAAGTGATGTTCTATCTCACTTCAAACTCTTCAAAGCCTTAGTTAAAAATTAGGCCTCTTGCAAAATCAAGAAAATTCATACAAATAATGGGGGGGAATACTTTAGTAATGAGTTCTCAATTTTTATATCAAGTCATGGAATAGTTCATCAATATTTTGTCTCCCATAATCCAACACCAAATGGCATTTTAGAGAGGAAAAATAGAACCTTAAAGGAAATGGCAAACTGTATGCTCCTCTCAAGAGATCTTCCAAATTTTTTTTGGGCAGAAGCAATTAACTGTGCAAACTATATTCAAAACCACACACCTCATAAATATCTTAGCCATTTGACTCCTAAGGAAGCATGGAATAGCTCAAAACTTGATATCTCTTTCTTAAAAAAATTTGGTTGTACTACTTGGGCATATATCCTAAAGAAGAAAAGTAAGGCTCTAGATAAAAAAAGCAAAAAGCTCATCTTTGTTGGTTATTATGAGAAAATTAAAGCATACAGGCTCCTTTATCCTATAAATCATGAGGTATTTTTCATAGGAATGTTCAATTTGATGAAATATTCCCTTCTAAAGATCCTCAACCATCCTCTTCCTCAATTAATTCTCTTGAACCATCTCCAATGTTAGAGCCTCAATATAATAAAGAACCAATATTAGAGGTTAATTTAGAGATTAATGATCAATATGAGGATCCCATAACTCCAAATCAAAGTCTTGCCACTCCTATTATTCCCTCTTCTATGCCAAAATGGGCCAGCACCATTGTTAAAGAAGCTAAACTATTCATCCAAAATCTTCCATCATCCAGATTAAGCAACTCCATAGGCTCTGGTCTTGTCTGTCAATCCATTTCTACAGATCCTAAATCCTTCAAAGAAGCAACTGGTATTAAAGAATGGGATGATGCCATGGAAAATAAATTCTCTTCCTTAATCAAAAATAAAACTTGGAATTTAGTTCCCCTACCTAAAGGAAGGAAGTTAGTTCTATGTAAATGGATCTACATAATGAAATATGGACCTAATGGAGAAATTGACAAACACAAAGCTCACCTGGTAGCCAAATGTTTATCTCAAACTGAAGGGATTGATTATTCTAAAATGTTTGCACCAGTTACCAAAATGGATTATGTTAGACTGGTTCTTGATCTAGTTGCTTTCCAAAAGTGGTGTCTTTCAAATGGATGTAAAAATTTCTTTCTTACATGGGGAATTAAAGGAAGAGATATTCATGGAATAACCTGTTGGTTTCACTCAAGAATCCTCCCTTGTTTGTAGGCTAAGGAAGTATCTCTATGGCCTAAAACAAGCTCCTAGAGCTTGGTATGAAAAATGGACTCCTTCATTCTTTGTTCAATGTTTTCTCATTGTCAATCTAATGCCACTATCTACATTTTGAGAGATGAAGAAAAAATCACCATAATTGTTCTCTATGTTGATGACCTAATACTCACTGGTAGTGACATTGCTCACATTCAGACTATCAAGGACTCCCTTTCTGAAAAATTTGAAATGGTTGATCTAGGTTTAGCTCATTACTTCCTTTGGATTCAAATAAATCAAATAGATGCAGGAATTTCATTGTGTCAACAAAAATACACTCTAGAAATTCTTAAAAGGTTTAAGATGATAGATTTCAAACCTTATCCTACACCTTTTAATTTTGGATTCACTCTAAGTACTTCCTGCACATCCCCTCTATGTGATGCAACTCTATACCATCATCTTGTAGGGAGTTTGTTATACCTTACTCATACTTGTCCAGATATCTCATATGTTGTTGGCTTGATATCCAGATTCTCACATCAACCTCATTTCATTCATTGGCAAGCAACAAAAAGAATCCTCCGCTACTTTCAAGGAACTCCTCACTTTGGGCTCTTATATGAGGAAAAATCCATGGATAGCATTGGTTACATGGATTTTGATTGGGCAGGTTCAATAGAAGACATATGTTCAACTTTTGGCTATGTATTTTATCTTGGTTCTTCACCAATTTCTTGGTTATGCAAAAAACAACAAGCAGTGGCCTTATCATCTATAGAGACAGAATACAAAGTAGCAGTTTTGGAAATTTAGGAAGCTCCTTAGCTTCATCAGATACTAAGATAATTTGGGTTTTCCCATGAAAAACCTATTACTCTTTGGTGTGACAATTAGAGAATAATTTGTATTACACATAATCCAGTTGAGCATCAACGCACCAAGCACATTGAGATTCACATGCACTTCATTCGACAATATATTCAGAGAGGGAAAATATACTTGGACTATATTCCCACTAAAAAAAAAATTGTAAACATCTTCACCAAGTCATTTCCTTCTCCGTGTTACATTCAGTTGCGAGAGAAACTTGGGGTAAAGAAGCTGCATTAAAACAACAGAGGTCTTTTCTTATTATTGTTGTATTCTTTGGAAGATGGTTTTTCCCATGTGGTTTTTTTTATCATCTCTCCTAAAGTATAAATTGTACATGAGTACCTCATCAGGCCAAGTTGTTGGGACTCATTTTTTATTTCATAAGGACAATCTTCACCATCCGAATACATGCCTCTATCTTTATTTTTTGATAGATGGTTTTTTCCCAAGAGGTTTTTTACACCATCTATATATTTTAAATGAATACATAATCAAGCCCTGTTGCAGAAAATCATCCATTTTTTTTTGTCAATGAGGACAATCTTCCCAAACAAAGACATGCCTCTTCTTTTTTTCTTTTTTGATAGATGGTTTTTTCCCATGTGGTTTTTACCATCTCATCAAATAAGATCATTGTACATGAGTACCTCATCAAGCCTTATTTTCGGGACTCATTTGTATCATACACCCCTAGTATCACTTAAGGGGGGTGTTAGAATAAGTAATTATTCTCTTAAGTTCTACTAGGATAGACATACTTGAGTTTCCACTCCTTCATGAGTTAGGTGAACTCTTAGTATAGTCTAGATCATATTTGATGAGTTGTTGTAATCCAACGACTCTCAATGATCAACTTTGCTATTTATACAAAGTTGATCCATGGAATAAATCAATCAGTTCTATTTTTGTTTCTTCAAATCTTGTAATGCTTTGTAGTTCTACTTTTGGGAAATTCTAACAAACCCTTGATCTTGAAAAGAAGAAATCATATTTTTTTTATCGTCTAAAATAAATGCATTTTAGTTTTTATATCTTGTTTATTATATTGAATGATGTATTTGTAGGTAACAAGGACTAGATTAAGGTTAATATTTTTCAAGGAATGTTAGGAGAAACATAGGTATTCTATAAATAATCCACTAAATATTAGAGACTAAGTTTACAAAGCTCCCATATCCTTAAGGTGAGAAAGAAGAGGGAAGAATCATGAAGAAAAAAAAATTCTTGAGGTAATAAAGCACGGTAATATTCTACATCTAGCACTGGTTGAATACATCCAAGAATCCATAACTTTTATGAAAAAGAATGACAAGCAAACTATATCAAAATGAGATCAATGATAGGGTTCCTTGATTAGTTGCATGATTGTTAAAGTGGATTTAATAAGATAAGACAATGGTTTGTTAGATATAAATGAGATATTTATTAACGGTAGTAGGGTTTAATTTTAAGCTAGTAAAAAATTCAAATCATATTGATATACAATGAAGTGTTATTATATTCATCTAATATTGCTAATAGTCACACTCTCATCATGGAATTTTTTTGGTGCTTTCTTTTTTAGTTTACTATTTTTTAATCCATATATTCATCCTAATTTGTGCAAAACTATCCTTTTGGTTTTGAATGATATGTCATTGAAGAATTTTGATTCAAGGATTGAAGCATACCAATACCTTAGGCTACAATTATACTTTTAAATTTGTTCTACTATGGAATCTTGGAAATATGACTATCTCATTCATAGGAATGATCTTATACAAGGGCAAGCTCATAGTCATCGGATAATAGTTGTACAACTCAAAATTGTTATTGATTAGACAAGTCCACAAAGAGTTGAATTTGTGTCGTACAAAAAATATTGGAGATCCTTCATTAAATACATACTCAAGCTATCTTTATCAAAAAAATAAGAAAGTTTTATGACTAGATTTATGTCAACATTATAATTAGTGTGATGGACAACCATGACTTGGTAAAAACTTGACTTCCTATGTTTTCTAGGAGAGTGCATTAAAACTCGATTGTCTACATTACTCTTGATGAGACTTCAATACAATTAAGTCTTATTACTATCTTATGTCATTATGTCATGATTATAATATAGACTATATTATTATTAGCATATACAATTCTAAGAGTTGCATGCTCTATTTTTACAAATATTTTCGATGTAATCATAACAAGGTAATAGTTTTATTATCTTTTCCTCCTAATTATTTACTACATTACTCTTGAAGATAATTTGAGAGTATTCATTCTTACTATTGGCTTATGCCATAATGCCATGATTACAAGTCAAGATATACTCTTCTAATTGTATGCAATGCTAAGAATCCCACACTTTACTTTTGTAATAAATTGTAATATAATCATGACATGATAATAGTTTCATTCTTTTTGCTTCTAAATATCTACTAGTGTGCCAAATGTACCCAGATCATTCGAACTTGTAAGTTTTACCTAATATTTTCTTATATAAGATGAGTCTATTCAAAACTAAAACAAATAAACTTTGTTTTACTATTAAACAAGATTTGTTTTCCATTCTCCTAGATTCATATAAATTAACTAGAAAAAATTATAATATGTTGGGTCATAAGATACTTATCCTTTCTAAGTCTCGAGATCTAGTCAAAATTATTCTTGAAAAGAGGTAATGCTTAATGCTAGTTATGAGATATATAAGGGAGTCTTCTTGTTTCTAAATTTATTTGTTACAGATGAATTGATTCCAAAAGTTTGCACCTTCAATTTGTTAGCTTTTGAAGTTATAAACTTAAAGGAAATGCAACCACAAGTATAGAAATAAACATGTAATGTTATAACCATGATAATGATGAATTAATATGCATTAGAATATGATAAGAAACATCTAAAATAACTCAAAAAATAGCCATTAATGAAAGCTCATGAAATATACAATGCTATTCAACGGAAGTCATAACCTCTCCATCTCACAAAAAAATATCTACATTGTGTCTACTACTACTTTACCTATGCACTCCAAAAACCTCTTACACTTCTACTCTAAGAAGGCCTATTTATAATGAGATGCAACTATTTGCCTTTAATATTCCTATGACACCTCACTATTCTTTTCTAAGGACTGATGTGCATGTGGACTACATGCACATTTACATCATTGTACATTCTAACACGTGCATTTTAATAAAATTCTAATCTAAATATGTACTTGTTATGATACATTAGAAAGAAAAAACTAATGTAATATATTTCAACACCCCCTGTATTACATTATTTGGGCATTGAAGACTTTAGTCTTCAATGAAAACTTTCTATTTATCTTCAATATGGATTTTTATTTTTTTATCTTGAAGTTTGAGTTCTTTTTTATTGCTTTTTTCTTTGTACCTATTATCCATATTTGGATGTGTTTCTTTGTCTAGTCTCTCTTGATTGATTTGATGTTAATTTAATTTGAAAATACTTTCCTCCATCTTCATCTTTCTGCCATGCTTCTTTTTCCTTCTTCTCCTTTGTCATTTCTGCAATTTTGTTAGTGGTATATCCTATTCAATTTGGGTTTGTCTATCATCACAATATTATATATATTATTTTATTTTACATGGTGGAATCAGTAGCCACCACGAATCTAGGTAGGCTATTTGAATTTTTATGGTGACCATAGTATTTTGTGCTGACCACCTTGAAATATGCCATGTAGATCTCTACGTATTCCATCACTATAACCACCATGCCACGATAATTTTAAATCTCTTACACCATTGAAAATACAAATAAAGGTACAAGCATTCATTCTGGTGAGGCCTGAGATTTGAACCTTGGACCCTCACATCCCTTACAGGATTTGGGGAAACCAATTGGTCTACACCTCAGACCTTAAGATATTACTTTTATTGTTAGGTTAATTTTTTTCAATGAGTTTACACATATTTTTATGAAGGGTCATGGTCCCCTCATATTGAGTGGGGTTTGAACTTTGGACCTCTCAAAGAGAGGCCAAAGCCCTTACCACTGCAATAAGCTTGTAGCTTTACCAATCATCACAATAATATTGATTATGATTGTTGTTCTGCTTTTTGTTTTAGAAAATTAAAAAAAATCAATAATAGATATATCATCAAACAATATTCTAGAGTAAGTATAACTACATTTTGAGTGTTTCACCATGCTCTAAAAAGTACTTCATATAGATAACCAGTTAATGTCAAAAAAAATTCTTCCTTTGCTTCTTTGAGAAACATTGAGAATGTTTCCCTTTTACTAATGGATAAGTATTAATATCCTTCAAACGTGTCTATTATATTTTTAGAATAAAATTCCAACTCGTGCAATAGTTACTTACTATTAAATTCATTCACCATAAATTTATCCATGTTTCTTCTAGATAAATCTTTTAAGATGGTTTCCTACTAACTCACTAGTGTTTGGAGTATATGAATAAATACTAGTTGATGATTCTTTAGTACTTTTGAGTTTAATTTTATGGAGCCTTTATAGTTATCTACCTTATGACTCCCTAGTAAGATGATTAAGTACTCTTATTCAATTTGTAGAATTAATCTTGTAAATGCTTTTTCAGTTTTCAAATTTTTTAAAAATATCCTTTCGAGTTGCAAGTAATTGGGTAAATAATAAACTTGATAGTATGCTAGGCTTTCTAGATTTGCTTTAATTTGAATTTCTTTTGTCTCCCTATTTATGTTATAAAAATATTAGAATAATGTTCAACGTCTATCACTTTACAATAAACTATTTTATCTCTTTTTGTAGAAAGCTTATTGATGAAATTAGATAGGAATTCACAATATCTTCAAAATAGTTAAGTTGGATTATGTATGTCTCTTCAAATTGAATATGAGACTAATAAAATCAATTTTCCAATTTTTAAATAATTGTATGAAAAGCTTCTTGCAATTTTTGTGAAATATAGTTTTTAAATTTCTACAATTTCAATTTGAAGTAGGATTCCTTGTATCTCCCAAGTTAGAATTTTAGAAAGACTAAATATTTGCAAATTAATATTATGTCTCATTGTTTATGGTTTGAAAATTTTTGAAGCAATTATAATAAATATTTTAATGCTTTAATTTTCTACTTTCTTCTCAAGGCAACCAATATGCTTTCTAGGATTTATTTTCATTTCTTATTACTCATAATATTCAATATCTTAGAGTATACAACTTAGTTGATTTCAATATTAATAAAATTACAATAAACCTTAGAATAATTATCACATTTCAAGTGCTTTAATTTTGATTTGCAAGCTCCCTGTAATCAACTCAATCTCCTATGAATTATTGGTAGTTGACTCCTTGTCAACTTTGAGGTGCTATGTATACATCTCACTCCTCTTCGTCATCGTATTACGTGCTCTTCTTAAATATAAATATATCGTCCTATGCACTTCTCTTCAACTAGTGAGCTCACTATCTTCTTACTCCTTGATCTTCGTATTGTTCTAACTCTTAAATATTTCCTTAAATTTGTATCTCTTCACTTTGAATTAGCTTTGCCTATGAATGCTATACAAGTGCTTCTCTTAAGGGCATCTCTTTGAAATAGAATGTTGTATAATATGAATAGTTCCAAGTGGCACTTGCATTATCTAACTCCTTCCAAATGCTTCTACTACATCTTCTTCCAATTCCAAGTGACAAGTGGCATTAGGAGAGTTATCTATTTCCTTCAACATCTCTGACCTATGATCAACGCTTTTTCAATAGAATTATACAAATGATGTCTTCGCTCAAGGATTCATCTCTGCTTAGCGATTGAGTTATTCTCAATATTATGGCAATTTTCTACAGGTTTACATGTAATACCTTCTTCCATGTTATGTAAGTATTTCACCACTTTGTCCTAACTGCCTTAGGTTATTCAATCGATTGAGTCTTACCTCTCAAGCTTGTTCCTTTTACTTCTTGCTATACTTCCAACGTATCTATGACAAATGAATGATAGATATTCTCCAACGTTTCAATGTCTTAAATAGTCTTATTCCTCTAACACTTCAGTTGAATGCTGACCATGGCTATGCAGTGGCTTTAGATAGTGATTAAACCTTATTTAAAATTGATTCAACCTTACTAATATGTGTTGCAGTTCAATGTAACTCCTCCTTAGGCTAGTTGAGTTTTCTTTACAACTTGTGATGACTTCCATGCTAGATATTTGAGTTTAATAAAACACTTGCAATGGTGCAAGTTAGTGTAATCATGTGGACAAAAAATAGAGGATTGTCTAAGTGCCAACAAAGCTACTTCTAACATAGTTATGGGGACTAAATAGGGGTGTTCTTTGAGCTATTTGATTGTGTTGCTTGGAGGTAGATATTGCTAAGTTTCCCTATGATGCCTTCACCAAAGGCTATCGAATATGTAAGATACCTCACTTTGCATTCAAATATATTTTTATGTACCTTATTTTACCTTTATCAAAGGCTTCCTAGATGTTGAATGCACTTGGATTGAAGTCCTTAACATAGCTATTTCTATTGCTTATGATTTCACCTTATTTTCTATCTTATACTTGTAAGCAATATATGTTATTTTTTGGGTGATGAATGTAGGTTTATCTGAGTTATCTCCCTTCTCCTTGGAAATACTTCATTTTTAGAGCTTTATTGAGTGGCTCTAATGAGATGCTATGCAAAAATAGAATAAGATGTGTAGATGTTTTCTTCCTTGTACTTTTAAATTGACTCTCTTGGCTTCTCGAAATGTTGGCTCCAGCTTAATTTGTAGGCTAAGATAAAATTGAAGTCAATGTTACCTTTTAACCCTTGGTAATACTTTCTTTTCCTAGCTACTTTAACACTAACAATTCCAATATTTCCAATAATGTTTTGCACTATAGTATATGTAAATATTTAGAGTCTTCTCTTTCTTAGAATAGTCAATAGAAAGTTGATATTTTTTCTCTCAGAATACATCTAGATTCTATTTTTATGTGCAGGTTTGAACCTTGTAGACTATAACTTATGCACTACCTTGAAGACTTTTAAATTAAAATTTATTTATGCAACCTCTAAACCTTGAAATTGGTGCTCACTAAACTTAATAAGGAACCAAATATAAAATTTCAACTAATGAATATTTTACACCTTAGTTGCATACATTTTCTACCTTTGTAGATGATGATGATGTTGGTGATTTTAATCACCTAAATACTCCCTAGTAGTAGATGAAATTGTAGATATTCTAGGCTATTCAAAACAACTCTTTAGTTCACCTATTTACAACTTAGAGACTCCTTTAACTTGCTACCCAATACTATATTTTAGTTGCTTTAATTATTCTTTATATTGCACTTTGTAAATCTGAAGTTTTGCAACTAGTAATGTTGTCCTAATTGCTGCCCTTTCATAATCAATCTCTTCACTAAAATGTTGTCCTTGATTTTCAAAAATTTGGTAGGAAACTCCTACAAATCGCAGTTGATTTTTCCTTTAAGAACTCTTTAGTATTCTACTATAGAAACCAATAATTCTCCTTTATCTAAAATAACCTTCAAGCATTCAATAGAAATCCTCAAATCACTTAGATTTGGTGACTTCTCTATCTCCTTTCTCCTTGAACCTCCTTGTCAAATTTTGACTTCAATATTGACCTATCTAATGGCCTTCTTCTAAATATTCTGACTGTCTTGAGGTCTTCACTATTCTTCTCTAAAATTTGGTAAGCTTCTTGTCAAATCCTTCTCTCTTGGGCTAGTTTTCGGATGGTGATAATTATCCCAGGTTCTTTATTGAAAACTTCTCCTTGATTATAAAATCTTATCCAACGAGTTCTCCCAGGAACTCATTCAATGGTCTTATCCTTCAATGAGGCTCTCCAAATATTTTCCTTGTTTCTTCTTGAGACCTATTCTCTAGGGTCTTTACTCTTGTAACTTCTTTGGTATTCCAAATGAGACATTTTATTTAACCTTCTACTATGAAATTTTGGTAATGAGATCTCCCTCTAGGATCTCTAAAATATGCTACTTATGAGATTTGCAATGGGACTTTTGCTAGTCCTTCTCAATCTTCAATATTCCAAATGTGGAAGTTCTTCAATGGGAACTCCTATGGGTCTCTTCTTCAATGTGAAATTTTCAATCTTCAATGAAGATCACCAATCTCCAATCTTCACCAGGACTCTTCTTCTTGAGTCTATTATTACTTCAGTAGGGTCTTATTTCTAAGACCTCCTCATTGATTTGAAGTCTTCAATGTGGATTTTTTGGCCACTAGATTTCTCCTCAATCTCTAAATTTGAGTCTTCAATCAAAAAATATTTTAATAGGACCTTTCTCCTTAGGCATCCAAATATTCAATGTCCAACTTGTTGCTTTAGATACTATATTTATTCCAAATAAGATATTTTTCCTAGCTCTTGTAGGAAGATTCCCAAATTTATTCGAATCTCATTTCTTCTAAAACAATTAAAAAAATATCAATTTCTATAAATCTATAGAAAATAATCTTTTCTAGTTGATTTGTCAATCTAGTGGATTCAATGCTGAGTTCTAGTCTTCACAAGTTTTTCTGCAACTCTATGGAAAAACTCTAACCAAAGATAATTTCAAAATTTCTAAAAATGAGATTTATAATCTTCTCTCAATATATATTGTGGTATCTCACATTCTCTTGTGACTCTCTCTATTTCCTATCAATATACCTCGTGCTCTGATACCACTGTTAGCTTTCGAAGCTATAAACTTAAAGTAAATGCAACCAAAGTATGGAAATACACATGCACTATTTTAACTATGATAATTACTAACTAATATACCTAAAAATATGATAAGAAACTTCTGAAATAACTCAAGAAATAGCCATAAATAAAAACTCACAAAAATATACAATGCTATTCAATGGAGTTCACAACCTCTCCATATCATAAAAAATAATCTACATTGTATCTACTACTACTCTACCTATGCACTCCAAAACAATCTCACACTTCTACTCTAATAAGACCTATTTATAATGAGATGCAACTCTTTGCCTTAAATATTCCTATGACACATCACTATTCTATTCTATGGACTCATGTACATATGGACTACATGTACATTTACATCATTGCACATTCTAACACTTGTACATTTATTACATTGCTTTAATCAACTACTTAAATACTAATAAAATCCTAATCTAAATATGTACCCATGATGATACATTAGAAAGAACCAAATAATGTAATATATTCCAACATAATTAAGTTGCAACACTTTAGAATAATTTGAAGAACAAGTATCAAATATCTGATATAGTTGAACATTTTCCTTTCATCTTGGTTACAATAATGGATCTATTTTAGAGTATCTCATGAATTTAAAATTAGTAACTTTGTAAATGGAGATATGGATGCCTTGATATAATTAGTTTTATCTCCATCCTATGAATATTTTGTAGAGTCTTTGCAATTGAGTACAAAATCTTAAACTTTTAATCTTGAGAAAATATGCATAGTCCTTCAAAAGGAGCAAATAAAGACAACTAAAATGATCAACCTCAACAAACAAAGACAATGCATTCACTAGAGAATTTAAAGGTAAAGGTAATCAAAATTCTAAGAAGTCACTTAAAAAGAAGCAACACAATACCTCTAACAAGTTAAAAGTAATATGTTTTTATTGTAAGAAATTTGGTCATTACATAAGCGATTACAAAAAACTAAAGAGTAAAGCATGCAAGTAGGGATCCAAGTAACCCAATATTATGGAAGCAATATATCAAGAATAAAATTTTGTTTTTGTAACATATTAAGGGATACCAAAATATAATTTTAACAAGGTAAATATAGAACCTCTTATAAAGGATCATTCCAACAATGTATATAATTAATGGGGTATAGATCTTGAATTGGATATAATAGCTAGACAAGTAGATCATCTCCTAGAATGGTCTTGAAATGTTCCTATACTAAGGCTTAATGTTTTGTCATTCTTGGGAGAGGATACAAGAGGGTTTATCTTTTTGGAAAGCGTGATATTGAATGAGATAAAAAATAGAATAAAATAAAAATCAGGACAAGACAAGAATAAGATAAAAATTAGAATAGGATAAAATTAGAATTGAAAGTGAAAATTAGAAAAATAAAAGAAAAAGAAATATTCTCACCCAAATTTGGAGGGAATGTTAAATGTGAAGAGACTCTTGAGGCAACCAAGATATATTCTATTGTATAAGTATGGGACACTATATTAAAATAGAATGTAAGGATGTGAAGATTGATAAAGTGTTTACTAGAGGGTTTTTGTGCAATTTTATTTTTCTATTCATGTAATCTTTTTGTGCTTTGTTAATATTTATTTTAGAGTACCACTATATCTCACATAAAGGTATCAGAGCTTGGATATTGGAGGTTGTAGAAGTGAAAATATTAAAGATTTAATTCCTTTTAATTAGAGAATTCTAAATTCAAATTTGTGGAGGAAAAATTCAAATGTTAATGTTATAGTTGGCATGGCCCATGGTTTCTAGAATTTTAGAGAGAAAATTATGATTATTGATGAATAAAGATGAGGACTTTGTTGATTGGCAAGGAAGTATAGAGTGTTGCTAAAAATTGATATGAGGAACCTATAAATTGGAGTATTTTATCAACCACATAAAAAAAAGAATATGGAGGCATCATAAAGAAAAGATGCATTGGCTTTGTATCATATATAAGTAGCTCTCAATATAATTATTTTTCCATAAATTTCAAGTGTGAAGCTTGGGACACTTTGAAGATAACCTATCAAGGGTTTGTTCAAGTAAAATTAGCAAAATTATAGATATCGAATAGAGAATATGAGAATTTAAGAATGAAGAGCAATGAGAATATCAGATGTTAATGTGTAAGGGTGCATGATATTGTGCATAAAATGGTTATCTATAACAAAGAACTAGCACAAGGAGATGTAAAAAATATATTTGAGAATATTAACACCAAAGTAGAACAGTCATGCAATGATTGTTGAACAAAGTAAATATCTAAGAAGTTGGAGTTTGATGTATTGATAGAGTCACTTATGTCAATGAAGAAAAATATCTTGAAGAGCTTAGAGTAAGTCTTTGCTTCAAAGGAAAGAGTGTCAAACAATAATCAAGCTAGTCCAAGTTTCAATTCCTAAGTTCAAAGAGGGGAGTAACAAAATCAACATTCTCCAAGAGGAAGAGACCATTGTAGAAGAGAAGTCTATAATGGAAAAGGTAGATATAAATTTGTTGAGTGTGGGGTAGCTTGTAGAGAAAAACTACAAAGTGCTTAGGAATAAGGAGTGAAATAAATAGGAACCAAAAATTTCTTGTCATACTTATGAAAAATAACAAAATATTTCCTTTGAAGCTTGGAGAAAAGGTGAGCAATTTTTGTCATGTAATTGTTATGGCACCAAAGATATGATCATCTAAATATTTGAAGCTTGTATTTGTTTAATGCTAAAGGAATGGTCCATTGACTACCTTGTGTGAAAGCAATAAATGAAGTGTGTGAAGGATGCACAGTGGGAAATATCATAGAGGGATATTTCCAAAAGGAAGAGCATGGAGGAAAATATAACTGTTGCAACTAATTCATTTAGATATTTATGGTATAATACACACACTAGGTATTGATAAAACCTTCTACTTTATTAATCCGATTTATAATCATACAAGAAAAAATTGGGATATTTTATGAAGAACAAGAGTGATGCTTTTGAAGTACTCAAGAATTTTAAAGATATAATAGAGAATTAAAGCAAATATAGAATAAAAAATTTAAGGACTGATTATTATGATGAGTATTATTCCAATAAATTCAATCAAATTTGATATAGGTATGGGATAAGAAAATAATGGACAACAACCTATACACCATAGAAAAATTGAGTGGTAGAAAGGAAGAATAGAATAATTATGGAGATGTCAAGAAGCATGGTACTAGCAAAAAGGTTTGGACAATTATTTGTGAGTTGAAGTATTTGTAATAATAGTATAACTCTATATATATATATATATATATATATATATATATATATATATATATATATATATATATATATATATATATATTTAATAGAAATATTACAATTGTGGTAAATAATATGACTCCTCATGAGGTATGGTATGAACAAAAAAGCTTTCATAGGTCATCTGAGATTGTTTGGTTTATGTTCATGTGAGAAAAATAATAAGTTAGACCAAAAGAGTTAAGCATATCTTTTTTGTTGGTTATTATGAAGAAAGCAAAGCATAATATGTTATGAACCCAAATATAGATAATATATTATGTCTAGAGATGTGATTTTTGATGAAGAAAGAGTACATGGATAATAGGCAAAAGAGACTAAGAAGACAATCAAAATTAAATATTTTTGTGTGTTACAAACACCAAGTGGAGGCAAAAACATTTTTCCAAACATAAGCATAAAACAAAAAGAGAACATTTGAATCACATCCAAGTTGCTAAATATTGGATTAGAATTCCGATCGGAGATCCATAAGAAGCCAAGCACAACCCCAAGAACAAAGGAAAAATAAACAAGATAATATGGTGAGTTATGTACTATTATCCGATATTGAAGTGGAGCCCTTAAGATTTAAAGAAACCTCCCAAAGCAAGGAATGGACCAAATTCATGAAATAAGAAATGAATGTAATTGAAAAGAATAATATTTGAGAGTTGTATAAACTTCTCAAGAACAAAGAGGTAATTGGAATTAAGTAGGTGTTCAAGAGAAAATACAATACTTATGGATACATTTAAAGGAACAAAGTAAGACTAGTAGAAAAATGAAATTGACATAGATTATGATGATACATATGCATCTGTTGTAAAATAAGAAACAATACAAATAGTATTAGCCTTGGTAGTATTAGGATATTTTATTACATCATTATTAGATCATGCATTTTTATCTAGAAGACTATTTTAATATTTCTTGCATATAATAATCTAGATTGGAAATATTGATCTTCTAGTTTGTAACCCTAAAGCATATATAGAATAGGCTCTTGCCTCAATGAATGAATTGAAGCTTTTTGCCATCATTGGTATTAGAGCATAAAATAGTCCCACAAGAAACAAAACCACGGGAAACAAAACCAAAGGTAGCAAACCCAAAGGCATCAAACCTAGAGGTAGACAAAGAGGCAACAAGCCTAAAGTTAAGCCCAATGGTTGACCCAATGGAAGACCTAGAGGTAGAACCAATGGCAATTCTAGAGATAAATCCAGAGGAAGATCCAAGTGTATACCCAATGGAAAACCCAATGGCCAACCTAGAGGTGCACCCATAGGTGGTTACCTAAGAGCCAGAATAATAAGAGCCACAACAATTAGAGCTAGAGTTATAGAGGCATATTATAAAGCAACATAGAGTTATAGAGGTATATTATATTAAATGTAGAGCTGGGCTCCCTGATCCATCATACAGAGGGAGGTCATGCTAAAATTGTGGAGCATATTATTGGAAATGAAATCTCTAATATCCGCAATCTCCAATGGCTAAATTTTGAAAAATGAGAGGAGTTTCTAAGTGTGTAGACCAAGTTTTGCTTTTTTCGTTGAAATTAGAAAGCGTGTTGCCCAAGGATCCCCGATCCATCACACGGAGGGAGGGCATGCTCAAATTGGAGAGAATCTTATTGGTAATGAGATCTCTAATGTCTGTGATTTCCAATGGCTAAGGAGCGTCTAAGCGTGTAGAAAATGTTTTGTTTTTCATTGAAATTAGAAAGCGTGTAAACCAAGTTTTGTTTTTTCCGTTGAAATTAGAAAGCGTGTTGCTAAAGTTTTGTTTTTTTGTAAGGCTCGTTGATGTGTCTAAAAAGTAAGCTTCCATAGTTAAAGTATTCTGTGATGAAATAAATATGGTTCTTGTTGCGGGGTGAAACATAAGTTAGGTATCAATAGATCTTAATAAATATATTTTTAAAAGAAGAGATGGCAGTTATTTAATTTATCAAAGTGCATTTTTAATTGATGGTTAGTATTGTCCTTAACATCTCAACCCAACTCCAACCCTAATCATGCTCGCAGTTCAATTGATGTGTTTTTTTAGCGTTCGGGTTTTGTAAGTTAGATTTTAAATTTTAAATTTAAAAAATAAAAACATTTGATAGTTAAGGTCAACCTTCCATGCACACAAGTTAGGCATTCAATCTTAGGATACATCATGATTTCATGATGGCCTCCTTAATGACAAGGGGTGACGAGAATGGGGGGGGGTGGGTTTTTTTTAAAAAAAAAATTTTGATTTTTATATTTTTTATATATATATATTTTTTTTTAGTATGATGACTTTCTTAATGGTAGAAGTGAGCCAATGAATGTTAGCATGTTTGGATTTTGGTATTAAATCAATATATTTACAAATAAATTTTGAGTTATATATTTTTCATATTTTATTTTATATGAGAAAAATTATTATTTATATTTAAAAGTATTAGGTTTCTATAATATATTTTAAAAATTAACAATAAATGTAAGATAATATACAATATTTTTGAATTATTTATTCTTTCATTTTTTAATGACAAAAATTGGTATAAAAAAAAGTATTCTCTAATTAAATATATAAATATTTTTAATAATTTTAAAATATATAACTTTTATTAAGGAGATATATAATATAGACAATTTGAGGTGTTGAAAGGTCACTTGTATTTAGCTCTTCAACTTTTTATACTTGATTTACATCGACTTTTTGAGGTATTGATTGTGCGTTAAACTACACATTAGGAGCTATCCTCACACAATATGGACAATTAATTTCATATGGAAACACTTAATGAATCAATTTAAAAATACTCCATACACAACAACGAACTCTACACCATTGTTCAAACATATAAACAATAGAAGTATTATATACTAGACAATAAAACCATTATCCATATAAATCATAGAAATGAAAACATCAAAAGTGGACATATATAACAATTTTATTTGATTATAAAGCATAAGAAAGCATGTGTCAATTCAATAGTAGATTTTTTGAACCAACCTCTAATCATAGTACTCACCACCATTCTTTGACTCTCTACCCCTCCTTGGAATACTAACAATAAGCTTTTTTTAGAGCATAATTATTGTTAGAATGCACCCATTTTGTAGTAAGGTTAAACCCTCCTACCATAGATAATATTTCTTGCGTAATTGGTTCATTATCAGAGCTCAAGGTCCAAATACATAAGATTGTGAATCACACAAGATATTTCTTCCATGACAACCAATTAGAGCTTTAGATGAGTTATAGGCATTTCAAACAAATCAACTTCTCATTGGAAGAAGAGTGGGAGGAAGTTAAGAGCATGTTGGATAAGTTATTTGACCATTGATACCTTTGTAACATTTTCAATATTTTTATTCTTTGACTCTCTACCCCTAGATAAGGTGGTGATTTTTAATTCTTCCTTTAAGCAAGAACACCCCTATGAGTCACCAGAATTTTAGTGATTTTCAATACACTTCAAAAAGTGTTTTCCTTAGCTAAATTTTCAAAGGTGGCTCCAATAGATTCAATATGAAAGAAAGCAAAGAAAAATTCACAAACAAATGTAATGCCCTTGTATACATTTAGATCATTTGGCACTATTTCAAGAGTTTGGAAGCCTAGAAAATGCTCCTAAAATTCCATAATCCATCAAATTATAATGATCAATGACCTATATTATTTTTGAAGATCTTTGATGGATTGTGAGGAAGAAAATTTTTATGTATCATTCGATCTCAAATCAAAAAATTGCATAATTTTTAGAAGGCTCTAGTGATAGATGACATAGAATATTTCTAAGGGAAAAGACTTTCAAAAGTATCTTCTGAAATATTGATAAATAAAATTTATATGAACTATCCAATGAAAAATAATTGGACTAAAATGTTTTAGAAGAAGCTTGATGATGAATTACTAAATAATGTTTTGCAATCCATCCAATCATAAATAATTAATGACCTATGTTAATTAAGAATAATTTTGTAGAAGATGGTGAAAGAAAATTTCCATGAACCATCTGATCAAAATTATTGATGGCCCACATAGTTTCAGAGAAACTTTGATGAAGAATGAAGGCAATAATGTTTTGCAGATCATTAGATTTAAGATTAATAGCCCATAGAGTTCTAACTAATTTTTGAGAAGATATTACAAAGAAAATTTTTAAGGCATGAGAGACTTCAATAAAATATTAGTAATAAATATTATATGGTCTATCTAATTAATGATCAATGGCTTGCAAAGTTTCATAAGGTTCTTGATGAAAGATAATCAGTAAGATTTTTACAAACTATTTGAGAAAAAAAACCTCTAGGAACTTTATTATAGATAAAAAACCTAGAAAAATATTTGAGCTCATCAAGTTAACATTTTTAAAATATTCAAGTCCACCTACCAATGTCCTTCAAGAATACGATAGTCTAGGGAAATAATTTACATATTAAAAGGAAAAACATGAGAATCGCAATGTAACAACCTTAAGCTTAGAGCATTGATTATAGAGAGCCTCCATTCATAGTATTTGGGGATCCCCAAAAAATATGGTTGACAATAGTGATGGTAGTCATTTATTTACAGCTCCAAAATCCTTTAGAATTGATAATTCTAGATCTAGAGACCTTAAGCAAATAGACAAGCCAAGTGTGGATAGAATCCCAAGGGATGTTGTGACTACTTGCCTTCTATTTTATTTCTTATATATGATCTCATGATCTTGGTGCATCACCTCTGTTAGCTTAGGCCTTTGCTTGCTATTATTTATTTTTTGTTATTTTCCCCCATTTTGTGTACAAAAGTAGTTTAGGTAAGTAAAATTTGAATATCCCATGTGATAAGGAGCCCAAAAGTTTCTATTTTTAACCTCCAATTCACTAATTGCATATGGATTCAAATTCAAAATATTTCCTTCTATAATATTATAATCTTTAATGCAACCTTCTTCCAAGGATCCATTGCTCCCTATAAAGCTAGCATTTGGGGATATCAATTCATAACATATTGTGTACTAAAAAACTCTATTAAAATTATATAACAATTCATATTCAAGTATGGTAATATTATGTTATAATCATTCTATGATTTTATAAAAGTATTTAAGCAATCAATTTCTCAAGCTCTCGATCCCTCAAGCATTCGACCCCTCAAGATTTCAAGCATTCAACCTATTAAGCTCTTAGAATCCCAAGCCCCTAAAGTAAAAAGAAAGGTCATCAATCTTCCTCAACACAAAGGAAAATCAACCTTGGTATCTTTGAGATATAGTTTGCATGGTTTATGCTCTTTCCCCTTCAAATATTTTATCATTATCTTTGTATCACAACTTTCTAATATTTGATCATAGTATGCTAACTTTGATTTGATCATCATTCTTGCATATAGTCACCATATTATTTCATGGATCATCTAGCTTACATCTTGTGTAAGTCATATTTTTTTTTATTGCATCTATCACTGTCCACACACCTCATGGTCGAGGATTCTCCCTTCATCATCTACAAAATTTATAAATATTGTATCTAAGAATCATTATATTGTACACATAAGAAAAAGTACTACTAAATTATAGGTCCGTTGGTGCTATATCTCTCTGATTTAATCAATCACAAAGAAAAAATACTATCATTCAACAAAAGCGTGTTATCACTCATCAAGTGGTGCTTCTACCACTGAGTCCATAGTTATTATTTTATCAATTCTATTTCTTAATCTTATCTCTAAACAAGGGTTTGATTATATCCAAGGAATCCACATACTCTCCTCTAGCTTAGGTAGACCCCTTTGCCACTAATTTGTAATATTTTATCTATGAAAGTGTCATCAAGAAGCATTAGCATCAATGGTGTTTCCATGGGACCAACCATACTTCTAACAAAAATGATTTTATAGAACTATAGTGCTTCTACCCCTATAGTAGAAAAATTATGTTTTGCTAATCTAATCTCTGTATTTTGGTATTTAGATCTTAGGATTGTTTGTTGATTACTCTATGTTTATTTTTACTTTTATATTATTGTTTATTCATTAAATATTAAAGGGGGATAAAGAAAACTAGTTAGCAACAATTACTAGAGGACCATATTTAATCTTATTATCGTTCAAAGTAAAATCATATATAGGTGCATTAGAATTGTTTGATGCATCATAATTGAACCCTTGCTCTTGAAAAGAAGAAATCATATTTTGTTTATCGTCTAAAATAAAATGCATTTTAGTTTTTGTCCCAGATGAGAAGTAACTTTGAGAATGAACAATGAATGGTCACCAGATATTTTAACTCTCCCCTATTTACTTCTGAAAAAAGGGGAGGTAACCCTATTACCTCTAGGTTCATTGAAGACTTTGCTATCTTTTTTAATGGCAATGAGCTTATGGACATTCAACTGCAAATGTCAAATTTTACATGGAGCAAGAGAAGACTCGATAACCAGTTAATCTAATTAAGGCTAGAAAGGTTTCATCTATTTTTTGGGATATGCCAATTTGTATGTCCATTCTAAAATTGATTTAGACCACAACCCCATGGTCCTGGACTGTTCATACCCAAGGCTGATTTTTAAAACTCCCTTCAAGTTTGAAAAAAAGTGGCTTAGTCACCATGATATTTTTAAGTGCATTGGAGAATGTTGGCAAACATATTTCACTAGAATCCCTCTCCTCAAGCTCTTTAAGAAAATTTGATTTGTCAAGTTTAAATGGTCTTGTAGGATTGGAAGAATTTGAAGGCCTAACTTAAATTTGTATATCCTTGTAGAACTATGTTAGATAAATTTCCTTCTATAATAAGCATATTTCTTATGTTGTTATGAATATTTACTCCTCCATTATTTAATATTAATGATAGATGCTTAATTTTATATCTAAATAGTTTTATTATATGAGAGCAAATATTTTTTAAAAGGTTTTAATATTTTTTTTTGTGTATAGTTATCCCAATTATTAAGGGCTCATCTTCTTTTTTATTTGAAAGGTAGTTTTCTCTAATATCCTTCAATAATAAATGTATGAAATATCTTTTGTCTTGATTGTTTTCTAACATTAATAAAAAACATAATTTTATTGGAATATTTAAATATCTCTTTTTTATTACCATTGCTTGATGCTTCCTTATCTTTTTTATAAAGTAAATTAGTTATATATTAGGCTAAGTCTAACTCAAATTTGATGTAGCATTTTCTTTGTGAATTGGGTGATGGGATGTATCAATTCAACCTCTTTTGTTGTGCTTATCAATGGTTTAGATTCTAGTTTTTTAAGGCTTCCAAAGGTCTATGACAAGGGTGTCCTAATTCTCCTCTCATTTTTATTTTGGTAGTAGGAGGTTTGAGTAGACTGATTAGTGAACTAAAAGAGGGAAAATGATCAAGGGTACCAAAATTGGTAATTCTTTCAAGGTAACCCATTTTCTCTTTGCATATGATATTATACTTTCTAGAAATGGGATATTGAAGGAAGCATTAAAGTAAAGAAGTGTTGGACCTATATTATATGGCTACAAGAACAAAAATAAATCTATAAATAATAGAAATAACCTTCAATAGGTTTTAGCTAAGGTAAATGAAAGTAGTAATGAGAATTTTTGGTTTTAAGCAATTAGACTTTAATAAAGGGATAAAATATATAGGCTTCCATTTGAAACTTAACGATTATGGATACCAGGATTGGATTTGGTTTTATATCAAAATAGAGAAAAATATCAACACTTGGTGCACTAGGTGGCTATCATTGAGGACTTGCCTTACGTTGATGAAATCATTTTTGAAAGCCACCCCAGTCTACTGGCACTCCCTCGCTTACATTCCCATCACAATAGTAGAAAAAATAAGAAATAATCATTTACAGTTTCTTTAGTTAGGGAATAAATAGAAGGATGCAATGACACTAGTTAAATGGAATATAATAGCTAAAAAAAAAATCAGATAGGGGATGGGGCCTCAAGAATATGCATAATTTTGGACAAGCTTTTATAGCAAAATTTTTATGGAGATTGATAACTAGAAAAGGATTATGGTAGGAGGTAATTCAAGAGAAATATTTAGGTACTGGCCCTTTGTATATTAGATTAGATTATAAAATAAATCAGTTTTAAAAGCTATAATTATTTGTAAAGTACTAGTGAGATATTTTCCATTAGTTGAGAATTTCTTGGCTTGAAAATTATGAAATGGAAAGGAAGTAAGGATAGACAAATATCCTTGGATAGGAAGCAAAGGATATTTTAAACTTCCTCAAAACATAATATATCATATTCATAGATAAAAAAAATATGGTATTGGCATAGGTGGTATCAACATAGTATTAATTTATGGAAACAATGATGGTTTACAGTAGAAGAACTAACATTGGGAGGAAATGATGCACATATATGGCATGCCTAAAAAAAGGAACTAGAAAGAGCAAATATAAGACTAAATAAATAAAGAGGCTATCTAATATGGTCTAAGAATCTATCAAATTGATAATACATAGTTACAAAAGGATCAAGGTTATGCATAGTGGTGAATATTCACAAACTAGGCGAATATTAGGATTTTCAAAATTGGAAATTGGTGAATATGAGGACCCTCGACGTCGGCCCATTCGCCTAAAATTTTTCGGGTCTATTTTGTTTTTAGGGTCAATTTGCCATAATATATATCCAAACATAGGCATATTTATACTCGTTGGAAAACTCTTTTTGAGCCCGATCTAATGGTGGTGTTTTTTATGAAGTTATAAGGTGATTTAATAGGTCAAAATTTACCTCAAATATGATCTTACTTTTTAGGGATTTAAATACCCCAAATTTTGGTATGAAAATGATTGATTTTATTTTCTTAGGATTCGCCATGATTCACCTTGATTTCTATTAGGATTCACCATTTTTTTACAAGTACATTTTGAGTCCAACCCCTTACGCATAACCCTAAAAAGGATATAAAGTAAGCTTTAATAACAATGAGGAAAAGCTTTGGTGTTGGAGTATAATATGGAAGTTAAAAGTATTTTTAAAAACCAAAATATTTTCTTGGTTAGCTCTACCTAGAAAAACACTAACAAAGGATGTTCTTCAAAGAAGGTCTTGTTAAGAACCAAGTCAATATGTCATGTATAAAAAGAAATAAGAAGCAATGGATCATATTTTGGTTCATTTCCCTTTCGTAAGAGATGTGTGGAAGTCAACTTTTTCTTTGACTCAAGGGAGTATAGATGTGTCTCTTTAATAGTAATATGGGGCTTACGGTTGGCTAGAAATGTCAGGTTGTTTGAAGGTAAGAGAATTCTAGTGATTCAAGTACAAATGTAGATTAAATCTATTTTTGAAAGTCTAAAAGTCTTCCCAAAACCAAAACTAATCAGGCATATAGGAACACAAATAGTGGATCCTATGAAGCTATGGGCCTTATTTTATGGAGCTTGCTAAGGCAACATAGGTAGGTATGGGGTAGGGGGAGCACTTTATCTAAATAAAAATTATAAGATCACTTTAAAGGTATGTCTAGGTGAAGGACCCCATAACCTTTTACAACACACAATAGTAGAAATAGAAAGGAATAGAATAGGCACAACAAACAAACAAAGAGAAGGAGGAGCCCATGAACCCTAGAAAAACCAATGAATTGTCCAGTGAGGGAATCGAGATGGTTCTACATCATAGAATAAAATTCGTGAATAATACCTCAAGACATCTAGGTATCCTGCTCAACATAATCCAAAGCCATCTTCAGCGAACTCCAAACAACACATTTTTTGATCTCCATCAGGTGAAGACTTTGGAGGATATCACTTTTCTTCACAACATATTTACCCGAAGAGTACGTCTTAGCAACTAATTTGTCTTTGGTAGTAGGTCTAGGAAGGACCTCCACCTCATCACCCACAACATCCACCTTATAAAGGGGCAGGACTCCACCAAATTTCTCCTATTGCCACTCAATCAAATAGATTTATGAATTTTACCACTTTCCACATAAACATCCGTAGAGAGACTCTCCATAGTCGAAGAAGCGATAGGAGAAACCAAAGGTTTCATATCTACCCAGGGTTATGCATAGTGGTGAATATTCACAAATTGGGTGAATATTAGGATTTTAAAAATTAGAAATTGGTGAAAGTTGATTTCCAAAAATTATTTTTAGTTTAGATTACAATGATGATTCCCAAATATGCAATCATATGGCCTTTGTGGTAAATTTGCACTCCGTTTCTTTTCCATCATTTTAAGGATTTTGTCTAAACAATTAATAGTGGAGAATTTTACTTGATAAAAACTAAATTGAGATAGACTTCAGTTCTATAACATTGTTTCTTTATCTTGAAAAGTCTTCCCTTTTGTAATAGACATACAAAATCATCATTGAAGGAATTTCTTGCAACTCTGTCTAAATTTGGAAAACTGAAAATTGAGATGAATAAACATTCACCAAGATCTATAAACTTCTAAAACCATATTAGATTTTTTAAAATGTTTTTGGAGAATTTGTTGGTGGTTGTAGTTTAGTGCTGAAGATGGGTGTCCTCTCTATCAAATGTGAAGAATAAGGAAATTTAGTTGTTAGGAAAAGTTGATTTTTATTTGTCTATAAAAATATGCATGTTCCTCACATTTTTCACTACAAGTTTAACTTATAACCATGTTAGTAATTACCACAGGAGGATGGTATCAATTTGGCAATCCCTATCGCCGTTAAAGAAATCCTGACTATGTTTTGGACTATGTTCCACCAACTCCACAAGAATTCAAAGAAGTGAATGAGCGAAGAAATGGGTATGGATATTTAGATAGAACGCCTACATTTTGTTTCAGAATTATTTCTTTGTACTTATTCATTGGATGTCAAATGTAACTATACACATAATCCTGAAGCTCTGTTAAATGTTTGAATTCTTTTAGAAATTGATTTTATAACTCGTCCATCGTTTTATCCTTCCCAATTAATAGTTAAACATGGTAATTTTTTTGAGAATACCCATGGCACTCATATTTGAAGTATTTGTCATTAACTGTATAGGTGGTTCCTCCAAGCAAAAAGCGCCGTACGATTTTCTACTTTAGAAGATGGCAAGATAGTTAAAGGACTTGGGGGGATTCCTCAACATGGCCCTGTTCTGTTAGTGGGATATCACATGTTGATGGGATTAGAGGTATATCCACTGGTTGGGGAATTTCTTAGGCAATGGAACATTCTTGTCTGTGGGATAGCTCATCTCAATTTGTTCTCTAAAAAATCAGAAGAGGTGATTGATAAACTAGTCAAGTTGATAATCGCAGTACTTTTAGGTTTCTTTCTACGAAATCATTTGTTCTGTTATATCCAGGAGGGTGTACGTGAAGCTCTGCATCAAACTGTAATTGCACCGATCTGATCTCAAAGGAAAGCAAGAGACGTGCAATTGTTTTTTCCGGCGCTGGAACTTTATATATATACTCTGAATTCATGTAATTAAAGATTAAATGATGCATCATTGGAGACATTTTCAGAGCTTGAATTTGGACATAATGAAACTTTGGATGTTTTATATACTCTTCAAAAGACATTTAAATTTCAAGAAATACAATTGAAAGTTGAGAGGTATTGAGTGAACCAAACTTTGAGGCTAGTCATAATATTTCTTCCCTATAGAAAATTTTGAAGTTTAAGAGCACAAAACCAAAAATTCACATGCCAATTATCAAATTGCATGGTTTTATGTCTGGGGTCAGACATGTGCACTAGATTACTATCATCGCATTTGTACAGGAAATTTTCTGATGAATCATGTTCTCTGCACTATTAGAAAGTGGCTTTGAATGAAAATAGAAAATTGTACAAAGATTTAGGAACCTATCCTGATGTAAAAATCGTCTTGTGTTTTCTGAAATCCACACAAATATCATCCTTAAGTGAAATTTGTCAGGGAAGATTTATGTAAAACAATATATAATATTTTTTGTGCGGCTTGTTTGCAAGTTCTGATGTTTGATGTAATCAAGAAATATTGGTCTTAATCTTTCTGATTGTTTGATGAGGATTGATAGTGACGGTTACTGATTCATTTTTTGGTGAAAGTACAAGTTTTCTCAAGCAATTTTGCCAAAACAGTCAAATATAAGTGTGTTTAGATGTTTGTATAAGTGAGCTACAAAATGAAAGGAACAGAGATTTTATTACTACTGTTGTGATGCTACTCTCTCTCTCTCTTTAATATTTTCCTTCCATGAATCCTCTGCAGTATTAATCCCGACTCTTTGTACTCCTCTCCCGCCCTCACATTGAAAATCTTTTATCAAATTCTAAATTTGACTTCCTGTATATTATTGACAAAAAGCAAATGGTATGCTGTCTATCACCATAGGGAGAGCAGTGCAGTTGTTTTGGCCAGAGAGGGCAGAATTTGTTCGAATGGCAGCCAGATTTCAAACCACAATTATAATATTATTCCTTTTGCAGCAGTTGGAGAAGACGATCTTGCTGAGGTGAGTATTCAGAACATTTTATGTTTGTCATAAATATTTGTGCAATGCAGCTTATGATATTGTTTTGAGCAACTATATTATCTGAAAAGTTCACTTTATATTTACTTTAATTTTTGCTTTGTAATCTTATATATATTTTATGTACAATAAACTAGGTAACTAAGCACAAAGAGAGTGCACACAATCATGATGAATATATACATATATAGATGAACATCATAATATAATGTGAAGAAGAACAATCAGATAAGGTGAATGAATATAATCAGTACATGCAATGAATCTTGTGACAAGACTTTATTGATACAGGCACCAAAGTCATGTAATATGGCACTCACCTAATTTGGTTTAATACCTACACTATGACAACTCATGAGTATCCTATGATGATCTTAAAGTGGACATGAAATAAAATTAAAATAAGGGACCTGTTTATAGACCTCAGGAACCTGCATCAAAGAAAAAAAGTTGGAAGAAACATATCATAAACCCCTTCATTTGCTATAAGGACATATGTTTATAGACCTCAGGAACCTGCATCAAAGAAACAAAGTTGGAAGAAACATATCATAAACCCCTTCATTTGCTATAAGGACATATGCTTAATTAATTTTTTATTTTTATTTTTTTTTTTAAATTTACATGGTGGAATCAGTAGCCACCACGAATCCGGGTAGGCTGTCCAGCTTTTTATGGCCACCACAGTATTCTGCGTTGTCCGCCCCAGAAGCCGCCACACAGATCTTCACGCAGTCCGCCCCTATAACCACCATGCCACAATCATTTTAAACCTTTTACACCACTGAAAGCACCAAGAAAGGGACAAGCGTTCAGTCCGGTGAGGCCCAAGATTTGAACCTTGGACCTCCGCCCCCCTTAAGGACATATGCTTATTACAATCCATTGTTTCTTACATTAATAATATTGGGCATCATGTTAATACATCACTTTAGCACTTGAGAACTTTATAAGAAATGTGTGTAATGTTAGTTTTACTATAAATTGCTTAGACAAAACCCAACTTGAACTAGGTACGGAGATGTCATTATGAAGTAGGGCTAACATCTAACCTCTCTAATAAAGTTTAGTGTGTTTGTCAACTTTTGATCATGATCTCCTTTTGTAGAAATGGAATACAACACACTGCAATACAATTCCATTAACACTCATATATAAACAAAATACACAATAGGAATACTTACAAACACAAATTGGTACAGTGCACACACAACATGTATCCTACGCTATCTGCAAAACATCATATTTCGATCAATGACAATAGGAACCTACTCCCGCATTTGTCACATAGATGCATACTTATAGATATAACAGGATCAGTAGGCAGTTGACAACTAACTCCAAGCTACCATTTACATTAAAATTAAAAAATACCCCATTACTTTACATTATTACAAACACTTTGTGCACACACAAAACATGTAGTCATTCATGCAGATGTGTCAAATCGTCTACCCACATCTATCCCTTCTCTAGATTTGTTGATGTTTGAGACATGAACTAAACATTGGGGATAGAAGCACTAAACATTGTAATGTAATCTCTTGTCACGTGCCTTCTGCTTTGTCCTATTCCACAGAGCTTCGACAATTGGCTTCACCACAAATTGTTGCCAACAAACTGTTGTTCTCTAATTGCTCACACTTCTTGCAATCAACATCATCACCAACATGATGGGAAACACCTGTTGCTACCTATGACATGGGTCAAGGGGTAGTGCCCCTTATGGGGTCGAGGGGCAACGCCCTTTGCACATGCCTCCTGGGCAAGATGGCCTTGTCTTGGCCTCTAACGGCCCACCTCATGGGCTTGATGGCTCACCTCTTGGGTTAGATGACCCTAGGCTTAATGGTCCATTTCTTAGGCCAAACATTCTTGGGCGTAACGACCCACATCCTGGCCCAGACAACCTTTTGTTAGGCCCTAATGACTCTTAGGGATTGACGAACCTCACTTGAGGCCTAGGCCAGAGACATTGTCTGAATGGCCTGGCGCACTAGTTGGATGACTTGACTTTGTTGGACAACACATTGCTCTTCCTGACGACGATTTGTCGTTGTCGCAAAGTTGGGTGATTCTCGGATGACTCCCTTCTCCTGTGTGCACAAGTGTTCCTCTCACTAGATGGCCCATTTCTAGTGCACACACGACCCATCTCTCAAATAGTTCCTGTGGTTGGGACAAATTTTATGGCATGAAATAATCATGTAACAACTTCCCATATCATTGGCACCTCTCACATGCTTGCACATACTCCTTCGCATCGTGATAGAGGGTGGGCCACCATAGCCTTGCTAGAAGCACCTTCCTTGTAGTCACATCTAGTCCCATATGCCCTTTGTCCAGTCCCTTGTGAGCTTCCTTTAGTGTTACCCTTACTTCTTCCATTACACATCTTCTTAGTATTCCATCTGGTCCCATTTTGTATGGTACTTCTGCTATCAGTTGGAAAGATGTTGACTTTATAATCATCTTTCTCCTTTTTGTTGTTGACATCTCCTTTCGTAGCTCCCCTTGTGGATAGGTAATCTTCTATTGATTTATACCATGATGGTATAACACTAATTGAGCATAAGGGAACTCGTCTAACACTACTCCTGTAGACTCTCAAGTGCATCTTTGACAGTTAATCCGCTATCACATGCTTCTTTTTAGGTCTGACCACTACCCAAAACACAAGCTCCTGTAACGTGACGAGCCACCTGCTAATTCGTTTGTGTATGGTTGGTTTATTATCAAGCAAATATTGATGGTCAACGTAGAAGGCAAATGGATTGGCCAACATGTAGTGTCTAAACTTCTACATTGCATACACAATTCCCAAAGACTTGTTCCATCATGTTGTAATTTCTTTCTGCTCGAGACAACAACCGACTTGCAAAATAAATAAGCTAGTCTAGCCTAAATTTTTCTTCTTGGGCCACAACACATCCAATCCTGAAATTGGAACATGAAATTCCTCATTCCAATCTAGAAAAACTAGAATGGGACAACATACAAGATTTACCTTCAACTCCTCAAATGCTCCTTGATGTTCCTTGTCCACCTGAAGGAACATTCTTCTTTGTCAGTGAATCCAATGGGTAGGACACATGGACAAATTTTTTGATAAACCTTCTATAATATCCTATGGATCCTAGAAGGTCTTCAATGAAATCACGTCATGTGATTCTTCCATGTTCAAAATGACATGAATATTATCAGGATCTATCTTCAACACTTCCTTACAGACTATGTCCTAATAGTTTGTCGTATGGCATCATCAAGAAAAATTTTGTTGGGTTCAAAGATAAACGGGCATTCATGCATAACCTCATGCATTCTTCCAATTCTAGCAAGTGCTCCCCTACCTTCCCATATATTGACCAATCATCCAAGAAAGCTTTGAACTTTCTTGTCAACATCTAATAAAATATATACAGAAAAATTCTTTGAAATGTGGCCGAGGCATTACACAACCCAATGGCATCCTATTATTAGCATAAATGTCATTCTCTACAACAAGTATTGTCTTTAACTTGTCTTCCTCTGCAATGCTGACCTGGTTGTACCCAGAAAACCCATCTAGAAATGAGTAAATCTCGTGTCCAGTTACCTCTTCCAAATGGAATTAGTGAAGGAAATCAAGAAGGGATATTCTATTGTTATTTCATTGAAACTCCTAAAGTCCACGCATATGTGGATTCTATTGGCTTATTTTTCAAAGTGATCATGATCGGTGACACCCACTTGCTCACTATTAATTTGAAGATTATGCTGGCATCCAACATCTTTTCAATTTCTGCATTCACTAGGGCTGCATACTTTGGATTCATTCGATATGGCCTTCTCCTTACTGGTAAGGCACCTAGGATCACATAGCTCTGGAGGTATCTCTTTCAAATCTTTGTACATCCATGTGAAGACTTCTTTATATTGCAATTTTTTTTTAAGTTATTGCTTTCAAGTTTCAACACTAAACCCCAATCATCTCCACAATAAATTATCTTGCGCTCTTTCCATTCCAAAGTTTACTTCCACTGTCTTTGGTCCTTCATACTTGATGTTCTTTGGATCATCCATTGCTCTTGCCATATTTTTTAGATGTGCTGGTTTTCATCAATTTCAGCATCACCGACTGTGTATTTTGCAAAGTTCTTGGGGAATATCCATTTTTCTTCATCCTCTTCCTTGTACACAATCTTGTTGATGCTTTCAAATTTCTCATCATTGATTTCCTTTGTCTCCTCTGTCAATATACAGAGGCAAGTGGGCTGAAATATTTCATATTCTTCCATTTTCCAATGGAGAAGTCCACTATGTGATCGGTTTTCATCTTCACTAGCACTCCTCAAGGTTTAGCACTCCATTTGGCTTGTAATGGCTATCTCCATCTAAAGAACTTCCCGACACATAAATCATCGTCAAATCCTCGCTAATAGTTTGATTCTTCAAATTAAATTATATATTTGTGTTGTCCTCTCTTAAATGTTAACCAATCATTTTCCCAATTATGATTAACCTTGGCCATCCTTAGCCATCCTCTTCCCAACAATGCATCATATGCTGGTTTTTGCATTGTAATCACAACAAAATCCATGATGAATTCCTATTCCACAATTTTCACCTTTTGAGTCATTAAGACTCCTTTCATTTCAATACCATACTGATATGCACCATATAGCTTGAAATTTTGTGACCATAAAAATGGAGCCCCAATATCCTTCCATGTCCTCTCCAGCTTGATATTATCTTCTTGATAATCGGTTCTCTTCACAAGATCCGTACTTTCGGAGATACCCCTGAGGGTTGCAGGCTGTACCCTTACCTCGCCCTTCGCTCCTCAATGGAACTCTCTCCGAGTTCTCGGGGAGACCGGAGGAGCTGGTATTTTCAGGTTTCTGCTCTCCTGGCTAGCATTCAGATACGAATAGACAAGCTCCCGCCTTATTCTTTGGGGATTCTCTCCCCCTCTCAACTTAGTAAGGAGAAGATGCTCCACAAGATTCAGAAGGATGTTAGTCTCTAGTACACCAGATGCACATGGATCTCTCCTGTTGCCCCTCTTTCCGCCAAGTCGTTCTTTCTACCATGAGCACTTCTTATAGATTCAGAAGGGCAAAATAGTTCCTCCACAATACCTTCAGCAACACACAATGCATAGTCTTCGGATCACTGTTAGGCAACTCAGGGTGTGTTCTCACCAACTACGGATTGAGGCAGATCACCATATTTCGACAGAGGAGCGGATTTGCTTTTTTTGCTCCTTGGGTGAAGTTGAAACCCTTCATCACTTTATTTTTTGTTGTCCCATTTATTATGAGATCCGAGGTAGGTTCCATTGCCTTTTCAGGGACAACTCTCAATCTGTTTCTAACTTCATCAGATACCTGGACCAACGTTGTCTCGTACTCTTTCTTAGGGAGATACCTCAGCTCCGACGACATAAAATATCTCTAAATGGATCTCACCCTCCTCAACACTGGCTCATCACAACATACTTCACCAACTCCGACGGACCAGGTGACTTCAGTCGGAAACGCCCCACATCATCCAGTTTGGACAGAAGCATGGTCACTAGACAACGCACCAACAGTTTGTCGAGGTTCCGAACTAGCTATGGGTAGAGACATATCATGGACTTCTTCAGCTCTGGTACTTTGGCCTCGACTGTTAGGAGAGATTAGTTTCTGGCGGGTTCTTGGAGCTTGCCCCCCCGGGCGGCTCCCTCCCCCCTCCTCTCTCCGTTCTTCTTGGCTTGCACTCCTCTCTGTTGGATTGCAGCCCTCCACCCCTCTGCTCACCCTTTTCTTTTCTTTCCCCTTTCTCTTTGGCCCGTTTTTCGGGTTTCATCTTATATTTATCTTAGTTCTTTTCTTTGTTGGGCTTTTTAGCCTGCTAGCTGGCAGTCATTATTGTCCTTCTTATAGTCCCTTGGGTCTTATTTTGGCCCATCGTGGACATTAATAATATTTCATTTCATTTCATTTCTGGGAGCATATTCACACTTCACCGGCCATCAACAACTTGCGTCAACTTATAGTCTAGTATTTTGATATGAATCAATGCTAGCTTTTTCCCAACATTGATCATCAATACTATTGGATCAATGAATTGGTCCTCCATATTTACTTCTTCTTTTGGCTGGCTTTGCATTTCCATCACCTTATGTGGCTGAAGTTCATTTCCTAATTGCGTGCAATGTCGATATGGTGTTAAGCAAAGTCGTCACTTTCACTTCTACTATCGTGTTCAACAGGGACAGAATTGGACAGAATACGCTATTTGAGCCAACGTAAGAAGGAAATCTGCAGTTCTATAAAGCACTTCTGCTTCAACTCCATGAGCTATGATTTGATCCTTGGCTAGTCACCAAATAGGAGAGAATGGATGCTGATGGATTGGAAAGGAAAGGTGGAGGATTTCTTCATGCTTCATTAAATAAATTAGGATATTGGGCACTTATATAGCAATATGTTGGAGGCTTCATAACATGCCCTCTGAATGAAATCCAGCAATGTGCAAGCAAATTCAGGAGTTTCTTACCCAGGCAAGGCAGCCAAATTGTACAAAGGGTGCTGGCAGGTGTTTTGTCAGAAGATGAGCAGCATTTATTGTGAGGCATGTTGTTCCGGTTTCTGTATAAGCCTTACATTTTCCAGTTCTCTTTGCCTCTGGCCTGTCATATACAGTTATTTGTATTTTGTTCTTCAATAATGTTGGTTCTAAAATTCATGTTAACTTTTTGAAAGTAAGAAATCACATAAACTTTCTGTAGAACATACATATTCAATTTTACTTGCTCTAATTTTTGCAGTGTTAAAGAAACTTAGCTAGTGCTTAAAAATTAAAACTGTGAGCTTAGCTATGAAATATCATCCATTTGCATGTATTGTCTTTCTACTTCTTTGGTACTCCTGGAAGATAAAAATTCTTGTAATAGTTCAATACTGCCCAGAAGACACTTTCTTCTCCTGGGTAAGAACTGAACTTACATTACATACTGTATCTATAGATTTCTATAGAATATAAGGAAACGGCTTCACATGTAACCAACAAGTGACTGAAAATGAATCCAGATGTCCATAATCAGTTTCGCTTATCCTCTCCAAGATGGCCAAAATGATAAAAACGGTTTCCCAAGAATATTTAACTAGCAAGTTATGATTGAGAAAAATAGGATCCTACATCCAATTTGAAATAATTTGCAACAAATTTCAAGAAAGTCTTATAGCTGACACCAAGTGCTGTCATTGTAAATTTATAATCTATGATTCCTCCTCTTCTACTTTGAAGAAAGTATATGACAAAATGAGATTATTCATGCTATGTAACTTGGGGTCTGTTTCAAACTCTGGATCAACATAGAAGAATACCTGCATAATATATGAAAAACCAGGCAATGAGCTTCACAAACTGAAAAGAAATCAAGAAACAGAAATTCATTGTAGTCGATTCCATACTTACAGGCATGTCAATCTTCTCACCAGGAAGCAGGCGCTGTTCCTCAAAACAAAAGCACTGGATTTTATTGAAGTAAATAGCAGCCTGATACAATCTCAGAAAGGAAGACATATATTGTCACTGAAGGTAATACCATACTGCTAATTCTTGATAGTGGGATACTTAGTTATACATGATAGAAATCATAAAAATTTAATACTTTAACTGCATAAGAGTTCGAGTAATGGATTCAAAACATGCAAAAATGATGCATGCCTTTTGAAGCAAAACTGTCTACTAAGGGCAGCATAGCATGTCCTGCACACACCATTACACTTTTTCTACCAAGTTATATATACGGGACATAATATGCAAATTTTACAGAAAAATCTATAATAATGCCAGCTTAAGATAAAATTGCAGTCCAGCATTATGGTAAAGGCACTAGAATCAAGGCACGGGTGCACTGCAGGTACAGCTGTGAGTGTCGTAGCCTTGTCAAATGTAAGGATTTAGAGATTTCACAATATACAAATTGTACAAGAGATTTCTGGATTCGTTGACTATTATAAATCCTGGTATTTTTAGTTGTAACTTCTCGCTCCATCTTCAGAGGAACAAATGCAAATTTTAAAAAGGATGCATAGCAGAGAATACACATTTTAAATTAATAGCATACACATTATATGGAAATGGCTATAGGTCATCTGATAATCAATGTGTTTATACTACCAAAATGCAGAAAATAATCACAAAAATGTCTTAACAAAAGTATATTAGTCTGTAAGCCAAAATCTCAAATGTTGAAACATTGAGTGGTGAGAAGCTCTAAAGATAAATAAGTCTCATCTTAATCTGCACCCTATAGAGCATCCATTTCTACATTGTCTAAGATAGGCCCAACACATTGATAATGACCATTACAACAAACATGCTGAGAAAAAGTACTAGACAAAGATGCAAGGCACAAGTAACCATGTCTCGCTAGGGACTTCATCCCAATAGACTTCTTTGCATGGGACACAACAAAAATTTGTATGAACATATACAGGGAATTTTGCCTTTGATTACTCCATATCTCTCTAGTTAAAATAAACACATATGCAGTCCACTTTCCCTTCACTGCGAGAGAAACTGGCTACCTAGGAAAGAACTCATTGCTAAGGCCTAAAAAAAAGAGTGCAGAACCATATAATGTATGAGAAGGTGTTTCTACATCTCCAAACCACCAAACACTGCTGCTGTGATTGAGAAGCGCATGAAGAATAAGAAAATACAGCACATGAAAACATAGGATCTGTAATTGTTCTGCATATGAAGTTCAGTCAAGGACAGAACAAAACAAAATACCTTGAACATATGCTGAATCAATTCCAATACAAATCTTCCCAATAGCCTGCCCCTGTACTCAGAATACTAATTAGTTAACTCCCACACTTGCACAAAAACCCAGACAAGACTTGAGAAAAACTTAACACTCTTGACTAGGCAATTTTAATCAAACCACTTTTGAATTCTTCAGAATTATGAGAATTGCATAGAACTATAACTAAATGAGTTTATTCTGTTATTTATACAAGGATACATTTTGGAACAGTCTCGACAGAAGTTCCTTAGCTCATTCTAACTAGAATAGTACATTACCCTGCCAACACCAGCCCAACCCCTACAAAATCATTACAATCCTAATTGTAGTGATATATAAAAAATACAAAATCAGAAAGGTCAGTAGAGATTGAAAGAGCAGAAGATAAGGGGGAAGCCTTCCCCAAAAAACGGAATGCAAAAGCATCAGAAAACATAGAATATCCATTTCTCCCTTGGGCTTAGTGAAAACCATGCTTTTGTTTTTTCCTCTATTCACTCCAAATTTGAGCATCTCAAATTCTTCTCCAACATGCATCCAAAATTGGCATGAGTTTTCACACCGCCCAAAGTGTCACTGAATCTTGCCTCTACATTGTGCAGCCCAACCCATGATTTTGTGCTAGAAGGCATTCTAACAGACCCACAAGGACTGCTCCCTGAAGCTTTCTGAAACATTTACTGGCAACGATTTCGTTTCTTCACCCAACAAATATGTTAATCAGGTAAACTATCTCTAACTGTATTATTGTATTCATATAGGAGTTTTGTAACACATGAAGACATCATAATTGAATATTTCTTTTGTGTCCTTAAACATGAAATGTTTACTTTAGTTGTTGAAGATATGGCATTTTTTATTACATAAACATTAGTAAATTGAAATTAACTATACATGATATAAATGTTATATTGTGCAGGGTGTTGTATGGAAATTGTCATTGACACACAAAAATGACAATAATATATTAAGGACAAGAAATCTTTTGATGCAGAATATGCATTTTTTACTGGAGATTATGGCTAATATTGTTTGCAGTTTTCCTTTGCAAATAAGGCCCATCTTATATTGCATTGAGTGGAGAACTATAGAGATTCATTTCATTTGAAACGAATATGCGGTCAATTTTTATTTATCAGGTTAGAACTTAGTGTCGTGTCTGCAGAAAGTACTTTCTATAAAGTACATTCACTTTTTATGTTGTATATCAGTATGTTATGGCTAAATTATAGCATAGTCACTCACCATAACTTATTTGTCAGTGCAAGCAATATTGCACTTTTTTAGTGGAAATCCTCAGTTTTTTTTTTTTAATTAGTTTACGATGATGAAACAGATCCACCTGTATTACATCTTGACTGCATTATCACTGTATTTTAACAAACAAGATCGTGGTAGCATGACAATCCATATTATCATGTGCCACTTTGTCACAAAATTGTTTATCACAGTGTGGGATTTGAACTCAAGTTGCACTTATACCATTGCTTCACAATACCTTGTACAGTGGACATCCTGAGTTGTTAGTAATGTACAGTAGACAGTTCCATATGATATATGCATGGTGAATGACAATATAGATTAATTAATTTAAATCTTGTAGTTGATATAACACCATCCATCTGTACAAATTACATTGAACTATTCATATATGCAAGGTACATGAGGTGCAAGATTCCGATTTCTAAATTATACTAATTCTTTTAGTGGGTAACTCCTACTATGCATTGTCAAAGATTGTAAAGCCGAGATTTGTAAATAAAACATGATAACAGTTTGCCACCCAAGCAAAATTCATAAAGCAAGGTATCATGCTTCAAACTAAATATATCATCCACACAACTCATTACCCTTTAGTATATATTTGCATGCAGGTAAGTTAATATTTTTTTGCTAGTTGAAGATTCTGTTTTCTAAAATTAGTTCTTTCTCACATTAGTGATTCGCATCAACAGGAGTGACATGCCTGGGGAGATTTCAGACCAGGAATTACATTTTCCAGGGCTAGCTCCAAAAATCCCTGGAAGATTATATTATTTATTTGGAAAACTCATTGCAACCACAGGTACGTTTATATGTGTATCCTGGGGCCTTTATGTGCCAATGCATGTGTGTATGTTGCAAGAATGGAGACAAGATATTCATTGAAATATACATCTCCACTGGTTGACATATTTTGAATCTGATCTGATCTTGTGGTCCAAAGATCAAGAGCACAATATCAAAATATCATTTATGTTATTTGATCTCTTTTTACTGTTTGTAGGCTGATTTCATTTTCAATGGTGTTTAACATTTAATTCAAATTTCATTGGTCTCTGACTTATCATCTCATTCAATTTATCAGTGCTGTGGATTGTTTTTATGATATTCTTGTCTAGGAATATTTGCAACATATTTGATTAGGAGCTGAAGGATAAGGAGAAAGCACATGCACTATATCTGCACTTTAAGGATGAAGTAGAAGTAGCTATGAGCTATTTGCAAGAGAAGCAAAAATAGGATCCTTACAGACATATTACGAAGGTTTTATATGAAGCAATGCAGGGATTTAATCATGAAGCACCTAGCTGAGCCATAATAAATCTCTTTTCTTGTATTTAAGGTGCAAAGCAAGCATGTTTGACCAAACTTATAATATGGACTTTATACCTTCAAATATAACTCCTACAAAACTTGGAGTTGGACTTAAATGCATTTTTAGGGCATTCCATGACTTCCTAGAAAGGTCATCTTGTAGTTCTCCGTTCTTTAGCCTTGTAAGATTATCAAAAGTTTAGACCAATCCTTTCAAATATCTAGTTGCACTTCTTAACAAGATTTTTCAATTTATTAATCTAGTTTCTCTCAATTCTTTATTTTATTTTATTAGCTTTTTGTTGACATCTATGTTTTACAAATGTTTTTGGTATAAATGTGTCAAATCACTTTTAGAATTGCTTTCTTATATAAGTTAGTGTCATGTGCATGACACACATACAAGAACAATCCAACTTCTATGGAAATGTTGCTGTGTACTAGGGACTTTATTTGAGTTAAATAACAATAAGACTTTTATGCATTGAGATGATCTTCACCATTATGATATATAATCATTTAGTTAGCTTTTCAAGACTGCATTGAAAACATCTATGATGAAGAATTGATTAAGTCATGAAACAAATATAAATCAGTCATGCATAATGGACTAAAACATTGATCACTTCACAAATTTTACTCATATACATGGAAATTAGAGTTGTAGACTATGTTCTCATTTTTAAGTTCATTTGTTGACTTAGTAAAAAATTCAATATTTTAACTTACCATAAATCCTATTTGGTCCACAATTAATTTTCTTGGCACTACGTATAGATACCAACTATAAACCCTTAGAAAAACTATTTGACTTGCAAACTACAAAGACAAATGAAAATTTTAAAACATAGTTAGAAAACTTGAACTTGGCAAAAGTTTGACATTCTAATTTTGAAGAATTTCTTGGCAACTCAAGGAAACTTGATAGAACTCAGCAAAAACTTGACAAAAAGCAAATTGAAGAAAATAATTTAATTAAAAAAGTACATTTAAAACAAAAAATCGAGTCACAAAGTTGATTTTCTATTATATTTTCATGAAAAAGAGATCAATTACAATTCTTGATCATCAAAACTAACAAAATATCTCTGTGATTTTTTGTTTTGTGTTTTTTGCATTTTTCCCCATGTGGCCAAGTTTCCCCAATAGTTTGTCGATGAGTCGAATTTACTGCAAGAAAATCGGGATCTCATGAGAAATCAAAGAGTTTTTTTATCTATGTTTTAAAACATAAAAGAGTTTTAAAAAGTGGATTTTGGTTTTATGTAAAAAACAATTAAATTCTTGAAACTTTATACAAGAAAGTTTTGAAATTACATACAAAAACTCATTATTTTTCTCTTAATACCTTCAATGATATAACTAATTATTGGCCACCCAATTAAAATTGTTCATAGTCAAGGACATTGAAGATGGTTAAAATTAAATGTTCACTAGACAATGAATGTAAAACTCTACATATCTATAAAGTTAGAGACAATGAAGGCTCAAAGTATATAACAATAATGATTTTCCTTTTAACTAAATTATTTGGAACTATAATAGACAAGAAAAAGTAATCAATGGTTTGACAACAATATTCTAGGATCTAAAGGTTAATTTGAACTTAGAACCCAATACTCCACAATTGACCACATCCTTATGCTCAAAATTAGTATTGAAGATGCGATGATAAAGATGATCTTCTTTGTGAATTAAGAAAGGCCTTTGGCACCATCTCTAATAAGAAAATTTTGGAAGAAATTGGTATATCCACTAAACTCAAATTGGTATTTGTATAATTTGATATGAAAGTCTCAATATTAAGCTTAAAATTGATAGTGGTTGATGAATTCAACTATAACATTGGTGTGACTTTTTGACATTTACATAGATGGATTTTAAAAAATTAGTAAAGAGAAAGCATACACCAGTATCATTCTATTGAGCTTGAAAATCATATAACATGTCCAAAATTTTAGACCATTTAGGGCTTGAACTAATGACCTCATAGAAAGCACTCTAGGTACTCCTATCATCACTAAGTGATTGATCTTTTTGAGGTTGATCCATTTATTGGATTAGGGATTGAACTCCATCACTCACCTCAAGCCATATACACTATTATGTAAATTTAAATAAGGTTGAGCACACTTAGCCTAGATCTAATACCTTATGTTATGAGAGGAAAATATGACAAATATATAGTGGAAAACTCATATATACACTGTTATTGTAGTGATTTCTCATTAAACTAGTTTTCGACAACAAAGGCAAAGTGCAAGAAGTAGACTGGTGCTAAAAAGAAACCTTAGATCAAAAGTTTCGAGGATTGGAAGGTTAGTTAAGAAAAAATTCAAAGGTCGGACCTTTAACAAGTCTAAATAAAAAAGGGAATGCAAAAGCTTCGACATCAAAGGTCCGACAATCAAAAGTCTCAAGACGAGAAACGTTTCGAGGTCAGATGGTGAGGAAAACTTTCGAAGGAAAGGCACCACATCCTTAAAAGCTAAGATTTGCTGAGGTGCGCAATCCTCTGGAGGGTATTGTCCTTTTTTTTTAAGAAGTTATGTGTGGCTTCTATTGGGGGCCACTCCCATTACAAAAACAAAACAATACATTTCTCTAATTACATTTCTAACAAGTTAAGTAAAGCATATCCAACTTTGTCTTTCTATTGGAGATATTCTTCATTTATCCTTTTATCAAAAATGTTCATCTTCCTAAAACTGCAAAGTTTCCACAATCAACTCCTTTTATATCAAATGCCTTCATAAATTTAAATTCTATCAAGATGAAATTCAACACTGCAAATGGCTAAAATATTTGCTGTCCAACTATTATATCGAAAAATATCTTGTCCCCAAGGGCTAGGTGGATTGGTAAGACTTTGGGAACTTACCAAGAGGAGACCTAGGTTCAAACCTTGGGGGCATGCCCAATAAAGAGCAAAGGTAGTAGTCTAACTTGAGTCCGCTGAGTGCGCGCCAACTTGATGATGGCGGTACCAACCTTGAGCCACCGAGGGTCTCTCTCACTCCGGATTGCATTTACCGAGGAGAGGCAGGGGTTATAGAGGCAGCTTCAATGATTTGACTTGTGTTCGGAGGCAAGAAATATCGGGGAGAATGTCTGACTCCCATGCCCAACTGTTAGAGATGAAAGGATGTTGTTGATTCCCTTGATATAAAAAAAAAAGTTCTTGTCTATAACAACCTCACAATTTCTTAATACCTTTTTTTAGGGTTCTTATTCATTCCCCTAATATTTCAAGATATTATTTTCATTCTTATTTTTTTTATTTTATTTGTGCGTTTAGCCCCACTTCTTGTTAACACGTGATATTTGCTTTTGTTTTCCCATATCAAAATCCCTTTTTCTTTTTCTCTTTGTTTTTGATTCTTGGGTTCTTTTTTTCATTCTCTGCAATACCTTCATCTTCATTAATCTCTTCAATCTTCTCACACTGCTCATAGTAAGACTTATTATCTTTAGGTTTACCTTGTTCTGAAGGATTTTAAGTGCAAGGAATAACCTCAAAAACACACTCTTCTTTATATTTCCCTGGAGACCCTAAAGTGCAAGGATATTCTTTTATAGCAATTACCTTCTTATTTTGCCCTAAAAACCCTAAATGTTATGGGTTTCCTCCAACCTCATTTCTATATTATTCTACTCTTGAAACCTAAAATTGCAAGGGATAACATATTCACCTTTTTCACTTTTATTACCTGAAGAGGATTCTATACTACTTGAACAAAATGAAGATGATTTACCTGGAATAAACTTGACCTTTTTTGTTGTATTTGTTTTGGATTTTATCTCCACATCTTCTTTTGCACCTTTAATTCCTTCTAAACTTGCCAATTGATATTGTCGATAGGATTTCTTTACCTCTTCTTTTGGAGTGGAATATCCTTGATCTGATCTTGCTTCTATTATTGAATGATTTCCTTGCTTCATCTTGAATTTTATCTCATGGCTAGAATTTTTTCTCTTTCTTCATAGTTTTTACTTTGCAAACTCTTGCCATGTGTCCAATCTCAAAACAATTGTGGCAACGAAATGCAATATTTTCATAATCTACTTGTTGATCCCATTCTCTTGATTTAGATTTAATCTTAATGAATTGTGGCAAAGGTTTTGAAATATCCATAGCTACACACATTCGAGTATATATAACATGTTTTCGCTCCTTAGTTGTTGATCCTTCCTTGATGAATTTCCCTAGGGTATTTCCAATATTTTCAAAACATCCTTATTTATAAGCTGATATGGAAGTCCAAAAAGTCTAACCCGCATTGGAAGCTTCTTAATAGTTTATGTCTCAACTAAAATTTTTTCGTTCCATGGTCTGAAATAAAGTACATCTCTTCCCATAAACCATGGACCACCAACCATTATTTTATCCTTAATTTTTGAATTGGAAAAGATGATGAGGAAAAAACCTTTAGGAAGAAAACTCACAGAATAATTTGAATTCAATCCCCACTTCCACTTGTTCCAGTTTTGAATCTCCAAAATCCCTAGTCATGATCTATGGAACTTACATATTAGCCCTTTACTTTTAAGAACCATTATATCATGCTCAATCATCTCATCCTTAATACTTACTTCTGGTGTAGCATCTGCTACCTAGATCAAAATTTTGATGTATTCACTTTCTCGCTTATCTCTAGCTTGAGCCTTCATAATTTCAACAAGGACATATTGATTTCTAGCTAGGGCATCCTAACTTCCCATTAGGGCTTGCAAAAATGACTTTTCTTCCACAATAGCTAATGGGGCTTGCTCTTGGCTTACACTCCCTCTTGATTAGCACTCCCTCTTTGCTTTCTCTTGCTTTTGCTCCCAACTTGCACTCTCTCTTGCCTCACACTTGCTCTTGGTTTGCACTTCCTCCTAGCTCATAATTGTTTGTCCCTTCTTTTTCTTGGAGTTCCTTCTCTTCAATATTTTTTTGGAAATAATGTTCCATGGATTCGTGGTAAGGGTTTGAAGCATTGATGCACTCTAGATGAACCTGTCGCTCTTTCGCCATGATTAAATTCCGACTTGCACTCCCTCTTAGTTTGCACTCCCTTTTGGTTCGCACTATCTCCTACCATATACTCTCTCTTGCCTCAAACTCACTCCCAAATTGCACTCCCTGTTGACTCACAATTGCCCTTGTATCTTATTTTTCCTGGTGTTTCTTGGCTTCAATAATTTTTTGGAAACAATGTTCCACACATTCATGGTAAGGGTTTGAAGCATTGATGCACTATAGATGAACATGTTGCTCTTCTGCCATGACTGAATCTTGGCTCGCACTCCCTCTTAGTTTACATTCCCTCTTTGATCTCATTGGCTTTGGGCTTGCACACTCACTCCCAGCTAGCACTTGCACTTTGCTACTACACTTACTCCCAAATTGCGCTTAGTGGAGGGTATTATCCTTTACTACAAAAGTAATGTTGCATATCTCTCAAAAAGGAAAGCAATAGTTAGAAAGGGATGACAACGCCATTCCTAAATATGGAGCATTTAAAGCAAAAAATCTTTGTTCCCAAGTTATGAGGATTTCTAAAAGAGGTAGATGGAAATAATGGCAATAACTGCTCATCTGAAGGATCAAAACCATCTGATATTTAAGATACCAGATCTATAGAACTTTGGAAGGATTGACGACTCACAGAAATATGACTTGGTGTTAGAAGCAATAATCATCTTGAAATATTTGCATTAGTTTTGGAGGGAACCCCTCTCTATAAATTTTAAATAGGATTAGTGTTTATTTTGCAAAGGATTGACGAGTTTGCAAATGTATTATTTTGATTTACCCGTATTTTTCCCCATATGTCTAACCTGCATATAACTACATAGAAGCCTTGTCTACTATGCAATTTTATCTTGTCTCAAGAATATCATATAAATTATTTTCCACCTCTTGTGTTATTCTAGTTCACTTTATTAGAACAAAATAATTTTCATTTAACTTGATTATACACCTAAATTATCCTGTAATTATAATATTTGATATTGATAGCTACACACTTGTCATCCTTACCTTGAGAAAGCTTAGATATAATTTATTTTCCCTTCTAAAGTTAGGACGTAAAATTTGGTCTTGTTGTAATGAGTGTCTATGTCCTCATTTAGAGGAATATGTACTTATTATAACTTTAGAATTGGAGCTTTTGCTCATACTAGGAATTTGACAATATTAGCGAACTATTAATTATATTGCCTTCTTTCTCTTTCCATATTAAATCCCCTATCTAATATGTTGTATTTTCATTGTTCTAGGTATAATGAGTTTGACATCAATTAGTGATAATAAATGACCATTGGAAGTGTTAACGGTCATTTTCTATATATTTCTACATTATTTTTTTCTCATTCTTCATTTACATTTTATTTACCTTTATATTCTCTAGTTGTCATTTCCAATTGTAACTATCTTTTGTTGCTATAAAAACCCAAGTAATAGCCTTTTGTGCATATTTCTTTGGATTTGCTTTCCACATCATATTCTTGTCTAATGCTGCAATTTGTTGTAGTTTACCTTTCACTCTCTTGATATGTCCTACTTGGTTTACAATCTGATTTGATATTATATTTTTTTATAAGTTGTATGTGGCTTCTATTATGACTTCATTGCTAAAGTTTCTAAGTTGGATCTAACTAGAATGAATCCATATTAGATGATCCAATTCACTAACTAACTCTCCATTGGGGTGGTCATGGAGTTCAACCAACTAGCAATGGAGAAAGATGCAACCAGAGTTATGCATAAGGGGTTGGGCCTAAAATGTATTTATAAAAATTAGGTGAATTGGTTTTGAAATTGAGGCGAATTGTATCCAAACTCATGTAGAAGAGATGGCGAATTACATTTTTTTCTAGCAAAAATTATAAAAATGAGGTGAATCAATTGAAAAATATTTATACCACTTAAAATAAGGGTTTCTTGAGGATTTTACTAAGTTCTAAGTGTATATCTTGTCGAGTTATATGGTTTTAAAAAAAATGAAAATTGAGCTCTAGATCAAAAGTTATACCTCTTATAAGGTTGTAGGGTTGTTTGTAGCCTATAGGATGTAGGGTCGGCCAACTTTATCAATCGATTTACAGAGGTGAAAATGATAAAAAAATATTTTATATTAGTTTCTTATTATCAATTTAAAGTGTAGATCTCGTCGAGCTATGTGGTTTAAAAAAATTTAAAAATGAAGCTCTAGATCAAAATTTATGCCTCCTAGAAGGTTGCAGGGTAGTCTGCAGTGACGAGGGATGACTTGTGTGAGTCGGTAGACATCATGCGAGGGACGGCCTACGTCAGTCCAGAGACCTCATGCAAGGGATGACTTGCATGAGTCCATAGACCTCATATGAGGGACAACCTACGTGAGTCTGTAGACATCATGCAAGGGATGACTTGGGTAAGTCTGTAGACATCATGCGAGGCCTCCTAGAAGGTTGCAAGGTCATTTTCAACCTATAGGATGCAGGCTTGTCCAATTTTATCAATTGGTTACAAAGGTGAAAATGATAAAAAATATTTTATATTAGTTGCTTATTATCAATTTAAAGTGTAGATCTTGTCGAGCTATGTGGTTTTAAAAAAATGAAAATGGAGCTTTGGATCAAAAGTTATGCTTCCTAGAAGGTTGTAGGGTAGTTTGTAGTGACGAGGGACGACCTGTGTGAGTCCGTAGACCTCATGCGAGGGACGACCTACATGAGTTCGTAGACCTCATATGAGGGATGACCTGGGTAAGTATGTAGGCATCATGCGAGGGACAAGTCCGTAGGCATCATGTGAGGGACGACCTAGATGATTGTGTAGACCTCATGCGAGGGACAACTTGGGTAAGTTCGTAGACCTCATGCGAGGGATGACCTGGGTGAATCGGTAGACCTCATGTGAGTGACGACCTGGGAGAGCCTATAGTCATTACAGGTGGGACAAGCAAGGAGTCTGTAGGCATGGAAGTAGATATGACAAAAGTAAAACAACCTATAGTCTTTTCTTTGTAGTCTTTTGTTCTTCGTCTTTTTCCAATCACTCTTTTTTTGGCTTCTTTGGTTCCGTTCTTTTTTTTGGCTTGAATTTTGGCTTCTCTTTTTTTGGTTGAATTTTTAACATGTATGTTTTGGTATATATAGTGGGGTGAATTTATTTAGGTTAATAAAATTGTATATAATTTTAAGGCAAATCAGTCCAAAATATGGGTGGGAGGGTTGGCGATTTAAAATTTTAGAATTTAAAGTATTATAATTTATGGGCGAACTGACCCAAAAAAATATTGTCCCCAAAAATTTAGGGCAAATGGGTCGACATCCAAGGTCCCGAAATTCACCAATTTGCATTTTTAAAAATGCTAATATTCACTTATTAACGAATATTTGTCACTGTGCATAACCCTCGATGCAACAAAGAAGAAAGTAGTAGGGCACAAAATATCAGTAGCTCAATTGATAACAAAAAAACATCTACAACAAGAAGTTGAAGCCCTATGGAAGGATGTCATTGAAGGAGCCAAGTTGTGGCAATATGGTGAGGATCTCAAATCCTAACTTATTGAAAGCAATGAGAAATATAAGTAGTCAAAATATCTTTATCAATAACTTGTTTAGGGGCAAAACCAACTAAGGTAACCATTTGAACAATAAAAATCATAGTTGGTGAAATAGATAGAATAACTATAGATGACATAGCAAGAGAAGTATTATAATATATATGATCTCCAAGATGAAATTGTGAAGTTAAATCAAAGAGCAATGATTGAATGAAGTCCTTATGGGATGATATAATATTGAGGTTACGAGTGCCAAACAATACTTCAAATTTATATTTAATGTAGATAACACCCTCATCCAAATGACAATGATAATCAAGTAGATAAAAGATGAATTTGTTGCAAAGGAAAGGTACTAAGAATTAAAGAAAATATAATAAGGAAATTAAATGTACATCAAAAACACATCAAATGGAGATCGAAAAGAAAGATATAATAAAAAAATTAAAAAAAATCCTCGACGTTGAGAGAGACCTTCAAACTTGCAAGGATACAATGGTCTCTTTGGAAACCCTAGTATAAGAAATTAAAAAAGAAATTTATGAGCTTGTCCATGTTAGGATATAGATGTATTGGACAAATAGAAAATGCTTCTTAATGATGACATTATCAATGCATGGTCGAAGAGAAGGCAAAGTCTAAATCTGAAGCGACAATGGAAAGGATTGAAAAGTTGAAGGCTATACTTAATAAATTACATCGAATGGTGGGGAAATAGGATGGGTTATAAAAAAATCCATATGTGGACTTGGTAAGATATGTCAAAGAATTTGTAGACCTTACGCTATTAGGATAAGAGAAGTGGTAGGAGATGTTAAAGCTACTACCTTGAAGAGGATAAGGAGGACCATCAATTTTGTAATTTTGTAGCAAAAGGATCCCAATTTTGTATGATTTGTGCTTAAAGATAAAGGGAATATTTGGTATCTCTTGCTAATCGACCTTGGTGTCCCATAAAGTCACCAAAAATATAGTAATAGCTTATTTAGGAGTCCACCCATTTTGAAGGTGTACAAAATGTTTTTAATTGATCAATTGACGCTTCCAAAACTTAATTTTACAAGATGTTAATTAGAGGAGAAATTTGTTCAAGATGGCGTGATTTGCTCTTAAGGAGAAAAGCACTATAAAAATAGAGTGATTGATCTCCAAGAGAAAAGCACTCATAAAAATGAGTGATTTGCTCCCTCTAAGAGTGAATTGCTCATAAATAGGTTAAAGTGCAAAAACAAGTGCATGTATCTCAAGGAAGAGTTTTGGAAAGCGATATTTTGGTATGTAGTGATAACACTAAGCATTTTTAATCCTTCTAAATAGTTTGGAAATATTTTTAGAGGCATGTAACACTTCGAGGTGCATCATTTTGCTAAATATACCCCCAAATATTTACTTTTACTAGGAAGTAAGAATTTGTCACCCATTGTAAACATATTTTGGTCTTGAAGAAAGTAGAGCTACACCTTGTGAGACCTAAATTGTAATTTCTCTTTCTTTTTGGATTAATGATAAATTGATGAGACTCTTTGCTTTCCATCAGTGGCATTGCCCTCTTGGATAATGGATGCCATGAAGATTGTAGCCCTACTCTTTTATCCTTTTGTCATTCCTTTTCAATTTCATTTTATACACATGAGTTTCCATTGTTGTTGTTCAATTTTCTCATGTGTTTATTGAGCATACTTTCTTCATGCTATGGTTATGACTATATTTGGTTTCAGTCTCTTACACCCTGAACTCCAAAATTCACTTTTACGATTTTTTTTCTACACTTCAAATTTTTATGTTTAATTTCATGCAATTAGACTAGATTATAGTGGGGATCTAACCTAAATCTAGAGGTTGATAAAGCATTGTATTTTTCTTCCGATTTTTTGAAATAGAATTGTGTGCACAAAAGAAGTTGGACTTTTCTACAATTCAATAGGAAGGTACTTGTTTTTGCTAGAAGAATCTCATATGAATTGGCTCTTCTTTTTTTAATTTGCTTATAATCAAACATTTATAAATCCTCTCTATTAGACTCTATTTTGAGCTTGATATATTGCTAGTCCATACTTCATACCCATACAACATCAATGGTACTATTAGTAGCCCAAATAAAATATATATGGTCTTCTAGTCCCATAATTTAGCCTCTTCGCTTCTATTTTATAATTTAAAAAGTGCTCTCCACCATCCCAATTTTCTCTTCATTCTAGATATTTCTTAGCTGAGCTTATTATCAAATCTATCTCAATTTATCTATATTTTATTACTTATTCCAAAATACCCCCTTCAAAAGAAATATTTACTTGATTCTTTTGTTTTTATTGGAGGAGATCATGATCTTGGTTTTGCTAGTATTTACTTGCACGTCCACCTCCTTGCAAAAGAACTTTACGTATTTTAAATGTTTTTTCAAACCTTATGCTAAAATTCTAATCAAAATAATATCATCTACATACAAAGTAATACTCAACACATATTTTCTAAAATGAACACCATCCCCTCCATTTAGGTTTATTCATTCTTTTTATTTGTTAAGTAAATAAGGTAGAGGATAATGGACATCCTTGTTTAACCCCTATATAATTTCTAAAGCATTTTGAAAAGCCTACTTGTGTTCTAATTTTAGTTTGGACCTCCTCATTGAGTCTATGCACTATTGCTCTATATTTTTTTAGCATGTCGAAGTCTTCCATTCCACTCAATAGTTTAATTCTAAGTATTGTGTCAAAAACTTTATTAAAGGACACGAAATAATAATATGATTATTTTTTATTCCATATTTTTTAATGAAATGTCTCAAAGTGATCATGTGGTCTATTGTTGTATTTTGGTTGAATACCTCCTTGTCCTTTTTCCCTCTTTTATTTTTCTTTTACCCACATGTTGATTCTTCTCTCAGTGCTTTCATATAACTTTTCAAAGAGAGGATTGACCATAATGGTTTTTTTAGTTTTGAGGGATTGTCTAAATCTCTACTCTTGAAGAGAGGTGTTGTTAGACTTGTCTAATCCCTTGGAAAGCCATGCTAGATGATGTTGAATATCCTCTTAATGTGCGATGCTAAGTGACTATTTTCCATTTAAAATATTATGCTTATAATTCATCCATGTCACAAGCCTTACCTATTGCTACCTTCTTAATACCTTCCTTGACCTACCTTAATGTAAATAAATGTGTTTTTGTGATGATTATATGGAAAAACGTCTTTTTTACTCTCATTCATGTAACTATTTTGCATATTCTAGCCATTTGATTTCTATAAGTCTTAGATTAGTGAGAATTAATTATTAAAATACCCTTTAATTGATCACAATTGAGTCTTTTATTTAGGATATTTTATGTAATATCATATCCTCATGCATGTAAACATATTTTTCAAAATCCAATAATGATTAGGACCCATCAATGTTTTTATGGTTTGATGATTGATGTAAGTATCAAAGTCATAATTGAGTCAAAATATCTTGTCTTCTTTGGTGAATATTTCCCTACAAAAACAAAACCAAGGAAAATATTGTTTTCTAAAAGCGCTGATCTGTTCTTCCCAAGCACCTTGCTTGTCTAAATTTTTGTCTTCCTTTTATTTGATCAAGTTTTTTTTAATGGAGAACATACCTATTATCATAGATGCATATGATTTATATGTTTTTATTAGCAATATTTCCATGAATTTGTCATCAGGTCATAAGCCCATTGATCCCTAATTCCAAAGAGGCTATAGTTTTCAATTTTCAACCAATTTCTTTTGCATAATACCTTGTTAGTGTCATGATAGTCAGGTAACCTTTATCATGGTCAAATACGATTGCTTTATTATAGCGTTTTCTAAAGGTTTTATTAATTATATTTAGTTGTTGCACTACTTCTAGTGCATAGCCAAGAACAAATTCCAAAATTCTAAATGATTATTTTGAGAATCCATACAATCAAATGAATGAAGAGTATGCTCCCATGTAGTAATCCCCAATTTCCTTTCTTTATTCTTACACTAGGGCCCTATAGGCTAGAGATACTCTAGGTAAATTCCCCTCAAATTTGTCCATGATTAGCTTATGTAACTCTATAATATGTTATATGAGGTCTTATAATACCTACAACAAGGAAAATCTATCAACTTAAATACTAGAAAGGGTTCTCTTGCATAGTTAAAATTATCAAGTATCAGGTTTGAGAATCACTTTTTCCTTTTATGTATGATCATCTAGACTAGATATGAGATGAAGTTGAATTTCCTAGTTTTATAAATTTGGGTTGATTGTTGGCTAATTATTTTATATTAGAAAGTGACAAATCAAGAAACTATAGGTGCTTTGAAACCTCCAAGATGATGTGCAACATGCCTAAGTGTTCTTTTCTTACGAGATGATCCATGCCAAACCCTGTATAGAAGGTAATACAAGACATTGTTATTTGAACATCCTCCTTGCAATGTTCCAACTTCAATGATAGTTTGAACCCTCTAGCTTTCCTAGAATAATTCATTTGACATGATAGGAATAATTCCCAAGTAGTTTGATATTTTTTATCAAAGAGTTTCGTCTATGATTTTGGGGAACAAGATATTTAGCCAATGTTATCAAGTACCTACATCATTGCCCTAATAGTTGTTGGTGTGATCTAAATGGGAGTACTAGACCTTGATGGGGCAATGGATTTTGTGATCGTATTAAACCTATGGGAAAATGCATGTACTAATTTTGGGCATTCCCATACCTAGTACCAAGAACTAACCCACCCTAGAACTCCATAATCTGTCGACTATCCAAAAATTGCTAGGATTGATCTTGTACCTCATCAAGGCCTCTTTTCTAAAATATTTAGGGCTATATTTATTATTTGGATCTTCAACATTGTTGTAGATAGTTTGTAATTTTTTGTATCTATATTTTTTCTCTTTTTGATTTGATTGGGCTATGAAAGGGTGGTGACTCTTTTTTCTTTGGCATTTGAAGATTCCCCCATTTATAGGCTACCTAAGGTAGATGATTACTTTGGTATGGGATGTGGCCTTGTTCCATTGTTAAGACTTGTTTCTCCTAATATAGTTCTTGTAGTTGCCCCTAATTAACTAACATTGACTTACCTAGGATCCATCATACATTTTTTTTGGGTGGATTAGATCAAATCCTTGTGGATTACCAAATTCTTAGTTTCAATTCAATTGTTATTTGTGTGTTTAATGATTCAATTAGAGGATGGATTGGTAGACACTTTTGAAAAAGTAAAAACCAATTCATGGTGGGAGGCATGAGTGAATCACAACGATTTTCCCTTCCTAAGTCTTAAACCTAGTTGGGGTTTATGCCCCAAAAAATTATTATGGACCAAGGTCCCTATAATTTTTTTTAAATTTACATGGTGGAATCGATAGCCACCATGAATCCAGGCAGACTGTCCGGCTATTATGACCGCCATAGTATTCTGCGTTATCCACCCCAGAAGCTTCCACACAAATCTTCGCATAGTCCGCCCCTATAACCACCATGCCACAATCATTATAAACCTTTTACGCCATTAAAAGAACCAGGAAAGGGACACGCATTCAGTTCGATGAGGCCCGATATTTGAACCTTGGACCTCCGCCCCCGTTACAGGGTTTTGTTGAACCAATTGGTCTACACCTTGGACCTCAAGGCCCCTATAATTACAAAGAAAAAATTCTTAATTGAATAGGGACGAGATAAAATCTACCTAATAGTTTAAATTAGTAGCATTGAAGAGGTGATAGAGATAATATTTGGTAACCTATGCTAGCGGTCTTTCTCCTTGTGAATTGGAACAATCCTCTCTAATTTCCCACTAATAGGTCTTATTGTTGGTCGTATTAAGCTTTCATTTTACCCATTCAATGAAGCAGTGCTTTTATGGTGCTTGACTGCAAAAGGTTTCTCTTAACTAATTAGAACAACAATATTGTGAGCTTTAATGGAAGCTTAGAGGCTGATTTTACAATTTTAGGTGGAGAGGCTTTCAAAGCTTTGAATGTGTAAAATTAATGAAATACCTCTACCTTAACTCTATTTAATATATAGTTGTTAGTATAACCTTGCTCATGTCAAGTTAAAATCCCGTATCATGAATAATTTCTCACTCATCCATCAAGGATTTGTTGGAGTCTTTGATGACATCAATGTAATGAAAAATCAATACTTTCTATTTATTATTTCCTTTGGGAACCAGTGTTTTTAGGTCTATGTAATTATGACATCACATGGTATAGAGAATTGCATTGATCATTGAAAAATTGGTGCCTCTAGATAATTTATCTTGATAGAGGTGAATCACTAGATGTAATGGATCACTAAATGGTTAGTGGATACTTGGTGGAGGTTGGATGATGTCATCATGATGAATTGATTACTCATTTAGTGAGTTGACGATTTTTCATACTTAATCTAATCCTATTTTCATTTTTATCATTTTATCCAACTGATGTTTTAGAAAGCGAAATTGAATATAAAGTAGATTAGGTGTCTCTTTTGAAGTTTTTCATGCAATAGAGAATATTTTTTTAATGAACATAAATAGAAACAAAACAATCAAGAAAGGGAATAAGCAAAAATGAAAAAACAAAAAGAAGTAAAAACATTTTGTACATATTTTACATATTTTTTTGGTGACTATATTGGGCATAAGCGCTACCAATTAACTGAGATAAATATTTCCCTTCCAGTGTGGCTAATATATAGGTGTTAGACTTGTGAACTTTAAACATCTAATAGGTTCCACTCCAAAATAAATCAAATTTGCCATGTTTCCCAAGCATTGGATTGTCTTCATACCACTTCATCACTAGATCACCTTCCTTGAATTGGATATTTGTTGCTATCATCCTTTGTTGGTGGTACACAAATTTTAGGAATGCATTTTCTCTATCTTCCTCTAATTATAGCAAAGCATTCTCTAAATTGATTAGTAGTATTGCTTCATTTCTAGATCCCAATATATCTAGATAAGTTTCAATAGTATTTTTAGGGATGACCCTATGATCCCATACCACCCTCTTAAACTTGATGTGCCAATCTATTTTAGACTTAATAGTTGTTGTTGGTCAAATATCTGTCTAATTGCTAAACATTGTGTTTAGGCGCCCTAGATACGACCAAAATTGAAAGGTCGGAGGAAATAAATGTCCTCCGTGCCAATCTCCAGAGAGGGTTGGTTCTCTAACTAAATCCTACACTTGTTAAAATACCAAGGATACAGGAAATAAATTGGAAAAATGTGGAAAGAAATAGGAAATATGGCCACAGGCCAAAGTACAAGACTGGTGTTAGACTAACTAGCAAAAAAAAACCAAGCACGAAGTAGCATTTATAAAAGAAAACAGAATAGAACAAGATCATTATCTGGCCATAGCAACTATCAAAATGACGCTCCAGCATTCACCTTCTTATTAGCAATTTTAAATCCAATGACAAAATTTAAATAGAGTAGCAAATAAGATGAGCAAATGAAAATAGAAGCACACTACATAGAAAGTAAACACACGCAAGATCACTTGGAAAATTCAGAAATCTGATGCCCTGTATTAATTGAAAGAGCTTAGAGGAATCTCTCACAAAATGTCTAACCCCCATTTTACAATGAAATTTGTCTAGTATTTATAGAGGTTTTCGACTCTTTCATTAAATACATAGGAGAATAAAATATCTCGAGATCAAAGACAAAACCAGCAAAATCCTCCTCGAATTCTTTGAAAATCCATCCTCCTGAGAAGACAAATTCCTAAAAATTTGTAACTCGGGTGAGGGTGCACGGATTGCAAAAAAGACATTAAATTCTTTAGAGCGCCTTTGATACATTGGAAATCATGAAAACTCATTTCTTCTCACCTTCCTCTTCATGATCCAAAAAATAGAGTTACTGAGGGTGTCCTTAATTAAATGCATAAACTTAGCATCTTTGACCAAATTTCCATTTGCCCATACTTATTTTCACATCAACATCTATTTCGCCCCATTGCAAATTAAACGACGCATGTGCGACTATAATGGAAGTACGTTCGACCCTTAGGAAGGGCAAACGCGATCCCAATGCACCAAAATGTTGGTTCACCCATGGGAAGGGTGAACGGGATGTTCACCCCTCAACCTGGGCGAACGTAATATGGTTCGAACATGCGCACATCCAAATGCCATCAAGCACGTTCGCCTCTTAAGAAGGGTGAACCGTGTGTTCACCCCAATGTTAGGGCGAACGTGATCTCACGCCTTAGTGATTTCACCTTTGTAATTTTTTAAACATGTTAGTCCTTTTGAAAGGAAAATGGGGTGTTCGCCTCTCCTCAAGGGTGAACGTAAATATATGACGATTTTAACAAAGTTCTTCTTCTTCATTCTTTTAGAAATTTCTCCATTAACCTTTTACAGAGATAAATTCAAAAGAAAATTTTTGAACATGCATAAAAAATGTACAATTATTTAAAACATCACAAAAATATGTAAATTATATACTGCCACTACATTCAAAAATTGAACCCAAATTCTTGAACAAAATTCCCAATGAATACAAAATGGTCAATAACTGTCCTATTTAAAATTTGGATCATATTCCTATTAGTGGATTCTATTAAATCGTTCCCCTAAGGTTAGTAGTTTGAAGAAGCTTTCAAAAAATCCATACTCTAGCGTGCATCAAAGCAATTTTACCCCTATGAAGGGGATGACATTGTCTATTATGATCATAGATGGTGCTCCAATTATTAGATTATTTTTTGATTTATTACTTTGATTGGGTCAATCTATACTCAATAATGCCCTATACTCAAAACAGTGGCAAAAAAAACGGGTTGATATGATTCCACAAATTTATCATAAGCCTCGAAAAATTGAGTATTAAGCTTCAACCCGTAAGCAGCATATGGATTCCTGCGATGAATGCGCATTACCCACCATTTCATGATTTTCTCCTTGCTCCATGCCAGGTTAGCTTCCTTAATAGTTCAAAACAGACTAGGAGGAGGAATATGTGTTTTATGCCTTTCAGGATTATACTCCGCTTCCTGCTCATAATAATCATGTCATGGAGGAAGGGAGGACATTTTCTCTATGTGCAAGTTCATGTATGGCCCATCAAAATTGTTACACCACTTCTGGATATCTGGGCGTGGGCAGCAATGAAAGGTCTTTGCCTTGATAAATTCCAAAAAAAATCCGAGAGGGTCGTAATGCCATTGCTGCGACAATTCAATTAATCCCAGGTCCTGAAGCACCACCATCAAAAGGCGATTTTGCCCAACCTATTTCACTTCGATACTCCTAAAATTAAAAGGCATAGTACAAGTTGTCTTCTTCCCTTGCCCGATGTCGTATATGTCATTGATGTAATATTCTTGATGCATAACTTCCATTGCAAAAACATGCGCAGTAGCAAAATAAGGCAACAAAAATGGTTTACCTATGTACCTAAAAATTTGAACAACCATGCCCTGAGTGAGAAAAAATATATTGCCCCTGTCTTCTAAAACAATGGCATCCCTCAAGTCACGCGGTACCCTATCACAGTTTCCACACAGTAGTTCAATCACAGGCCCCAAAAACCAACTATTAAAGCTATACATAGACTCTCATTTCGTCAACACCTGAGTCCACTTGTAAATAGGTAAGGGCTCATCTTTTTTGCCCGACTATGTTACTGCAATAAAAGAAAAGCGATGTTGCATCTAAAAGAAAAAGAACTAGACTAGTAGCGAAGTGTGCTGAAATGATTTAGACTTTCCTTCCTGCAACTTTTGCAACTATGAATTAAGCCTTTGAGAAATAAACTCAACCCAATAAAAATAAATTGGATTTCCACCTGTCTCATAGCAGCAGGAGAATAAAATTCCACCTTGAAAATGCATTGAGCCATACCTGCCTACCATTTATGCACTGTCTCATCCGAGGGTAACCCAGAAATCCAGGAAAGCATAGAATAAATATCTTGGCTCTTAAATTCTGAAAGTGATTTAGGCAAATTTGGAAGCTGCCCCATCTACGACTCCTTTATGAGTTGTGTCTCCATAAATTATCTCATAGTAACCATGGAAACATACCTGTCTTCCTATTCGACTGTATGAACCTTCTTATTTACTGCATAACTTGGGGCCTTCAACCCACATGCAAAAGCCTCTTGGACCTCGTTCGATGTAATTGTAAAGAGGATTTATTTCTTGGCATTTCACACAGCTTTGGTAAAAGGATCATAAAACTATACAATTAGTTGTACTAGATTGGGGCATTGGTGCACGGGCGAACATAGGTACCACAAAAGCTATGAATTATGAGGTGTTGTGAGCCAACTATTAAATGAAACCTCCTAGCTCATCGTAGTCTCAAACTCTTACCTTAACTGATCAACCCCTTGTGTGTAAGCAAACAATCCCTGATTTTTGCCATTTTATCTTTATAGGGGTCCAGGTCGACATAGTCGTTCTTTCGAACTTTCTTAGCCCTAGAACTTCTTTCCTGCTTCTTATCTGGCTTCGCCTCTGCAACCTCTTGCATCTCACTTGACTCTTTACTACGTTTGCCCATCCTATCTGACGAAGCACTGAGTGACTCTGCAATTTTCTACTTCAAAACCTCTAAAAATTCCTCTAAAAAATTCTTTTGCACTGGAAACGCAAGGTACAACAAAGCAAGAAAAGTTTAAAATAATAAGGAAAAACAAGGTTGGCCATTTTACCTTCCAAAATTTATAGGAGCATTGTCAGCTACTGTAGTGATTACGAAATTAAATGCAAGCGCATCTTCGGAGAGGAATAATCCTTGAAAAACCACTCATACACTATTTCCAAGGCACAAAAACCCTTCCCTTTAATTCACCACTAGATTCTCCTAGAGACTCGTGCTTCTGCACTGTGTAATCATACCTAGAATAGTTTACCCTGGCACCTGAAGCTTACTAGGGGAGCCAACCTATTTGTTCGCCTACCAATCATTAATGCTTGCAGTTGCATTGGAAAGCTAAACTTGAGCACTTCCCACGTTTTAAAACTATGATTGAATTTCGGTGCTTCCTGCTTTTGATTACTGACACGTAACCCAGAGGCGTATTTATTTCACAACGTGCCCCAAAACTATTGTCTCCTCACTTGGCAAAAAATGCTTGGGCGCTCAACTATTCCTTAGCGATTTTAAAATTTGTGTGAAAGTGTTCTATATTTTCATGCGGGTGACTGCGTCTTAAGATTTTCACGGGCATGATTTTTCTAAAATGGGATTTCCCTTCAAAAACTTCGAACATGCTTTTCGTCCCTTCTAAAAGCACCACACTTTTTTTTTTCTTTTTTGCTTTTTAAAGCAAGCTTTAAGGAAAACAAAAACCAACAAAATATTTTTTTTCTCTTTTTCCTGGTGACGTTATAAAAGTACGTTCACCCTTTAACTTGGGTGAACATCCCACTCATCCCATTGAAATGGCGAACACAAAGTTCAATATGCACTGTCGTTGATTTCAGACTTACTCCCTTTTCGAGTGAACGAAGAAATTTAAATCATTCTTGGGGCAAAAAAGTTTTTTTTTCCCTTTGTTTTTTTTTCCTTTCTTTTTATTTTTTAGAGTGTCTATATATATACCATTATATACAAAAATCATTAGATACAAAGAGAATATTTACAAATGTACAAAGTGTTACCTTTAGCAGATCAAAATTACGTAACATAGGCCTTCAAATGAAGGTCGTTTATTGGAATGGGGAGCTCGTAACCGTCAATGTCGCAGAGATGATAAACATTGGCAAAGTTTAGTACGGAGACTTGAAAAGGTCCTTCCCATATGGCATCAAACTTATGGCACTTTCCAAGCTTAGATTTCTTCTCATTCTATTTTAGAACTAGTTCACCCACCTGAAAACTTTGATCACTTATCTTTTTCTTAAACCATTTCTTCATCTCTGTAGAATTTTTGGCAAAATCCAGGTAAGCCTTCTCCCTTTATTCCTGTAATTACAGCAACTGCACCAACCTTGATTTCATATGATCATATTCTTCATCTTTATCTTGGAACATTTGCAAAGTTTGGAGCAATGATAGTTCAATGTGGTTAGGGAGCAGGGTTATGCATAAGGGGTCGACCCCAAAATCTATTTATAAATTGAAGGTGAATTATCTTGGAATCCCATTGAAATATGTAGAAGTATACATGGCGAATTCCAATTATTTTTCTCCAAAAATTTTCAAACCGTGGCGAATTGCAATTAATTTTCTCCAAAAAATTTCAAACCGTGGTGAATTTTTCTATGTTTGGGGCCATGAATATTGATTTGTAAACTCTAAAAATGTATGGTAAAATTAAAGTATTTAGGCCGACAAGAAAGGCTTTTAGCCTTTATGATATATGATGACCGATCTGAGACGTAAAATTTGATCGGATGTAGACATGTCGATCGACTACAAACATGTCGATTGGTTGCAGAGTTGTTGATCGGCTATAGACATGTCGATTGGTTGTAGCCATGTCGATCGGCTACAAAAATGTTGATCGATTGTAGCCATGATCGACAAGAAAGGATTTTAGCCTTTACGATATATGAAAATCGGTCTGAGACGTAAAATTTGATCAGCTGCAGGCATGCCAATTGACTACAGATATGTCGATTATTTGTAGAGATGTTGATCAGTTGTAGACATGTCGATCGGTTGCAGCCATGCCGATCGGTTGCAAAAATGTCGATCGATTGTAGCCATGACGATCTTCTAGGAGGCATAACTTTTTCTTTGGAGCTCTGATTTCAATTTTTTTTTTTTAAAACCACCTAGCTCGACGAGATCTACTCAAAAATCTGAGTGAAATCCTCAAAAAAACATCTAAAACTAATTGACATATCTACAATCGATCGGTTGTAGACATGTTGATCAGTTTCAAATATTTTTTTTGAGGATTTCACTTAGATTTTTGAGTAGATCTCATCGAGCTAGGTGGTTTTAAAAAAAAAATGAAATTGAAGCTCCAAAGCAAAAGTTATGCCTCCTAGAAGTTTCCCTACAAAAGTGCACCTCTGCAATCGATCGGCATATGCCGATCAACTGCATCTCTCTTTGATTTATTGAAATGCACGCTTCCTAGCTTCTGTCCACTTAAACTCGACATTATTCTTCAAAATCTCAGTCATGGGTTTGACAACTTGGAAAAAATCAATAATAAACTTGTGAATAAAGTTTATTTGCCCAAAGAAGGACTGCAAGTTTTTTTATTAACGAGCAATGACAGTTTCATGAGCACTTTGGCCCGTGCAGGATCTATGGCCAATCCTTCTTGTGAGATCACATGGCTCAGTAACTTCCCTTATTTAACCATGAAAATTGACTTCTTTGGGTTTATGGAAATCCCAAATTCTCGACACTTCTCAAATATTTGCCTTAGATGGGTAACATGATCTATTCTGCAATGTGAAAACATCGTCATATCATCAAGATATATTACAATTATTTTATTTAGCAACTCACAAAAGGCGACGTCCATGGCTCTCTGAAAAGTAGCACCAGCATTGAAAGCCCAAAGGGCATTCGCTGGTAAGCGAATGTACCCCACTTAGTAGTAAACGTCGTCTTATATTGATCCTCATATTTTACCCAAATTTGATTGTACCCAAAGAAGCCATCTAGCAACGAGAATATCTAGGTACCAGCCACAACATGAAGAATTTGGTCTATCTAAGGCAAAGGATAATGGTCCTTGAGTGATGCTTGGTTTAAATTTTGAAAATCAATGCACAAATGTATGTCCCCGTTATTCTTCCTTACAGGAACCAGGTTCGCTACCCAAGTTGAATGCTTAATAGGATAAATGATCTTCGCCTCAAGCATCTTCAACGATTTCATCTTCATAAGGATATCAATCTTAGGATTGATAGGACGCTGTTTTTTTCGAAAAGGCTTAACTTCTACTTGTAACTCAATTGTGTGTTGAATCACATTCTTGTCATATCCTTTCAAGTCTTGATAACTCCATGCTACAATATCTGGATATTCATAGCACATATTTCTAATGCCTTCAATCTCATCTAATTCGCAATCAATCCCAATATTAATGATATTTCCTAGTTCCAACTGCAACTCTCTACATTTCTTGGCATCCACCTTAATCCTATGTTTATCAGCCCTATCATTATGATCAAAAAAGCTCTCTAATGAAATCAATCCCTTAGGAATATGATTATTTCTCAACTGAATCATTGCTTCCTTTTCTTCCTCCACAAGGACTCTATCATTGGTATTAGTAGCTTCTTTGAGCAAAAAATTCACTATTTGCTCATCATTATCAAACACTTGCCAATAGAGATTCTTATATAGAACGGAAGGCCTGTAAATTACTCTTACTATCTTTGGCTTCCGAACCACTTGCTCAACAGGAGAAAAATTAGCGCCAAGGGAGGCTAAAATATCAGCATGTTTGTTTTGCTCTCGAGGAATAGCCTAAATATTTAGAGCTTTAAATGCTTCTAACAGATCCCATACGCTATTGCGGTAAGCCTTCAAATAATGTTGCTTGCTCATGCATCTATTTGTAACTTTATTGACAATAATCTTGGAGTCGCCAAAAATCTGCAACTGTTCAATTCCCAATTTCTCTGCTTTCTTCAAGCCAAGGCATAGCGCTTCATATTCGGCCGTGTTATTTGTGCAGCTCCAGGTCAATTATGTAGGAATAAGTTTTTTGTATTCCCTCAGGAGAAATCAATACAATGCCTGCTCCTGCACCATTCTTACATCGAGCACCATCAAAGAACAACTTCTATAACTGATGTGAAACAGGTTTTGGTGACTCAAGGACATTCTTTTTGGACTATTCTATCTTTTGGATTGAATAAAAACCAATATCTGTCCCAATCATAGCATTGAAATCCATCAACCGAAAATATTCCTCCAGGCGAAGCTCATCAAGTGCTTCTTCAACCAGATCAAATTCCTCCAATTCTTCGGTCATCATGTTTATCATTCCTGGAGCTTGTTCTGCCTCCTCTATCTTTTCAATATGAAAAGGTGAAGACTTCTCATTATGAATACGGATTCGCCTTCCCTTGAATGGTATCTCCAAATGTGAATAATCTAGGAAAAGATAACCTCCAAGCTTAGCTATAAATTCCCTTGAAAGGCACATGCTAAAATAGGGCTCCAAATCAACAACCACCACCTCCTGGATGACAGTAATTTGAGGCATACTATGGAGCACAATCTGAATATCCTTTATTACACCAATAGTCTTGATTGGAGTTCCATCCACCTGCAACACTCTTGGACTAATCCATGTATACTCCATCCCCATTACTTCGCATATTGCCTTTGGCATGACAGTAGTTGCAGCATCGAAGTCAATCATGCAATTATGCATGATCCATCCTTCTATTCTCAAAGATAAGTAAAATGGGGGAGGCCTATTTTTCCCTGTGACTGAAGTGGAGAGTGCCTGAGCCAAGACTGTTTGTGAACAATATTTTTTTTTGTCCTTAGTAATCTTCAAGGATTCTTGTAACAAATCAATCTGCCCAGGTAACTGCAATGCATTGTACAAGCTAATCCTTGATAGGATTTTCTTCATTTCTTCCACAATACTGTAGCTCTAAGCAACTGAGTCTTTTTCCTCCAAAGGCTGCTTGATATTGATGCGTAGCTTCTACCCTTTGAATTTTAGTTAATGAAGGATACTTGAGTCTCTCCTCAGCTTACTCTTTTGTTTCGCTAGAAACTGGAGCGGTCATTGAAATTAAAGGTTTAGCTTGCGCTTTTTTTTTAGCTTGCCTAGGAAACAGATCTTTTGACTTAATAGCATTAGGCCCCTTGGTTCTAAAATCAAGAGTCTTCATCGGGGATGGCCGCTTTTCTTCCTGTGCTTTTGGTTTTGCAGGTACTTTCAAAGGTTGCAATTCCATGGGATCAATAGTCACCGACTTCTTCCCAGACCTAGTGAGGACTGAAACTTGCTCCAGGGATGACATCATACAATTATGCTCCACTTCTCAAATCATATTAACTTTCCCACTCGAGGAAATTTCCACCAATGTCTGAACATAGTTCAAATGCATCATACATGTATCTTCATCGTGAGGATCATTGCATGTAGAACACCAATATGCTCTTTCGAACATATTAACTTCGTCATTTACTTGCACCGTGGTATTTTTCTCAGGTCCCTTACTGGTAGATGCTTGCTCTCGGGTGAGTAGCGAAGTCTAAAATCTTCTTGATCGGAAATTAGCTTCAACTTGTTTTTTCCTCACTGTTGTAAGCTCATTAGATATAATCCTCAAAGCCACATTATTAGATTTCACTTCTTGTAACAAAGCGATGAGGGGATCCAAATTAGGTGATGGGGCCGATGCTGGCAACAACAAAGGCACTTGCAGTGCAGGTAATGGTAAAGGGGTTAGAGGCACTGACAATGTTGGAAAAGAAACGGACAAGAGTTGTGGAGGTACAAACAGAGCAAAAAATCATGGAAAGCTCATAGCGGATGACTGCGGGACAGGGATAGGGGCCACTTGTGAGGGGCCCAAATTCCATGAAGGGACTGGATACATGGACGTCACAGGTTGTGAGAATGCATTAGAGTAAAGATATTACGGGAGATCAAGGAGAATAGGTATTGTTGCCTTCGAAGGAAGTCTACCCATAGAAATTAGGTCAGATTCAACCTTTTGAGCTTGTGTGTACATATCTGGGAAGGTGGTCATATTGGCTTGATGCACCGCCATATCGATATCAGTACTAAGCTCTCAAAGATAATAAAATGTTGCTTGCTCGAGTGTTTGCCATAAACCATCTAGAAACCTCTGCCAGCTTCGTGCAAATCGAACATTAAAATCTACAAGCTCTTCTTGTGGATGTCTTTGAATCATGGTGAACTAGTGCAGCAAAGAATATGGATCAGCTTGCTCATGGAAATTATTAATCAGCAACTCTTCCAATTGATCCCATGAAGTAATGGTACCAGGCTGCAAAGATCGATACCAATATAGCAATTTTCCTCTTAGCGACAAAACCATAAGTTTTATCATTACATCCTCATCAGTTATATCATGGATAGTTACAAGAGAAGCCACATATTGGATATGCTCATATGCAGCTTTCCTAGTACCATCATATTTTGGCAAAGCCTTCAGAGCATCTTGAGGTACTGGATTCTGCACCTACAAATTCAAGGCTCTGGAGTTGTTCCATGCAGGGAACTACCTTGGGAGCTGTTGTTGGTGTGGTGGGGGATTCTAGACCATGTGAACGGGAATATGGGGAGTAGGCTATGGAGTGCTAGCGATTGTATTAGGCGGAGGCTGAGGAAAATTGGTGGCAGTACTCACTGGACTTACAGGAGTGAAAAACACACCAGCTAACCGAGAAGAAAAAATAGGTGGTATGGATGGGATATGAGGGAGCGAATACGTTCTTTGAAAAGTGGTTATTTGAGGATGCTCTCCTAATATTTGGATATTGAGTTCATAAAACTCAATTTGATTATCAAGATTCTTGGCTTTCAATATTGTTTTCATGAGAGACAGCTTTCGCCGTCCTCACACCTATGGAGTTCTGGATAAAATTTGAGTCGCCAGATGTTCTAATCTCAACGAAAAGGTGAACATCAAACCTAAAACTGTTGGAAGTGGAACTTTTGAGTCCCATCGGGCATGCCAAAAACTGTTGGTCAAATATCTGCCTAATTGCTAAACATTGTGTTTATGCGCCCTAGATACGACCAACATTGAAAGGCCGAAGGAAAGAAATGTCCTCTATGCCAATATCCAGAGAGGGCTGGTTACCTAACTAAATCCTACACTTGTTAAAATACCAAGGATACAGGAAAGAAATTGGAAAAAATGCGGAAAGAAATGGGAAATGTGGCTATCGACCAAAGTGCAAGACTGGTGTTAGACTAACTAGTAGGAAAAAACCAAGCACGAAGTAGCATTTATAAAAGAAAATAGAATAGAACAAGCTCATGATCTGGCCATAACAACTATCAAAATGACGCTCTAGCATTCACCTTCTTATTAGCAATTTTAAATCCAATGACAAAATTTAAACAGAGTAGCAAATAAGATGAGCAAATGAAAATAGAAGCACACTACACAAAAAGTAAACACACGCAAGATCACTTGTAAAATTCAGAAATCTGATGCCCTATATTAATGCAGAGAGCTTAGAGGAATCTCTCGCAAAATGTCTAACCCCCCTTTTACAATGAAATTTGTCTAGTATTTATAGAGGTTTTCACCTCTTTCATTAAATACATAGGAGAATAAAATATCCCAAGATCAAAGACAAAACTAGCAAAATCCTCCTCGAATTCTTTGAAAATCCATCCTCCTGAGAAGACAAATTCCTAAAAATTTGTAACTCGGGTGAGGGTGCACAGATTGTAAAAAAGACATTAAATTATTTAGAGCGCCTTTGGTACATTGGAAATCATGAAAACTCGTTTCTTCTTGCCTTCCTCTTTGTGAAACATAAATAGAGTTACTGAGGGCATTCTTAATTAAGTGCATAAACTTAGCATCTTTGAGCATTCGCCCATACTTTTTTTGCCTCAACATTTGTTTCGCCCCATTGCAAATTGAATGGCATGCGTGCGACTATAATGGAAGTATGTTCACCCCTAAAAGGGTGAATGGGATGTTCACCCCTTATGAAGGGTGAACTCGATACCAATGCACCAAAATTTTGGTTCGCCCATGGGAAGTGCGAACGAGATGTTCGCCCCTCAACCTGGGCGAACGTAATATGGTTCGAGCGCACGTGCCTCCAAATGTCGTCAAGCGTGTTCACCTCTTAAGAAGGGCGAACGCCATGTTCGCCCCAATATTAGGGTGAACGTGATCTCACACCTTAGTGCTTTTGCCTTTGTAAGTTTTTAAACATGTTCGTCCCTTTCAAAGGCGAATGGGGTGTTCGCCTCTCCTCAGGGACGAACGTAAATATATGGTGATTTTAACCAAGTTCTTCTTCATTCTTTTAGACATTTCTCCATTAATATTTTACAGAGATAAATTCAAAAGAAACTTTTTGAACATGCATAAAAAATGTACAATTATTTAAAACATCACAAAAATATGTAAAATATATACTGCCGCTACATTCAAAAATTGAACCCAAAGTCTTGAACAAAATTCCCAATGAATACAAAATGGCCAACATTTATCCTCTTTAAAATTTGGATCATGTTCCTATTAGTGGATTCCATTAAATCATTCCCCTAAGGGTAGTAGTTTGAAGAAGATTTCAAAAAAATTCATACTCTAGCGTGCATCAAAGCAATTTTACCCCTATGAAGGGGATGGCATTGTTTGTTATGATCATAGATGGTGCTCCAATTATTAGATTATTTTTTGATTTATTACTTTTATTGGGTCAAACTATACTCAATAATGCCCTATACTCAATATCAAATTGATTTTTCAATGAAATCCAATCCCAATTTTGCAACTACAATTGATTCTAGAGGTACAGGGACATTCTTTCTTTGATACCTATAGAGGTAACAATATCTACAATTCTTTACCCATTTAAAATAATATATAAATATGGTGGGATAATAATAACCTAATTTTAGGATTTTTTGGGCTATTGTATGGGTAAATTAATGACCTCCTTCATCACAGGACTCCATGTAGAGTACTTTGACTCTTTCTTCCTTTACATACCGCAACAATGTCTTATCATATCCTCTTCTAAAATGAGCATTGTTGAACCATACATATTCTATAATTTTATGCTTAAACCTATCCCTTTGATTCATAGTTAGTCCTTTAGGCAATTTCCCTAACAACATGTACCTTTTAATATCATCCATCTAACCATTCAAATCTATTTGGTCTAGTTCCTCAATGTTAAGATCCCATCCCAACATTATTATGTAATGACCTTGTTGTAATGATATTATAAAATGTTTTTTAATAGTTTGTGGAACTAGGGGCACCTAGACAAGTGGTTTCTTTTAATGTAACCATTATAAAGAATGCAACTATTTGTTTGCTAGAATATTCTAGCTTAGGTGGCAACTTGTATATGAGTCGACCCTTGAGCATTAGGTTTAAGGTTATGAAGATTATTTAAAGAGGCAAGGGACATAAATGGATGTATCTTTTTTTCATATTAAATCAAATTTTAGTTTAAGTGTTTACCCCCTTAAATAAGCCCACAAAGTATATATTGTGATTCTATTGAGATTAATATAGATTGATGCATTTCCAATTTGTATTGTAATATTTTACTTTTTCATGATTTACTATTTTATTGCAATATTTATGTGGATGTGCTCATTTTAACCAAAAGGTTTCTAACAAGTGGTATCAGAGCATTTTCTAGGGCCACATCCCATTGTGACTACAATAGCTCTTGCCCTACTATTTCAACTTGTTAAGTATAAATTTTTCTTTTCTTTTTTTTGCTTATTATCCTTTAAAGAAAAAAAGGAAATAAATGAGCCATTTTCCCTCTATTTTAGTGTAATATATTAGAAACCCCGTGTTAGGGATTTTAAAATATCATGGAGGAGTTACTATTATTAGCTAGACTAGATTACCCATAAAGTGTCTAATGAAATGAGGGATGATCAGACTCCAATACCTAGGCCTCATACAACACACGTATATAGACTTGAGCTCCCATGTATGTTTGGGTATATCGAGAGGCCCCCTAGGATTAGGAGAAAACTTTAGCCATAGGAATGCTTTTGATCGTATATCTATCCATAGTGCACAAAATACAACACTAATAAATATCACCCTCTCATACTATCAAAGATGTAGGTAGTGCAATGAAGGGTATGTGTGGAATTCTCCTTGAGTAGTGGCTTGAAATATTGGTCCAAGCATTATCATTCATCATTATGGTATAACAGAGCGTTATGGACAATGCATACATTGTGGCCTAGGGTTATCCTATTTCTATGGAATATTAAACCTTAATGCCAAAACATTTACAGAAAAATTAAGCATATTGAGGAGACTACACTCTCACAAAATTGACTATACTAAAATAGATATAAAATTATGGTGAAAGTAATAGTTAAGGCAAGGTCTTCTAAGGCAGTTATCAGTAATAGTCAGATATAATTTTATCTAGTGCCATAGTTAGTAATAGCTAAGATAAAGTTTGACCATGCAATTGTTAGTTACTCATAGGAATCATATCAGTCAAGGCAATTATCAGTAATAGTCAAAATAGACTTTGGTAAGACAATCATAAAAAATAGTGAAATATAGAGTCAAACTAGGTCATTTTAAGTAATAGACACTATAGTCTACTAAGGAAGTTGTCATACAAACAATAGCAAACAAGGTAGTTTTCAAAAATGGAGAAGAAAGTTAATTTTTTGAGTGAAAAAGACTCTGGGAGAAAACCATGACACTTTAAAAAAGTTTGGGGTGCTAAAAAATGCCATCTATAGACCTAGTCCATTCTTATCATCTTCTCAAGATGATCATTTTGATATAAAATACCTAAACACTTTTTTGGGACCATTACTAAAAATAGTAATTTTATTTTTAGTAAGCATCCTTAGAAGGTCAAAAATCATAGTGTATGGCTACAGGAACTAGGTAACAACAAAAGGTATAAGAAATGGATTGAAAGTTTGTTGCTCAAGTAACTCAATGGGGAAAGCATTTGGGAAATTAGTTAAGGTATGGACTCAAATTTACATGACTCCATGGCCTATGTGATAAGGGAACTAAAGGATATAAAGGAGAAAGTAAATGGAAAATTTGTAGACTTGGAAATTTGTTGAACTAGTAACACCCACATATATGGTCGATTTGGTTATTTTGACCATAAGGGTGAAGGTCCAAGCAATAAGGAATGAGAAGCACACAATAATAATGGATATAAACTACCCAAGCTTGATGGAAAATATCTAGAGGGATGGTTGTGTTGAGAAGAATAATATTTTAGTCTTCATAATGTTTCATAATATATACATCTCACAATTGCATCTTTCAATCTTGAATCAGATGCCCTACAATGGTATCAATGACTCAAAAAATCACACCTTGAGCTTACTTGGAATAAATTTGAGAAATAACTACTCATTCAATTTGGACCTAGTGAGTATGATGATTTTATAAGAACCCTTTATAAACTCAAACAAATTTCAACTATTCAAGACTATCAATCATAGTTTGAAAAATTGGCCAATCATACCACTAGCTTGAGTCCCAAATTATTCCAAGATATTTTGTGAGTGGTTTGAAGGATGAAATTAAATATAAAGTTAATATATTAAGGCCACAAACATTATAGTAGGCAATGGCATTGGCTAGATTAGCAGAAGATAAATTTAAGGCTCAAGGATGCGCCTCCAAGTTTTCTCAATATTGACCATCTTTTTTGTCCAAGCCAACATCAAATCTTGCCAACAAGACTCCTACCACTAAAAATTTGACATGAAAAAATATGGAAGCCAAAAGAGCCCAAGGACTATGTTATAATTGTGATGAGAAGTATTATTCATGACATACATGTGTGCATCAAAAAATGTATTTACTTGATGTAAATGAGGCAACAACCATTATAATCTCCAGAGGTGGAAGAGGATCATCATGAAGAGAAACACCTAGAACAACCAAATTTTTTGGAAGAATCCCAACTAGAAATTTTAGTTCATGCTTTAGCAGGTATATCAACTTCCCAGACCATGAAGGTGATAGGACACTTCAAAGGACAAGTAATAATTCTCATTGAGTCCAAAAGCACACACAAATTTATTGACCCTAGAGTAGCAAAATAGGTGAATTGTTATATAAATAATTTTAACTCATTTGAAGTCATGATTGTCAATGGTGGAATATTTCCTTGTAAATAAATGTCTTGAAATATCTAGGTATAAATAGGGTAATATAATCTTAAGGTAGATATGTTTGCCTTACCCCTAGGTGGGTGTGATGTTTTGGAAGCACAATAGATGAGAACATTAGGTCTAGTATTATAGGGATTTTTTTATCTATGGATGTAATTAAGCTAAAAAGGAACAAAGTACACCTTACAGGGCATAAAGGTTGGGGCTACTCTACTTGTTTCATCTCATAAGATGGAGAAACTATTGAAAAAGTCATCCCATAGTATCACGGTCGAATTAATTTGCTTTACAAGCTCCAGATGATGGGGACAAGGACCATCAGGAGGAATTATAGATTTTATTGAAAAATATTCCTTAGTATTTAAGTAACCCAAAGGAATACCCCCTCATAATATTCATGACCATGCAATTTAGGTTATTCTAGGTAGTTTTATTCCAAATGTTGGCCCTTGCAGGCATCCATATATCCAAAAATTAGAAATTGAGAGGATGGTGCAGGTTATGCTAGTTGTAGGAGTTATTCATCCCAACATTAGTCCCTATTCTTCTCCAATGTTGTTAGTGGAAAATAAATATGGGTCTTAGAGTTTGTGTAGATTTTAAAGAACTCAATAAATCAACTACTAAAGACATTTTCTATTTTGATTATCGATGACTTGTTATATGAGTTGCATGGTGCCCATTTTTTTCTCAAAATTAGATTTGTGGCCGATATACCATTATATTTGAATCAATATGACATTCCTAAAATTGCTTTAGGACTCATAAGAGGTATTGTAAATTTTTGGTTATACCATTTGGTTTGACCAATGCACCATCCACTTTTCAAAGTTTGATGAATGTCATTTTTTAGCCCTTCCTTTGCAAGTTTATTACAGCCTTATTTGATGATATTCTAATTTATAGTTGCACTTGGGAGGAGCATCTCTAAAATTTGGATCATACCTTGAAACTTTTGTTCCAAAATCAACAATATCAAAGTGTTCTATTGATATGCATGAAGTAGCGTATTTAAGTCACATTGTCTCCAAATAATGAGTTAAAATAGATCCTAAAAATATTTAGGCTATTCAAGAATGGCCATAGCCTAAAATCCTAAAGGGACTTTGAGGATTTTTAGGACTCAAAAATCTGTATAAAACTATGGAAAGATAACAACTCCTTTAACATCCATGTTGAGAAATATTTCCTTTATTTGGTCAAAACTAGAAGAGCAAGATTTCAAGGAATTAAATAAAACTATGACAGCCACCTAGGTGTTAGCAATACCTAAATTTTCTAAACCTTTTTTAATAGAAAGTGATGCTTCTAGAAGTGGAATCGGGTAGTTTTGATGTAAGACAAAAGAACATTGACTTTCACCAGTAGAGCACTATTGGGATGAAATTTGGAAAAATCCACTTATGAAAAGGAGATGCTAGCCATTTTACATGTTGTTAATCATTGGAAGCCATATCTCATTGGGTGTCACTTTTCAATCAAAATTGACCATCAAAGACTTAAGTATTTCTTGGAGCAAAGGGTAGCCGCACTCGAACAACAAAGTTGGGTATCTAAACTATTTGGATATGATTATGAAATCACATATAAAAGAAAAATAGAAGAATGTAGTGGTTATGGATGAGTTTCATGGTGCTATATTTTTCTCTAAGTTAGATCTTCACTTGAGTTATAATTAGATATGGCTCAAGGAGGAGGATATTCCCAAAACTGCATTTTGCACTCATGAGGGCCATTATAAATTCCTAGTTTTACCATTTGGTTTGACAAATGTATCTTTCGTATTTTAGAGCCTCATGAAAAATATTTTCCACCCATTCCTACGTAAATTATTTTAGTCTTCTTTGATGATATTTTGGTTTATAGTCACTCTTGGGACGAGCACCTCATCAATGTGGAGCATACCTTAAAATTTTTGGCATAACATCAACTTTATGCTAAGAGGTATAGTGTTTTTTTGGGTTAACTGAAGTAGAGTATTTGGGACACATTATCACCAATGATTGAGTTAAAGTTGATCCTAAGAAGATTCAAGCCATTCGATATTGGCCAAAACCCCACACTCGTAAGGGACTTTATGGATTTTTGGGACCCACTGGCTGTTATCGCAAATTTATATGCAACTATGGCAAAATTGGTGCTCTAACAACCATGTTAAAAAAAATTCCTTTACTTGGACAGGTCGAGTTGAGCAATTTTTTTAAAGCATGCTATGAAAAACTACTCCAGTATTAGCAATGATTGATTTCTCCAAATCCTTTGTAATTGAAAGTGATGCTTCAAGAAACGACATTAGAGCTATATTAATGCAAGAAGGATGCCCTTTGGCCTTCAGTAGTAAAGCACTTTCAAGTCAAAATTTAGGTAAATCAACTTATGCAAAAGATATGCTCATCATTATGCATGTGGTCACCCACTAAAGACCCTATCTCATTGGGCATATTTTTTCCATTAAAATAGATCATAAAAGTCTTAAGTACTTCCTAGAGCAGTGGTTCGCCAACCCCAAATAAAAAAAGTAGGTCTCTAAACTCATGGGCAATGATTATGATATTACCTATAAAAGGTAAGGAGAATATTGTGGTGAATGCCCTCTCTTTCCAATTTCAATCTCAAAGTATGTTATGTGCCATCTCTTTGCCCATACCTCATTGGATAAATTCTCTCTACGAGGACATGCTTAAGGACTCAAGAATGCAAACTTTGATTGTCACACTTAAAACAACACCTACCTGTATCCAGGATACACTTGGGATGAACAAGATTTACGATACCACCAACTCATTATTCCCCACACCTCTCCACTCCAGGAACTCATCTTGAAGGAGATGCATGCTACACCTGTTACAAATCATTATGGGTTCCTCAAGACCTATGAAAGGATTAAGTGTATCTTTTTCTATAAGGGCATGAATAAGGACATACAAAATTTTGTGGCAAAGTGTGACATATGCCAGCAGATGAAAGGTGAAACAATACATTATCTGTAAACTCTTCAACCCTTGTTTATTCTTGAATAGACCTGGACATATATTTCCATGGAATTTATTAAAGGATTACCTTATTTCAAAGGCAAATCACTTATGTTGTGGTCATGGATCATCTCATGAAGTATGCTCATATTTGTTTCCTCTTACATCCTTACACGTTGCTCAATTTTTTCTATATTTTATTTTTTATCTTCATGGCATGCTCGCATCCATTGTGTCCAATCGTGATCCTACCTTCACTAGTAATTTTTGGTAAGAAGGTTTTTAGTTACATGGAACTCAACTCAAAATGAGTATAGTCTATCATATGCAAACAAATTATCAAATTGAGATTTTCAAAAAATGTTTGGAGACCTACCTTTGTTGCTTTACCTTTGATCATCCTACACAGTGCGTGAAGTGGCTTCCCTTGATCGAGTGGTGGTATAACACTTCTTATCATACTACGACCAAGTTCACTCCTTTTGAAGTAGTCTATGTCCGATCTCCATCAACACCCTCCTCCTACATTCTAGGCAACTCCAAGGTCCATGCAATTGACACTATACTCCACTAGCATACCGAAGTCCTTCATCAACTAAAGCTGAATTTGGAATTGGCCCAAAATCGGATGGACCAATAAGCTAATCAACACTATTATAAGCACAACTTTGATGTCATTGATATGGTTTTCCTCCGCTTGCAACCATATAAGTAGTCACCATACCATATTTGTAAGTGCTAAAAAATTATTGCCAAATACTATGGCCCTTACGAGGTCTTACAATGAATTGGTGCAATGGCCTACAAATTGGCCCTATCATCTACATCCAAGTTCCACCTTGTCTTTCATGTATCCTCTCTCAAGAATGTTATGGGAAATCAGATATAGGTTCAATCTACTTTACCCAAACTAGATGAAAAGGGTTCTATCTTGCTCGAGCTTTAATAATTATTGTGTTGGAAAATTTGAGTAATAATGTTGTCATTGATGTCAAGTGTTTGGTGCAAGGCAAAGTTTATTTTGGTACAAGCAAAGTGGTAAATAATTGGTTATAATATTTTATATTATAAACCAAAAAGGTTGGCCAAAAGGTTGAAGACAAAATATTACGCCCATGGTTTTAAAGAGAAAAGAGAAGATATTATAATATTATAATAATTAAGCCAACAGGGCTAGTTAAAAAGAGAAAAAAAAGAATTGACGAAGACCCCCATGCAAAAGTATTATTTAATACTAAAGTTAAATAATATAATATTTAACCTAAAGTTAAATATTATATTAAATAAATAATTAAATTTGAATTTGGAAAAAGGTGCCAAAAATTAAAATTTAAATGGAGGCACTTATATTTTCTGCCGACATCATGCAAATAACCTTAGAAGCATATTAAAGGACGAAGCAAACAATTTCAATTGGAATTTTAACTATTAAAGTGAATGCGCATGCAAAAGATTCAAACGAGGTAGATAAACAAAACGTGTTGAAATTTCATTTTCCAAGCGAGTGAAAGGGAATAAGAATAATATGGCGGACACCTTAGTTCAACAAGGGCTGGCAGCCCAAGTTGCAAGCGAGTCCTACGTTAGTTTCTGGCAGAGGGAAGGTTCAGGGTTCGATTGCTGGCAGAGTTTTATTTTTGGTTTGTTGGAGGTAAAAAGTATAATATGGTGATGCTAAAGGCTTAGTCTCAACCACTTGACTAGTGCAAGTGGTCGAGCGCTGCACTTGGAGGGTTGAGGTCGGAGGGTCAATTCCAGTCCGTGACAAAGCAAAATTAAATTTTTATGTAAGGTATGCGCCATGATTAGTTTGTAAGGTATGCACTATATTGTTGAATTGTTGGCTATAGTGATATTTGGCAGATTATATTTGGCCTATAGTTTGAAACATAGGAGATATAAAGAGAAATATTTTTGCATTATATTAAAGGTTTTAAATGTCATTAATTTAATTTGCTAAGCTTGGAGTGATAAGCTTGTAAATGGTTTAGCTATGAATGTAATTCTTTGTTCTTGGACATTAAAGTGGAGTGAAAAATTATTTTGAAAGAGTGGAGATAAAAGGTGTAAAATTTATTTTATTTTATTGTAATTCTTGCTTTATAAAAGGAAAATTGTTGAGAGAGTATTTGTGAGCTTTAATGCATTGTCCTTGAGAACTAAATAAGAGCCCTAGAATATTATTTTCAGAGTTCATTGAGATTCTTTTTGAAATACAAATTCATGTGGACATTTTGAAATAGAAACTTGCTATCTAACTTTTTAAGTGGCACATAGAAAGGTGTTTGATTGTGAAATAATTTCTGAATATATATCTCTATAAGAACAAGCAAGAGGTATGACAATTTTTCTCTTCATTTGAGATGTGTTGTTGAGCAAGGTTTTTTGAAATAAAATGTGGAGTTAAAAGGGTTGTTTGGTAGAATATTGTTGGAAATTTTTGAGTTAGGGTTTGAGACCTACTTGTTGGAAAGTTTTGAGTTAGGGTTTGAGACCTACATTAAGCATCTTTGTTGAAAGGAAGTGAAACACCTATACTAGGGTTTGTGAGTGGATTGTGCTTCATTGGTTGAATACTTATGTGGACTTGTTTGAGCATTGATCTGAGAAATATTGATTGAAAGTATGGGAGTAGTAGATCAAGTTTTGTGAAACAATTTATACATTATTTTGAAATATTTTGAGAGAGATTTTGCAAGTGATAGATATTGATTGGTTGAGTATAAAATTTGTGAGTGTAAAACATATTGAGGTTTTTATAGAGCTTATCATTCTCTATATGTTCCTGAGGTTAAACAAGATTTTGAGTAGAATTTATTTGTGTGAAGAGATTTTTCTAAAAGAGATTTAAGTTGTGTTTTGTGTGCAAGTTTTGGAGTTATTTGAGCAAGTTTTGTGAGTAGCTTGAGAGTTGAGTTGAGCGAGTCTTTGAGAAGGGTTGAGGATAGTTTTGAGAAAGTCTTGAGTAGACTTGAGGACATATTTAAGCAAGCTCTTGAGAGGGCTTGAGGGCATAATTGAGCAAGTATTTGAGAAGGCTTGAGGATATATTTGAGCAAGTATTGAGTAGACTTGAGGATAGATTTGAGCAAGCTCCTGAGAGGGCTTGAAGGTAGTTTTGAGTGTCCTTGAGAAGGCTTGAAGGTAGTTTTGAGAAAGTCTTTGAGAAGGCTTGAAGGTAGATTTGAGCAAGTCTTTGAGAAGGTTTGAAGACAGATTTGAGCAAGTCTTGAGAAGACTTAAAATAGCTTTGAGAGCAGGTTTGATTGCTAATCTATTCAAGTTGTGTGTTAAGGCTTGGGATAGTTTTTAGATAGATTTTGATGTAAATTTGTTGGCCAGAGATAGAGTAGACTTGTGCTAGACTTGAGATAGAGTTGGAGCAGATTTGTGCTAGACTAAGGATAAAATTTTGTGTAGATTTGAAATAGAGGTTGAGCAAAGTTGAGAGCAGACTTTGGAGGTGAGAAAGCAAAAAGGACAGAGGTCTCCCATGGAGAGAGATCCACAAGCCAGAGCAGTGGAGGTAAAATTATTCTAGAAGGTCACCAGCCAGAGCAGATGGGATAGAGTTCTCCTATGGATAAAGTTCCACAAAATAGAGAAAGGAGATAGAGTTATCTTGTGGATAGAGTTCCATGAAACAGAGTAAGGGAAAAGAGTTCTCCTATGGAGTGTAATCTGTGAACCAACTTGGAAGATAGAGTTCTTCTATGGAGAGAGATCCAAAAACCAGTTGAGGAGATAGAGTTCTCTTGGATCAAGTTCCATGAACTAGAGAAAGGGGAAAATAGTTCTCCTATGGATAGAGATTCACAAATTAGAGCATAGGGGATTGGTGTCTCCTTTGGACATAGGTCCATAAACATTGTAATAAGGATTTGATTTCCAAGAAGATTTGTTGAGAAAATTTAGTAGAAATATTTTCTTTGTGGAGTAGACCACATTGGGTGAACCATGTTAAATTGGTGTCTCTATTGTGTTTGATGATTTATGCATTTCTTTGATTCCTGTTGTTGATATTGCCATTTATAATATTGGATAATATTGTTTGGGAAAAAAAAGTAAAATTTGATCTTATATTGTTCACCCTCCCCTCTTAGTATAAGCCCATGTTCTTCAATTGGTATCAAAGTGGGTTCTTTCGGAAGAGTCTAACATCTTGAAGGAAGAGTGTACAGGAACATAGATGGCATCTTAGAGTGGATCTTTAGCAAATAAGGAACCATTGTTCGATGGGAAAAATTATGCTTTCTAAAGCATAAGAATGAGGACTTACCTGATGGCACAAGGATATGAGACATGGCAAGTAGTTGAGAATGGGTTCACACCTACAACTAATCCTCCCACAGATAAATATGGTAAGATCCTACATGTGAATAATGTAAAGACAATGAATGCAATCTTGAGTGGATTATGTGAAGCAAAATTTGTAAAAGTTATGAATTGCAAATCATCAAAAGAGATATGGGAAAAGTTGAAGCAAGCATATGAAGGAGATAAAAATGTCAAGATGGTAAAATTGTAAAATCACAAGAAAACATTTGAAGAATTGAAGATGAAATATGAGGAAGACATTGATGCATACTTACTTTGTGTGGATGAGGTTGTTAACTCCATGCGAGGACTTGGATTTAAAGTTGAAGAATCCAATGTTGTTCAAAAAATTTTAAGGTCACTTCCTATAAGGTATGATGGAAAGGTTTCGGCCATAGAAGAAACGAGAGATCTTGAAAATATGACTATGGATGAGTTACATGGAACTCTCATAGCTTATGAGATGAGATTAGTAAAGGATCCTATTCCCAAGAAAGAGGTAGACTTCAAAGCAACAAAGAAGACAAAAGATAAGAAACTAGATTCAAGTAATGAGTCAACCAGTGATGAGGAAGCCAAATACGACAGAAGGAACAAGGAGGACTCAAGAAAGCACAAAGGTATGAAAATTGTGAAGTGTTTTAATTATGGTAAATATGGTCACTATGCATCTAACTGTACAAAATTAGAAATTAGTAGCAGTGAAGAGAAACAGGATCATAGGAAAAATGAAGCAAGAAAATCCAGGTATGAAAATAAAATCAGGGATGGACAAAGCAAGCATGGAAAGAAGTTTTTTCAAAGGCATAAGAAGATTTTCTATGCAGATAAGACAGGCTAGAGTTCAAGTGATAGTGATGAAAAATCATCAGATAGTGAAGAATAAGACATTTTCTTTTTGGTAATAGAAGAGGAAGGAAGTGCTCCTGTTGAAGATAAATTTGAAAAATATGAAGATGCTCTTGAAGACAAAGAAGTAGAGAAAGAATAAAAAAATGAATAGGAAGGTGTAGTAGATCTAGAAGTTGAACTTATTTCTTCTCTTAAAGAATTGAGAAAGGTTAGAAAGTAGAATTCGAGACTCAAGGCTCAATTTCAAGAATGTGATGAAGAAAAGGGAAATCTTATACAAGATATGACAAACTCAATAGCTCAGATAAGGAGATTTAAATAAAAGTTAGAGGTAAAAGTCTTAGAATGTGAAATATTAGAGCATGAGGTAGTTTCACTAAGGAAGGAAGTGAAAGAGTCTAAACATAAGCTACACAAGTTTAGGAAAAGTTAAAAGGCATTAGATAAGATTATCAATGCACAAAGATCTTCGTCAAACAGCACAGGATTTGGTTTTGAAGAAGGAAAAGGGAACCAAGAAGAGGAGTCAATCTCAAGCTCCAAAGAAGAAGAAGCCTCAAAAGAAGAGAGTGAAGGAGAAATTGAGACTTATAAGGATAAGTTGAAAAACTGAAGTTTCACCAAGGAAGGAAATAATGCACAAACAAGGAACATGGAACATCACAAGGAAGAAAGGACTAAGATACCGATGGGTCCAAGACAAGATTTCTTCAAAGGACGTTGCTTCTCATGTAATAGGTTTGGTCACAAGGCCATGTAGTATAGGAAACATGTAAAGAAGGAATATGGTTTCACTACGAGAAATTTAAAAAATGGGCATCTCTTTCAAGGATATTGCTAATCTTGTAATCATTTTGGTCATAAAGCAATTCATTACAGGGTTCATGATAGGAATGGGTATGGCTTCACCAGGAGGAACTTAAAGATATTTGCACCTTCTAGGAACCACAACATGAAGTGTTATAAGTGCAATAATATTGGGCATAAGGCCAAGTGGTGTAGAAAAAAATTTCCAGGTGCAAGCAAGAACATGGAAATTCAAAAGAATAAAAAATGTATGTTGAGAAAGAAGGTAGAAAAATAAAAAGAGTATTGTATGCTGGGAGTAGAAATATTCCCACCCCAAAATTAATCACCTCAAGGAGAGAAAGTGGGGAGGGGGCTGAGCTAAAAGTCTTATCTTTAGCCCCAAAGGAGTCCCTTTGCCATTGATTTCAAAGGGGAGAGATTTGAGTAAGGGGGAGAGCATTCAGTCAGAGGGAACATAATTGGAAAAAGAAAAAATGAATGGTTAAGAAAAAGGGTTGCCATCAATGACAAAGGGGGAGATTGTTGGAAATTTTGAGTAATAATGTTGTCATTGATGTCAAGTGTTTGGTGCAAGGTAAATTTCATTTTGGTACAAGCAAAGTGGTAAAAGAATTGGTTATAATATTTTATATTATAAACCAAAAAGGTTGGCCAAAAGGTTGAAGACAAAATATTACGCCCATAATTTTAAAGAGAAAAGAGAAGATTATTGGAAATTTGAGGTATTTTATGTTGTCATTGATGTCACATGGATCACATTGAGTTTTTATGGCCAAAGTATTTCATAAATAAGCATTTATGATATTTTGGAAAGCATGGATATATATAGGGTTTTTGTGAAAACCAAGGCAGGAAAAATAAAAGGTTTTATTTAAAATCATGGATGGTAGATTTGAAATGGGTTTTTCTTAAAACCTAGGTTGGATTTTCGTTTCATCTAAAAAGGTGCCCCGGTGATGGAGATATTTAATTTTAAATATTTAGTTTAAATATTAATTATTTAAGATTTAAATTTAAATTTTAAAAATAAAATTAAATTCATCGTCGATGTCATAAAAACCATGCGCCATAAAAATTAAATTAATAATTAAAGGTGCTGACGTATGTGAAATTAAAGGAAGGTTGCATATATATATGCAAAGGCTTTCGATTCAAAAGACCAAGCATCGAACAAAGAGAACAAAAAACGGAAGCCCTGAAATCCTTCGATGTGACAGTGTGGTCCAATGGTGAGCTTTGGAAGTGTGGAGTTTTTGGTTGCGATAGGGCATGCATTCGATTCCTATCGTGTTCGATTTTCGTAGAGTGTGTAAGAAGAGCATTTGGCACACGTTTTTGACATGAGCAAGGGCAGCAAAATATGGGGAGCATTTTTGCTCTTTGTCCTATGTGAGCAGATAGCTCACGTGGTCTTTGGCACCACGGTTGTGGTGTTTAGTGTGCAATGATGAGGGTTCGATTCCCTATAAGATGAAAGTAAATGTTTTATTGAATATTTTTTTATTATTGCCTAATGTTGGAGGCATAAGGTGATGCTAAGGGAATAATGTTTGATTAAATTTTTATTTACTTGGAAGGCAAGATATAAGGGTTGAAATGCACTTTTAGAAAAAGAGAAATTTCTAGTGTTTTCCTCTTTTATAAGTATACCATATTATATATCGCTGGAAAGCTTATTTCGAGGGCTATTTGATTAACTTGATTAGATGAAGAAATAAGGTGTATGTAAAAAGATATTTTTGTTTTTGTAAAGGGGTTCAAAGTGAAGGCTATTTTGTTTTTTTTCAAAAGTGTGTTGAGTGTGGTAGATTTCCAAATGGGTTTCTTCATATTCATAAAAGGTATGGGCACATTCTCCTATTGTTTGTTTATCATGGTTGATTTCTAAAATATCATTGGAGAGAAAAGTATTGATTGTGGTTTCCTTTTTGAAAGTGGTTGGTTGAATGCTTCAAGGTTTTCTAGTTTGAGAGTTGTGGTTAAACCTTGTTTTATAAGCATAGTTGTTGAAGCCCATTGGTTATGCAAAGAACTTGAAAATAACATAAGTATCATTTATATGTGAAGAATGTTTTATTAGCTTTGTTGTTGAAGCCCATTGGTTATGCAAAGAACTTGAACTTGAGAAGAACATGAGTATCATTGTTATGTGAGATTTATGGTTGAGCATTGTTGGAAACATTTGAGTTGGTTGATACATGCTTGGACTAGGGTTTGTAAGAAAGAGTTTTTCCTTGTGGTAGTTGGTTGAGAAGAGTTGTTTGAGCCTATTCAAGTGATTGTGTGAAGTGGTTGTTCAAGTTCCATGAAACAAACTATTATATATTCTGGATTTAAGTTGAGATTGAGATTTGAGGATAGAACATATTAAGTCTCTAACAATTCTCTTTATGCTTCTATGAGATTGCCTTGAGTTGAGAAAGATATTGGATTTGAGTATAGAACATATTGAGTCTCTAACAATTCTCTTTATGCTTCTATGATATTGATTTGAGTTGAGATCATTGTGGATCATAGTTGTCATCCTTTGAAGAGTGTATTACCATTCATTGTTGAGTTCATCTTTGAGCCTTGCCTTCATAAGATTTGTGGATGAGATTTGAGTACTACTTGAGTATGATTGATTAAGCCTTTGAGAAGGCTTTTGGGATAGATTTCTGAACAACTTTGTGGATAGTTTTTGGGACATATTTGAACAAGTTCTATGTGAGCTTTTTGAGAATATTTGGACAAGTTTTGTGTGAGATTGTTGAGCATATTTGGACAAGTTCTGTGTGATCTTGTTGAGCATATTTGGACAAGTTTTATGTGAGCTTGTTGAGCAAATTTGGACAAGTTTTGTGTGAGCTTGTTGAGCATATTTGAATAAGTTCTATGTGAGCTTGTTGAGAAGATTTGGACAAGTTCCGTGTGAGCTTGTTGAGCATATTTTGACAAGCTCTGTGTGAGCTTGTTGAGAAGATTTGGACAAGTTCTATGTGAGCTTGTTGAGCAGATTAGTGGAGTGTCTAGCTGAGCAGATCAGTGGATTGCCTACCTGAGTAGATTAGTGTGTTGCCTAGTTGAGCAGATCAATGGATTGCCTACTTGAGCAGATCAGTGTGTTGCCTAGCTGAGTAGATCAGTGGATTGTCTACCTAAGTAGATCAATGTATTGCCTAGCTTTGAGCAGATCAAAGTTATAATTGTATTGGATAAGGATCCTTATTTCTGTGTGAAATATTATAAGGGGATTATCTTGTGGAGTACCCCACATTGGGGGAACCACATTAAAACTTGTGTCTCAATTATGTGTGGTGACTTGTGCTCTTGCTTACTATTGCTATCTGATTTATTAATGCACACTGCTATATTTGGTTATTGTAATTAAGGACATTAATTGAAATTGGTTTAGAAAGAAAGTAAAAAGTGGGTGTTATATTGTTCACCCCCCTCTCAGTATAAGCTTGTATTCTTCAAAGATATTATAAAATTTTAATATTATAATAATTAAGCCAAAAGGGCTTATTAAAAAGAGAAAAAAAGAATTGATGAAGACCCCCATGCAAAAGTATTATTTAATACTAAAATTAAATAATATAATATTTAACCTAAAGTTAAATATTATATTAAATAAATAATTAAATTTGAATTTGGCAAAAGGTGCCAAAAATCAAATTTAAATGGAGGCACTTATATTTTCCACCGACGTCATGCAAATTACCTTAGAAGCATATTAAAGGAGGAAGAAAACAATTTAAATTGGAATTCGAATGATTAAAGTGAATGTGCATGCGAAAGATTTGAAAATGCAGATAAGTGAAATGTGTTGAAATTTCATTTGCCGAGCGAGTGAAAGGGAATAAGAATAAGGCGATGGATGCCTTAGTTCAGCAAGGGATGGAAGCCCAAGTGGTAGGTGGGTCTTGCATTATTTGCTAGCAAAGGAAAGGTTCGGGGTTTGATTCCCCCTAGCGTTAGTTGAAGAGTTTTATTTTTGGTTCATCGGAGGCAATGAGTATACGATGGTGAGGCTAAATGCTTAGTCTCAACCGCTTGGCTAGTGCAAGTGGTCGAGAACTGCTCTTGGAGGGCTAAGGTCAGAGGTTCGATTCCCATCCATGACAAAGAAAAATTAATTTTTTTATATAAGGTATGCACCATGATTAATTTGTGAGGTATGCGCTATATTGTTGAATTGTTGGCTATAGTGATATTTGGCGGATGATATTTGACCTATAGTTTGAAACATAGGAGATATAAGGAGAAATATTTTTGCATTATATTAAAAGTTTTAAATGTCATTCATTTAATTTACTAAGCTTGGAGTGATAAGCTGTAAATGGTTTAGCTATGAATGCATTTTTTTGTTCTTGGACATTAAAGTGGAGTGAAAATTTATTTTGAAAGAGTGGAGATAAAAGGTGTAAAACGTATTTTATTTTATTGTAATTCTTGCTTTATAAAAGGGAAATTATTGAGAGAGTTTTTGTGAGCTTTAATGCATTGTCCTTGAGAACTAAAGAAGAGCCCTAGAATATTATTTTCAGAGTTCATTGAGCTTCTTGTTGAAATAAAAATTCATGTGGATAGAGTTCCACAAACCAAAGTAGAGGGAATATAGTTCTCCTGTGGATAGAGTTCCACAAACCAGAACAAGGGGATAGATTTCTCTTGTGGATATAGTTCCATGAACTAGAGCAAGGGGAAAGAGTTCTCCTGTGGAGTCTGATCCGTGAACCAGCTAGGAAGATAGAGTTCTTCTGTGGAGAGAGATCCACGAACCAGTTGAGGAGATAGAGTTCTCCTAGATCAAGTTCCATGAACCAACGAAAAGGGGAAATTATTTCTCCTGTGGATAGAGATCCACAAATCAAATTATAGGGGATTGGTGTCTCCTTTTGACAGAGGTCCATAAATATTGTAATAGGGATTTGATTCCCAAGAATATTTGTTGAGAAATTTTAGTAGAAATATTTACTCCATGGAGTAGCCAACATTGGGTGAACCACATTAAATTGGTGTCTCTATTGTGTGTGATGATTTTTGCATTGCTTTGATTACTTCTGTTGATATTGCCATTGATAATATTGGATAATATTGTTTGGGAAAGAAAAGTAAAATTTGGTCTTATATTGTTCACCCCCTCTCAATATAAGCCTATGTTCTTCATGTTGGACTACAGGTCGTGCACTCTTCACAACTGAGTAATCACTAAGGTTCTTGTGCAATGGTATAGACTATAACCAGAAGATGTTATGTGGGAGTCTTAGCAACATGTACAACATCAGTTTCCTCATTTATAGCTTTGAGGACAAAGCTTTTTGAAGGGGAAGAGCATGTTAGAACCCCATCCTAACACTATTTTTGTAATACTCATATGATTAATTTTTGTAATACTTTGTAATGGTATGTGGCAAGTAAGACACCTAGATAAGTGGGTTCATTTCATGTAATTGTTATCAATATTGTAATCAATGTTTGGTAGAAGAGTTTAGTTCGAGTGGAATTTTCCATGTAATCCAACTTTTGAGCATTAGGTTAGGGTTGCATGAAGTGTATCTTTAAAAGACATGGGTCTATGAATGAATGTATCTTTTTTTTAGATTAATGAAAGTATCAAATGAGGTTACCCCTTGAAGAGGCCTACAATTCTATGCTATTATGTGATATTGTTTCATTTTTACACTTAGTTTTTGTATTGCAATAGTTTGTGTTTCAGGTATTTCTGTTTATTTACAACATTTGTGTGAATGAATTTATTTTTAATAGTAGGTTCCTAATAGTTGAATTGTACCAATAATGTATGATATCGTGTTCTTCTCTTTCATAGATATGACAGTACCTCTTTTTATTTGGAGGTTGCTTCTATGATTATGAGGAAGGACATATATGTAAAGAACCCTTTGGTGCTTTTTGTTTCCTAGATTTCTAATCGATGAGTACGTTGTTTGACAACTAGTCCCTCAACTTGTTGGTTACTTCTTTTTGTTGCAACAAATTGATCAACTCTTCAAAGGAGACCACCTTGTTAGACACTTGTAAGATGGTTATGTGCACTTGAAAGGAATCTAGTAAAGCTCAAAGTATAATTGAAACTAAGAGCATGTTGTCCACTTGTTCACCCATATCATTCAAGTTGACCTTCAACTATGTGACTTTGTAAAGAAATATTTTTATACTCTATCCATCTCCCACTCTCAATGTGTGGAGTTGGAATTGAAAGTTAAGAATGGTGGACTAATTCTTCCCTTCATTGATGGATGTAAGGGCATCCCATGCTTGCTTGGAGGACTTTGCTTCACAAATGTGTGGTTGGATCACATCAACTATAGTAAGGGTGATGAATATATGTTATTTAATATACATCATCATATTTCTTTGCTTCATCCATGTTGAGAAGTCACATATTGTAGCCTATCACAATATCCCATAACTTTACCACTTGCAAAATAGTTCACATCTTTGTCTTCCATGGTCTAAAGTTGAGAACTTTCAAGAGTTGTGAATCTATGAGAAACGCTTTAGGATTAGACATTATGAGGGTTTATTATTTCTTTGAAATGATCCCCTTTTCAATATATTTTTAGTTTGATACATTATACCTTTTGATATACTTGTTAGTAAGTGGAAGAAGCTAGTTCTCTCGATATACATATTCGTACTTGAGAGAGATTTTAAGGCATGTGAAAGAGCATAGTGAGTGGTACCTAAGTAGTACGAAAATGGTTTCCTCCTCTCTTTGATACATTCTTAGAAAAACCTCTTTAATAATTGCTTAAAAAGACCATGGAGGAGAGTCTCAGTTTCAAGGATTATGTCAACCAACAATGGTGAATATGGTCAATTATGGAGTGAAAATAATCAATTTTTGACTTCTTTATTTCTTCCTAACGATTTATAGGGATAAACCTTTGTAACTATATTAGGTGGTAAGTGCAATAACAAGTCGCAACAACGTTACCTGTAGAAGACGGCCAAAGGCATTGTAGATATTGAACGTTGCTTTAAACCTTGAAGGTTTGAGAAATTGTGATTTATCTTTTGTAAATTCCTCTTGCTGTCTAATTCAATAAATCATGAATTTGCAAAAAATATAAAATACAAAACTAGAAAAATAAAATGTCAAACTCTGACAAAAATGCATCATTTTCAATCACAAGCTTTATGTAAATTACCTTTTTTATTTGAAAAAATAATTTTCTTTTTAAATTTCTTGTCACCTTGTAATAATAGCTTAGAAATACCATGGAGGAGAGTCTCAATTTCAAGGTTTGTGTCAAGCGAAAATGGTGAATATGGTCAATTATGAAGTGAAAATAATCAATTTTTGACTTCCTTATTTCTCCCTAATGATTTAGAGAGATAAGCTCTAGATGCCATTGTTGCAACTATATTAGGTGGTAAGTGCAATAACAAGTCACAAAAACATCACCTGTAGATGACCGCTAGATGCATTGTAGATACCAAACACTACTTTAGACCTTGAAGGTTTGAGAAAGAGTGATCTCTCTTTTGTAAATTCCTCTTATTGTCTAATGCAATATATCATGACTATGAAAAATATGAAATGTAAAACTAGATAAATAAAGTGTTGCAACTATATTAGGTGGTAAGTGCAATAACGAGTTGGAACATCATTACTTGTAAATGATCGCCAAAGGGATTGTAGATGTCAAATGTCGTTTTAGACCTTGAAGGTTTGAGAAAGGGTGATTTCGCTTTTGTAAATTCGTCTTGTTTTCTAATGCAATAAATCATGAATTTGCAAAAAAAAATATGAAATGCAAAACTAAAAAAATAAACTACCAGACTCCCAAAAATACGTCTTTTTCAATCACAAGCTTTATATAAATTACCTTTTTATTTGAAAAAAATACAATTTTTTTAAAAATGTCTTGTCACCCTTTTAAAAAAAGATTTTTTTTTGGGTTCCCTTTATTTTTCTTTTATAAAAAATATTGGCCCCATCTTAAAAAAAAATAATTCCCCTACCCAAACAAAAAAAAAAGTGCATTTTGTTTTTTTATTTTTCAAAAAATTGGGGATTCGACAAACAAAAGAAGTGCATTTGAAGACGTCCATTAAGTGTCGCATGTGATCCTCCATGTTCTTTGAATAAATCAGGATATCATCAAGATAAACCACAATGCACTTATCCAACAGAGGGTGGAAGACATCATTCTTTAACATGTAGAAAGTGGTTGGGATGTTGCACAAGCCAAAGGGTGTCACTAAAAATTCAAAGCTACCATACCTTGAAACACAGGCAATTATTTTCTCATCCCTCGGTAAAATTCACACTTGGTAATACCCCGAATGTAGGTCCAACTTAGTGAACACTTGTGTGCCTCCCAAGCGATCAAAGTAGTTATCTATCCTTGGGAGTGGGTAGCTATTTTTGATGGTCTGCTTGTTCAATGCATGATAGTCTACACACAAATGTAATGAGCAATCTGCCTTCCTCACAAACAAAACTAGTGCCCCATAAGGAGAGCACATAGGACTGAGGTAGTCTGCCTCCAGTAGTTCTTCCAACTATTTTTTCAACTCAACCATCTCTGCTTAATTGGTAAGGTGCCCTTATTGGCGAAACTGATCCAAGTAGTAGCTTTATTATGGGATCGATGGCTCTTTGCAGTGGTAAGTAAAGCAACACCGAATTTAGCATGTGGTCTTGAAACTTTTTGTAGAACTTCCTCTACCTTAGGTGGGATAGGGACTTCGGGCTCTTCTTCCTCCCATCCTCCCAAAATTATAGCGAGAAACATTGGTTCATTTCCCTTCTTACAGGTTGCTTTACGCAAACTCATTACTGAGACCTCATGTAACTTAGGTGATCGTGTTAGTACTACTATGGTTTACCTCTTTTGAACGGATCACACAATGCAAGATTTATGCAATTCAAAAATGCACATGCTATCCAATTAAGGGAGATACACCACTCTGGTAACTCGAATGAACTTCTGGTCCAACACTAGGTCAAAATCATCTATAGGCACCATAAGCAATAATCGTATTTCCATGTCATTCACCCACCTGAATAGGAACATCCTTTGTAATGCCATAAGTACACAAGGTTGGTTCGTTCATAGACTTGAAATTATGGCCCCCACCTTGGTATTTAAGCCTGATATTCTTGGCAAGCTTCTCATTCAGGAAATTATGCATCATCCTGGAGTCGACTAAGGCAACAATGCATCACCTATCGATCATTGTGTCCACGTAGAATAGAATGTTGTGATTTGGGATCCCTCATTCTTGTTGCATCTCAGTTGTGACCATCAAGTAGAACTCTCTCAAGATGGAAACTTATCCTTTGCTCACACCAGGGGAGTCTTGTTGGGCTTCTTACTGCACTATGGTGATCCTTGTCTATTGGGGACATTATTTATATGGGTGTAGACCTTGGCAAGTCTAGCATCACAACCAAGGATTATTTCCATCACTTTGGGTTGGCTCATCTTTAGTTATTTTTCACTTCACATCAACGATAGACTTTTCTAATTTCTTGGATGCAACAAACGATTGTGATGTGGGCTTAGGTTGTTCCTTTAGCGATGACCCCTTATTCTTTGTTTGAGCCTTGCTTTGGCATTTAATACCTTGCATTTGTGCTTTACATTTATTTTGGCTAGGGTCTTGTGCATATTTATTTGAAATACCTTCTGCTCGAAAGTAATAAAATGAATCAGCTACAACAATCATTGAGGAAAAATCCTTCGGTATATGTTGTTGGAGCACCATTTGAACCCACAACTATAGGCAAAATTTGAAAGAGAACAAACGGTCTACTTTCATCATGTCATTTATATCAACCATGAGCTATTGAAATGCCTTAATGTACTCCTCGTAAATTGTGTTGATATGACAGGTTTCTCAGCTTGTACCTAGCCATGCATTTCATATTTTTAGGTCTAAACTGGTCGCATAGGTCCTCCTTCAATTCACTCCAAGATTTAGGTTTCTTTGTTTTCCTTGCATTAGCATTAGTGGCAAGGTTCCTCCACCAAGTTTTGGCAACACCATCAAGATACCTTGTCATCATTTGAACCTTTTTCTTATCGATTAATTCACCTAGGATTGTGAGGTATTCCTCCATGTCCCAAAAGAAATTATCGAATAGACGATCGTCGTGTGCTGCATTGTAGGACTTAGGATCTTTTTTCCTGGGTGGCTTTACCATGGGAGGCACTATCATATGTGCTACACCACGGTCAACATCAACCATCTAGCTCACTGAGGTAGCAACAACTTCACGTAATAGAGTCGTCTCTTCCTAAAAAAAAATTTGGGCTTGCAAGGATTCAACGAGGGTTTTTTGTAGGATTTTTTATAAATATTTCTTGCTCCCTTCACCAAGTCATAGTATCCTTTTGCTAATCCTTGAGTCCCAGTAGGGCCTCATCCACGATAGGATGTCAATCGCTGAAAAAGCCCTCTATAGATAGGATATTTCTCATCAATTCATTTATCTGTTGAGTAACACATTGGTCTAGCTCTTCGATCATGCACCCTTGCATATTGCATTGGTGTATATATTCTCCAGTGCCACTCGCTTGACCTCTTTGCTTAGTTGGGTGATATGGGATATTTTTGGAAGCAATATCCACCATGATTTTGGCTTCGAATAAGGACTACAAGCTTTTTTAAAACCAGAGAACGTCAAACTTTAACGTTCACAATGGGAACACTTAACAAAGTCTATAGTGCACTGGCTTGAGAAAATTTCAGCTTTGATAACAACTGATGGAGGGTCATTCTCAACAAGGCCTAGTGACCCTTTGAAACACCCCAACAATCCGATGAAATAGAAAAATTTAACACAACTTACAACTAAGCATCATTTACCTTAGTAATTTTTATGAGTATATTTTTTTTGTTAAGCATGTAAGTTCCTTTTACAACCATCAAAGCAAAGCAATAGTAAAAACATAACACACATCCATAACATCGTCCATGTTGGAAAGCAACAACAATTATATTATTCAGTGGCTTCAACCATCAACCTTTACAAAGAGCACACGTGACTTATATAAACAACACGTGGCCTAGAAAACCAATTGCAAAATTCAAGCCCACACCATGCAACGTTAAATAGTCAACGACTACATTAGTTATGTGGCAGCATTCAATACAAGGAACGTTGGTACCCACAACCAAGTTCAAATGAAAAGGACATTAATATGATGAGCTACCCTAAGGCACCCATGCCTATTTTCAAACTCAACAGTTCCTGCACGGTCAAGTTCACCCATATTCCATCCAACAAGGTACTCAAAGCAGAACCTCAAAGTCAACATGCATTAAATCCGTTGTGCTTTCCAACCGTTCCTAGTCTTGCCAATCTACCCGCTTGGCAAGCTGCTTACCAACTTGCTTGGAAACTTTGCCATTTGCCCTGGCAGCCAACTTGGCATTGCCAATTCATCCAAACTTTACCAACACTTGGCAGACGCTTTGTCAAAGCAAACCGAAAGCAACACTAAGTAACTTGGTCCCCATGACACTTGGCTACCCCTTGGCACTTAGGACACTTTAGCATACAACCTGACCCCTTGGCACATCAAGCAAATTAAGTGAAAGGTAAACCATCACGACGGATGAGTTAGAGAATAAATCACCTACCATAATGTGCTTATCCGTGTTCAAATCGGGTGGGCCTCCCATTGTTCAACTATTTCAGATACTTTCACAAGTCCAATGCCTTTGTAGCCCAAACAGAGATAGAGTTCTCCTAGATCAAGTTCCACGAACCAACGAAAAGGGGAAATTATTTCTCCTGTGGATAGAGATCCACAAATCAAATCATAGGGGATTAGTGTCTCCTTTTGACAGAGGTCCATAAATATTGTAATAAGGATTTGATTCCCAAAAATATTTGTTGATAAATTTTAGTAGAAATATTTTCTCCATGGAGTAGCCAACATTGGGTGAACCATATTAAATCGGTGTCTCTATTGTGTGTGATGATTTGTGCATTGCTTTGATTACTTCTTTTGATATTGCCATTGATAATATTGGATAATATTGTTTGGGAAAGAAAAGTAAATTTTGGTCTTATATTGTTCATCCCCTCTCAATATAAGCCTATGTTCTTTATGTTGGACTACAGGTCGTGCACTCTTCACAACTAAGTAATCACTAAGGTTCTTGTGCAATGGCATAGACTATAACCATAAGATGCTATGTGGGAGTCTTACCAACATCTACAACATCAGTTTCCTCATTTATAGCTTTGAGGACAAAGCTTTTTGAAGGGGAAGAGCATGTTAGAACCCCATCCTAACACTATTTTTGTAATACTCATATGATTAATTTTTGTAATACTTTGTAATGGTATGTGGCAAGTAAGACACCTAGATAAGTGGGTTCATTTCATGTAATTGTTATCAATATTGTAATCAATGTTTGGTAGAAGAGTTTAGTTCGAGTGGAATTTTCCATGTAATCCAACTTTTGAGCATTAGGTTAGGGTTGCATGAAGTGTATCTTTAAAAGACATGGGTCTATGAATGAATGTATATTTTTTTTAGATTAATGAAAGTATCAAAGGAGGTTACCCATTGAAGAGGCCTACAATTCTATGCTATTATGTGATATTGTTTCATTTTTACACTTAGTTTTTGTATTGCAATATTTTGTGTTTCAGGTATTTCTGTTTATTTACAACATTTGTGTGAATGAATTTATTTTTAATAGTAGGTTCCTAATAGTTGAATTGTACCAATAATGTATGATATCGTGTTCTTCTCTTTCATAGATATGACAGTACCTCTTTTTCTTTGGAGGTTTCTTCTATGATTATGAGGAAGGACATATATGTAAAGAACCCTTTGGTGCTTTTTGTTTCCTAGATTTCTAATCGATGAGTACGTTGTTTGACAACTAGTCCCTCAACTTGTTGGTTACTTCTTTTTGTTGCAACAAATTGATCAACTCTTCAAAGGAGACCACCTTGTTAGACACTTGTAAGATGGTTATGTGCACTTGAAAGGAATCTAGTAAAGCTCAAAGTATAATTGAAACTAAGAGCATGTTGTCCACTTGTTCACCCATATCATTCAAGTTGACCTTCAACTATGTGACTTTGTAAAGAAATATTTTTATACTCTATCCATCTCCCACTCTCAATGTGTGGAGTTGGAATTGAAAGTTAAGAATGGTGGACTAATTCTTCCCTTCATTGATGGATGTAAGGGCATCCCATGCTTGCTTGGAGGACTTTGCTTCACAAATGTGTGGTTGGATCACATCAACTATAGTAAGGGTGATGAATATATGTTATTTAATATACATCATCATATTTCTTTGCTTCATCCATGTTGAGAAGTCACATATTGTAGCCTATCACAATATCCCATAACTTTACCACTTGCAAAATAGTTCACATCTTTGTCTTCCATGGTCTAAAGTTGAGAACTTTCAAGAGTTGTGAATCTATGAGAAACGCTTTAGGATTAGACATTATGAAGGTTTATTATTTCTCTGAAATGATCCCCTTTTCAATATATTGTTAGTTTGATATATTATACCTTTTGATATACTTGTTAGTAAGTGGAAGAAGCTAGTTCTCTCGATATACATATTCGTACTTGAGAGAGATTTTAAGGCATGTGAAAGAGCATAGTGAGTGGTACCTAAGTAGTACGAAAATGGTTTCCTCCTCTCTTTGATACATGCTTAGAAAAACCTCTTTAATAATTGCTTAAAAAGACCATGGAGGAGAGTCTCAGTTTCAAGGATTATGTCAACCAACAATGGTGAATATGGTCAATTATGGAGTGAAAATAATCAATTTTTGACTTCTTTATTTCTTCCTAACGATTTATAGGGATAAACCTTTGTAACTATATTAGGTGGTAAGTGCAATAACAAGTCGCAACAACGTTACCTGTAGAAGACGGCCAGAGGCATTGTAGATATTGAACGTTGCTTTAAACCTTGAAGGTTTGAGAAATTGTGATTTATCTTTTGTAAATTCCTCTTGCTGTCTAATTCAATAAATCATGAATTTGCAAAAAATATAAAATACAAAACTAGAAAAATAAAATGTCAAACTCCGACAAAAATGCATCATTTTCAATCACAATCTTTATGTAAATTACCTTTTTTATTTGAAAAAATAATTTTCTTTTTAAATTTCTTGTCACCTTTTAATAATAGCTTAGAAATACCATGGAGGAGAGTCTCAATTTCAAGGTTTGTGTCAAGCGAAAATGGTGAATATGGTCAATTATGAAGTGAAAATAATCAATTTTTGACTTCCTTATTTCTCCCTAATGATTTAGAGAGATAAGCTCTAGATGCCATTGTTGCAACTATATTAGGTGGTAAGTGCAATAACAAGTCACAAAAACATCACCTGTAGATGACCGCTAGATGCATTGTAGATACCAAACACTACTTTAGACCTTGAAGGTTTGAGAAAGAGTGATCTCTCTTTTGTAAATTCCTCTTATTGTCTAATGCAATATATCATGACTATGAAAAATATGAAATGTAAAACTAGATAAATAAAGTGTTGCAACTATATTAGGTGGTAAGTGCAATAACGAGTTGGAACATCATTACTTGTAAATGATCGCCAAAGGGATTGTAGATGTCAAATGTCGTTTTAGACCTTGAAGGTTTGAGAAAGGGTGATTTCGCTTTTGTAAATTCGTCTTGTTTTCTAATGCAATAAATCATGAATTTGCAAAAAAAAATATGAAATGCAAAACTAAAAAAATAAACTACCAGACTCCCAAAAATACGTCTTTTTCAATCACAAGCTTTATATAAATTACCTTTTTATTTGAAAAAAATACAATTTTTTTAAAAATGTCTTGTCACCCTTTTAAAAAAAGATTTTTTTTTGGGTTCCCTTTATTTTTCTTTTATAAAAAATATTGGCCCCCTCTTAAAAAAAAATAATTCCCCTACCCAAACAAAAAAAAAAGTGCATTTTGTTTTTTTATTTTTCAAAAAATTGGGGATTCGACAAACAAAAGAAGTGCATTTGAAGACGTCCATTAAGTGTCGCATGTGATCCTCCATGTTCTTTGAATAAATCATGATATCATCAAGATAAACCACAATGCACTTATCCAACAGAGGGTGGAAGACATCATTCTTTAACATGTAGAAAGTGGTTGGGATGTTGCACAAGCCAAAGGGTGTCACTAAAAATTCAAAGCTACCATACCTTGAAACACATGTAATTTTTTGCTCATCCCTCGGTAAAATTCACACTTGGTAATACCCCGAATGTAGGTCCAACTTAGTGAACACTTGTGTGCCTCCCAAGCGATCAAAGTAGTTATCTATCCTTGGGAGTGGGTAGCTATTTTTGATGGTCTGCTTGTTCAATGCATGATAGTCTACACACAAATGTAATGAGCAATCTGCCTTCCTCACAAACAAAACTAGTGCCCCATAAGGAGAGCACATAGGACTGAGGTAGTCTGCCTCCAGTAGTTCTTCCAACTATTTTTTCAACTCAACCATCTCTGCTTAATTGGTAAGGTGCCCTTATTGGCGAAACTGATCCAAGTAGTAGCTTTATTATGGGATCGATGGCTCTTTGCAGTGGTAAGTAAAGCAACACCGAATTTAGCATGCGGTCTTGAAACTTTTTGTAGAACTTCCTCTACCTTAGGTGGGATAGGGACTTCGGGCTCTTCTTCCTCCCATCCTCCCAAAATTATAGCGAGAAACATTGGTTCATTTCCCTTCTTACAGGTTGCTTTACGCAAACTCATTACTGAGACCTCATGTAACTTAGGTGATCGTGTTAGTACTACTATGGTTTACCTCTTTTGAACGGATCACACAATGCAAGATTTATGCAATTCAAAAATGCACATGCTATCCAATTAAGGGAGATACACCACTCTGGTAACTCGAATGAACTTCTGGTCCAACACTAGGTCAAAATCATCTATAGGCACCATAAGCAATAATCGTCTTTCCATGTCATTCACCCACCTGAATAGGAACATCCTTTGTAATGCCATAAGTACACAAGGTTGGTTCGTTCATAGACTTGAAATTATGGCCCCCACCTTGGTATTTAAGCCTGATATTCTTGGCAAGCTTCTCATTCAGGAAATTATGCATCATCCTGGAGTCGACTAAGGCAACAATGCATCACCTATCGATCATTGTGTCCACGTAGAATAGAATGTTGTGATTTGGGATCCCTCATTCCTGTTGCATCTCAGTTGTGACCATCAAGTAGAACTCTCTCAAGATGGAAACTTATCCTTTGCTCGCACCAGGGGAGTCTTGTTGGGCTTCTTACTGCACTATGGTGATCCTTGTCTATTGGGGACATTATTTATATGGGTGTAGACCTTGGCAAGTCTAGCATCACAACCAAGGATTATTTCCATCACTTTGGGTTGGCTCATCTTTAGTTATTTTTCACTTCACATCAACGATAGACTTTTCTAATTTCTTGGATGCAACAAACGATTGTGATGTGGGCTTAGGTTGTTCCTTTAGCGATGACCCCTTATTCTTTGTTTGAGCCTTGCTTTGGCATTTAATACCTTGCATTTGTGATTTACATTTATTTTGGCTATGGTCTTGTGCATATTTATTTGAAATACCTTCTGCTCGAAAGTAATAAAATGAATCAGCTACAACAATCATTGAGGCAAAATCCTTCGGTTTATGTTGTTGGAGCACCATTTGAACCCACAACTATAGGCAAAATTTGAAAGAGAACAAACGGTCTACTTTCATCATGTCATTTATATCAACCATGAGCTATTGAAATGCCTTAATGTACTCCTCGTAAATTGTGTTGATATGACAGGTTTCTCAGCTTGTACCTAGCCATGCATTTCATATTTTTAGGTCTAAACTGGTCGCATAGGGCCTCATTCAATTCACTCCAAGATTTAGGTTTCTTTGTTTTCATTGCATTAGCATTAGTGGCAAGGTTCCTCCACCAAGTTTTGGCAACACCATCAAGATACCTTGTCATCATTTGAACCTTTTTCTTATCGATTAATTCACCTAGGATTGTGAGGTATTCCTCCATGTCCCAAAAGAAATTATCGAATAGACGATCGTCGTGTGCTGCATTGTAGGACTTAGGATATTTTTTCTTGGGTGGCTTTACCATGGGAGGCACTATCATATGTGCTACACCACGGTCAACATCAACCATCTAGCTCACTGAGGTAGCAACAACTTCACGTAATAGAGTCATCTCTTCCTAAAAAAAAAATTGGGCTTGCAAGGATTCAACGAGGGTTTTTTGTAGGATTTTTTATAAATATTTCTTGCTCCCTTCACCAAGTCATAGTATCCTTTTGCTAATCCTTGAGTCCCAGTAGGGCCTCATCCACGACAGGATTTCAATCGCTGAAAAATCCCTCTATAGATAGGATATTTCTCATCAATTCATTTATCTGTTGAGTAACACATTGGTCTAGCTCTTCGATCATGCACCCTTGCATATTGCATTGGTGTATATATTCTCCAGTGCCACTCGCTTGACCTCTTTGCTCAATTGGGTGATCTGGGATATTTTTGGAAGCAATATCCACCATGATTTTGGCTTCGAATAGGGACTACAAGATTTTTTAAAACCAGAGAACGTCAAACTTTAACGTTCACAATGGGAACACTTAACAAAGTCTATAGTGCACTGGCTTGAGAAAATTCCAGCTTTGATAACAACTGATGGAGGGTCATTCTCAACAAGGCCTAGTGACCCTTTGAAACACCCCAACAATCCGATGAAATAGAAAAATTTAACACAACTTACAACTAAGCATCATTTACCTTAGTCATTTTTATGAGTATATTTTTTTTGTTAAGCATGTAAGTTCCTTTTACAACCATCAAAGCAAAGCAATAGTAAAAACATAACACACATCCATAACATCGTCCATGTTGGAAAGCAACAACAATTATATTATTTAGTGGCTTCAACCATCAACCTTTACAAAGAGCACACGTGACTTATATAAACAACAAGTGGCCTAGAAAACCAATTGCAAAATTCAAGCCCACACCATGCAACGTTAAATAGTCAACGACTACATTAGTTATGTGGCAGCATTCAATACAAGGAACGTTGGTACCCACAACCAAGTTCAAATGAAAAGGACATTAATACGATGAGCTACCCTAAGGCACCCATGCCTGTTTTCAAACTCAACAGTTCCTGCACGGTCAAGTTCACCCATATTCCATCCAACAAGGTACTCAAAGCAGAACCTCAAAGTCAACATGCACTAAATCCGTTGTGCTTTCCAACCGTTCCTAGTCTTGCCAATCTACCCGCTTGGCAAGCTGCTTACCAACTTGCTTGACAACTTTACCATTTGCCCTGGCAGCCAACTTGGCATTGCTAATTCATCCAAACTTTACCAACACTTGGCAGACGCTTTGTCAAAGCAAACCGAAAGCAACACTAAGTAACTTGGTCCCCATGACACTTGGCTACCCCTTGGCACTTAGGACACTTTAGCATACAACCTGACCCCTTGGCACATCAAGCAAATTAAGTGAAAGGTAAACCATCACGACGGATGAGTTAGAGAATAAATCACCTACCATGATGTGCTTATCCGTGTTCAAATCGGGTGGGCCTCCCATTGTTCAACTATTTCAGATACTTTCACAAGTCCAATGCCTTTGTAGCCCAAACAGAGATAGAGTTCTCCTAGATCAAGTTCCATGAACCAACGAAAAGGGGAAATTATTTCTCCTGTGGATAGAGATCCACAAATCAAATCATAGGGGATTAGTGTCTCCTTTTGACAGAGGTCCATAAATATTGTAATAAGGATTTGATTCCCAAAAATATTTGTTGATAAATTTTAGTAGAAATATTTTCTCCATGGAGTAGCCAACATTGGGTGAACCATATTAAATCGGTGTCTCTATTGTGTGTGATGATTTGTGCATTGCTTTGATTACTTCTTTTGATATTGCCATTGATAATATTGGATAATATTGTTTGGGAAAGAAAAGTAAATTTTGGTCTTATATTGTTCATCCCCTCTCAATATAAGCCTATGTTCTTTATGTTGGACTACAGGTCGTGCACTCTTCACAACTAAGTAATCACTAAGGTTCTTGTGCAATGGCATAGACTATAACCATAAGATGCTATGTGGTAGTCTTACCAACATCTACAACATCAGTTTCCTCATTTATAGCTTTGAGGACAAAGCTTTTTGAAGGGGAAGAGCATGTTAGAACCCCATCCTAACACTATTTTTGTAATACTCATATGATTAATTTTTGTAATACTTTGTAATGGTATGTGGCAAGTAAGACACCTAGATAAGTGGGTTCATTTCATGTAATTGTTATCAATATTGTAATCAATGTTTGGTAGAAGAGTTTAGTTCGAGTGGAATTTTCCATGTAATCCAACTTTTGAGCATTAGGTTAGGGTTGCATGAAGTGTATCTTTAAAAGACATGGGTCTATGAATGAATGTATCTTTTTTTTAGATTAATGAAAGTATCAAAGGAGGTTACCCCTTGAAGAGGCCTACAATTCTATGCTATTATGTGATATTGTTTCATTTTTACACTTAGTTTTTGTATTGCAATAGTTTGTGTTCAAGGTATTTCTATTTATTTACAACATTTGTGTGAATGAATTTATTTTTAATAGTAGGTTCCTAATAGTTGAATTGTACCAATAATGTATGATATCGTGTTCTTCTCTTTCATAGATATGACAGTACCTCTTTTTCTTTGGAGGTTGCTTCTATGATTATGAGGAAGGACATATATGTAAAGAACCCTTTGGTGCTTTTTGTTTCCTAGATTTCTAATCGATGAGTACGTTGTTTGACAACTAGTCCCTCAACTTGTTGGTTACTTCTTTTTGTTGCAACAAATTGATCAACTCTTCAAAGGAGACCACCTTGTTAGACACTTGTAAGATGGTTATGTGCACTTGAAAGGAATCTAGTAAAGCTCAAAGTATAATTGAAACTAAGAGCATGTTGTCCACTTGTTCACCCATATCATTCAAGTTGACCTTCAACTATGTGACTTTGTAAAGAAATATTTTTATACTCTATCCATCTCCCACTCTCAATGTGTGGAGTTGGAATTGAAAGTTAAGAATGGTGGACTAATTCTTCCCTTCATTGATGGATGTAAGGGCATCCCATGCTTGCTTGGAGGACTTTGCTTCACAAATGTGTGGTTGGATCACATCAACTATAGTAAGGGTGATGAATATATGTTATTTAATATACATCATCATATTTCTTTGCTTCATCCATGTTGAGAAGTCACATATTGTAGCCTATCACAATATCCCATAACTTTACCACTTGCAAAATAGTTCACATCTTTGTCTTCCATGGTCTAAAGTTGAGAACTTTCAAGAGTTGTGAATCTATGAGAAACGCTTTAGGATTAGACATTATGAGGGTTTATTATTTCTTCGAAATGATCCCCTTTTCAATATATTGTTAGTTTGATATATTATACCTTTTGATATACTTGTTAGTAAGTGGAAGAAGCTAGTTCTCTCGATATACATATTCGTACTTGAGAGAGATTTTAAGGCATGTGAAAGAGCATAGTGAGTGGTACCTAAGTAGTATGAAAATGGTTTCCTCCTCTCTTTGATACATGCTTAGAAAAACCTCTTTAATAATTGCTTAAAAAGACCATGGAGGAGAGTCTCAGTTTCAAGGATTATGTCAACCAACAATGGTGAATATGGTCAATTATGAAGTGAAAATAATCAATTTTTGACTTCTTTATTTCTTCCTAACGATTTATAGGGATAAACCTTTGTAACTTTATTAGGTGGTAAGTGCAATAACAAGTCGCAACAACGTTACCTGTAGAAGACGGCCAAAGGCATTGTAGATATTGAACGTTGCTTTAAACCTTGAAGGTTTGAGAAATTGTGATTTATCTTTTGTAAATTCCTCTTGCTGTCTAATTCAATAAATCATGAATTTGCAAAAAATATAAAATACAAAACTAGAAAAATAAAATGTCAAACTCTGACAAAAATGCATCATTTTCAATCACAAGCTTATGTAAATTACCTTTTTTATTTGAAAAAATAATTTTCTTTTTAAATTTCTTGTCACCTTTTAATAATAGCTTAGAAATACCATGGAAGAGAGTCTCAATTTCAAGGTTTGTGTCAAGCGAAAATGGTGAATATGGTCAATTATGAAGTGAAAATAATCAATTTTTGACTTCCTTATTTCTCCCTAATGATTTAGAGAGATAAGCTCTAGATGCCATTGTTGCAACTATATTAGGTGGTAAGTGCAATAACAAGTCACAAAAACATCACCTGTAGATGACCGCTAGATGCATTGTAGATACCAAACACTACTTTAGACCTTGGAGGTTTGAGAAAGAGTGATCTCTCTTTTGTAAATTCCTCTTATTGTCTAATGCAATATATCATGACTATGAAAAATATGAAATGTAAAACTAGATAAATAAAGTGTTGCAACTATATTAGGTGGTAAGTGCAATAACGAGTTGGAACATCATTACTTGTAAATGATCGCCAAAGGGATTGTAGATGTCAAATGTCGTTTTAGACCTTGAAGGTTTGAGAAAGGGTGATTTCGCTTTTGTAAATTCGTCTTGTTTTCTAATGCAATAAATCATGAATTTGCAAAAAAAAATATGAAATGCAAAACTAAAAAAATAAACTACCAGACTCCCAAAAATACGTCTTTTTCAATCACAAGCTTTATATAAATTACCTTTTTATTTGAAAAAAATACAATTTTTTTAAAAATGTCTTGTCACCCTTTTAAAAAAAGATTTTTTTTTGGGTTCCCTTTATTTTTATTTTATAAAAAATATTGGCCCCCTCTTAAAAAAAATAATTCCCCTATCCAAACAAAAAAAAAAGTGCATTTTGTTTTTTTTATTTTTCAAAAAATTGGGGATTCGACAAACAAAAGAAGTGCATTTGAAGACGTCCATTAAGTGCCGCATGTGATCCTCCATGTTCTTTGAATAAATCAGGATACCATCAAGATAAACCATAATGCACTTATCCAACAGAGGGTGGAAGACATCATTCTTTAACATGTAGAAAGTGGTTGGGATGTTGCACAAGCCAAAGGGTGTCACTAAAAATTCAAAGCTACCATACCTTGAAACACAGGCAATTTTTTTCTCATCCCTCGGTAAAATTCACACTTGGTAATACCCCGAATGTAGGTCCAACTTAGTGAACACTTGTGTGCCTCCCAAGCGATCAAAGTAGTTATCTATCCTTGGGAGTGGGTAGCTATTTTTGATGGTCTGCTTGTTCAATGCATGATAGTCTACACACAAATGTAATGAGCAATCTGCCTTCCTCACAAACAAAACTAGTGCCCCATAAGGAGAGCACATAGGACTGAGGTAGTCTGCCTCCAGTAGTTCTTCCAACTATTTTTTCAACTCAACCATCTCTGCTTAATTGGTAAGGTGCCCTTATTGGCGAAACTGATCCAAGTAGTAGCTTTATTATGGGATCGATGGCTCTTTGCAGTGGTAAGTAAAGCAACACCGAATTTAGCATGCGGTCTTGAAACTTTTTGTAGAACTTCCTCTACCTTAGGTGGGATAGGGACTTCGGGCTCTTCTTCCTCCCATCCTCCCAAAATTATAGCGAGAAACATTGGTTCATTTCCCTTCTTACAGGCTGCTTTACGCAAACTCATTACTGAGACCTCATGTAACTTAGGTGATCGTGTTAGTACTACTATGGTTTACCTCTTTTGAACGGATCACACAATGCAAGATTTATGCAATTCAAAAATGCTCATGCTATCCAATTAAGGGAGATACACCACTCTGGTAACTCGAATGAACTTCTGGTCCAACACTAGGTCAAAATCATCTATAGGCACCATAAGCAATAATCGTCTTTCCATGTCATTCACCCACCTGAATAGGAACATCCTTTGTAATGCCATAACTACACAAGGTTGGTTCATTCATAGACTTGAAATTATGGCCCCCACCTTGGTATTTAAGCCTGATATTCTTGGCAAGCTTCTCATTCAAGAAATTATGCATCATCCTGGAGTCGACTAAGGCAACAATGCATCACCTATCGATCATTGTGTCCATGTAGAATAGAATTTTGTGATTTGGGATCCCTCATTCCTGTTGCATCTCAGTTGTGACCATCAAGTAGAACTCTCTCAAGATGGAAACTTATCCTTTGCTCGCACCAGGGGAGTCTTGTTGGGCTTCTTACTGCACTATGGTGATCCTTGTCTATTGGGGACATTATTTATATGGGTGTAGACCTTGGCAAGTCTAGCATCACAACCAAGGATTATTTCCATCACTTTGGTTTGGCTCATCTTTAGTTCTTTTTCACTTCACACCAACGATAGACTTTTCTAATTTCTTGGATGCAACAAACGATTGTGATGTGGGCTTAGGTTGTTCCTTTAGCGATGACCCCTTATTCTTTGTTTGAGCCTTGCTTTGGCCTTTAATACCTTGCATTTGTGCTTTACATTTATTTTGGCTAGGGTCTTGTGCATATTTATTTGAAATACCTTCTGCTCGAAAGTAATAAAATGAATCAGCTACAACAATCATTGAGGCAAAATCCTTCGATTTATGTTGTTGGAGCACCATTTGAACCCACAACTATAGGCAAAATTTGAAAGAGAACAAACGGTCTACTTTCATCATATCATTTATATCAACCATGAGCTATTGAAATGCCTTAATGTACTCCTCGTAAATTATGTTGATATGACAGGTTTCTCAGCTTGTACCTAGCCATGCATTTCATACTTTTAGGTCTAAACTGGTCGCATAGGGCCTCCTTCAATTCACTCCAAGATTTAGGTTTCTTTGTTTTCCTTGCATTAGCATTAGTGGCAAGGTTCCTCCACCAAGTTTTGGCAACACCATCAAGATACCTTGTCATCATTTGAACCTTTTTCTTATCGATTAATTCACCTAGGATTGTGAGGTATTCCTCCATGTCCCAAAAGAAATTATCGAATAGACGATCGTCGTGTGCTGCATTGTAGGACTTAGGCTTTTTTTTCCTGGGTGGCTTTACCATGGGAGGCACTATCATATGTGCTACACCACGGTCAACATCAACCATCTAGCTCACTGAGGTAGCAACAACTTCACGTAATAGAGTCATCTCTTCCTAAAAAAAAATTTGGGCTTGCAAGGATTCAACGAGGGTTTTTTGTAGGATTTTTTATAAATATTTCTTGCTCCCTTCACCAAGTCATAGTATCCTTTTGCTAATCCTTGAGTCCCAGTAGGGCCTCATCCACGACAGGATGTCAATCGCTGAAAAAGCCCTCTATAGATAGGATATTTCTCATCAATTCATTTATCTGTTGAGTAACACATTGGTCTAGCTCTTCGATCATGCACCCTTGCATATTGCATTGGTGTATATATTCTCCAGTGCCACTTGCTTGACCTCTTTGCTTAGTTGGGTGATATGGGATATTTTTGGAAGCAATATCCACCATGATTTTGGCTTCGAATAGGGACTACAAGATTTTTTAAAACCAGAGAACTTCAAACTTTAACGTTCACAATGGGAACACTTAACAAAGTCTATAGTGCACTGGCTTGAGAAAATTTCAGCTTTGATAACAACTGATGGAGGGTCATTCTCAACAAGGCCTAGTGACCCTTTGAAACACCCCAACAATCCGATGAAATAGAAAAATTTAACACAACTTACAACTAAGCATCATTTACCTTAGTAATTTTTATGAGTATATTTTTTTTGTTAAGCATGTAAGTTCCTTTTACAACCATTAAAGCAAAGCAATAGTAAAAACATAACACACATCCATAACATCGTCCATGTTGGAAAGCAACAACAATTATATTATTCAGTGGCTTCAACCATCAACCTTTACAAAGAGCACACGTGACTTATATAAACAACACGTGGCCTAGAAAACCAATTGCAAAATTCAAGCCCACACCATGCAATGTTAAATAGTCAACGACTACATTAGTTATGTGGCAGCATTCAATACAAGGAACGTTGGTACCCACAACCAAGTTCAAATGAAAATGACATTAATACGATGAGCTACCCTAAGGCACCCATGCCTGTTTTCAAACTCAACAGTTCCTGCACGATCAAGTTCACCCATATTCCATCCAACAAGGTACTCAAATCAGAACCTCAAAGTCAACATGCATTAAATTCGTTGTGCTTTCCAACCGTTCCTAGTCTTGCCAATCTACCCGCTTGGCAAGCTGCTTACCAACTTGCTTGGCAACTTTACCATTTGCCCTGGCAGCCAACTTGGCATTGCCAATTCATCCAAACTTTACCAACACTTGGCAGACGCTTTGTCAAAGCAAACCGAAAGCAACACTAAGTAACTTGGTCCCCATGACACTTGGCTACCCCTTGGCACTTAGGACACTTTAGCATACAACCTGACCCCTTGGCACATCAAGCAAATTAAGTGAAAGGTAAACCATCACGACGGATGAGTTAGAGAATAAATCACCTACCATAATGTGCTTATCCGTGTTCAAATCGGGTGGGCCTCCCATTGTTCAACTATTTCAGATACTTTCACAAGTCCAATGCCTTTGTAGCCCAAACAGAATATCTACACACAGTTGTCACCTAATGTTTTTTTTGCATAGGGTTTGATAATGTTGACGATTTGTGGAGGTGAACATTAATGACCCTTGCATTCCTATGATTCAACTTCATCCTTGCATGGTGTCATGGGGTTGTCGCTATCCCACACGACTCCATTGATCACTTTGACCTATCATCATGTGGATGGGCTAGACATGTAAGCAAGTGTATGCTAGAAAATATTAAATAATTATTTTATTTGTAACGTTTAAGGATATACAATTGATTTGTATAAGCTAAAGCAATGGTAGTTAGGTGTTCAGGTGGCAGGTAGCTAGTTAGTAGCTAAAGCAATGGTAGTTAGGTGTTCAGGTGGCAGGTAGCCAGTTAGGTAGCTAAAGCAATGGCAGTTAGGTGTTCATTGGCAGGTAGCCAGTTAGATAGCTAAAGCAATGGCAGTTAGGTGCTCAGGTAGAATGCAATTAGTTAGGTTTTCATTCAGTCAATAAGGTTTTTGTTATAGAAACCACATCTAACTATTTTGTACTCTTATTAAATGTATCAATATTCTTGAATGTAATATCATTATGAAAATGATTTTTTTCCTTCAATTTTGTTAACATTAAATTAGGGTATTTTTTTTCTGTAAATGGTTGATGTTATTTTGGTGTTCTATTTTTTGGTTGCCTTGTTTTGCAAGTCTTGTTTTGAACAATTGGTATTAGAGCTTGATGTGAAAGCTTTGAGTTGGTATATATGCTAGGAGTATTAAGAACATGTAGAGTGGATTAGGGGAAATATTGGAGCAATCAACAAAAATACTCCTTCATTCGAATCATAGGTTGGTTCAAGGGGGAACTAGAAGCTCATAGGAGAGCAACCTCAAAAAATCAAGGTCTTAGATTCTAGTCCTAGTCGGTTCATAAATTTAATATGGTATGAGATTTAAAGAAATCAAATAAAAAAACAAAGAAGAAGAAGCAAATCTCGGTTAAAAAAAAAATAGCAGCAAGGGTATACCCAAAGAAAAACGGGTGAGTGATGGAAAAAATAAGAAAATTGAAAGAATGTTTTCATGTTTGTTCGGTTAAAATTTATTGTGGACTTTTTAATGTCCTCTTGTTGTAGCGAGACTATTTTCAAAGTCTTTAGTTTGGCATATTCGTTTTACATCTTCGTTAAGTGAGTGAATTTGTTATAAATTGCTTGTTTGTGTTATTTCTAATTTGGTGAAAGAATTTGTTGAAATTCATTTGGGGTGTTAACCAGTAGAGACACCATTTCCTTACTTGATGTAGAATGAATTTGTTAAAATTCATTTGGGTGTTAGCCAAAGGCACCATTTCCTTGTGTGATGCACTTGGAATGTTGAAAGACACATCATGACCAAAAAATAGGGTGGATGTTGTAGTTTGGAAGCATAAGCCTATTTCTACAAGGAGAAAGTTGTGTTTAAGAAATTAAAAATTGGAACCTTAAGCATTAAGGGGGAATGTTGGAGAATATTAATTAATCATTTTATTTGTAATGCTTAAATATTTTATAATATAAAAGAAGCAACAATTAGGATCTCGAGCGGCTAGTTATGTGCTCGTTATATAAATTGCTCATAACTTTTTGTACTCCTATTAAATGTATCAATATTATTGAATGTAATATCATCATCAAAATGATCTTTCCCCTTCAGTTTTGTTCACAACATTGAATTAGAGTATCTTGTTTATGAAAATGGTTGTTATTTTGGTGTTCTATTATTTGGTTGCTTTGTTTTGCAGATCCTATTTTCAACAATTGTCATGTTCTCAACAAATTCAAATCTTGAACCTTATGTGCCTCACTAGAATTGGGACCATTTTGAGTCATTTATCGCTACCATGATCACCAAGATGGGCACGAAGGTCTCACTATTACTCCTTTGGCAACAAGGACTCAATTATTCTTTGTTTTCTATCATTTGGTTAATTTGTTTTACAAGTCCTATTTTCAACAGAGTCAAATCTTGAACCTTACGTGCCTCGCTAGAATTGGGTCCATATTGAGTCATTCATAGCTACCATGATCACCAATATGGGTACGAAGGTCCCACTATTACTTATTTGGAAACAATAGTCATGTGAGACCTTCATTTTTAGTCATTGATTATACCTTAAATATGTTGGAAACAATCATGGGGGAGTGTAGATGTGAAACCTTGTTGTTGACTAAGTTTGTAGTTGATCGTCGCCCTTTATATCTTGACCTATCCTTCATGGACTGTCTTCCCTTAACACGAATCCTCCTAGGTTTTATTATGGCCATCGAAATCTTGGCCTTACCACATAGAAGGATCCTCCTACTTTTACAAATACTTTTACCTCACATCATCTCGATGCCTTTTTGGATTCATGACAACTAAGAGTGATCTCCTAGTCAAACCATATACAAATAAAATAAATGGAAGGGTTTATCATCAAATAGTGATGATTGTCCCTTCTCTTAGACCTTGCAAATATTCTTGGTGGTGGCTTGGATCTAGAGCCAAGGATTCTTTTTTGATAAACCATATTAGCTTAACGTGGTTTAGAGCATACTCGTATGACCAGTGCCTTCGATACCAATGATGGAAAAGTAAATCAATTTCATTGATGGGAATTGAATCCTATTTATTAAACATCTTAGGGTTACAAAGTCGAAGATCAATACTTCCAATTAGGAGATCGTTACATGCAAAAAAAATATTAAAATAATATCCTATCTAAAAATGAATGACCTAATCATCTAAAGATGCATGGCCTATTTATAATATTAAAATAATGTAATAAAATATTCTTAACAATAAATATTCTAGAAGTGAGTATTTTTGTATTTTTAAAATTAACTTCAAATTTAGATGTATCTTATTACTCTATGTATATATATATTCTAAATTTAAGTATGTTTGTATTTATAAAACTAACATTCAAATTAGATGTATATTCTTATACTTTGTGTAGAATTAAATTTTTAGATGTATAACTTTATCTTTTGTGTCTTTGAATGAAGTACCTTGAGCTTGCCTATCAAGATGTGTAAAGGTGTTGAAGACACTTTTATGTCAAAAAGGTTTTTAAGTATCTTTTTTTTTTTTTTTTGTAAAAGAGGGTAAAAATTTATTAACTCAGCAAAACATTCATGATACAAAGAAAAAGCAGAAGCTATTCAGACATATCAGCTCTCAATAAAGAAGAGAGAGATTGAGAGCAATCGGAAGAAAGTTGAGACCAATTTTGAACATCCCAACCATCTTGAAACTTAGAAGCCCATTTAGCTAACAAATCCGCTACCCTATTCCACTCCCGAGGAATATGCACAAAAGAAATGAAGTCCAAGTGAGCAGAGATATTAAGAATTTTCCGAGCAACCCAACTCAACCGCCAACAACCATGAAGACTATCTCCAGAATTTAACAAATTTATAACAATCTGAGAATCAGATTCACAAACAATCCGACGCCAACCCAAAGCATACCCTTGCTCCAAAGCATATAAAATTGCGAGTGCTTCCATGAAGTTATTAGAATGATGTCCCTTAAAGCAAGAGAAAAAAAATTGGATAGTACCACTACTATCCCGCCCCACACCACCAATACCGGCATTACCCGATTACCCGGGAAGATCCATCCGTATTAATTTTCAGCACTCCCGGAGGAGGCGGATTCCATTTGCCGGCCCTCCGCACCCGATTATTCTGACCCATCCATACGCAAGAGACATTAGGACCGAGGACCATTAACCATCAAGCCTAATATTTCCATGATCGACGTTCCGCATGGTCCACGGGAGAAATAATCGACATTTTGCGGACACGGTTTCTGGATCATTCGCAAAATCCTGTGCCAGACCTGGGAAGTAGTTAACTCCTTACCTTGGAAAATCCGACGGTTCCGTTCAAGCCAAATCTGCCAAAAAATGCATGAAGGACCAATACTCCATCCAACTTGTAAAAAGAAAGCCGGCTGCGGGAGGCCGCCCCATACTCCTCCAAAAATCAACTATTGATGAAGCATGCGAACAAGGGTGATTCCATACTCCCCACCAATAATGCCAGACTTGTCGAGCAAAGTCACATTGGAGAAGTAAATGCCCAACAGGATTCTTCAGCCTTCCCACAGTTATAGCATAAAGAGGGGCCAGCAAACCCACGCTTTTGAAAATTATCCCAAGTGAGACAACGATTATGAGTAGCCTGCCACCCATAAAAACTACACTTCGGCCAAATAAACTTATTCCAAACTTGCTTCCACCACGGAACCTCCTCCTCACCAAACCGCTGCCGATCCAAAACACAATAACCAGCAGCAACCGAAAATATCCCTCTATTATCTCTTCCCCATGCTAGCACATCATCCCCAGGTAGAGAAGAGCAGGGACGGCTAGCGAGAATACGGGCCAGCTATGCCCTCGCATCCATAGTGCCACCGGCGAGGCCATTCTCGAGGATCCTTCCACTTGGAGACTAACCATCTGACCAAAGGACTTAACAGTTTTGAAATCTGCCACCTTCAACCATCCAGCATCCCAAAAGCATTGAGCAAGATCTTGAAGATGTGGAAACTCGCTAAGAAGAGGAGCAAAGCCATCCCAAGAATCCTGCCAAAAAAGAGCCCGAGACCCAGTATAACAAATCCAGAATAACCCCTGCTTAACCAGCTCTGCTCCCTTTTTCAAAGTATTCCAAACAAATGATCCTCGACCAGTCAAGCTGTATCGAGGAATCTCTGAACCTTCCACTCCCCTAAGATACTTGTGGGAGATAATCTTGGCCCAAGTTTGCTCCTGATTACTACACCAACGCCAATACAGCTTAGCGGCCAAAGCGAGTCCCGAGAAAGAGAGCTTAGACGAAGACCCAACCCCCGGCTTGCCTTGGTCGACAAATAGTCTCCCATTTAACAAGACTCCATTTTGAGGAACCAAGATTGCCAGCCCATAGGAATTGCCTAGAAAGAGAATCCAGGTCATGAAGAAAACTTGCTGGAGCAATCTGAATAAGGCATCTATACACCGGTAAAGCTTGAAAAACTGACTTCAAAAGTAAAACCCGACCAGCAAAAGTTAACCATCTATGAGTCCAATGACTAACTCGACTACGAAATTTGTCAAGTATGTTAGTCCAAACCGCCCTAGGTAGAGGACCAACAGAAATGGGAATCCCCAAGTATGTAAGAGGAAGAGTTCCAACCTGAAACATGAGAATCTGAACAATTCTAGCTTGAACCACAGGATCTGTATTGAAAAATAAAATAATAGACTTGTGCTCATTAATCTCCGACCGAGAGACAGCCAAATACAAGTCCAAAGCATGTCTAAAGTTGGTTGCTTCACAAATAGAAGCTACACCCAAGAGAGCAGTGTCATCAACAAACTGAAGATGGGAAATGGCTGGCCTACTATTCTCCCATTTCCATCCATGAATAAGACCCTGGTGAACCTGATCTTTAAGCCAGCGACCCAGACCTTCAGCCATAATTATAAACAAGTACGGAGATAAAGGATCCCCCTGCCGAAGACCCCGGGAAGCATGAAACAAAGGAGAGGGCTTTCCATTAATTAGGACAGAATATGAGGGAGTTGTAATACAACTCATAATCCACTCAATCCAAGAAGGATCAAATCCAAAGGCCAAGAGGATTTTGTGAAGAAAAGACCATTTCACCCTGTCATAAGCCTTCGCCATATCCAACTTCATAAACATAAACTTATTCTTAGAAGTGCTCATAGAATGAATCGCCTCGGCAGCAATAGCCACTCCATCCAGAATATGTCGGCCAGCCACATAGCCACCATGCTCATCAGAAACAACTCTATCCAGCCAAGGCTTGAGACGCTCCGCAATCAGCTTAGTAATAATTTTATACACCACATTGCGAGAGAGCAATAGGCCGAAAGCGATCAAAAGAGCTAGCACCCTCCTTTTTAGGAATTAGCATCAAAAAAGTGGAATTCAAAGCTTTCAACAAGTGATGGTTATGAAAGGACTCAAGAACAACCCTCAAAAGATCGGATTTAATAATTTCCCAAAAGTGTTGAAAGAACTCAACCGGGAAGCCGTCGAGGCCCGGAGCTTTCCCGGTCTTCATAAGGAAAACTACCCTTTCTAGTTCATCAATGGAAATAGGTTGAAGAAGGCATGCATTGATCTCTTCTGAAATAACAGAAGGAATACAACGCAAAATAGTATGATCATCAACATGATCCCCACAAAAATCCTCAGAATATAAGGAAGAAAAAAAATCGAACAACTTCCGAGAGATATCTTGAGAAGCAGACAACTGAATACCTTGAGAAGAAATAATCGAAGAAATACCATTACCGTGTCTTCGAGCCTTAACAGTGTTAAAGAAAAAAGTTGTATTTCGATCTCCTTCTTGTAACCATTCCACCCTGGCCTTTTGCTTCCAAAAAATCTCTTCCCGAAGCTCCCATTCTTGAAGTTCATGCAAAGCTTCAGACTCCTCCTGCAAATTCTGCTCTGTTAACCCATGATCTATGATATGTCTGGTGATAACATCAAGCCTTCTTTGGGCCAAAGTTTTAGCCTGAAATAGATTCCCGAAACACTTCCTGTTCCACTTTTTGAGTTGATATTTCACAAATTGGAGTCTTTTAACAAAAGAGTACATAGCAGTACCGTGGGAAGGACAGCCACGACTCCACCAGACTTTCATCAACTCGTACAAAGAGGGATCCCTAAGCCACATTAAGCTGGAATTTAAAACTTGGATGATGATCCATTTCTTGCCGAGAGATAACAAGTTTAATAGGCCAGTGGTATGATCCCCTCCAGTCAAGAATCGTTGAGTTAGTAACCCAAGAATTGCTAATCCAAAATGAAGAAGTAAGAAACCTGTCCAACCTCTCAGAGATCGAGTTAGAACCACACCGCTTATTCGTCCAAGTGAACACACCATTCTTTGGCTTAATATCCACCAGATTAAGAAGCTGAATATTATCATTAAGGAGTCTAGAGGGAGGCCCCAAAGTACCCACACCACCCCTCTTCTCATCAATACTAGATACAACATTAAAATCTCCAGCCATAATCCAAGGATAGAATGGAACCAAGGCTCGAAAACTTTGAATATGATTCCACGGCGGCACCTTCCCGGCCAAGATCCGAGGGGCGTAAATGTTAGTGAACAAAACCACTTCTCCAGACTCATGGCAAGAAGCTATCATAGAAAGAGATGACTTATTCGATACCCACCAAAGAGGAGTAAGCTTCTACGGATTCCAAAGGCTAACAAGCCCCCCAGCACTACCCACAGCCCCAACACATTGACAAAGACCTCGAGGCCAGAGTTTAGAAGCAATACTAAATAGACCCTCCACCGATAATTTAGATTCTTGAAGAAAAACAACATCCGGCTTATGTGCCTGAACCAAATCCCGAATAGCTTTTTGACGAGGTAAGCTATTCAAACCTCTCACATTCCAAGAAAGAACAATCATTTAGAGAGAGAAGAAAAGTGAGACTCCAGGGGTTTAACCACCCCACTCTCAACCAATGTTTCTCCCTCCATATGCGGTTTATGTGCATCTTTCTTTCTACCCGCCTTAATCAGCTTCGCAGGGGCCTCTTTTTTAAAGTTCTGTTGGAGTAACCCTAGAGAAGGACTAGGCCAAGAACCCTTTCCTCTACTAGAAGTCAGCAAATCAGCCAAAAGAGGGTCATCCCCTTTCACACCGTCCTGTTGCCCCTCCGAAACAGGAACAATTGCCAGGGCTGTGTTCAAAGAAGAATCTGTCACTTCCTGTTGCCCATTAGGATTCAACACCTCAGTTACATTTTGAGTATCCATATTCAAATTACCATTCATTCCTTCATCAGGAGATACCAACTCATCTAAGGCATCAAACTTATTATACAGGCCATCCATTTGTCTAGCAGTAAAGGTCCGCTTCAACCCTTTTCCCTTATTACGATTCTTAAGCTGGAACAAAGCCTTCTTTGTCTACCCCACTAACATCCATGGGAGCCCTCCCCTGTCCAGGTCCAACCTCTTGTGTAACTGACTTCCCACCACGAGATTGTAGATTTGGATTTTTAGAACCAAATGATTTATTCTCAGGCATTTTAGGGCATTTCTGTTGAAGATGCCCGTACTCATGACACAACCGACAACGGAAAGGAATAGTTTCATAGTCTAATTGTTGAACCCAAGAAAAAGAGCCAACACATATTTGCATAGAATCAGGTAGAGGCTTAGATAAATCCAATTCCACACAAATACGGGCACATGAGACTACCTTTTTGTCTGAAGTTTTTTTGAGACGGTCCCACCGGTTTGCCTAACACCAATGCAATCATGTGCAAAATATCCGTCCGCCAAAACTCCAAAGGTAGCCATGGAAGTCGAACCCACACTTGGAACCCTAGAAGGAATCTCCTCAGTCGGATTAAAACCCATATGCCAGGGTTTAATAAACAGGCCAATCTGGTTGTAAAAGTATGGGCCCCCCTCAAAAGCCCTATTCCGGTCACCAAGCAGGAAAACACCACCAGAAAGAAATTATTAGCTCCCATCATGATCTCCATATCACCGACCGGGTTCCAAGTACTCCTGGCCCACTTTTCAAATGCCAAGAAAGGGATGCGAATACCCAAGAATTTGCATATTAAAGCATGATTTTGCATATATTCAACATCATCTGCAATTGACTCAGGCTGAATCACAAGAACAGGCCGCTCCCCAGCCCTTTCCAAGCATCCATTAACTCGCTTTGCATGAAACCCTCCTTCCAAAGAAGAATTACTTGGGCCTGAAGAATTACCCTCTGCATTATGCCAAACAGAAGAAAAGCCTGAGCCACGAAGGGCTTCCTTAAACGAGACATTATTCCGACATTGGGTACCTCCAGGCAAAGCCATTCATGCTGTTCCAAAAATCTCAGAAATCCCTTCTCCTCAGAGCACCTCCTAATTTTTTCCTCGAGCTGTTCCAAAAACTAATTTATAGTGGAAAACACCCCTTTCGGGGTGCCACTTTCAACAAGTTGGGCATAGGAGGAATGGAGCCTTGTCGGCCTCTACCGGCACATAGGACATTCCTAACTATACCATATATCCGCAGGATGGAGACAAGGGGAATGGAACCAGGAAAAAAAATAAAAAATAAAAAATAAAAAAATTTAAATACGTGATAAAACTAATTTTTAAGTATCTTATGCAAGATGTTATTAAGGTATTAAATTTATATTGACATTATTTTCCTTTATCTCAAGTATATATATATAAAGGGGTAATAATGGGTAATAATAAATATTATATGTAAGATGTTATCAAGATATTTAATATTTGAATGTTTATTTATATATATATATATATATATATATATATAAATATATATAATATGGATAACAATGGAAGCATGTAGTGGTTATAGTTTTCATTTTTCTTTTATAACTTGTAATGTTTTTATTTTTATGATGGTTTTGGAAGTTTATATGAGGTATTTTTTATTTTATTGGAATTTAATATGTAAATTATATTTTACACTCTTTAATGTAGGAGAGTTTCTCTAAGAAAGTATTTGTTGTTAAGGATATAAAACAATGAATGAGATAAAAATGTTGCAATACTTAATGTTTTAAATCTACTATTTTTCATTTATTTATTATTATTTTTAAGTAGGGTTTTGAAAGTGTATCTCTTTCTATTTTACATTTAGCTATATTGACCTATTTGGTGCCTCCAAGATTTGAACCTTGTGAGCTACATCAAAAATTTGTCCAACCGTTTGAACCAAGTTTTCCTTTTCCTTTTACATCAACTTAGTCATATTGAACTATTTGGTACCCCCAAGATTTAAACCTTGTGAGCTACATCAATTGTTTATCCAGTTGTTGAACCAAGTACCCATTGGCTTTTCCTTTCATTTTCACTTTTACTTCCTTTTCAATAGTCATCTAGTGAGTTAGAAGGATATAGATAGGTGGTCATATTGTGTTATCTCTATTGTTGAAATTTGTGGTTTTTTAAATTTGTTAGTTTTAATTTGTTTTGAATGATTGCTAAACTTTATCATTTATTATATATTTGGATGTAAATTATCATATAATTGAATGTTGTAATCGATAATTACAATTTTGGAATATTAGTTTTAAATATAATAATAAATTTAATAATATTTTATATTTATTTATAAAACGAAGAAATATGTCATATTTTTAAAAGTGTTAATAGGATTTTAATGTTTTATATTTTAGATTGAAAATATCATTGAATTAATATAATATGCCATTAATTCCTTTATCAAACTTTTACATGTGTTTGGCTTAGAAATGACTTTCAATTTAAAAAAACATTTTAGGAGGCAAGCTTTTGAGTGACTAAAATTATTTAACTAAAATTTAAATTTAAATCAGATATTTTTATGAAAAATATTCCTCAAGTGCGTATTGTACACGACTTTCACATGTTTTTATTTAAAGCTACATAGTTCTGAGCTCTAAAAGTATCTAGATAGTTTTATTGTGCTTGGGAACCATTAGAATTATTGATATCATTTGGGATATAAAACGCTTTCATTCTGAATTTTGCTTTAGTAAAAATATTTTATAGAGGAAAATTATCTTTTAAATTAATTATTTAAATAATTGTTTTTTATTAAAAAAAATTTAATAAATTTTATATGGTTTTTATTGGAGTAATTTTCATCAAAATATCAAAATATTATATTTGTTGTAGCATATCTTTTTATCACAATTTTTTTATTGCTTTTTATCTTAAATATATTTTTTAACTTCTTTGAAGTGTTATGTTTCCACAATTAGCTCCTTGACATAATTTTGATTAAGATATAAAATCTCACTTGGTTAGTTGCTTTCTAAAATTTGAATTTCACCAGGATGAAGATCAACATTATTTTTTTTTCCTTCCTTCTTCATAAATATGCTCACACTTCCAAAATATTACCTCTAATAATAGATGATAAACATCATCGATAATATTATTTTTTATCGAGTCTCCACATCCATTTTTTAATAGTATTGATGATAATTTGTGAGTCCCCCTCAATTGAAATATATTTCCATCCTTTTTCTACTACAATTTTAATCCATGTAAGAAGTGTCCTAGCCTCTGCATAGTTGTTAGTTGAAGTTCCATATGATTCTGAATAAGTGAGGAGAATTTTGCCTTCACTATTTCTAAAAATACCACCTCCACTAGCTTTTCTTGGATTTCCTTTAGAAGCATCGTTAAAATTAATTTTGATAAACCCAGTTTTTGGATATTTTCATTTCACCATAGATCAAAGTCAATTCTTTGTTTTAATTTTGTTGTTGTAGATGAATCTCTCATACATGTTCAAATCCTGTAGTCAAGTTATTAGCACCTCTTTTTTTTAAATTGAGACTTCTCATGATGAGGACCATATTTGTAGACATTCTACAAGAGAGGCAATAATACGGTTCCAAACTTGGACATGATTTTAAGATTTATTTTCTAAAATTATGTTATTCCTTTCAAGCCATAAATTCTAACAAATAATGGCAAGGCCAATCCTCTAAAGAATACATAATGCTTTAGCTTTAAAATAATTAATCTAACATTTTTTCAACTCTTTCAATGTTGATGGAGCTACCCAATATAATTTCATATATTTTTTAAAACAACCCCAAATGATGTGAGCAAACATACAATGAATAAGTAAACGTTACAATGTTTCTAAATCCTTCTCACACAAGGCACAATTAAAGGGTCCATAATATCCTCTTCTTTGTAGACTCTCTTGTAAGAATCTTACTTTGAACTGCTAACCAAAGAAATGTTGAGGCCTTAGGGAGAGCCTCTAATGACCAAATGTTCTTCTAAGGAAAATATTTGGGAGAAGGAAATTTTGATTGTTCTAAATCCTCATATCCCAACTTAATCGAGTATCCACCATCCTTTGATAAATTCCAAATCAACTCATCATTTCATGTAAAAATCGACAAATAAAATTCTTGAAGCATCTTTTGAAGTTCATTTGCAATTTTTTTGAGTTCCTCTCCTTCAACTAGGTTATTAAAATAAATCCATGATTTGGAGTTTTTGCTCATAATAATATAGTCTTTGACTTTTGGACCTTTACATACTAGGCATGCTTGAGCAAATGGATGTCATTTTGAGTCAAAGATAAGAGGATAAGGCTACAACCAACCATCAAACCAAAAATTTGCATAAATTCCCTCATTGATTAAACATATAATATGTTTCTTTATGAATTACAAACACTCTAATATGAAGTTCCATGTTGACAATCCTTTGGGTAGAGTTCTTTTTCTAAATATTTTCATTGCATCAAGAGAACCTATATATTTTTGAAGTAATATTTTTACCCAATTCTTTCTTAGATCTATGAATAATATCCACCCAAGCTTTACTTCTAATGCTAAATTCATAAATATGCAATTCTACAAGCTTGCACGTCCAATATTCTTTTCTTTGCAAACCCTCCCACTTATAAAGAAGAAACCTAAATTTTTCCTCATAACCTTTCCATAGAAAGTCTCTTTGAATTTTATCAATTTCTGATGCAATACCTATTGGTAGTCTTGAAAGTGACATCATATAAATAATTGATTGCAATGTAGCCTTCCTACCATGGTTAAGAATTTACCTTTCCAACCTGCCAAGGAAGCTTTCATTCTATTCAAAAAGAGATCCAAAGATCCTTTTTGTTTTCTTTATTAGACAAAGGAATACATAAGTAGGTTGATGGGAATTTTTCAATTTTAGACAAAGGAATACATAAGATCTTATATCTTCTTAATCCTAAATATTTCTTATATCTAGAGTTATAATATTTTTGATATGACAAACACAAAAATTTATTTTTGTTGTAACATGATTTTTTTTGTATTTCTATCTCCTTCCTTGAGCCATTTCTCTTTAGATTTTTGGAATCAATATGACTCATTTTTCAATGTATTATGATAATCATAAAGTAATTATTTTTATTTCACATAAGAATCCTTATCCATTCCATTAATTTCTACTATAGCTTATAATTTTTTGAGCTTGGATTCAATTTTCTTCTTTTCTTGAAAATGTTACCAAATAATTTGGCATTCCATATCTTCATTTCTTATTTTAAATATTTCAACTTTTGAATAAACTTGTACATACTTGATCCTTCAAATTTTGATTCATCTCACTATAATATAACCATCTACAAAAAATCAGGGTCTTGGAGCCACATACACTGAAAGCAAAATGGCTTTGGATGACCATTATTAGGTAACTCACAAATAAAAAAAATGGGTTTGTGATTTGATCCTGTTCACAATAAAATATCTGAAAAGATTGTATACTTTGTTTGCAACCATTTATTGGATAACAAGAATCTATCTAGTCTTTATGCTATATGATTTTGTCCAATGCATTTATTATCCCATGTATATTGAAAGCTTAAGGGGCTAATATCCCAACATCATTTGAATTGAGATATGAAGCAGAATATTGCATTGGTTTAGATCATCCTAGAATGCCACCCCTCTTTTCCAAAGAAGATAGAATAGCATTAAAATCACCCCCAAGAATCCATAGATCACAATGAGTCATCATTGTATCTGATAAAAATATGCTAAGGTTATTCTAGCATCTTTCACGAGGACTAACTATAATTGGAGCATATGCATTTATAACCCCAACCTGATGTTTTTCTCTTTCCTAAAAAATAATCCAACAACTCAATTATTTTTTGCTTCTAATAGTTGTCTTAGGACTATAACAACCTATTAATTCCTTAATAACTCTTTTTAAAGGTTTTATTCATACCCCTAATATTCCATGATATCATTTTTATCATCAACACTTTTTATTTTTATTAGTGGGCTTAGCCTCACTTCTTGTTAACACCTATGATATTTTTATTTGGCTTCCCAAATCAATATCCTTTTGAGTTTCTTTTTCTCTTTGTTCCTACTTTGATGGCTTTCCTCTCTGTTGAGTGATATTTTAGCCCAATTACAAAAATACACTCACAGTTAGGCTCTTGTTAAGCAATCCTCTATTGCAAAGAAATAATTAGTTTCTCCAAGGTTCTATTTGATTAATGTTTTAAAATATGCTTGTATGCATGTAAAAGTGTAAAAATATTGTTGTAATACCTTAGAGGTGCAAGTTACTATTAACAAGGCTAGGTGGATTGGTAAGTGCTAGTCTGGATGGACACTTGGTGAGAAGATACCTGGGTTCAAACCTTGGTGATGTCAGTTTACAAAGGAAGTACTCTGCTCTGAATCCCCTGAGTGCACGCCAGATAGACGATGATGGTACGAACCTCAAGTGATCGATGATCCCCATCTCACATCGAGTCAACAATTAATGAGACGAATAGGTTTGATGGTGGCAGTCCCTGTGGTTTGAACCCTGTGCTGCCAGTTACTAAAAATAGTGGTTGTAGCCAACTCTCCTATGTAACCAAAAAAAAAAAAAACAAGGGGCATGTGCTTTAGTATCTGATTTAAACTATGAAAATATTGTTGTTTATGAATTTAATTCTCCAAATGTAATATTCAAATGCAAATTCTCCAATAAACTTTATAAAATGCAAATTTTTGAATTTTTTTTTTAAGCGAAAAACCCCATGTGGGGCCGCCTTGGTCTAAGAGACCACGAACAGAGGGTTATACACCGTCAAAGTCACCCGGGATTCAAACCCGACCCTGCCCGCACCAACATTATCAATTGGATTTTGGGTACCCAATTCAACTTTTTGGTAGGGTGGAGATTCGAACCTGGGACCTCCCTTGGAGGATTGTCCTCTCCTCTCCAACTCACCTACAACACCTGGGTTCAAATTTTTGAATTTAACCTTAGGAAAATGATTTTTAATTAAATTTATTCAAATAATTAATTTTTGAACTTTAATTATTATTTGAAATTTTAAATTAATTAAACTCTAATTTTTATTCCAATTGTGAAATACCAAGAGTTTAATAAAAAGAACTAAATATTTACCCTAATGTAAAATTTGAAACTTTACATAAAACTTAGGGTTTTGATTTTCTCGTGAATGAAATTAACGAAAGTAAAAAAAGCTTAGGGTTAGGAAAATAAATAAAAATGAAACGAAAATAAAATGCAGGTTACAAAAATTTCAGAAATCCATCCAAAAATTGTAAACAAAGATATTTCTATATTAAAACCAAATTTAATCCAACCAGAATTAAGTTAATTCAAATTAAATTAGGTGCAATCTTCAAGAAAAATTGATTAACATATTCAAACATTTAAAATGAAAATACCATCTACATGCATATTTTCACCTCAACAAAATGAATATATTATGAATAAAATATGACATTAATGCTTTCTTTAGAATACCTTTATCAATCAATTTACAAAAATGAAACCTTATTTAACAAGCAACCTAGGAGGAAACCTTTGGAAAAATCTTCCTTCAATTCTTCTCTTCCGCTTCTCCAAAATCTTCCGACCCTTTCTTCCGCCATATGAATGACTATTTATAATTTAATAATCTCCTTTGTTGTTCAATTTAATAACTATTTTTGAAACATATTTTATAACTATTCTTTTCAACCCTTGTATTACTTGTGTAATAACATATTCATCATAAGATTAAGACAAAATCAACCTTTATTTTATTTATTATTTATTTTCCTTCATAACTTTCCTTTTGTCCAAAATTGAATCAAAATTCAAAGTTATTACATTTTAATGAAAATTTCCATGCATCTAAATAGGCCAAAAGGGTACTCAAAATTGTTGAGATCATCCAAATATTTATCACAGTTCATGAGATATGATATTTTAAAGTTCCCAAGTTACTATAGTAAACCACTCTTTTTGGGTGAAACTGACATCTAAAATCTTGTAAGTTTGGTACCATTATAAAGAGGAAATCAATATATTTTTACCAAGTTTTTAATGAGGAGTTGTCTAGCTCAAGATATGTCCATTTCAATTTTGTATTAATTTTAGGGTAAAAATGATAAAATTTTAATAACCCTAAATGAAATTTAATTATTTAAACCTTTAAAAACCTTTGAAAATGATTTTAATTAAATTATTTGATTTGAGCTAATGCAATTGAGATGCAATTAATAAAAAATATTCAATTCGAAGCATTGCAACTAGATTTAAACCTTCAAGATGCAAAGATGTCAATAATTTCAAAATGAAAGCAAATTTTCAAAGACCTTGATGTGAGCAAAATTGGATAAAACAAAGAACAAAAAATACCAAAATTTTGAGTGGGTCCCCAAATTGGGGTACGTTATTCAATGGCCATAAAATATGGCGACTCTACTTGGAAATACTCCTTAGCATTTCAGATGTAAGAATCCGATCTAAAACCAAATACAAATATAAGAAAAAACAAAACTACCTACAAACATCCAGATAAGATGGGATAGATAGCTTCAAATGAAACAAATGAATCATTTGCTTCTGCTCAATGTGTGAATTGTAATTCATTTTACGTTCTTGAAACAATTCAAATTCCATCGTTCAGTTTTGCATCTAGGCTATAAAAGTGTCACTCATTAAGATATCCCTATGCATTACTCCACTGCCAGACAGACATCTATAGCCCCCATGGAGATGACCTTGATCTCTTCTAGACCTTACTCTACTTCTGACCAGACATCTATAGCCCCGAAATATATTATTTGAATCACCCAGGACTTAGATAAATTTTGCATTTACTTATTTTCTTTTATTTCATCTAGATAGTGCTCCACTGTTGGTCAAGCGTCTATAGTCCTGGTGAGGATTATCTAAACCCTTTTATTGATTTAAATTTTCTTTCCTTCTTATCAAGCATTATATTGCTTTGCAAAATTACCCTATCGCTGGGTTAGAGATCAATTAAGGCTAAAATGGAGTGTTAGATTTTTACCTTAATCTGCAAAACCATAATGACTTATCCTTCAATATTTCAAAGAATACCCTTTAATATATGTGTTACATGTGGAGATTTAGTGAAATGTCTCATTGTTCCAAAGTTCACTATCTTAACCCAAAATCATAAGGATAATTACTAAAGAATCTCATTCTCTTTTCCTTAATTTCATCTGATCCCAAATAAGTAGTCCATCCTACATGACAAAGGAACAAGTATCAACAAATAAACTAGAAGTTTATTGTAATTACAATACACTACCTCAATCAGAGTAATCAAAACCAAAACATATTGAAACAAACCAAAATTGCAAAATTGATAAGAAAGTAAGAACCTGCTCCCTAAAATTGAAAACACTGACAAGAAAGCAAATAGAAAAATCTTGCAAAACAAAATATTATGTATAAAAAGTGTTGAAAAGAAAAGTTATGTATAAAAACATGAAAAATAAAAATCCCTATACAATAATGTACAAGCATGATACAAAATCAGTTATCACTTCCTTGGATCCCAAACATGATTATCACCATTCAAAATATATCTATCATGGCAAGCATGCCAGACTTTATAGGTATCCAACCCTAATAAGATTAGGCTAACCAATATAAAGGCCCATATCTTACCTCTCTCACCCCACCAATTTGATTCAACGATATTAATAATTTCATGTTGAGACTTTGATTCATTAAACTTGTAAGCGAATACATGGTTTTCAATTATATTTTGTTTATTCAGTGAGGTGTAAATTTCCAAACTTGATTCATCACTCAGACTTGAGTTCTCATTTTCATAAAAATATATGAGTTCTTTCAAATAGGAGGCTATTTCTAAAAATTTTAGAGCCAAATAAATATCTACGTCTTTAGGCCAATTAAAACCATGAAAATTTTGATAAGCATCTAGTATATCTGACATATGTGAATCATTATAAGTTTAGTTAATTATTTATGGACTTGGTTTAGTAACTCCAAAGCATCTACCTTTGTTTTGTTTAACATAGCAATATTGTTACTGATGTGAGGAGAAATCAACTCAAATTATTTCTTAACTACAAATGGTATTTCATTATCAACAATATTTCAATCCAACATAAGATTATGTAAACTTTTACCTAGAGTTCGATTGACTGAATAGAAAGGTCACTATTCTACCTTTTGTGTATTTCCATTTACTAGGACTTGGTGTGGATTTGTAATTTCTTATTTTTCCTCATGGTTTTTATCATCATCATCATCTTGTAGCCCTTCATCTTCAATGACACCTATTTTTCAAAAATACCAAATTAGTCACCCAATTGAAAATACGTCCATCCTTTTCAAACCATGAATTGTTTGGGTCAAGGGATGTATCAATAACACATCTCCCTGATCAAATACCTGAGTTGTCTTGAGTAAAACAATATTTTTATCATTTGGATAAGTAGAAGTCGATTCCAATTCCTTGTTAATTGCTAATGGTATTTCTTTATTTGAATCTCTAAGACAATCATGTGAATTTATACCTAAATTTTTAGTAAAGAATAAAAGAGACGATTTTACCTCTTCATCATCCATAACAAATGAATCATAAGAAACATTTACCACTTCTTCCTTTTCTATTTTAGCAAGGTGTTCAGTAAACTCATATTCAACATGATTGAATTTTGTAACCTTATCTATTTCTACAAGTGGCCCGCCATTTTCTGATTGTATAGGAATTACAAGATCTTCAAGTGAGATAGAGTTTTTCAAATTCTACATATCAAGTGAAATAGAAATTTATCAATAAGAATGTGAGAAAGGAATAATTCCTCATACCTTCCTCAACCATTATAATAATTATCTTTTAAAATCAAGGTATGAGATTCTATCATGTCTTCTAGATAATATTTAGATTCATCTATTGATTCTTTTTTATTGTCTTGAATAATATAATCATTATCATTTTGAAACACTTAATTCATGCTATCTTTTGATTATTCTTCATATTCATCTTCCTCCATTTTTTAAGGTTCATATATTTTTAAAACTGAATCAAACTCTATTGGAAACATTGAGCATATTGAGCTGTCATTGATGTCAAAGGGTTGATGTCAAAAGAATGCATGGTATTCAAGGTAGAAATATTCTTCTAAGGATGGAAAAATTATTACAAAGGAAGTTTATTACAAAGCAAGATAATTATTTTTAAGGATTATAATATCTAAATATTATAAAGAGATGGACAAACGCTTGAGCAAGGATAGATTTAATATTTCAAAGGAACAAAGGTTCAAATATTTTTCAAATCGACAAAGGTTTAAAGACAAAATGATTTAATATATTGTTGGCAATTTGATTTATTTTATGTTGGCATTGATGTCACATGGATCACATTGAGTTTTGGTGGCAAAAGCACTTCATAAATAATCATTTATGATATTTTGGAGAGCATGGATATATACAGGGTTTTTGTGAAAACCAAGGTAGGCAAAATAAAAGGTTTTATTTAAAACCATGGATGGCAGATTTGAAATGGGTTTTTCTTAAAACCCAAGTTGGCTTTTCGTTTCATCGAAAAAGGTGCCCCGGTGATGGAGATATTTAATTTTAAATATTTAGTTTAAATTTTAAATTATTTAAAATTTAAATTTAAATTTTAAAATTAAAAATAAAAGTAATTCGTCGACGTCATCGAATATGAGGGAGAAAACTATATAAAAGGATGCCTAAGGTTTATTAATCCTAGAGCTTGCTCTCGAGAATTAATGCGATTGTTGGAAAGCAAAAAGAGCCTGTGTGTTGAATTTGAAGCGTGTGCGAAAAAGGCTTGTGAAAGGTTTACGAAATTTTGGGTCTGTTGAAGAAACGTTCACGGAGGATAACCAAGCGTGTAGGCACCTTTGGCCTAGCGGTTTATATGCATTGTGTATGAAGCAGGAGGTCCTGCGATCGAGTCTCGTCGGGGATGCTTGCTGTGTTGAAACGCTCGAAGCGCTTTTAAGTTTTCGAAGGGCGCAGAATATTAAGGTATTTATTTTGATTCGTGCCCCTTTGAACACGTGAGGGCGTGTGGCCCAACGATGGCTTGGTCGTGGTTAAGGCACTGAGCAAGGAGGCATCGAGGGATCGAATCCCGTCAAGGACAAAGGCAAGTTAATATTTTTTAATATTTTATTTTTCTAAAGTTGCCCTAGGAGAAATAAGGGTTGTGATGCACTTTAGGAAAAAGAGAGATTTCTAGTGATTTTCTTTTTGGAAGTATATCATATTATATATCATTGGAAAGCTTATTTCGAGGGATATTTGATTAACTTACTTAGAGGGAGAAATAAGGTGTGTGTAAAGAGATATTTTTGATTTTGTAAAGGGGTTCAAAAGTGAAGGTTGCTTTGTTCTTTTTCAAAGGGGATTAATTCTTTCATGAGGGGACATGGTGTATTTTATTGAGTAGGAGTAATAAGGTGTTATTTGGATATTATTGTTGTGTTATTAATCAAGATCTCTAACCCTTATTGAAAGTTGAAAAAGAAAGTTTGTTGAGTGTGGCAGATTTAGTGGACAACTAATAAGGCATCAAAAAGGTATGAGCAATATTCTCCATTGAATTTGTTTATGGTGGTTGATTTCTGAAATATCATTGGAGAGAAAAGGATTGATTGTGGTTTCCTTTTCGAAAGTGATTGGTTGAATGCTTCAAGGTTTTCTGGTTTGAGAGTTGTGATTAAACCTTGTTTTATAAGCATTGTTGTTGAAGCCCATTGGTTGTGCAAAGAACTTGAACTTGAGTTAGAGGAGAACATGAGTATCATTGTTATGTGAGATTTATGGTTGAGTATTGTTGGAAACATTTTGAGTTGATTGATTCATGCTTGAACTAGGGTTTGTGAGAAAAAGTTGTTCCTTGAGGTGATTGGTTGAGTAGAGTTGATTGAGCCTAGTCAAGTGATTGTGTGAAGTGGTTGTTCAAGTTCCATGAAACAAACTATTCTATATTCTGATTTGAGTTGAGTTTGAGTTGAGAAAGAAATTGAGTTTGTGAATAGAACATATTGAGTCTCTAACAATTCTCTTTATGCTTCTATAATATTGAGCTGAGTTGAGATTGATTTGATTTGAGTTGAGTTGAGTTGATTTGAGTTGAGATCATTGTGGATCATTGTTGTCATCCATTGAAGAGTGCATTGCCATTCATTGTTGAGTTCATCATTAAGCCTTGCCTTCATAGATTTGTGGATGAGATTTGAGTGCTACTTGAGCATGATTGATTGAGCCTTTGAGAAGGCTTTTGGGATAGATTTTTGGACATATTTGAGGTAGCTTTTGTACATGATTGATTGAGCCTTTGAGAAGGATTTTGGGATAGATTTATGGATATATTCTGGAGCAGATTTGAGCAAGTTATTTGTGAGCTTACTGAGCATATTTTGAGCAAGTTCTTGGTGAGATTGCTAAAGATTTGAGCAAGTTCTTGGTGAGCTTGCTAGATATTTGAGCAAGTTCTTGGTGAGCTTGTTGAGCAAATTTGAGCAAGTTATTGGTGAGCTTGCTAGAGCATATTTGAGCAAGTTCTTGGTGAGCTTGCTAGAGCAGATTTGAGCAAGTTCTTGGTGAGCTTGCTGGAGCAGATTTGAGCAAGTTCTTGGTGAGCTTGCTAAATCAGATTAGTGGATAGCCTACCTGAGCAGATCAGGATTGCCTAGCTAAGTAGATCAATGAATTGCCTAGATGAGCAGATCAATGGATTGCCTAGCTGATCATATCAATGGATTACCTAGCTAAGCAGATCAATGGATTGCCTTGTTGAGTAGATCAATGGATTGCCTACCTAAGCAGATCAAGATTGCCTAGTTGAGTAGATCAATGGATTGCCTAGCTGAGCAGATCAATGGATTGCCTAGTTGAGCAGATCAGTGGATTGCCCACCTGAGTAGATCAGTGGATAGCCTAGCTTTGAGCAGATCAAAGTAATCATTTGTATTGGGATAAGGATCCCTATTTCTTTATGAAATATTATAAGGAGATTATCTTGTGGACTACCCCACATTGGGGGAACCACGTTAAATCTTGTGTCTCAATTATGTGTGGTGATTTGTGCTCTTGCTTACTATTGCTATCTATGTCATTAATGCACACTGCTATATTTGGTTATTGCAATTAAGGACACTAATTGATATTGGTTTGGAAAGAAAGTAAAAAGTGGGTGCTATATTGTTCACCCCCCTCTCAGTATAAGCTTGTGTTCTTCAATTGGTATCAGAGCGGGTTCCTTCGAAAAGGCTAACAGCTTGAGGGTAGATTCTACAAGAACATAGATGGCTTCACAGAATGGATCATCTACAAGTAAGGCTCCACTATTTGATGGTAACAATTATGCTTTCTAGAGCATGAGAATGAAGAACTACTTGATATCACAAGGATATGAGGTATGGCGGATGGTTGCAAAAGAGTATAAGGTTGAAGGTGATCCCGAGATAGATAAGACTATCAAGAAATTGGTTGAGATCAATGCAAGGGCAATGAATTGTATTTTGAGTGGGCTACGTGAGACAGATTTTGCAAAGGTCATGGTATGTAATTCAGCTAATGAAATGTGGACCAAGTTGTGGAATACCTATGAAGGAGATTCCAAGGTAAAGTTGGAAAAACTACAAACTCATAGAAAAATATTTGAGGAATTGAAAATGGAAGACTCTGAAGATATTGCAAAGTTTTTACTTCGAGTTGATGAGATTACTAACACCATGAGAGGTCTAGGATTTGAGATGAAAGAATCAGATGTTACTCAAAAGGTTTTGAGATCACTTCCCATGAAGTATGATGCAAAGGTTTCAACAATAGAAGAAACAATGGATATCAACAAGCTAACAATGGAAGAACTACAAGGAACTCTCACAGCTTATGAGATGAGGATAAGTAAGCATCAGGTTCCAATGAAAGAAATTGCATTCAAGGCTTCAAATAAAGGGAAATATCCAGAGATAGATAGAGATTCAGATAATGATGAGGAAGCTAACTTCATCAAAAGGAAAAAGGACTTAAGAAATTACAGGGATATGAAGAAAGTCAAATGCTACAAGTGTGGTGATTTTGGTCACTATGCAAACAAGTGTCCACATGAAGAAAATAGTGATGATGAAAAATAGGGTCACAGAAGAAAAGAAGATGGAAAGCATAAGCATGACAAAGATGACAGATACAAGCAAAGCAGGTATGAGAAGAAGAAAAGTTTTCGTAAGACAAAGAAAACTTTCTACATTGAAGAAGCAAGTGATAGCTCAGATCACAGTGATAGAGACAAGTCAGATGATGAAAAGGAAGAACATCTATTCCTAGGAATAGAAGGTGAAAGAGAACAATGCTTTGTGTGTGGTCAAAGAGATCACAGATCAGGATATTGCAATGGCTTCAATGATAGTGAAGATGAGATGACACATCAAGGAAACAGGCATGGTCAAAGAAATCATGAGAGTTTGTTTGCTATAGAAGATTATAATAATATTAGTGATAGTGAAGATGAAGAAGTCTCACTTTTGGTAATAGAAAAAGAAGAGGATGAGCCAAGAAAACAAAAATCAAAAGTCAAAAGGCTAAAATAAGAATACAGGAATCTTGAAAACACAAGATTTGAACAGATGTCAAAATCGGAGAAGAACTACTTCAGACAATCAATGATCTAAGAGATGAGCTTCAAGATGCAAAAAGGATAGAAGAGAGGATGAATGAAGAACTAAGGGTAATAACGACAATTGACATGACACATTAGATGAAAAGGTTCAAAAAGGAGTGGAAACATATTTTAAGGTTGTATCTTATGTCCAAAAAAATCACACTCAAAAGGAAAGGAAGTTCTAAAATATGAAAACAAGGAAGCACCTAAGATTTATGAAGAAAGTTCCAAAGTTCCTATGGCTCCAAACATCCAGTTTGGATCTTGTTTTGAGATAGGTGAATCAAGTTCAAGAGGAAAATAAATTCTTGAAAAGGAAAGCAAGGAAGAAATTAAGGAAGAGGATTTAGATACTACAAAGAAGGTTCAAGGATACAATGCACAAGTCAAAGATGATCACAAGGATAATGGTCAAGAAAGGTATGAGGAACCAAGGCATGAACAAAGGGCTTTTCAAGGACATTGTTTTTCTTGTAATGGATTTGGACACAGGGCTATACACTGTAGGTCTATGGATCAAAGAAGTTTGATTTTGCTAGAAGGAACTTCAAAGGAAGAAGGTATGGTTTTCAGGGACATTGCTTCTTATGCAACAAGATTGGTCATAGAGCTTCTCAGTGCAAATAAAATGAGCAACATGGTTTTGGTTTTAGAGCTACACAATTCAGAAGTCATGGTCATAATGATTATGAAAACAGAACTTCACAATACAGGGTTCAGGAAAGGAATGGATATGGAAATTATTTCAAGAAAGAATTCAGGATATGGGCACCATCCAAAGGCTACAATATCAAGTGTTTTAATTGCAATAACTTTGGACATATTGCAAAATGGTGTAGGACTCAATTCCAAACAAGTTCAAGGCAAGAAGGTCAAACAAGTTCAAGACAAGAAGATCAAGTAACTCATCAAGAAAAGGATATCAGAAAAATATGGAAGGAAGTTGACAGAGGAAAGAAACAATGTAATATGGGAGTAAAAGTACTCCCACCCCAAAATTAATCACCTCAAGAGAGAAGGTGGTGAGGGGGCTAAGCTTAAGAGTCATATATTTTAGCCCCATAGGTGTCCCTTTTGCCATTGATGTCAAAGGGGGAGAGATTTGAGTAAGGGGGAGAGCATTGAGTTAGGGGGAGCAGCCTCCAAAGAGAGCATTGAGTTAGGGGGAGCAGCCTCCATAGAGAGTATTGAGTCAGGGGAGCAACTTTGATTCTCAGAGATGGTTTTTGCAGTGATTGTGGTGATTTGCATTAGAGGTGTTGCCATCAATGACAAAGGGGGAGATTGTTGGCAATTTGAGTTATTTTATGTTGTCATTGATGTCACATGGATCATTGATGTCACATGGATCACATTGAGTTTTGGTGGCAAAAGCACTTCATAAATAATCATTTATGATATTTTGGAGAGCATGGATATATACAAGGTTTTTGTGAAAACCAAGGTAGGAAAAATAAAAGGTTTTATTTAAAACCATGGATGGCAGATTTGAAATGGGTTTTTCTTAAAACCCAAGTTGGATTTTTGTTTCATCGAAAAATGTGCCCCGGTGATGGAGATATTTAATTTTAAATATTTAGTTTAAATTTTAAATTATTTTAAATTTTAATTTTAATTTTAAAATTAAAAATAAAAGTAATCCGCCGACGTCGTCGAATATGAGGGAGAAAACTATATAAAAGGATGCCTAAGGTTTATTAATCCTAGATCTTGCTCTCGAGAATTAATGCGATTGTTGGAAAGCAAAAAGAGCCTATGTGTTGAATTTGAAGCGTGTGCAAAAAGGCTTGTGAAAGGTTTACGAAATTTTGGGTCTATTGAAGAAACGTTCATGGAGGATAACCAAGTGCATAGGCACCTTTGGCCTAGCGGTTCATGTGTTGTGTATGAAGTAGGAGGTCCTACGATCGAGTCTCGTCGGGGATGCTTGTTGTGTTGAAACGCTCGAAGCGCTTTTAAGTTTTCGAAGGGCATAGAATATTAAGGTATTTATTTTGATTCGTGCCCCTTTGAACACGTGAGGGCGTGTGGCCCAACGGTGGCTTGGCCATGGTTAAGGCATTGAGCAAGGAGGCATCGAGGGATCGAATCCCGTCAAGGACAAAGGCAAGTTAATATTTTTTAATATTTTATTTTTCTAAAGTTGCCCTAGGAGAAATAAGGGTTGTGATGCACTTTAGGAAAAAGAGAGATTTCTGGTGATTTTCTTTTTGGAAGTATATCATATTATATATCGTTGGAAAGCTTATTTCGAGGGCTATTTGATTAACTTGCTTAGAGGGAGAAATAAGGTGTGTGTAAAGAGATATTTCTGATTTTGTAAAGGGGTTCAAAAGTGAAGGTTGCTTTGTTCTTTTTCAAAGGGGATTAATTCTTTCATGAGGGGACATGGTGTATTTTATTGAGTAGGAGTAATAAGGTGTTATTTGGATATTATTGTTGTGTTATTAATCAAGATCTCTAACCCTTATTGAAAGTTGAAAAAGAAAGTTTGTTGAGTGTGGCAGATTTAGTGGACAACTAATAAGGCATCAAAAAGGTATGAGCAATATTCTCCATTGACTTTGTTTATGGTGGTTGATTTCTGAAATATCATTGGAGAGAAAAGGATTGATTGTGGTTTCCTTTTTGAAAGTGATTGGTTGAATGCTTCAAGGTTTTCTGGTTTGAGAGTTGTGATTAAACCTTGTTTTATAAGCATTGTTGTTGAAGCCCATTGCTTATACAAAGAACTTGAACTTGAGTTAGAGGAGAACATGAGTATCATTGTTATGTGAGAGTTATGGTTGAGTATTGTTGGAAACATTTTGAGTTGATTGATTCATGCTTGAACTAGGGTTTGTGAGAAAAAGTTGTTCCTTAAGGTGATTGGTTGAGTAGAGTTGATTGAGCCTAGTCAAGTGATTGTGTGAAGTGGTTGTTCAAGTTCCATGAAACAAACTATTCTATATTCTGATTTGAGTTGAGTTTGAGTTGAGAAAGAAATTGAGTTTGTGAATAGAACATATTGAGTCTCTAACAATTCTCTTTATGCTTCTATAATATTGAGTTGAGTTGAGATTGATTTGATTTGAGTTGAGTTGAGATTGATTTGAGTTGAGATCATTGTGGATCATTGTTGTCATCCATTGAAGAGTGCATTGCCATTCATTGTTGAGTTCATCATTAAGCCTTGCCTTCATAGATTTGTGGATGAGATTTGAGTGCTACTTGAGCATGATTGATTGAGCCTTTGAGAAGGCTTTTGGGATAGATTTCTAGACAGATTTGAGGCAGCTTTTGTACATGATTGATTGAGCCTTTGAGAAGGATTTTGGGATAGATTTATGGATAGATTCTAGAGCAGATTTGAGCAAGTTATTTGTGAGCTTGTTGAGAAGATTTTGAGCAAGTTCTTGGTGAGCTTGCTAAAGCAAATTTGAGCAAGTTCTTGGTGAGCTTGTTGAGAAGATTTGAGCAAGTTCTTGGTGAGCTTGCTAGAGCAGATTTGAGCAAGTTCTTGGTGAGCTTGTTGGAGTATATTTGAGCAAGTTCTTGGTGAGCTTACTGGAGAAGATTTGAGCAAGTTCTTGGTGAGCTTGTTGGAGCAGATTTTGAGTAGGTTCTTGGTGAGCTTGCTAAAGCAGATCAATGGATAGCCTACCTGAGTAGATCATGGATTGCCTACCTAAGTAGATCAGGATTGCCTAGCTGAGTAGATCAATGGAGTGCCTAGTTGAGCAGATCAATGGATTGCCTAGCTAAGCAGATCAATGGATTGCCTTGCTAAGCAGATCAGTGGATTGCCTACCTAAGCAGATCAGGATTGCCTAGTTGAGCAGATCAGTGGATTGCCTAGCTGAGTAGATCAGTGGATTGCCTTGTTGAGTAGATCAGTGGATTGCCCACCTGAGCAGATCAGTGGATAGCCTAGCTTTGAGCAGATCAAAGTAATCATTTGTATTGGGATAAGGATCCCTATTTCTTTGTGAAATATTATAAGGAGATTATCTTGTGGACTACCCCACATTGGGGGAACCACGTTAAATCTTGTGTCTCAATTGTGTGTGGTGATTTGTGCTCTTGCTTACTATTGCTATCTATGTCATTAATGCACACTTGCTATATTTGGTTATTGCAATTAAGGACACTAATTGATATTGGTTTGGAAAGAAAGTAAAAAGTGGGTGCTATACTGTTCACCCCCCCTCTCGATATAAGCTTGTGTTCTTCATATATAAAAGGGGCACAGGTTTTAAAATAATATTATAATATTTAATTTAAATATTCAAATGGATTTAAGTTTAAAAGGCGCCAAGGGTAAGCATAAAATTCAAAAATCAAAGCGTCGACATCCATGGTGAAAACAAAAAGACATATAAATGGAGGAGCAAAAATCAAATGCAACGACAAATGTTTTAATAGTGTGATTCGATATTATTCAAGCGCATTATTTTCAGCAAACGAAGAGGGCAGGGAACATAATGAGAAAGTTTCATCATTGGGCAAAATCTGAAGCAGATAAATAATTGGTTGCGCATCTTGGTTCCCACCCACCGGTATGTCCTAGTTGGTTGGTTGGTACTTGGTAGGGCATTGTTGTGCAGAGAGACAGAGGATCAAATCCCATCATGAGGTTTTTTACTGTGTGATTGTTTGGTTGGAAGATAAAGCTACGAAGAATACAAATATTACCATTGAGCCCTTAGGTTTCACCCGCTAGGCTAGCTTAGCTGGTCGAAGGTCCTTTGGGAGAGCGTTGCGTTGGATAAGGTGAGGAGATTGAATCTCTTGCACAACGTTTTGATAGTTTAGTTTTTTTTGAGGTAAGGGCAATAATATTTTAATTCTTATTAAGTGGGAGTCATAAGGTGCAACATTAATAATTATTTTGTATATTCTATTTTGAGTTAGTGGGATAAATTGAAGATTATCATTTGCACATTGTGTTAGGTGTATTGGGATAAATTGAAGTTTATCATTTGCACATTTATTAGGTGTATTGGGATAAATGGAAAATTATCTTTTGCATGTGATGTGAGGGTGTTATAAGGCATATTGAGATAAATTAAATTTTTTATTTTGTATATTGTAAAAGTAGGATTTATAAGGTGTGATTATGGTTTAATTTTTAAATGTAATTTTGTATGATAGAAGAAGAAAATTTGAGGTTTTAGTCACTACTAAAAGCTTTATTTTGGGATACTAAAAAGGAGTTATAAAACATAATTTTCAAGCCTTATTATGCACATATTTTTAGAAGGGTTTTAATGTGGATGATTTGAAAGAGAAATTTACTAACCAGTTTTTGAAGTGGCACAAGAAAGGGAAATTATTTTTGAGATAGGTTTTGAAAGTACATCATCATCAAGGTAGTTTTTAGAGGTATGTGATTTAACTCTTTCTTAAGGTGGTTTTGTTTGAGAAAAATATTTTTGATGTCATATGATTGGAGGTATAAGGATTGATTTGATGTGCATTAGTGATTGATTGAATTTGGGAGTAATTGTGAATTATTGTTGAATGAAATTGGAAATATATGTGCAAGGGTTTGGAAATATACTAGCAAGGGTTTGAGAGCAAATTGGTGCATTAACTTTGAGTCATATTGGGAATGAAATTACAAGGGTTATAGACCAATATTGTGAAGCAAATTTATGCATTAGTTTTGAGTGATATTGGGAATAAATTTGCAAGGACTATAGACTAGTTTTGTTAAACAAGTATGTGCATTGGTTTTGATCAATTTTGAAAGTACATAAGAAGTTCAACTATCAAGTGCTAGGCTAGAGTATCCTTTTGAATGCAATGAATGTGAGACATGTAAAATCGATAGACTAAATGAATGTGAAAAGAACATATTGAGTATTTTTAATGCATATAATTCTCTATATGTTCATGAAGAAAAAGAATTATGGGTAGAATATGTCTGAATTACTTTAGTCAAAGAAAGCACTTTTGGAAAAGATATATGCAATTGTTTTTATGCAATATTTAGGAATGGTTGAGCAGGTTTTGTGAGTAGGTCGAGCAGAGATTATGAGAAGGATTCGAAAGCAAATTTTAGCAAGTTATTGAGTTAGAATTGAGCAAAGTTTATGAGCAGGATTTGAAGGTAGATTTGAGTAGGCATGGAGCAGATTTGAGAAAAATTATGCGTAAGCCTTGTGTGTAGGCTTAGAGTAGATTTGAGCAAGCCTTGTGTGTAAGCGTAGAGCATATTTGAGTAGAGTTGTGAGTAAGCCTTATGTGTAGGCTTGGAGCAGATTTGAGCAAACCTTGTGTAAAGGCTTGGAGCAGATTAGAGCAAAGAGGATTGGTGTCTCCTAATAGAGGTCCACTAACCAGAGCAAAGGAGATTGGTGTCTCTTGTGGATAGAGGTCCATGAACCAAAGCAAAGGGGATTGGTTTCTCGTGTGGATAGAGGTCCATAAACTAGAGCAAAGGAGATTGGTTTCTCCTATGGATAGAGGTCCAAGAAGTAGAGAAAAGGGGATTGGTGTTTCCTATGGATAAATGTCCATGAACCAGAGCAAAGAGGATTGGTGTCTCCTGTGGATAGAGGTACACGAACTAGAGCAAATGGGATTGGTGTCTCCTATGGATAGAGGTCCATGAACTAGAGCAAATGGGATTGGTGTATCTTATGGATAGAGGTCCATGAACCAGAGCAAATGGGATTGGTGTCTCCTATGGATAGAGATCCATGAACTAGAGCAAAGGGAATTGGTGTCTCCTATGGATAGAGGTCCACGAACCAGAGCAAAGGGAATTGGTGTCTCTTATGGATAGAGGTCCATGAACCAAAGCAAAGGGGATTGGTGTCTCCTATGGATAGAGTCCCATAAACCAGAGCATAGGGGATTAGTGTCTTCTTTGGGTTGGCACCCATAAAAATTATAATAGAGAATTGATTTCTAAAATATTTGTTGATAAAATTTATAAGAAATATTTTCTTTGTGGATGTAGCCCATGTTGGGTGAACCACATTAAATTTGTGTCTCTTATGTGTGTGATAATCTATGCATTATTTCATTATTGGAAGTGATAATATTGGATAATACTACTTTGGAAAGAAAAGTAAAAAGTTTTATCTTATACTGTTCAACCCCCTCTCAGTATAAGCTTGTGTTATTCAATTAGTATCAGAGCGGGTTCCTTCATGAAAGCCTAACAACTTGAAGGAAGATCTTAAAGGAACACATATGACTCATAAGGAAGGATTTTTATCAAATAACGCTACATTGTTTTATGGGACTAACTATGATTTATGGAGTGTGAGGATGAAGACTTATTTGATGGCACATGGATATGATACATGACAATCCGTTAAAAATAGATTTACACCATCTACAACTCCTCCTACAAATACAAGTGGTAATAAACCATATGAAGATAATACCAAGGCAATGAATGCAATTTTGAGTGGGTTATGTGAATCAAAGTTTGTGAAAGTCATGCAATGTACTTCATAAAAATAAATGTGGGATAAGTTATAGAGAACATATGAAGGAGACAACAAGGTCAAAATGACAAAACTTAAAACACACAAAAGGAAGTTTGAAGACTTGAATATGAAATATGATGAATATATTGCTATGTATCTCCTTTGTGTTGATGAGGTTTTCAATACTATTCATGGACTTGGAGAAAATATTGAGGAATCTACTATTGTTCAAAAAATATTAAGGTCACTCCCTATGAGGTATGATGCAAAGGTTTCAACAATAGAAGATATGAAGGATCTCAAAACTTTAAGCATGGATGGGCTACATGGAATTCTCATAGCCTATGAGATGAGAACAAAAAAAAACAAACATCAAAAAGAGAGGCAACATTCAAAGCTTCAAAGAAGGAAAAGAATAAATAACAAGAATCAAGTGATGAATCAAGTAGTGAAGAAGAGGCTAAGTTTGTGAGAAGAAATAAGAAGGGTCCAAGAAAATATAAAAGTATGCAAACTATGAAATGTTTTAGTTGTGGTAACATTGGTTACTATGCAGCTAATTGTCCACAAAATGGAGGTAGTAGTAGTGAAGAAGAAAAGGATTACAAGAAAAATGAGGAAATAAAGTTTTATTATGAAAGGAAAAAAATAGGCATGGTTAAGTCAAGCATCAGAAGATCTTTCAAAGGCACAAGAAGAGTTTTTTATGTTGAAAAGGCAAGTAGTACTTCAAGTGACAATGATGAGAACCTCTTCGATAGTGAAAAGGAAGAAATCCTATTTTTGGCCGTAGAAGAGAATGAATATGCTCATGTTGTCAAAGATCAAGAAGAAAAGAAAGAAGATGCTCTTGTGATTAAAGACCTAGAAAAAGAGAAAGATTCAAAAAATGAAGAAACCATGGTTAACATAGAGGAGGAATTTATTGCTCTTGGAGAATTGAAAATGGTTAGAAAGAAGAATTCAGAATTGAAGGCTCAAGTTCAAGAAGATGAGGAAACAAAGACAAAGCTCCTACAAGATCTCATAGACTTAAAAGTGAAGGTTGAAGAGACAAAAAAAATTAAAGAAGTTATGGCTAAGAAATTAAAGGTAAAAGAACTAGAATGTGAAAGAATAGAACATGAAGCTAATATTCTAAGGAAGGGACTTGAGAAATTAAATAATAAGATATATTAGTTTAGGAAAAGTTGAAAATATTTGGATGATATTATCAAAACATAGAGATCTCCATTTATGAAGATTGAACTTGATTATGAGGAAGATCAAGAGGTACAAGAAGAGGAGTCAAGCTCAAAAGAAATAGAAGCATCAAAGAAGGTATTTGAAGAAGAGCTTAAGACCTATACTGATAAGTTGAGAAGTGGTAATATCAAAGAGGAAGCAAACAAAGAATCATTAAGGAATAGGCACCATCACAAGAAAAGCAAAGAAAGAACCATGAGATCAAGGCAAGAGGAATATTTATTACAAGGTTATTTTTTCTCATGTAATCATTTTGGTCATAAAGCTATACATTGCAGGATTCATGATAAAAATGATTATGGCTTCAACAAGAGAAATTTCAAGTCACTTGCACTTTCCAAGTACTACAACATCATGTGTTTCAATTGCAATAAATTTGCAAGGACTATAGACTAGTTTTGTTAAACAAGTATGTGCATTGGTTTTGATCAATTTTGAAAGTACATAAGAAGGTCAACTATCAAGTGCTATACTAGAGTATCCTTTTGAATGCAATGAATGTGAGACATGTTAAAGCGAAAAACTAAATAAATGTGAGAAGAACATATCGAGTATTTGTAATGCATATCATTCTCTATATGTTCGTGAAGAAAAAGAATTTTGGGTAGAATTTGTCTGAATTACTTTAGTCAAAGAAAGCACTTTTGGGAAAGATATATGCAATTGTTTCTATGCAAGAATTAGGAATGGTTGAGCAGGTTGAGAGCAGAGGTTATGAGCATGATTTAAATGTAGATTTGAGTAGGTTATTAAGGCAAAACTAAGCACATTTTATGAGCAGAATTTGAAGGCAGATTTAAGCAAAATTTATGAGTAGGTTTGAGGAGTGATTTGACCAGGATTGTAGACCATATTTGAGCAAGCCTTGTGAGTAGGCATAGAGAATATTTGAGCAGAATTATGAGCAAGCATTGTGTGTAGGCTTGGAGTAGATTTGAGCAAGCCTTGTATGTAGGCTTAGAGTAAATTTGAAAAAAGTTGTGAATAAGCCTTGTGTGTAGGCTTGGAGCAGATTTGAGCAAACCTTGTGTAAATGCTTGGAGATAATTAGAGTAAATGGGATTGGTGTATCCTATGGATAGAGGTCCATAAACCAGAGCAAAGGTTACAAAAACTTCAGAACTTCATCCAAAAAATGTAAACAAAGATATTTCTAAAATAAAACCTAATTTACTCCAACCAAAATTAACACAATTCAAATTAAATTAGGTGCAATATTCAAGAAAATTTGATTAACATATTCAATCATTTAAAATGAAAATACCATCCACATGCATATTTTCACCACAAAAAAATGAATACATTATGAATAAAATTTGACATTAATGCTTTCTCTAGAAAAGTTCTATAAATCAATTTGCAAAAATGAAACCTTTTTTGACAAGCAACCTGGGAGGAAACCCTTGGAAAAAACTTCTGTCAATTCTTCTCTTCTACTTCTCCAAAAATATTTCGACCCTTTCTTCCTCCATATCAATGGCTATTTATAATTTAATAATCTCTTCCGTTGTTCAGTTTTATAACTATTTTTGAAACGGATTTCATAACTATTCTCTTCAACCCTTGTATTACCTGCATAATAACATATTCATCATAAGATTAAAACAAGCCAACCTTTATTTTATTTATTTATTATTTTCCCTCGTAACTTTCCTTTTGTCCAAAATTGAATCAAAATTCAAAGTACTTACATTTTAATGAAAATTTCCATGTATCTAAATAGGCCAAAAGGGTGCTCAAAATTGTTGAGATCATCCAAATATTTATCACAAGTCATGAGATATGATATTTTAAAGTTCCCAAGTTGCTATAGTAAACTACTAATTTTGGGTAAAATTGACATCTAAAAATCCTGTAAGTTTGGTACCATTAGAAAGAGGAAATCAATATCTTTCTACCAAGTTTTGAATCAGGAAATCAATAAACCTTTGAAAATGTTTTTAATTAAATTTTTTGATTTGAGCTAATGCAATTAAGATGCAATTAATAAAAATTGTTCAATTCGAAGCATTGCAACTAAATTCAAACCTTCAAGATGCAAAGATGTCAACAATTTCAAAGTGAAAGTAAATTTTCAAAGACCTTGATGCGAGCAAAATTGGATAAAACAAAGAACAAAAAATACCAAAATTTTGAGTGGGTCCCCAAATTGGGGTACGTTGTGCAATGGCCATAATAAATGGTGACTCTTATGGGAAATGCTCCTGAGCATTTCGTATGTAAGAATACAATCTAAAACCAAAGAAAAAATATTAGAAAAAACAAAACTACCTAGCAACATCTAGAGAAGATGATGTAGATAGCTTCATATGAAGCAAATGAACCATTTGCTTCTGCTCAATGTGTGAATTGTGATTTATTTTACATTCTTGAAACAATTCAAATTCCATCGTTCAGTTTTGCATCTAAGCTATAAAATTGCCACTCATTAAGATGTGCCTCTACATTGCTCCACTGCTAGACATGCATCTATAGCTTCGATGGAGATGACCTTGATCTCTTCTAGACCTTGCTCTAATGTTGACCACACGTCTATAGCCCCAGTAGAGATTATTTGAATCACCTAGGACTTAGATAAATTTTGCATTTACTTTTTTTTTTTAATTTCATCTAGACATTGATCAACTATTGGCCAGTCGTCTATAGCCCTGGTCAAGATTATCTAAACCATTTTGATTGATTTAACTTTTCTTTCCTTCTTATCAAGCATCATATTGCTTTACAAAATTTACCTACCACTGGGTTAGAGACTAATTAAGGCTAAAATGGAGTATATTAGATTTTCACCTTAATCTGCAAAACCATAATGACTTATTCTATTGGAAATTTTGAGTAGTGTTGTCATTGATGTCAAGAGTCAGTTTCAGTGATCAGTGCAAGGATTTGGCAAAAGGAGGGTTAAAATATTTAAATTTTAAGCCCAAGAGATTTGGTTTAAAAGCTTCACATGATTGGTCAAAAGGATGGCTAAATACCATAAAGGGGATACCTAGGCCTAAAGGAAATAATATTATAATATTTATTATTATAATATTAAAGGTTTAAAAATAAAGCCTAAGGTCATTTATAAATTATTTATAATATTTATATTATAAATTAATTTATAAAATAAAATTATTAAACCCTAAGTTAGGGTTGGGCGCAAATTTGTTTTAATATTTCTTCCCCCGTCGATGTTCAAAGGAAAGTGGCATATGGTATAAATACCATAAGACTTGCCACATTAATTCAAGTCTCTAAATATAATGCATGTGTGAATATTGACAAATGTGTGGAATGCATAATTCGTGAGCACATAAGACAAAGGGTTTTAATTTTTTTAAAGGCGATAGGAAATGCAGTGTTAAATCGACGAAGGCCTAAAGCCTTGTCACCAACCAACTAGTTGGGCTAGTGGCAAGTCATCGTTGTGTAAGGCGCAGGGTGAGCAGAGGTTCCGCATTTGAGTCCCCATGATAAAAGAAAGGGCAAGCAATTTGTATTTTTGGTTTAGGCGCCAAGTAAAGGAATAAAGCACACAAAGCACTCATTTGGTAGCTAGGCCACGACTAGGGCATTGATGGCAGCACGATAGGGTATCGAATCCCACCAAGTTAGGGTTTATAAAATAAAATTATTAAACCCTAAGTTAGGGTTGGGCGCAAATTTGTTTTAATATTTCTTCCCCCCATCAATGTTTGAAGGAAAGTGGCATATGGTATAAATACCATAAGACTTGCCACATTAATGCAAGTCTCTAAATATAATGCATGTGTGAATATTGGAAAATGTGTGGAATGCAAAATTTGTGAGCGCATAAGACAAAGGGTTTTAATTTTTTAAAAAGCGGTAGGAAACGTAGCAATAAATTGATGAAGGCCTAAAGCCTTGTCACCAACCAACTGGTTGGGCTAGTGGCAAGTCATCGTTGTGTAAGGCACAGGGTGAGCAGAGATTTCGCGTTCGAGTCCCCATGATAGAAGAAACGACAAGCAATTTTTATTTTCATTTTAGGTGCCAAGCAAAGGAATAAAGTGCACAAAGTGCTTTTAGGACTCAAGTGAGCACCTAGATCATGCGCTAGCTAGGCCATAGCTAGGGTACTGACGGCAGCACGATAGGGTATCGAATCCCACCAAGGAGCGTGCACAAAGGTACTTTAATTTTTAATTTTTATATTGTGCACGTGGTCTAAGGTTGTATAGTGAGCACCTTGGGAGATATAAGGTGATTAAGGTATATTTTATTTTTGCCTTAGTTAAAGGTGGTGAATGATTTAATTTTGGTTTAAAAAGTGAATTGCATTATTTCTGGATAATGATGTTAATTATTTTTGAAATGCAATTTTTGAGTAGGGAGATATAAGTAAGCAATTTTGATTATCCTATGCATTAAATTTCTGAAGGAGGTTATAGTGAAAGTGAGTAATTGGAATCTTTGTTAATCATACTTTGAGAAGTTTGGATATTATAAGGTGTACTTGAGACTTGATATTTTTTGTATGGTGAAATAAATATTGAGGAGATTTTTGTGTGGAAATTTTGAGATAGGTTGTTGCTATCTAACCTTGAAATTGACAAAGAGGATTTGATTATGATTAAGACAAGTTTTGAAGACATATCTCCATAAAACAAAAGGTATGGGCACATATTCCTTATGAGTGAAATATTGTTGGATTGAATGTTGTGAAATGTAAAGTTGGAGTGAAAAGGATTGATGAGTATTGTTGGAAATGTTGAGTGAATTTTCATATGCATGATTTGTGTTTGAAATATCATGAGTATCATTGTTATGTGAAATTGAGAACTATCTTGAACTAGGGTTTGTGAAATATCATGAGTATCATTGTTATGTGATATTGAGAACTATCTTGAACTAGGGTTTGTGAAAGAACATGAGTATCATTGTTATGTGATATTGAGAACTATCTTGAACTAGGTATTGTGAAAGAACATGCGTATAATTGTTATGTGAGATTGAGAACTATCTTGAACTAAGGTTTGTGAAAGAACATGAGTATCATTGTTATGTGAAATTGAAATTATCTTGAGTCAAGATTTGAGTTCTATAATGTGATTTTTTGGAAGCATATTGAAACACTTGGATAGGGTTTGTAAGCAAGTTGTGTTTCATTGAGTGAATTGTTGAGTGAAGTTGAATGAACATTATTGATTGAAAGCATTGGAGTGATAGTTCAAAATTTGTGAAACAAATTATCCTTTATTCTAAATTGATTTGAAAAATAAGTTTGAAAGTGATAGAGTGATTTGTGAGTGTGAAATATATCAAGTCTCTTACCATTCTCTATATGTTTCTATGGTTAAACAAGAATCTGAGTGAAACTTGTTTGTGTGATTGAAGAGGTTTTCTGAAAGAGATTAAGTTGATTTTTGTATGCAAGTATTGCAGTTGTTTGAGTAAGCTTTTGTGAAAGCTTATGAGCAGATTTGAGTAAGTCCTAGAGGGGACTTAAGGACAGAATTGAGTAAGCTTTTGTGAAATCTTAAGGATAGATTTTTGAGTAGATTAGGCAAGTCTTGGTAAAGACTTGTTGAACAGATTGGACAAGTTCTAAAGAGAACTTGTTGAGCAGATTTGAGGTAAGTCTAGGGAAGACTTATTGTGCAGATTGAGCAAGTTCTTGAGAGGACTTGTGGACATATTTGAGGTAATTCTTAGTGAATAATTGAGAGGATATTGAGCAAGTTATTGAGAGGACTTGTGAACAGATTTGAGGTAAGTCTTTGAGAAGACTTGAGAGCAGAGTTGATTTATTTATTTGTTCAAGCTTGGAGTTAAGGCTTGGGGTAGATCTAGCAGAGTTGATTAGTTATTAGATCAAGATTTATGTTAAGGATTGAGAACAAATTTAAGGATAGATTTTGGTGCAAATTTGAGGGTATATTTGTGCCAGACCAAAGACAGACTTGTGAGCAGATTTGTCTTAGACCGAAGGACAATGTTTAGGGCAAATTTGAGATAAAAATTGAGCAGATCTTAGAGTAAGCTTTGGAGGTGATAGAGCAGAGGACAGTAGTCTCTATTGGATAGATATCCATTAGCCATGGCAGTGAGGACAAAGGTCTTCTAAGTGAGGATAGAGGTATTCTATGGAGAGAGATCCACAAGCCAATGTAGTGGAGTCAATAGTCTTCTAGAAGATCACCAACCAAAGCAGAATAAAAGGAGTTCTCCTGTGGATAGAGATCCACAAACCAACAAAGGGGAAAGAGTTCTCTTGTGGATTGGTGTCCATGAACTTGATTAGGGGATTGGTGTCTCCTTTGGATAGAGGTCCATAAACATTGTAATAGGGAAGGATTCCCAAGAGATTTGTTGAGAAAATTTTAGTGAAAGATTTTATCCATGGAGTAGCCCACATTGGGTAAACCACATTAAATTGGTGTCTCTATTGTGTGTGATGATTTGTGCATTTCTTTGATTACTGCTATTGATATTTCCATTGATATATTGGATAATATTATTTGAGAAAGAAAAGTAAAATTTGGTCTTATATTGTTCACCCCCCTCTCAATATAAGCTTGTGTTCTTCATATCCTTAACAAAGAATACCCTTTAATATATGTGTTACATGTGGAGCTTTAGCGAAATGTCTCATTATTTCAAAGTTCACTATCTTAACCCAAAATCATAAGGATAACTACTAAAAAATCTCATTCTCTTTTCCTTAATTTCATCTGATCCCAAATAGGTAGTCCATCCTACATGAAAAAGAAACAAGTATCAAAAAATAAACCAAAATTTTATTGCAATTATAAAATGCTACCTCAATCAGAGTAACCAAAACCAAAACATTTTGAAATAAACCAAAATTGCAAAACTGATAAGCAAGTTAGAACCTGCTCCCTAAACTTGAAAACATTGACAAGAAAGCAAATAGAAAAATCTTGCGAAATAAAAGATTATGTATAAAAAGTGCATAAAATAAAAGTTATGTATAAAAACATGAAAAAATAAAAAGCTATTTACAATAATGTACAATTATGATACAAAATCGGCTATCACTTCATTGGATCCCAAACACGATTACCACCATTGAAAAGATATCTATCATGACAAGCATGCCAAACTTTATAGGTATCCAACCCTAATAATATTAGGCTAAACAATACAAAGGCCCATATCTTGCCTCTCTCACCCCACCAATTTGATTCAATGATATTAACAATTCCATGTTGAGACTTTGATTCATTAAACTTGTAAACGAATTCATGGTTTTCAACTATATTTTGTTTATTCAGTGAGGTGTAAGTTTACAAACTTGATTCATCAATCAGACTTGAATTGTAATTTTCACAAAAAGATATGATTTCTTTAAAATAGGAGGCTATTTATAATTTTTTTTCAGCCAAATCAATATCTACGTCTTTAGGCCAATTAAAACCATGCAAAAATTGATAAGCATCTAGGATATCTAACATATGTGAATCATTATAAGTTTGCACCCCAGACTCAATAGTCAATTATTTATGGGTTTGGTTTAGTGTTTCTAAAGAATCTACCTATGTTTTGTTTAACATAGCAATCTTATTACTGATGTGAGGATAAATCAACTCAAATTCTTTGTTAACCACAAATGGTATTTCATTATCAACAATATTTGAATCCAACATAATATTATGTAAACTTTTACCTGGAGTTCGAATGACTGAATAGAAAGGTTGAGATTCTACCTTTTGTGTATTTCCATTTACCAAGACTTGATGTGGATTTGTAATTTCTTATTTTTCCTCATGGTCTTTTTCATCATCATCATCTTGTAGCCCTTCATCTTCAACGATCACCTATTTTTAAAAAACACCAACCTTAGTCACCCAATTGAAAATATGCCCATCCTTTTCAAACCATAAATTTTATCGGTCAAGGGATGTGTCAAATTACACATATCCCTTATCAACTACCTGAGTTTTCTTGAGTAAAGTAACATTTTTATCATTTGGATAAGTAGAAGTCGATTCCAATTCCTTGTTAACTGCTAATGGTATTTATTTATTTGAATCTCCAAGACAATCATGCGAATTTGTACCCAAATTTTTAGTAAAGAATAAAAGAGAAGATTTTACCTCTTCATCATACATAACAAATGAAACATAAAAAACATTTACCACTTCTTCCTTTTCTATTTCAGCAAGGTGTTCAATAAACTCATATTCAACATGATTGAATTTTGGAACCTTCTCTATTTTTGTAAGTGACCCGCCATTTTTTGATTATATAGGAATTGCAAGATTATCATGTGAGATAGAGTTTTCAACATCCTACATATCAAGTGAAATAGAAATTTCATCAATAGGAGTGTGAGAAAGGAATAATTCATCATACCTTCCCCAACCATTATAATAATTATTTTCTAAAATCAAGGGATGAGATTCTATCATGTCTTCTACATAATCTTTAGATTCATCTATTGATTCCTTTTCATTGTCTTGAATAATATAATCATTATCATTTTGAAACACTTCATTTATGCTATATTTAGATTCTTCTTCCTCCATTTTTGAAGGTTCATATATTTCTAAAACTGAATCAAACTATATTGGAAATATTGAGCATATTGAGTTGTCATTGATGTTAAAGGGTCGATGTCAAAAGGATGCATGATATTCAAGGCAAAAATATTCTTCTAAGGTTGGACAAATTATTACAAAGGAAGTTTATTGCAAAGCAAGACAATATTTAAATATTATAAAGAGATGGACAAAGGCTTGAGCAAGGATGGATTTAATATTTCAAAGGAACAAAGGTTCAAAGATTTTTCAAATGGACAAAGTTTTAAATATAAAAGGATTTAATATATAAAAGGGCCAAAGGTTTTTAAAATAATATTATAATATTTAATTTAAATATTCAAATGGGTTTAAGTTTAAAAGGCACCAAGGGTAAGCATAAAAGTTAAAAATCAAAGTGTCGACGTCCATGGTGAAAATAAAAAGACACATAAATGGAGGAGCAAAAATCATATGCAACAGAAAAATATTTTAATCGTGCGATTCGATATTATTCAAGCGCATTATTTTTAGCAAACGAAGAGGGTAGGGAGCGCAGTGAGAAAGTTTATCATTGGGAAAAATCTGAAGCAGATAAATAATTGGTTGTGCATCTTGGTTCCCCCATCGGTGTGTCCTAGTTGGTTGGTTGGCCCTTGGTAGGGCACTACTGTGTAGAGAGACAGAGGTTTGAATCCCATCGTGAGGTTTTTGTTGTGTGATTTTTTGGTTGTAGGATAAAGCTATGAAGGATACAAATATTACTATTGAGCCCTTAGGTTTCACCCGCTGGGCTAGATTAGTTGGTTGGAGGTCCTTTGGAAGAGCGCTGAGTTGGGTAAGGTGAGGAGATCGAATCTCCTGCACAACGTTTTGATAGTTTGTTTTTTGAGGTAAGGGTAATAATATTTTAATTATTATTAAGTGGGAGTCATAAGGTGCAACATTAATAATTATTTTGTATATTCTGTTTTGAGTTAGTGGAAGTCATAAGGTGTATGAGGATAAATTGAAGATTGTCATTCACACATTATGTTAGGTGTATTGGGATAAATTGAAGATTGTCATTTACACATTGTGTTAGGTGTATTGGGATAAATTGAAGTTTGTCGTTTGCACATTGCATTAAGTGTATTGGTATGAATGGAAAATTGTCTTTCGCATGTGATGTGAGGGTGTTATAAGGCATATTGAGATAAATTAAAATTTATCTTTTGTATATTGTAAAAGTAGGAGTTATAAGGTGTGATTATGGTTTAATTTTTAAATGTAATTTTGTATGATAGAAGAAGGAAATTTGAGGGTTTAGTCACTACTAAAAGCTTTATTTTGGGATACTAAAAAGGAGTTATAAAACATAATTTTCAAGCCTTATTATGCATATATTTTGAGAAATATTTTAATGTGGATTATTTGAAAGAGAAATTTACTAACCAGTTTTTTAAGTGGCACAAGAAAGAAGAATTATTTTTTAGATAGGTTTTGAAAGTACACAATCATAAACGCAGTTTTTAGAGGTATCTGATTTAACACTTTTTTAAGGTGGTTTTGTTTGAGAAAAATAATTTTGATGTCATATGATTGGAGGTATAAGGATTGATTTGATGTGCATTAGTTATTGATTGAAGTTGGGAGTAATTGTGAATTATTGTGAATGAAATTGGAAATATATGTGCTAGGGTTTGAGAATAAAGTTATGTATTATTGTTGAATGAAATTGCAAATATATGTGCAAGGGTTTGGAAATATACTAGCAAGTATTTGAGAACAAATTGGTGCATTAACTTTGAGTTATTTTGGGAATGAAATTACAAGGGTTATAGACCAATCTTGTGAAGCAAATTTATGCATTAGTTTTGAGTGATATTGGAAATAAATTTGTAAGGGCTATAGACCAGTTTTTTTAAACAAGTATGTGCATTGGTTTTGATCAATTTTGGAAGTACATAAGATCAACTATCAAGTGCTAGACTAGAGTATCCTTTTGAATGCAATGAATGTGAGACATGTGAAAGCGATAGACTAAATGAATATGAGAAGAACATATTGAGTATTTGTAATGTATATCATTCTCTATATGTTCATGAATAAAAAGAATTATGGGTTGAATATGTCTGAATTACTTTAGTAAAAAAAAACACTTTTAGAAAAGATATATGCAATAATTAGGAATGGTTGATCAATTTTTGTGAGTAGGTTGAGTAGAGGTTATGAGCAGTATTTGAAAGCAGATTTTAGCAGGTTATTGAGGTAGAATTAAGCAAATTTTATGAGCAATATTTGAAGGCATATTTGAGTAGAATATGTGAGCAAGTTTGAGCAATATTGTAGAGCATATTTGAGCAAGCCTTGTGAGTAGGCATGGAGCAGATTTGAGAAAAAATGTGAGCAACCCTTGTGTGTAGGCTTGGACCAGATTTGAGTAAGCCTTGTGTGTGGGCTTGGAGCATATTTGAGTAGAGTTGTGAGCAAGCCTTGTGTGTAGGCTTGGAGTAAATTTGAGCAAGCCTTGTGTAAAGGCTTGGGGTAGATTAGAGCAAAGGGGATTGGTGTCTCCTATGGATAGAGGTCCAAAAACCAAAGCAAAGGGGATTGGTGTATCCTATGGATAGAGGTCCACAAACCAAAGGAAAGAGTATTGGTGTATCTTATGGATAGAGGTCTAAAAACCAAAGCAAAGGGGATTGCTTTCTCTTGTGGATAGAGATCCACAAACTAGAGCAAAGGGGATTGGTGTATCCTATGGATATAGGTCCAGAAACCAGAGCAAATGGGATAGGTTTTTCCTGTGGATAAAGTTCCACAAACTAGAGCAAAGGGGAATGGTGTCTCCTATGGATAAAGGTCCACGAACCATAGCAAAGAGGGTTGGTGTCTCATGTGGATAGAGGTCCAGGAACCAGAGAAAATGGGATTGGTGTCTCTTATGGATAAAGGTCCAAGAACCATAGCAAAGGGGATTGGTGTCTCCTATGGATAGAGGTCCACGAACCATAACAAAGGGGATTGGTGTCTCATGTGGATAGAGGTCCATGAACCATAGCAAAGGGGATTGATTTCTCCTGTGGATAGAGGTCCATGAACCAGAGTATAGGGGATTGGTATCTCCTTTGGGTTGGTGTCCATAAACATTGTAATAGGGAATTGGTTCCCAAGAGATATGTTGAGAAAATTTATAAGAAATATTTTCTCTGTGGATGTAGCCCACATTGGGTGAACCATGTTAAATATTTGTCTCTTATGTGTGTGTCAAGATATGTCCATTTCAATTTTACATTAATTTTAGGGTAAAAATGATAAAAATTTTAATAACCCTAAAATGAAATTTAATTATTTAAATGATTTTTAATTATTTAAATGATTTTTAATTATTTAAACCTTTGAAAATGATTTTAATTAAATTATTTGATTTGAACTAATGAAATTAAGATGCAAATAATAAAAAATATTCAATTTGAAGCATTGTAACTAAATTAGAACCTTCAAGATGCAAAGATGTCAATAATTTCAAAATGAAAGCAAAATCTCAAAGACCTTGATGCGAGAAAAATTGGATAAAACAAAGAACAAAAAATGCCAAAATATCGAGTGGGTCCCAAAATTGGGGTACGTTGTGCAATGGGCACAATATTCTTCCATTATTGCCAACACTCCCATCTTCATCAATCTCTTCTATTTTTTCTAATTTTTATATTGTTCATAATGAGACTTATCTTTTAAGGATTTATGTTTCCCGATAGAGTCAAAAATGTAAGAAATAGCCTCATTAGTATTTTCTTCTTTATGATGCCTTGAAAACTCTAAACTACATAGATGATCCTTCATAGTCTTAACTTTCTTATGTTGGCATGGAAACCCTTAATTTCCTTTGATATCCTCCATAAGATTTTATTTACTATGCTACTATTGAAATCCTAAAGTGCAAAGAATACACTCATACTACTTTCATTTTTATTGCAAGGAGAAGATTTTATGTTGCTTGAGGATAATAAAGGTGATTTACCTGGATTAAGCTTAACCTCCTTCACCTCATTTGCTTTAAAATCTGCCTCCCCTCTTGCTTCATACCTTTAGCTTCTATATTTTAATGTGTGCATTGTACTTCCTCATTACCATATCATTTTTTCTTCTGATGGTTGATTTGGATGAACTAGAATGGCCTTTGTCATCTGATGATGTCGAAGGATTTTTCTAGATATTTTCTTAGGAGTGGAAAATCCTTGTTTTGACCTAGCTTCTCCTAAGATATGATCTCCTTATTTCAAATTGAAGCTACTCTCATACCTAGAAATTCCCATATCTTCCTCCATTTTCACTTTTTAGTCTCTTGCTATCTATCGAATTTCATGATATTTGCAATATTAGAATGCAATGTTTTCATAATCCACTTGTTGATCCCATTCTCTTGATTTAGATTTAATAATTATTGATTTTGGTAGCTATTTAGAAATATCCATGGCAACACATATGCGAGTGTATACAATATGCTTTCTCTTCTTAGTATTTGGTCTCTTCGGGATGAATTCACCTAGAGTATTACCAATATTCTTCAAAACCTTGTTATTGATGAGTCGATAAGGAAGTCCAAAAAGCATAATTCATACCGGAAGCCTTTTAATAGTTATGTGTCCACAAAACAAATCTCACTCCAAGGTCTTAAATATAATGTATTTTTGCCCCTAAACCATAGACCTCCATCCATTATTTTATCCCCTATTTTTGAACTGAAGAAAATATGAGAAAAAATCCTTTTGGAAGAAAATCCATGGAGTAATTTGAATTCAATCCTCACTTCCACTTGATCCAATTTTGAATCTCAGAAAAACTTGGCCAGTATCCATGAAACTTACATATTAACTCTTTGGTTTAAAGAACCATTATATCATGCTCAATCATCTCATCCTTGATAATCACTTGTGGTGTAGAATCTGGTACTTGGACCGGGTTTTCCATAGATTTGTTTTTTCTCTTATTGCTAGCTAGTGCATCCATACTTCCAACTTGACCATCCATACTTTCAATAAGGACTTTCACAAATAACTTTCTTTCTATGTTGCCTATATTTTCTTCAAATGAATCCTTTAAATTCTCCTAAGATTTGGAACAAGAAGTAGCACTTGTTCCTTGATCGCACTTTGCTTTCTATTTCTTGCTTTCCTTCTCACACTTCCTCTTCACTATCGGCTCGTGCTTGTGCTCGCTTTTGGCTACACTCACACTTGCACTCACTTTTGGCTACACTCACTCCCAACTTATGCTTGCATTCACTTCCACATACACTCACTCCTAGCTTGTACTCGCACTCACTTTTGGCTACACTCACTTTTGATTACACTCACTCTTGGCTCATACTCGCACTCATTGTCGATTCATGCTCGCACTCGCTTCCAACTACACTCACTTCCACATTTTTAACAATTTTTGACATTATGTTCAAATGATGCTTAAAATGAATTGACCATAAATGATGTGATGACTTTTATTGTTTAGATTTTATTTTTTACCATATTTTTATATATTTATTGTATTTAACTCTTCATGTCTTTTCAATGATTTTAAGTACTATCGAATACATATCTCAGAGTTCTTTTAAATTATTTAATTAAATACTTTCTTATAAAAATTATATTTTCTTTTTAACAATTTTCTACATTACCTCAAACATATGTAAATGTGATATACTTTTTGGACACCATTAAAAGGCTTCCATTATGAATTTTACTTTATAATATTACTTAATAAAATTTATACAATGGTATTTAATAAGATTCAAATATTCATTGAATATAGGGAATCCCAATTAGCTTTCACAATTATGCATAAGGCGTAACTACCCTACATTTGACCAAACCCCAAAGACTATCTAAAATTTTCATCACTAAACACAAATTTGGTATTTACATTGTGGACAACATAAAGTCATGTCTAATTTGAAGTACACATTTTTTTCCAATAAACCCAACTTAAAAATGATGAGGATAGTCCACTTCAATAGGACCCCTCTCCACTCGTAAGATATTGGACATCAAGGCAACCCATATTACCCTTTATCATAACCCCATATATGAAATCTTAAATATATCTAAATCAAAATTTGACACTCAAATGTAGTTTAGACACTTAAACATAGTTTAAATTGAACTTTGATCTCTATTACAGTACAAAAAACAAATTCATAATTTGTGTCAAACAAATACACAATTGAAGTTTGATCTCTACTATTGTAACAAAAACATCAAAATACTCTTATACCCAAAAATCATCCAAATACTCTCATATCCGAAACATAGGATGAGACACATACAAACTTCACATTTGTTAATGACTAACATTAAGTCATAGACAATGATTGGGATTAATAAGTAGTGGAAGTTACCCAAAAGAGACCTAGGTTCAAACCTTAGGGGCATGCCTGTTTGCAAATGTAGTAATAGTCTGCTACAAATCTTGAGTATGCGCCAGACCGATGATGACCGTAAGAATCTCGAGTGATCGGTGGTTCTCTTCATGCTGAGTTATAAAATATTGATGTGGTATAGGCTTGTTGAGGGCAACCCCTATCTTTTGAACCTTGGACTTGGCAGTTACTAAAAATAGTGTGGATGTAACCAACTCCCCTATTATAAAAAAAAAAAAAGTAGTAAAAGTAATCCTTTTGTTTTATTTAGTTGTCGTTATAAAGGATTGCAATAGAATCACTACCTACCTTACTAGACAAACATCAATACTTACCTTAATAGAAAAACATCAATACTTACCTTAATGGACAACATGAGACTCATGGTATAGGATTAACATGTAGTAAAAGTAATCCACGTGAATAGAATATAGTAGAAGTAATTATTTTTATTTGATTTACTTGATGTTATAAAGGGTTAGAATACAATTAGCAATCTAATTGAACAATACTTATCTAATCTAATTGAACAGTCCTTTTGAGGATGGTTATACATCTTCAATCTAAACTTATATATAATTTATAATTTTTTAACTTAATTAAACAATTCTTTTAAGGTTTAATAATCTAAAATTAATTAAATAATCCTTTTAAAATTTGATAACTTAAATAAATAGTCCTTTTGAGGTTTAATAACTTGTATGATTTATTTAGTTGTCGTTATAAAGGATTGCAATAGAATCACTACCTGCCTTAATAGACAAACATCAATACTTACCTTAATAGCCAACATGAGACTCATGGTATGGGATTAACATATAGTAAAAGTAATCCACGTGATTAGAATGTAGTAGAAGTAATTCTTTTTATTTGATTTACATGATGTTATAAAGGGTTACAATACAATTAGCAATCTAATTGAACAGTCCTTTTGAGGATGGTTATACATACTTCAATCTAAACTTATGTATAATTTTTAATTTGTTAACTTAATTAAATAGTCCTTTTAAGGTTTAATAATCTAAAATTAATTAAATAATCCTTTTAAAATTTGTTAACTTAATTAAATAGTCCTTTTGAGGTTTAATAACTTGTATGATTTCTTACCCTTTTTTTTATTACCTCTTACAATGGATGGTGTCATCATTTTTTTCTCTTTTATTTTAATTTTTGATATATACACAATTACCAAACTAAGCACCAAAGTGTTCTTTTACATAGAGGAATTGGTAGATTAAAATTAATTAAATAATTCTTTTAAAATTTGTTAACTTAATTAAAATAGTCTTTTTGAGGTTTAATAACTTTCTTTTTTATTGCCTCTTACAATGATGATGTTACAATTTTTTTCTCTTTTATTTTAATTTGTGATATATACACAATTACCAAACTAAGCACCAAAGTGTTTTTTTGTTACATAGAGGAATTGGTAATTACCCATCATTTTAGGATGATAGTAATAATATTTAAGAGGAGAGGAGCGGGAAAATGAGCTCTGGCGATTTTTGAATCTGAACTAGGGTTTCTGGATTTTCGAAAAATCTCTGGCTTTTGCTGGCTTGCAGAGGTGTCTTTGGGGTACAGTGGTTCTGAAGGTTCGATCGGTGCCCCAGGAGGGTCCAATGGGGACTCCTCCAGGAAGTACTAGCTCTTATGCTGATTTGTTTAAAGAAGATTCTCCTCCGAAGAATGTCGAAGCCCAAAAGATGGCATATAAAAAGCTCTTCACGATTGTTGGGAATAGGTCTTCAGTACGGCGTGTGAATGGTTGTTTACCGCAAGCTGAATCCAGGCCAAAAATCGTCATTGATCCCGAGCATGGTGGAGGAGTCTGTCCTCTATAGAGCTAGACATGATTTAATCTGCAAGTTCATGGGTATTCGCCCTTCCCTGAGCTTTCGTATTCTTGGATCCGCCAGAACTGGGAGCCCCACGGTGAGTTTTCATTGTGGTTTATTAGTAATGGTTATTTTATTGTTAGCTTCTCGGCTCTGGTCGATAGAAATAAGGCTTTTGAGTCGGAGAAGAAAAACCATGGCCCGACAGGGCTTTTTGTTCAACCCTGGAGGGTAGGATTCGATCCTCGTGTTGAACCTACTGTTGTCCCAGTGTGGATTCGATTATATGCTCTTCCAATGGAATTCTGGGGTGAGCAGGTACTGGCAATGATTGGCAATTCGATTGGTAGACATCTGGGTGTTGCCAGAGACACTATTGAAGGGAGCATGGCGGTGTATGCTCGAATATGTGTGGAGATGAATCTGAGCCGGCTTTTGCTGGCAGAGTTGGAAATTGAACTGGCAGGTCTTTCCTGGATTCAACAGTTGGACTATGAGGCCCTACCCTTTAGATGTCGGGTTTGCCACAAGCATGGACATTTGGCCCGTTTCTGTCCTCTTAATATGAATGCCAATATGGAGGCCTCCTCTAGAGTGCCAAACTCGCCTAAAGAGGATAAGGCTGCACCCAATAAAGATCCTATTAGCACCGATCAGGGCCAGGAAGTTCGAGAGAGAGGGTTTTGAACGACCCAGAAGAAAAAGACGGACAAAGAAAGAGAAGGGAAAGGAGCAATCTCATCTCAGGCCTGCTAATAGGTATGAGATTTTTAAGTCATTGGTTGATGATGAGGATCAATCTATGGAGGGCTTGGAGGGTTTCAAGGAAACCTCTGTTGTTCCTGGGCAACTCCCCCTCTCATCTTCTCCTGTCATTCAGCAGATAGTTGATCCCTCTGAGGTATCACAACCAGTGTGTTCTGGTGCCTTAGTAGTCCATAACCAGGAGCAGACAGTTTCTCAGGATGTTCGCATGGGGATGGCAAGAGAAAAATAGGGAAAGGCCATCTTTGGGGATAACCCGAGATAGAAAAAAGATCCAAAAATAGTAATTCTCGGGGAGTCGGTAGAAGATCCAATAAGGAGTCGCTAGAGCCCAGGGAGACAAATTGATCATGGGAGGATTGGTGAGGACAATTGACTCTTATTGCTCCCAGGGTAACCCATGATTATACAATCTTGGAATGTGAGGGGTTTAAACAGTAGAACCCATCAATCTGTTGTTCAAATATTATTAGAGCATAGCAATACTAATTTTTTGCTTTTACAAGAGACCAAGATGTCTTTGGATCTTATGTCTAAAACAGTCAACAGAATTTGGAGGGGTGTTGGTCATATGGATGTGGCTGCCCAAGGTGCCTCAGGGGGGATTGTTACTCTGTGGAACTCTCTGGAATGGTCTGCAATAGAACACCTTGCCTGGAGGGGTGTTCTCACTTCCCTGTTTAGGAATAATGTCTCTGCAGAATTCATTCTTGTCACTAACTTTTATGGTTCTCAAACTCTAGAGGGTCAGCGGCGACAGTGGAAGGCTGTGCATGACATGCGAGCATCAAGGGAAGATATAGACTGGATTATAGCGGGGGACTTTAACGCTAAATTATCTTCTAGAGACCAGGAAGGGGGATCACCTCTTTTGGATCCAGGGGACCGGTTCATGATTGCTCAAGTCCAGGCTTTGCACTTAGTGGACATTAAATGTCCTGGCAATAACTTCACTTGGACTAATAAAAGGCGGGAGCCCCATAGTAGGAAGGTGAAGCTAGATCGCTTTTTGCTTTCAGAGGAGGTGTTTGTAAAATGGAATATCAATTTTCAGATTTTGGCAGGCCCTGTTTCTGATCATTGTCCTATTCTGTTGGAAAGCGGGACTAGGATGGGGATCCATCACAAACCTTTCAGATTTGAGAATTTTTGGCTTTAGAAAGAAGAACTTCGGGAGAAAATTCCACAGTGGTGGGAAGAGGGCCGCCCAGCTTATGGGAGAGCTATGTTTAGAATCCACAAACAACTTCAATATGTCAAATCTCAGTTGAAGTATTGGAGGCGTTCTAATAAATCTGACTTCCAGACCCAAAGAGCTCCGTTGGTGGCCCACTGGGATGAGGTCCAAAAATAGTTTAGAGAAGGAGTAATAACTGATCAGCTCAAAGTTGAGGATGATGCCTTGCGTTCTGCGGTTGAGGACATTGACAACCAGGAGGAGATCTATTGGAAACAGAGAGCAAGAACTTCCTGGTTATTAGAAGGGGATAGAAATACAAAATTCTTTCATCGAACTGCTTGTGCTCGAAGACAGATGAATAAGATGGAGGCCCTTCAAGATGAGAACGGTCATTCCTTTGATACTCTTCCAGGTATTCATTCCCATGCTATGGATTATTTTTCAAAGCTTTTTAAGGAAAGTGTGGTTCAAGATGTAGAGGCCCAAAATGAAGTTATTTCTGTCATACCTGCTATTATTTCGGAGGATGAAAATCAGGCCCTCCTTAAACCCATTGATAGGGATGAATTGAAAACTGTGGTCTTTGGAATGAGCACTGGTAAAACTCCTGGTCCAGATGGCTTCCCAATTGAGTTCTTTCAAGATTTTTGGGACTGCTTAGAGGAAGATGTAAGGGCTGTTGTTGAAGAATCCAGAGAAAATAAGAGAATGCTTAAAGCTATAAACCACACGTTCATTACCTTGATTCCAAAAGGGGAGGAGGGGGTTCATATTTCAGATTATAGGCCTATTGCCTTATGTAATGTGGTATACAAAATACTCACAAAGGTAATGGCTGAGCGCCTAAAACCTCTTCTTCACAACATTATCTCCTCTGAGCAAGGAGGCTTTGTTGAGGGACGACAGATTCTGGATGGGGTGGTTGTGGCCCAGGAAGCAATCCATTCAATGCACACTTCTGGTAATAAAGGGATGTTCATTAAATTGGATATGTCAAAGGCTTATGATAGGGTTGAATGGAGCCTCCTGGCTAAAATGATGGCAGCCTTCGGCTTCTCTCAGGGCTGGATTGAGTGGATTATGAGTTGTGTCTCTTCCCCGACTTACTCTGTGCTTATCAAGGGCCTTCCTTCGCAACCTTTTGGAGCTTCTCGGGGTCTGCGCCAGGGGGATCCCTGTTCCCCTTATCTTTTTCTCATTCTGGCTGAAGGTCTTGGCAGACTTTTAACGAGGAGAAGACAACAAGGCAGATTATTGGGTATTAGGGTGGGGGATGAAGTTGTATCGCACCTGCAGTTTGTGGATGACACTGGTTTGATGGGAGTAGCCAGCATCAGGGAAGCTAGAACGATTAGAGATACTCTTAATGTCTATCTCAGGGCTACTCAACAGGTCATTAATGACAAGAAATCCAAAGTGGTCTTTTTTAATCTGGAGCACAGGCTTTAGAACAAAATTTTAGAAATCCTGGGATTCACTAGGACTTCTCTCCCTGTGGTTTACTTGGGTATCCCCTTGCACTTCAAGAGGCTGAAATTAGACACTTGGAGGAATATGCTTTGAGTGTATCAAGGACAGAATTAATCACTGGTCTCACAAGTGGTTAAGTTATGGTGGCAGATTAACGTTCTTACAGTCTGTCATTCAAGCCATGCCAATCTACAAATTTTCTATCCTGGCTGCCCCGCTTACAATATGGAAAGAGTTGGACAGGATGGCTAGGAAGTTTTTGTGGGAAGGAGCTAACGAAAAAGAAAGTGGGCCTTAGTGGGTTGGGATAAAGTCACTCAGCCCAAGGTAAAAGGTGGACTGGGACTGAGAGGATCCAAGTTAAATAATCAAGCCTTGGTTGGAAAGTTGTACTGGAGGTGGATTTCCCAACCAACTTCCTTATTCAGTAGAATTCTCACGAGTAAATATTTGGGTCAAGTTAACCCCAATGAGGTGGGCCGTTTCCCTCTGGATGGTACTGGATCCTTAGTGTGGCAGGCTCTCAAGCTAGGATCTCAGGTTATTAAAGATCAGCTATTTTGGAAAGTGGGGAGAGGGGAGAAGGCCCGTTTTTGGACTGATTCTTGGGATCAGTATCCACCCATCATTGTTGAGTTCCCCGAGTTACTTCCAATAAAATCTGCCATAGAAATCATGGGTTGGGTCCAAATTGAAAGTTATTTCAACACTTCTCACTGGGGAGTATAGGTTTAAGAAGTTTAAGAGGTTGGAGGAGTGGCCAATTCCTATCCCCCCGGAGTTGGCACCCATCTTATCCAAAATCTTGACAGAAAGGTTTCTCACGGGGAGAGACGAGGAGGATGAATTAGCTTGGGGCTATGGGAGCCTTGGTGTTTATACAGTGAAGGACGGATATGACAAGATCCTCCCAGACCCTCCCCCCATTCTTTTTCGGTTGAGGATTGGCGAAAGATTTGGCACTCTAAGGGCTGGCCGAAAGTAAACTTTTTTGCTTGGCAGTTTATGCACAATGGTATTCTCACTTTTGACAATCTCAGATGTAGAGGAATCATCGGCCCTTCTCAATGTGTTTTATGCCATAAGAACGAAGAAACAGCTGATCACTCGATGTTTGAGTGCCCTTTCACGCATCAGATTTGGAAGCGCTGGCTCTCTCATTATAAAATCCAGGTTAATGGTGACATGAATCGGACTAATATTTGGGAAAGATGGAAGCGGGGTAGATTTACATCCAAAGCTCTTCAAATTGGGTGGGAGCTTGGTTTAAACTTCATTTGGTGGCAAGTGTGGTTGGAGAGAAACGCTAGAATTTTTAGAGAAACCTTTTCCTCGCTAGATGGAGTTTGGCAGGTCATCTGGAGCAAAGTCACCGAAACTATTGCCGTCTACGCTAAAGAGGAAACTCGGGTTGTTCCTGGGCCAATGGAAGAGGGAGTTGACCAGAGAGAGGGACAGAACAGAACCAGTTGGAAATCACCCCCAAAAGGCTGGATTAAAATCAATACTGATGGAGCTGCAAAGGGCAATCCGGGTAGCGCCGGTATTGGCGTGGTCTGTCGAAATCATGAGGGATCAGTGCTTTATTGGGAACTGCAGGGTTTGGGTAGAGCCACAAATAATGAAGCAGAAGCCATTGCTATCAAATCTGCCTCTATTTGGGCAATTACTCAGGGTCACAGGAGGATAATTCTTGAATCTGATTCTCAAATTCTGGTTGGAGCTCTAGATTGCATGAGGAACTTTTCGTTGAACGCTTGGAGGTTGAGGATTCGGTCTCTCAAATCAAGAAATTATGGAGGGAATTAGATGATGTGATTCCCGTATATGTGAGCAGAGATTTCAACAAAGCGATCGATTTCCTGGCTAAGATGGGTGTTGCAAAAGAGGTAGGGGTGCAGCTGCACAGTGACATGCCTATTGTAGATGAGGTGATTAGGCGGGGGCCTTGAAAGATCCTTGAGACAATGATCAATGAAAAAGCTAAGTATGGTTTTTGTCGCGATTTCGTGACTGTTGCGCCATCGCGGCCATTGAAGTGATACCATAACATTACCACACCCTAGAAAGTTGTCGCGATATCGCGACATGTTGCACTGTCGCGGCCAAGGGAGGAAAGTTGTCGCGATATCGCGACATGTTGCACCATCGCTGCCGTCGAGGGAAAGTTGTCGCGATATCGCGACATGTTGTCACGGCCGATGTGGGAAAGTTGTCGCGATATCGCGACATGTTGCGCCGTCGTCGAGGGGAAGTTGTCATTGAAAGATCCTTAAGACAATGATCAATGAAAAAGCTAAGTATGGTTTTTGTCACGATTTCATGACCTATTGCGCCATCGCGGCCATTGGAGGAAAACTGTCGCGATATCGCGACATGTTGTGTCGTCGCGGCTGCTGGAGAAAAGTTGTCGCGATTTCGTGACATGTTGCACCGTTGCGGCCAAGGGAGGAAAGTTGTCGCGATATCGCGACATGTTGTGCCGTCGCGGCCGAGGGAGGAAAGTTGTCGCGATATCGCGACATGTTGCGCCGTCGCTGCCGTCGAGGGGAAGTTGTCGCGATTTCGTGACATGTTGCGCCGTCGCGGCCAAGGGAGGAAAGTTGTCGCGATTTCGCGACATGTTGCGCCGTCGTTGCCGTCGAGGGAAAGTTGTCGCGATATCGCGACATGTTGCGCCGACGCGGCCAAGGGAGGAAAATTGTCGCGATATCGCGACATGTTGCGCCGTCGCGGCCAAGGGAGGAAAGTTGTCACGATTTCGCGACATGTTACGCCGTCGCGGCCGCTGGAGGAAAGTTGTCGCGATTTCGCGACGTGTTGCGTCGTTGTGGCTGCTGCTGGATTTTTGTCGCGATATCGCGACATGTTGCTCCGTCGCGGCCAAGGTTGGATTTTTGTCGCGATTTCGCGACAGGTTGACTTTTTGCGGTCAGAGGAGTCTTGTGTCGCGATTTCGTGACTTGTAGCTTTTTCGCGGACAGAGGTGAAGTTGGTGTTTGCTGCGTGTTTTCGCGATAAGTTGTTGTAACTGACCTATCAGCTCTCTCAGCTAGCTTGGTATTGGTTCAAGAGATTTGGATCCAGTGCAAATCTTCCTCTTCTCTTGTAATCATGTGCTTTCATTGTTTTCGGCTGGGATGTATCTTATCCCAATTGTAACTGATCAATGTTTTAATACAAGTTTTTTTTCAATTTTTTCAAAAAAACTACCCATCATTTTTTACTACCGTTTTGGGTTCAAATTTTGGAGCTGCCATTATAACCCTTACCCTACAACAACCCAACAAGAGAGAGACTAATCATGGCTCACCACTATAACCCTTATCCTACCTCGTTGTTAACAACCTACCGTTTTGGGTTCAAATGTTGGAGCTACCACTATAACCCTTACCCTACAACCCAACAAGAGAGAGACCAATCATGGCTCACCATTATAACCCTTATCCTACCTCGTTGTTAACAACCTGATGTGAGGGAGACCACCAATAGCTTGGGATTGGTATTAGCATCGTCAACCCAAAAGTTGGAGCTGCCACTATAACCACCCATCATTTTTTTCTACCGTTTGAGGAATTGATAACTACCCATCATTTTTTAATACTGTTTTGGGTTCAAATGCTAGAGTTGCCACTATAATCCTTACCCTACCTCCTCATTGTCAACAACCCAACATGAGGGAGGGAGACCATGAGGAAGACCATTGATGGCTCACCACTATAACCCTTACCCCACCTCATTGTTAACAACTTGATGTGAGGGAGACCACCAATGGCTTGGGATTGGTATTGGTATCGTCAACCCAAATGTTGGAGCTACCACTATAACCCTTACCCTACCTCCTTGTTGTCAACAACCCAAGGTGAAGGAGACCACCAATGGCTTGGGATTGGTATTAGCTTCATCGGGCACTTAGCAGAGTTAGGTTAAACTACCACCTTTGTCCCAACAAGGCTTGCTTCCAAGGTTTGAACCTGGTTTTCATCTCATTTCTATTTTCCCTTTAATTATTTTCAATTCTTAACTTTATTTATTTTATATAGATAGATAGATAGGGAAGTTGGTCATATCATCGTGGTTGATAGCTCAAGATTCATACCATCCTCTATAACTCGGGATTCATATCATCGTAGTGATAACTCAATATATATGCCATCCTCGTAGATCTAGTAAGCATTCAAAGAATTTCTTCCATATCAGTCTTTGATTGCATGTTTATCATTGTTGCCTAAGACCCCTTGAGTTATTAACTTTCCAGGGATTGAATATCCAAGGAAGATTTACGCGTAGTGGACCAAGAGGAAAAAAACCGAAGCTGTCTACTAAACCTCAAAAACTATTTAGCCATGCTTTTTATGGTAGAAGGCTATTATGGTGACCATCAAATCCATAGGATTGACCCAGCCATCACAAGTTGCTGATTCCCAAAAATTTATCTTCCATTTCTTCATGAAATCACCAATAATCTCTGCAAACTTCTGAGGTCAAATCAGGAATAGCACGACTGATTTGGTCTTTTAAACATAAACATCCCTTAATAAGTCTTTTTAGGGTTTGGTTTTTTAGTTGTTGCGGTTGCCTATATTCAAAGTTAAAGTATTTAAACTATGGATTTCAACAATGTCTATTTACAATTCATATAACATATCATCGTTTAAAATTATAATTAGTTGTAGCGGTTGCCTATATTATTCAAAGTTAAAGTATTTATAATATGGATTTCAAGAATGTCTATTTACAATATGATCGTTTAAAATTATAATTGTAAGTTTTTTTTCATGAGAAAGTTTTATAAATTACATCAACAATCACCTTCAAGGGGTTTGAATACATAATCACTTAAAGAAACAACCACCATATTTAGTTATTAGGGCAACTGTCTATCAACATAATTGTAAGATTTTATGAAAGATACAAAGTTTTAATAGTTTATTAAAACAATAATTGAAAATATTTGCATGCTGTGGTCTACAGGTAAAGACGCCATGTGATCCGGGTTCAACCTCACTGACACCATATGATCCGGGATCAACCTCACTGCCGATATATATATGTATAAAAAATATTTACTCAATAAAAAAATATATGTTTGAAGAGAACTCTATGGGAAAAGCTTAACCTCGCTACAAGGATTTTAAAAAAAAAACACATAAAATTATGACATGGCCTTAGCAAGCCAAGCCAAGCCCCCTTCATAGTTAATCATGTCTGCATACAACATCTTACAGGTCTTGCTTTTCACTGCCGCAGAAACACGCCCCAAAGTCCCGTGGCCATCGAGGCCATGTCACCTCCCAGATAAAGGTCTGGGTGTAGACCCCCTGGCAGTCCTCTTGCCATTTGCAGAGAGAGAAAATTTTTCATGAAGGTGAAAAGACGGGATGTGGGAATGATTATAGTGCATGGAAACTCGGGGACGCATGTGACTTGAAATGGTGACCCGAAATGTGCAAATTTTTTATTGATAATTTGTAATAGAAGATACGGCGAAAAGATGACGGTGGCCCAATGCCAACTGTCCGATCGTGTATATTGTGCCGTCTCGGCTTCTTATAAATCGTTGTTTCTTATCAATGAATAATTATGATTAACTGATTGCAATGAGATTCATTCCATCGGGATTCCAACTGTCTATCTGATTGTACATTAAATATGGTATCACCCTCCTGCTGCTTTGGAGGAATGAATAAAATAGCAAGTAAAGAAAAGAAATCTAATCTACAAAAGCAAATAAATTGCGTGGAAAGAAATCTAATTTAATAAAAGCATGTAAACGCAAAGGAAATCTAATCTAAAAAGTTAGTAAATGAAATGAAAGGAAAGGAAATCTACTCTAGAAAGCAAGTAAATTACATAAAATCTATTTTAAGAAAGTAAGTTGCATGAAAGAAACTTTATTTTAAAAAGTAAGTAAAAGTAAGAAAGGAAACTTAATCTAGAACGTCGGGACTTACGTGCTTTTGATTCCGAAGGTTGCAAGGGAAAAGCATACATGGGATAAGAAGGCCCTTTAAATGTGATGTGATGTTAGGGAAAAGCATACATGGGATAAGAAGGCCCTTTAAATGTGATGTGATGTTAGGGAAAAGCATACATGGGATAAGAAGGCCCTGTGATGTGGGGTTCTTTGATCTAGGAGTAACATTTTTATTTTTTATTTTTTTATTTTTTTTTATCAAGATCGTTTTAAGATGTTTTTTTTTATCAAGATTGGCCTAAGATGTAAGGAGAGAGCATACAAGGTCATGTCCTCTTAAGAAAAAGGGTTCATTAACCTAGAAGGAATGACTCACTTTTGATCTTCAAGACTGTTTTTCATCATGAGAGGAGAGAATGCGTGGATCAAACCTTTTATTTAGTGTGTATGGTGCAAAAAGGAAAGTGCTAGGAAACAAACGCAAGTTATTTCACTCCAAACGCTTCTCCCACCCTTTTGATCCTCAAGATCGCTTTTCAGCACAAGGGGAGAGCATACAGATAATAAGATAGTGTTTGTTTGGTGTGATGGAAGCTTAAGAATACAATTGGCAATTGAAGTAGCATTCCAAATTAAATGCACTTTCTTAAAATGAAACCAAAAAGCTGATCACAAAGTGCCTACCTAAGGTCCAAGCTTCTAGGATATATTGCACAGGTTTTGTGTCTAAAACTACTTCTATGATAGTAATCGTCAGACCTTAGGTGATTGATAGTCTAAATTGCTTAATCCTAGATGGTTGAGCCTAGGAGGGGTTTTTGGTTTGTTGTCTCTGTTGTATGTGGTTTTTTGTCTCAGGGGGTTGATCTATTACAATGTCTTGCAAATCCAAAAAGCAAAAAGGTTAAAACAAGTGGTTTTGGATGCAAAAAGTTAGACAAAAGCAAAGAGCAACAAAAGTTAGCTAGAAGAAATACAAAAGATGACGACCCTTTGTAATCTGTCTTGGGTGATGTTGATTAAGGGGATTGCTCCTTGAGGCTTGTTGCCTCAGTTCCTTTTTTGGCTTCTACTATTTTTTGGTTTTGGATCTGCGTATCCTATCCCTATTGGAGATTCCCCTATTGTTGTGTTTTTGGCTTTGGGTCTGCATATTCTATATTTTTGAAGATCCTCCTAGTTGGAGTTTCTTGTTTGGTTAGGTGAAGCTCTCACTGTATTGGAGAGCTTTATCTTTTATTTTAAGTTTTTTCGCTTTGTAAAAGGTTTGGGGACCCTTTCAAAACCCCTTCCACCAATATATTAAAAAAATAAAAGTTAGCTAGAAGAAATGCAAGAGACAATTTGAAGAGTATCTAGTTCTAGTAAGTAGCCAGATTAACTAACAAAACATTAAAGCTTTGAAGAAAGAAGTGTTTAATCTACCTAAGAACAAATCCAACTAATACAACATCAAGATTGCATTGAAAACAAAAAAGAAAATGATTGATGGGGAAGGTGTGATACCTTTGAATGTTCGCAAGTTGATTTAGCCTAAGAAGATGTTTTTGTGATGGGGAAGGTACGATACCTTTGGATAGCCCCAAGTTGATTTGGCCTAAGAAGGTGATTTTGTAATGGGTAAGGTGTGATACCTTTGGATACCCCCAAGTTGCTTTGACGTAAGAATATGCTTTTGTGATGAGGAAGGTGTGATACCATTGGATCCCCCCAAGTTGATTTGACATAAGAAAGAGCTTTAACAATGATGATGATTGATGATCAAGAAGTAACAACTCATACTCACCCAAAACCTTTAGATTTTCTATTTGAAAGTGGATACCTAATGGTTTTAGTTGGAGCATAGAGGTAACCACCCACACATGCACAGTTTGGACTATCATTCATCTAGGCCCGAACAATTGAGACTATGAACTGTACAAGGTTAGGCAATTGACACTATGGATGGTTGATTAGGGACAAACTTGGGTGGGTCCCTATTTGTATGAGTTTCGAACAGTTTTGGACAGTTTCAGTCTATGATCACCAAAATGTGGTATAAAGAATGCACCATTTTATTTATTACAATAAAGATGTTATAATACATGCTTTCATAATGTCCCATGGCTACAAGAGGGGTTTTCAAGGTGGAATGTCCCCTTTACAAGTGTAAGTATAATGGCACCAAGAGATTCTAAAACACCTCAAAGGGTGGGTGGGTTTTGTGCTTGATGACCATCCTTGGTTGAATGTGTCTTCATGAGCCCTACACACAACCAAACACAATGATTAATAACACCTCTTGAGTCCACCTAGGTTGGACCCAAGTTTATGAAAGATGCAAACAATAAAAGAAATACTTTGATTAAAGCATGAACATAACTCAAAATAGTGCAAAACACAAAGTATTACCTTGCTCACCTTTGCAAAATACTTGTTGATTTTATGACTTTAATTGGTCTTTAATGGCCAACTATCCAAGGGTGGGTGGTTGTGACCGTCAATTATCTAGGGGTAGACAATTGAGCCTGTATTTTCTAGGATATTATGAAACCTTAGGAAGACCTTCTATAGGCTACCTATAATTATATCTGGTCTTTAATGGCCAACTATCCAAGGGTGGGTAGTTGTAAATATGAACCATCTAGGGGAAGACAGTTGAGAATGGGCTACTCAAATCTCATGAAATTTTTTGGAGACCTTTGGTAGGGTGTCAAGAGACTTTAGTATGATTTTGGGACCGATTGAAGCTTTCACCTGCAAATAGTTTCACCAAACAAGTTTGTGCAAATGTAAGGTTGAAGAGTTATCCATGGTTGATATGCTAGTGGGTGATGAGCACAAGGAGGATTCTAACTAAATTTTGGTAAATTTTTGGTATGTAATCTCACACTCTCTTACAAATTAAGGAAATTGGAAGGTATTTATAAAATTTCCCAAGTGGGAGGGGGTAGTGAGGTGGACATGCCATGAAAACCAAGTGTCATGGGTGAGGGTATGAAAATAGGGGATTTCTAAGGTGGATGGTCAAATGGGCATGGTGTGCACCATGCTTCATTAATATCCTTGGATGGGAAGAATCATCACCCCATTCAAGTGTGATGTGCATGCCATACCTCATTAATACCCTTGGGTGGGGAGAGTCCTCACCCCATCCAAATTCATTAAAGAGCATGGGGGGTTGTGTGGGTGCATGGGGATATGGACCTAAGCTATAGTCCAAGGGTAGGTTAGGGGAATGTGCACATAGGGTAGGGTAGTGTGCACATAGGCTACGGAAGATGGGGTAATCACATGGTGACTAAGGGCTAGGTGTAGAAAAGGACTTAGTAGGCAAAGGGGGCTAGAGAAGGTTGATTTAATACTTCTAAGGTTGTTATGTCTCAATTTTGGATTAATTGGAACTTTTGCAAAATTGTTGATTTTTGATCTTAGGAAAATATTAAATTCACTTTTTAGGTGTCTACATAGGGGATAAAGCAAATTTTTGGACTAATTCTTGGGACCAATACCCCCTTAATTTTAAAATTTTCATAGTTGTAACCCCTTCAATAGATCCTTGAGGCTATAGGTTGGATCAAGATAGCATACTATCTACATACAAGGTAGATTGTGACCTTCTCTTTTATGCAACTAAAGCAATGGGAAGAGTGGCATGTACCAATCTCTCCAAATTTGGTGCCACTATAAGAGAAGATATTAAAGCAATGCTATATTACAGGAGAGAAGAAAGACGAAAATATAGCTTGGATTTATAGGAATTTAGGTATATATACAGTTCAATAAGGTTATAGTGAATTGCTTTTCCCCTCACTAGTGCTATTGGATGTTCCATAGCATAGAGTATGGTTGGCAAAGGGCTAACCAAAAATTAATTTCTTTTTCTAGCAAGTTATGCATCAAATATTCCTCACATATGATAAATTATAGAAGAGAGTTTTCCTTGGTCCCTTTAAATGTATAATGTGCAATACCTAGGAGGAGATAATAGATTATTTTCACTTTTAGTGTGACTTTACCCTAGAGTTGTGGAGTCGATGGGTTGATCTCTTCAAGGCCTATCTCAACCAACAATTAACACTTACTAATATATGGGAGGTTTGGAAATGAAGAAGGTTAAAAAATAAATTAGTTTAATTGGGTTGGTATCTGGTTTTGAGATTTATCTAGTGGCACATATGGTTGGAAAAAAATGCCAAAATTTCTAGAGAAGAATATTCTACGATTGAGCTTGATTGGAAAAAATATTAAACAAAGTACAATAATAGTAAGAGCTCATGTGGGGGAGCATAAAAACCAAGAAGGAGAGAATGATGCTAGGAGGTAGACTCATGGGGCTTGGAAACTCCCATCTCTAGGCTAGGGAAAAATCAACATGGATGAAGCAAGCAAGGATAACCCAGGGGCAACGAGTATTGGTTTTCTTATAAGAGACTACAAGGGTAAGGTCATTCATTGGGAATTGAAAGGCCTAGGAGTAGAAACAAATAATGAATCAGAGACTTTAGCAATAAAACAAGACTCTCTCAATGCTTGGGATATTGGAGTTTCAAATATCGCAATGGAGTCCAACTCATAAATTTTTGTGGGGTCACCACATGAGATTAGGAATTTGAGACTGAGTTCACGGTGGATCAAGAACATAGTGATCAGGTCAAATTCATCTAGTAGCAGTTTGAGGATGCCATCTCGGTTCATGTAGGAAGAGAGAAGAATGTTGTGATTGACTTTTTGGCTAAAATAGGAAGCAACAATTTGAGGATGCCATCTCGATTCATGTAGGAAGAGAGAAGAATGTTGTGATCAATTTTTTGGTTAAAATGGGAAGCAAGCATATTGTTGATTAATTGTTAAAATCTGATCAAAATAGAGATACTATAGATTGAATGGAAGTGAACCAACAGGTTTTATTACTAATAGGGATTTAGGCAATGAAATATGTAGGACCAAGGTAGATGATTATGATTATTAGCTTCTAGTTTGACATCATGCTAGTACTTATAGCACTCTTTGTCTCAATTTGGGGAAGCCCTAGAAATCATGGAAGGAGGGAAGAGCTAATTTGAGCTCTCTGAAATAGTATTAACAAAATCTATAATCAGGATAGGAGTTTCTACTCTTTGAATTGTACTAAGAAATGTGTGGTCCAAGAAGATGTTAGAGTTAGTTTTATTATGGTCTTAGGGTTGGCAAAAAGTGGCACACTAATTATTGTAACTTTAGACCTATCTTCTTAATAAAAATTTTACCTTTTTCAAAAAACATAAACTTAATTTTAGAATAAAGGTACTTGCAAACGTATACTATGTTTGCTTAAATTACATATTAATTTACACTTAGAAAATATAAATTCCAACTTGTTTTTATAGTTGCAATTAAAGAAAATACCAACAAAATCTATTCAATCGTTGTTATGTCTTATGGTGATTCAATTGCCCCTCATTTTTAAAATTCATTTATCATTTATTAACATGTTTTTGTTGTTTTGAAATGATCTTCTTCCAACTTTCATGTGAGAAGTAAATAATTCAAAGGTCTAGTTTTCACCTTCTTTAGTAAATATTTCTTAATGTGGCACATATTATAAAGGCAATGATCCAAGATGGTACGTGTCATACATTAACAAATATTAAGAAAAAAAACTAATATAAAAATATATCTATTGAAAAAATTCTACCTTGAAAGATATGTTTTGTGTTTTCTTACTACCTATTACAAGTGTTGCTTCACTTAATAATATGCCACTTGTTATCTTGGCAATGTGGTGAGTGGAGGGCACTTTTTGTAAAGAGGTCAACGGTTTGAGTCTCCTCGATACTTGATAATGCCTCTTGTAATCCTAGGTTCCCATTTGCATGTGTAATATCACCAAAATTATTGTCAAATTTGTTGTTGTAGGGCTCTAACATTCATGCACATATACATAACTCCTCAAAAGTTCTTGCCATGGTGGTGTAGACGCTAGAATTTCTTTGCCATAATATGCATGAGCAAAGAAAAATGAGTGAATCATTAAGAGATGACTTATCTTTCTACATCGATTTTAACATTGAGATAGTAATAGAAAACATTGATCAGAAGAACTCCTTAGCTTTAACAACAACTAGCGGTATTGTTCTTCTAAAAAATGAATATTGTAACAACTAAGTTCTTTGGAGTGAGACTTTGCTATAGATGTTGTAATCTATTCACTTGCACTTATTAAATATTATTGAGAGATCTTTTGGAATTTCATTTAGTCTACATGTTTTGCTTTTTTTTTGGTGGATAGAGAGCAATATATCTACTCATTGTGTAAAAACGTATAAGTACTTTTTGGACTTTATGCAATGAATGATAAATTTGTTCTTTTTACCAAAAAAAACTAAGGGATATTTCTTTCAAATATAAAAAATGGTCAAAACAAAATAGGATAGAGCATCAACAACATAAGTGAAAATGATCATAGTTTAAGGAGGAAAAATAAGTCGATATAAAAATATGGTAGAGAATCCCATCAATAACATAGAGAAGAATTTTGATATTAAAATATTTATAGAAATAAGTAATAGTTTGTAATATTAAAGGGTAACTAATTTTTTGTATTAAATCAAGCTAAGAATCTATAAACAAAGGATGCACATGTAAAATATAAAGTTGATTGCACAATGAGAGGATTCTAGTTGTTAGTACTTACTTTTGGTATTATATGCCCTATAGTAATTTGGCATTGATGAAAGGGAGATAATGTAAGAGGAAATGCATATTACAAGTTGCATGCCCTTTCTTAATCGTGATAATAGATTACTTTTTTTTAGCCAAATGAATGAAGAACATGAATTAAAATATTAATGAGTATGACCATGAAAAACAAAGGTCTTTCAGGGGCTTTCAGTTTAACATGCACAAAAATATAAGAGAGAAGGGTAGACAAAGTATGCATACCATATTTGGTGATATCTTAAGTTAGGATTGAGACCCTTATCTATACAAATTTAATAAAGTTACTCTTAAATTTAACTATTTAGAGATCCATTTATGAAAACTTCTATGTGAAAGTGGAACTTGCCTTCATTTTAAGCATCAATATTGACCACATCTTAGGTAAAGTACATCATATTAAATAAAAAGTTATATCAAGGATTTCATCTATGGGTTCCACGCTATTGGTTAATTGAGGTAAGACATTGGTTTAACACTTGCAGATGGATGGAATATTGGTTTTACAATATTTAGATCTACAACGCATAAGAATAATTATTTTTTTCTACTTATTTCTTCTTAAATCTAATACTTATTTCTACTTTTCCTCTCAAACATTATTATTTTGATTTTAGATCATAGTGAATTTAAAAATAGTTAAATTCACAAATATTAAGACTTTTGTTTATAGGGGTCTTAGAAGGTTATTTACTATTGTTATGTTTCATCATGATATGTTTACATTGTATCCAATAATAAATGTCTATTTGCCTTACAATCTCCCCCTTTTGTAGTACCAACAAACACTTCTAAGAAAAACAACAAAAGGTACCATTTTGTGTTGGAGAATATTACATTATTTGGTAGAAATGTCAATGTACCCCCATGGTATAATTGTAAATATTAGATTTGTGTGTGTATATATAGTTTAGAATGTGTGATATATATTTCCCTAAAGTATGGGTTTATGTAGAGGATGTGTACAATTATCATGTGATAATGTGTGCAAGTGTGTAGATGTAGGAGAGTGCAAAGTGTCATATAGTAAAGTGTGCAAGTGAATGTAAAGCTAAGATTCATGTATACAAGTGGCAAGATGTAAATCCAAGAGGTATGAGAGGTTTGTATTATGTGTGGAATAGAAAAGGATGCATATCCTAGATATGTGAGGATATCAATAGTCAAAGTATTTAAGAGTCACCTTTCTAAGGTTATATTATGGAGACAAAGCTTTATTTAATGCATTTGAAGATAAAACATTGAGGATTGTATGAAGCTTGTATATTTGATTCATCGATAATACAATGAGTTTATTTTTTATTAATTGATTGGAAGAAAGGGTTTTGAAAGGATCCTCAAACCTTTTTACAAAATGAAAAAATCTCAGGAGAGGGCCCAATAGGGAAAGCTCTCAATGGTTACCTAACAACACAAGCAACTAGGACTAAATCCTAAACATAAACAAAAAATAAAACAAAGCATCTCGATATAGAAGGAACACCCAGGCCATAAAATTGAAATATAGAAGGACCAAAAAAAATGCAATAAAAAAGAAGAAAGAAAATGAGAATAGAAATAGAGGCCAAGGACCATACATCCTCAGCATCAACAGGGGTACCAAGGACTTCTTTAGCTTCATCATTCCCATAATTATTTTTGAATTCCTCCAGTAAAATAGTGGTCTATTGCACAAATGAAATGTTCATCTAATCCACTCTAAGCATAGCACCAAGAAGGTCCTTAAATCCCTGCATGTACCCTTTCTCATTGATAAAAGGGGTATATAAGACAAGGAGGCTTTAAGCACCTGGCGAGTGTTGCTTTGAGTGTCCACCTTATGGGATGAAGTACAAATGGAAATGCTACATCTCTTGATCTTCTAATCTTATTGGATGGACTTCATGGCTTCTTTTGAATAAATATCAGGTTACATTTGAATAGGAGATTCTTTTTCCAATTTTGGACTTAATCCAAACAAAGCAATTGTGGGACTCAAGTTTAACTTTGGGAGTACCTTTTTTGCTTTTGGGTTGATTTACCAAACCATAACTTTCCAATTAAGGGTCATGGAAGGTATGTAGTCATCCACATCATCTTTTATGGGGCTATCAATAGTCATTTTGAGCTAGGATTTATCAATATGAGTTTCCATATGAATTTACTCTGATGGAGAGGCACATGAAAGGCTACCATGACTTGGGATAATTTTTAGAATAGACTTTTGGGCTTCCCTCTAAAAAACATGGAAAAATATGACCAAGTGAAGACCCTCATGGATAGGGTAGGAGGAGACCCCACTCTGCACATTATTGATAGACTTAACCATGGACTTGAACAGGAAATTAGGAATGTTGATGCTTTTATTTTTGCAAATGTGGTTGAGGAAAGCAAAATGGAAACTTCTCAAGATATTTATCTGTCCATACAAGGTGAAGTAATGAATTATTAGGATGGCCACCTTATCCCATTGCTTGGGAAGAGATTCCCTAACATAGCCACCCTTATCCTTACTAATATTTCTTCCTTTGAAAAAGAGAAACTCATTGGTCATTGAATGCCTTTCTCTATTAAGAGTATCACCATAATCAGGGAATCCTAATATTTCAGCAATTAACTCGATAGTGATGGTGAAGGACAAACCTTTAACACACATTCTACCATCATCATTCCAACTACGAGCTAACTATTTTAATAGTTCCATATTGTTACCACTAAAACTTTTCAAAAAGGGTAGAAACCCAACATAATCAAGGATCTCTTCTACAAGTTTTTCAACTCAAAGAACCTTGGATTCAAATATTGAGTCAAAAAACTAGGCCATGAGGTAGGGGATGAGATTGATAGAGGCGAGAAAGAGGGAAGATGGATTTAGGGGGGATGATAATGAAGATAATAAGAAGGATAAAGGAATGTAGATATGGAAGGAAAGCCACACAAAGCTAGACCAAGAAGGGTGATGGAAGAAAAGTTGGTACAAAGCTCAACTTTTATAGAAAATTTCTAAAGACTATCATGGATCAAGCATAATTCAGAATACAAACTGATGTGATTCGAAGAGCTCACCATACTTACTTGATGATAATATTTTCTATACCGATAAATCCCCTCAAAATCATCACACTCCACCGACACGAGGTAATGAGAAGAGGGTGATATTGAGTGTGATTATTGCAATGAGGGGGAAAGTTAATCCATGCATTCAAATTATTGGAGGAGGCAAGGAAACAAGAATATTGGCACATACTTCTAGTCAACATGCCAACAAGATATTGAGAGGTGTGATCAAACCACTCCTTCACCAAGGTGGTTAGGGGGGAAAAAGGATCAAATCTCGAATTCAAATGCAAAAAATGGCTACGGACAAGGAAAATATGGGAAAAGACTCTTAACCAAATGGGAAGGATGCAAAACTAGCTAAATATAAATAAATTATTAGATGACGTGGATACAAAACCATTTAAAGGAAATGATACTCGTAGGATAAAAATAGAGTTATGAGGGAAAACCATGAGGACAAAAGGCACACAATCACTAAAATAGACAAAAATGATACCAGACATGTTAAACATAGAAGAGAGAAAGACCAAGACCCAAACCATCCACACGTGGCACAAGGGAGGAAAGCAAAACAAGGGCCAAGGGAGACAAGAAAACCATGTAAGGAGGAATGAGACAAAAACCATATCAGGAGAAGTGGCTAAGGATGATGAGGCACAATAATACCAAAAGGACATACTAGGGGTGAGAATTCTAAACCCAAGAAGAAGTCCATGATGAGGAGACCATGAGGAGTGGGGTGGGATGAAACCCAAATAAGAACTGAAAGGGAGTGAAAAATAGACCTTAGTTCACATGATAGCTAACATCGAGGGAGTTAATGACAAGGAGAGGAGATGGAAAGTTGCAATTCCATATGGAGAGGTCCTTTTGGGTGAGGCCCAAATTTATCAGGGTATTAGCGACTTGATTCCCTTATTGATAAACATGTTGTATGAGGTGGTGATTGAGTCATTGTAAAACTCTTTTAGATTCTTCCAGGAGGTGATCAATACTCTAGGCATGTTGATTATATTCATGGAATCTCCCTCAATAATGATTTTAGTGGTGAGAATTTTATCAAGAAGAGTGATGCCTTGGTACAATTCCTTGGATTTAGCAAAATTGCTCAATTGAATACCAAGATATTTAGCTAAAGCAAGCATAATCTAACCCTTGTCATATCTAAAGATACCACTTACCCTTGTAGGGCCTGTATTACCTTTAACAACACCATACAATTTTAGTTATATCCAACCTTGAGGGGGAGGGGTCCACCTGACCTTTGATCGGTCCACTTTATTGATCGGTGGAGCAAGGGAGTGAGGAAATACACAAAGAGGCTACCAACCTAGACTCTACCCAAGATTATTTCTTGTCTTGGAAGGAGATGATGGTAAAATTTTCCTTTGCTGCTTCAAGAATTTTGATCTTGAATGAAAGACAATATCTGGATTCATTTTGAAATACTCTATTATTTATTTCTTTCCAAATCCTCCAAAGGAAATGGGGAGGCAAAAACACCATAAATATCTCAACCTTTGGCAAAAACTAGGTGTCCATTGGAGGCATAAATATTTAATACAATTAGGTTGGGCCCAAGCATAATCAAAGGAATTAAGTAAAAAGTGAAGGATATTTTAGGAAAAGGGACAGTCCAAAAAAATATGGCTAGATTTGAAGCTCGACTTGCACAAGTAGCATCTATTGGAAATTTTCATTCCTTTAGAATTAAGGTTGTAGATGAAAAGGATTTTAATTTGAACAACTAGCTAAAAAAAAAAGTAATCTTAGGAGAGATGTTTGAGCCAGATATTTTTGAAAGGGAACCACTTGTCTCCTATCTCATCTGTGAGGTAATGGGTAGATTTGACAAAGAAAAAGACCTACCTAGTCAGGCTTCCACAGAAGGGAATCATGATAATCATAATTAGGTATGATGTAGGTCCTTAGTATTCTGAGGGTATCTTTCTTAAGCTTGTCCTCTCTATCATCTAGGATTATCCTAGGAAAGGGTTTCCACAAATTTTTCCCATTGATAGAGGCAATAAAATTTATAGAATTTGGGCCCAAAGATGCAGTCTGTGATAGATTTTAAAGGGTCGAGTTTGTGGTTCTCAATCATGGGGGTGTCCAAAAACTGAGAGTCTTTCCAAAATTCAATGTGGATTCTAGAACCCAAATTCCACCTAAGTCCTTTTTGAATGAGGCTTTTGGTATTAATGATAGTTCCAAAAAGTAGAGCCTATAGGGGAGCAGGCTTTACTAAGATGTTATTGCCCTATCAGATGTACTTAACCAAGATGATGTCCACCCTTTATCATTGTTAAGCATTCTCCTTCATTGTTTAGTGATAAAGGCATTATTCATCTATTTATTTTTTCTAAATTCAAATCCTCCCTCTTCTTTTTTGAATAGACATGATTACAAGAAACCAGGGAAAATATTTTATGGTTCTCCGTCCAGGACCAGAGAAAGGATATATGAATTTGATCAATTTTTTGACTGATGGAGGAAGGGATTCTAAAAATGTAAAGTAAGAATATTGGGATACTTTAAAGAGTGGCTTTAACTATATGTGCTTTTCCTGCTTGGTTGAGAAGATCTTCTTTCCATCCAAACATTTTTTTAATTCTTTCGATAATAAGATTCTATAAACTAGCTTGAAACTTTTCGAAAAAAGAGGCATCCCAAGATAGATAGAAGAAAACTCATATATGGAAAAACCAAGGATCTTGGTGATATTCTAATGGGGGTGTTTAGAAAAAAGTATTTCTTTTAATAAATTTGACTTTTTTCCCAATCACCTCTTCATAAAGACTAAGAATAATTTTGATAGCCTTGGTCTAGGGGGTGGAGGAGAGAGTGGGAAATAATGGTATCATCAACAAATTGTTGGTGACTTATCAGATTGAGATTAGATGCAGGTTTTATCCTAGATATGGATCCCTAAATGCACATATATTTTAGGGTTCTTCTGAGAGCCTTTGCAAGAATAAAAAGGAGGAAGAGGGAGAGGGGGTTACCCTGCCTAAGACCTATGAAACTTGGAAAATAGCTAGTAACTGAACCATTAACAATAATAGAGAAGCTAGAAGACATGAAATGTTCCTTAACCAAATTTATACAATCAATGGTAAAAACCAAAACTTTTTAAGATACATAAGAGGAATTTCTAGGAGACCCTATCGCAGGCTTTGTTCATATCCAATTTTAAAATCATCCTAAATTTTCCACTTTTATCAACTAAATGGATGAGTTCATAGATGGTGATTATTCCTTCCATGATAAGTCTTCCTTCAACAAAAATTCCTTGGTAAGGATCAATGATGAGAGGAAGAGTTTTCTTCATCCTATTGACCATGACTTTGAAAAATATTTTGTAAATAATATTACACAGACTGATGGGTTTGAATTTTGAAAGGGAATTGGATCTAAAAATTTTAGAAATGAGAGGTAGGAAGGTAGAATTGACATCTTTGGAAATATGATGAGTTTGTTCATTGTGTTATATTTCATAAATTCTATATGAAAGTATTTGGGAGCATTAACAACTTTATTCTCATGGTGAATAATATATAAACATTTGATGAAACCGTTGATGCAGTTCAACAGACTCCAACTAGATTTCAACCACCCTAACTCCTAGATGAAGCGCTTAAGAAAATATGCTTAATAAAATAAATATAATGTAATAAACCTCATAGTCTATGTACTATGCTAACATCCCCCCTTATTACATTATTTGGATACACAAATACTATTGCAAAACAATTCAAATTTGACATGTGCAAGTGCCTTAGTGAAAATATTTGCAACTTGTTCATTTGTAGGAATGTACTGGAGCTGTATATGATGCTTTGGAACTTCACCTCGAATGAAATGACATTAAGTGTCAATGTGTTTGGTACGCTCATGAAATATTGGATTATTGACAAGGTTTAAAACACCTTGATTATCGCAAAACAAATGAAGTGGAAGATTCTTTGGAAGACCCATGTTTGTAAGAATATGACTTAACCATATCACCTCGCAAACTAATCCACGTGTTGCATGATATTATATCTTTGTAGAAGATAAAGAAACCACCTGCTACTTCTTATTGTGCCAAGAGACAGGTCCAGAGCCAAGATGGAAAATGTATCCAGAATTTCATTTTCGATCATCAATGAATATGACATAGTTTTGAGTCCGTGTATCCCTGTAAGAAGAAATTATCATTCTTCTTGTACTCCAAGACATAGTTTGTAATACCACAAATATAATGAAGAACTATTTTTTCTGCTTTACAATGACTCACCTTAGGTTCCTACATGAACCTTGAAAGATAACCCACAATAAAACTAATATCTGGCTTGGTGTTTGTCAGATATATGAGACTTCCAATCAACTGGTGATAGAGAGTACCATCTACTTGTGGATATTTATCATATCATGATAACTTAAGCCCTAGTTACATTGGAGTTGCTTTAGGCTTACAATCAGTCATGCGATATTTTTCAATCAATGTCTTGGTATACTTATTTTGTGTTACTCTGATATGATTCTTTTTTTGAGTCACTTCTAAACTAAGACAATAGTGAAGAAGTCCTAGATCTATCATTTCAAAAGATTTTTTCAAGTCATCTTTCACTGCATAAATTATGTTCTCTGAACTACCAGTGATGATCAGATCATCCACTAGAGTACCAAAATCACTGTCATAACCATTGTTCTTGATACAGATAATAGTATCTAAAGGAATTCTTTTGAATCCATGCGGTAATAGGTGATTATCTATTTTGATGTACCAAGCTCATGGAGCTTGTTTTAACCCATACAAAGATTTGACCAACTTGCAAACTTTTTGTTCTTGACCTTTAACTACAAATCCTTCTGGTTGGGTCATGTACACTTCTTGCAAGTCACCATTCAAGAAAGCACTTTTGACATCCATCTGATGTAACTTCCACCTGAACTGAGCTGCCATAGCACAAAGCACATGAATGGTATTCATTGTTTTAGTGGGTGCAAAATTCTCTTCATAATCAATTTCCTTTTTGTGAGCATAACCCTTTGCAACAAAATGGGCCTTATGCTTATCAATAGTTCCATATAACTTATACTTCACTTTGAACATCCATTTGCAACCAATGGGCTTCTTTCCTAGAGGTAGATTAACTAGCTTCCATGTGTTATTTTTTATGAGAGATGTATGTTCAACATCCATAACAACCTTTCAATGAGGCTCACTAAGTGCATCTTGAACTATTGTGGGTTATTCTCATCCAATGCAGACATAAAACCTTTCATCATCCATATTTGCTTCTCTATCTTCCTCTGCATCTACAAATAGTTCATAAAATTGTTGGTAAATCTCGTCAACCACTGAAGTTGATGCCTCTACTCTCATCTATGGAGTCATACTACGAGTACAAGGGCAATATAGAGTTATATCTGGAAGTGAAATCAACTTTGAATCTCTCAATGTGCTAGTATACCATTTTGGAACCTTGTTATGTGGGGTTGGAGTCTCTTTCTTAGGCTTCTCTTCATCCAGGTATACAGTTGTAGATGTGTTATCCGATGTGAAAGATTTATCAAATACCACGTCTCTACTGGTGTATGTTTTCTTGGTCTTGGGATCTATCAACCAATATCCCTTTGAATGCTCATCATAACCAAGAAAAATACACTGCAAGGTTTTCTCATCTAACTTATTTTTCTTATGTTTTGGAATGTGCATGAATGCCTTACATACAAAAACCCTTAGATGAGAAATATAGGGTTTCCTATCACTCCATGCTTCTTGTGAAGTCATGCTCTATAGAGCTTTGTGGGTGCTCTATTCAGGAGGTACGTAGTTATATTCACTATGTATACCCAATACTGTTGCTCAAGATGTGCCCCCTTAAGCATACAACAAACAATGTCCATGATGGAATAGTTTCTCCTCTTAGTAACTCCATTTTGTTGTGGAGTATAGGCTATCGTCAGCTGTCTCTTAATCCCATGTGCATTCAAAAATGATAAAATTTATTTGGAGGTATATTACCCTCCTTGATATGAGTAGAGGGTCTTTATGGAACATCCGAACTCTTTCTCAACACTCTTTTTGAACTATTGAAAGTACAAAAGTACCTCGAATTTCAATTGTAAAAATAAAACCCACATATTTTGTAAGTAATCATCAAAAAATAATTGAAAATACCTCTTGCCACCATAATTTTTTGACATAGGACTGCACAGATCGGTGTGTACCAACTCCAATTTCTTAGCTCGTGAAGAGCTGACCTCAAACAATATCCGGTGTTGCTTTCTTGCTAAGCAATCTAAGCAAATTGGAAATATGGATGAAAGGTTGGAAAGGCCTTTCACCATCTCATATTTGCTCAACTCAAGCAAATATCTTGAACTCAAATGTCCATATCTCTTGTGCCAAAGATAAGTGGCCTCCTTTGTGTTTGCCACCATGGCAACATGAGGCATAAAAATGGCATCTAATATAAACAACCCATGATTGTATGAACTTGTTGCTACATGCTTTCCCTTTCTGGTGATGAAGCATCTCTTTCTGCCATCCTCAACACTGAAAACAACATCCATATTTTTATCCAAGATCTGACAGACGAACATCAAATTGTTAGTCAATCCAAGAACATAGAGAATCTTCTCAATATGACATTTACCATATGGAAGAGTGATGGAAACATCTCCTTCACCCTGGACTCGATAGGTCTTATCATCAACAATTGTCATTGGCTTGCCTTACTTTGCCTCAAATGTCTCAAACCACGATTTATCACCAGTCATGTGTTTGTTGGTACCAAAATCAATATACCACACAAGATCCTTTCGCTGAGAAGATGTGTGGGTTATGAGCACCTTGTGTGCTCTCTCAGATTCTGAGTCTGATTCCTCATAAGCAACATGTCCCTTGGGTTGCTTATTGTAGGTAGAAAAATCCACATCCTAAAAGGAAGAAGCAATAATAAAATTGGATTTGCCTAATTTTAAGGAAGAATGTACAATCTAGTGAGATAGTACAATTGGAAAGAAGAATGTACAATCTAGTGAGATAGTACAATTGGAAAGAAGAATGTACAATCTAGTGAGATAGTACAATTGACAAGTTAAAATGTACATTGTACAATTTGGTATAAATTATACAATTGGAAAATAAATTATTAAAATAAATGTAAAATGCATGGGAAATGAAATGACATGCGGATGAAATGTAATTTGATATAAATTACATTAAACCTTAGTAAACATTAATTAAAGTGATTAATGTATGGGTTGTTGTAAATAATGAATTGTCTCAGGAACCACTTTGGAACGACCTAGACAACCATTATAAGCCCCCCATTTGAATTTTTGGGTTGTTCATGGTTGATTGATTGTAGTCTAAGATTATTGGTAGTTTTCTATTGTTCATGGCTGCCCATTCATGTACAATTCATGGATTGGGAAACATGGAGTAATTTAAAACTATTATGTAATGTCGTACACTCCCTGTGTACAATTCTAGAATAATATAAATCCTTGTTTCAGTCAAATATGGTTATGCATGTGTGTGGATCTGATAGCAATCTTAATAAATGTATTGTTGGAGAATTTTTATTGATATTATAGGTACTGTGGAGTCTAGATCTGTTGTGGGATTGCATACCCAAAAAACGTACAACCATCAATGTACCATTATATGAAATAGATGAATAGAGATAAAATAATACTAATGGTGGTTACCCATTATGGGAAATGATTTTTTTGGCAATAAGAGGCAAATGGGTATTTTTCTAAGTCAATATATCTGATAGAATGAGGGTTTTTACCAAACCATACAACGACATGACCAAATCATATAAGGGTTTATAATTTCATACATTTGATGAGTTTTTGTTCTAAAATTGTATTTTGAAGCATTTTGAAGGTAGATAAAGTGATTTCCAAGTGAATAATGGTAAAGTGAGTAATATTTGATCAATTCCAAGATTCTTGGAGAAATAGTACAAGTGTTCAGTTATGACCGTACAACTATACGTTTTGGGGCTTGTACATTTTGAATATAGTACAGTGGTAATTAAATATCTCTCATCACATCCGTCAAATTATGTGTAATTAGTTGGATTTTATATTAAAGATCTCTCATCACATCCCTCGCGGGAATACTACACTCCACTCGTGCTACATTTGGCGCTTGTTGCCGTAGTGGATGGATCCATTACCATTGGGCTGGTTGTTACCATGTCGATCGGAACCATTTTTGTCATTGTTGAGAATGACAAAGGGTAAGGGATAGTTGTAGCATTGAAAAACATTGGGGTGGATGATAGATACAAGTCTACAAAGACGAGATTGTAGAGAAGTAGATGACAGTTAATTTGTCAAAGATGTGGGAAAGTATGTTGCATTCCATTTCTACATCTTGGAGACTTGGTCTCTATGAATTGGGGGTATGCTTTATGAATTGGAGTTGTGAGAAGCAAGTTTATTGGGAAGATGTACAACAAAGACGATGGCATCTAGTTGAAGTCATAGATGTGGAAGATGAATTTTTTGATGTGGATGATAAGTTGCACAATGAGATGTGTATGGCTGATGTGAAAAATGGAGTTGATGGTTATATTGTAGAGGGTGTGTACTATTTTAAAGTTGATAACTATACAAAGGATTGCAATTTACAAGTATTGCAAGGTTGTTCAATTGATGTGCATCATCCAAAGAGAACTATGCAAATGGAGAAAAGAATTACAAAGCCGCATACGAAAAAGCAAAAAGTATGTGGTGATTGGCAATAATCATCTGATGGTTGGGGGAAACAGTACAACCAAAGGAAAAAGTATACGATTGCTAGAAAAAGCTATATAGCAAGAGGGAAAGTTGTATGATTGCTGGATAAACCGTACAACGAGAAAGTTAATTATACAATTTCTAATAAAATAGTACAATTGCAATGTAAATCGTACAATGAGAAAGTTAATTGTACAATTACCAATAAAATAGTATAGTTGTAATGTAAACCGTACAACGAGAAAGTTAATTGTACAATTGCCAATGAAATAGTACAATTGCAATGTAAACCGTACAATGAGAAAGTTAATTATCCAATTACCAATAAAATAGTATAGTTGCAAGGTAAACCGTACAATTACCATTCAAATAGTACAAGTACATGTAATCGTACAAATAGACTGATAAAGTGTACAAGTCAAGTTTGGCCAAAGTTGATGAGAAATACTGGTAAGAAATTGAAGGTTGGGAAAGAGTGTTTGATACCACAACAATTACCGGTAGTGATGCACGATGGTGAGCAGGATGAGAGTCTAACATCGATGCCAATGGAAGATGACAAGTCCAATAGTATATGAGAGGTGATTTCGGTACTAGAAAAGCTATAGATGGGTGTGCTCGATGGTGAGCAGGACAGGAGTCCAACATCGAAGCAACTTCAGGGTGGAATGTTATCTAACGAGAATAAAGAGAGTATAACATACGAGCAATTGCATGGTGATGAATGTAAGGCTACGAAAAGCCAACCTATCAAACTGAAGGATAATTTGGGCATATCATGTAAATGTCCATTGTTTCATAGAGAATCAACAGAAGATCCAGTTCAACATTGGAAATTTTTTTGCCTAATGTGGAAAGCGAATGGATAGACCAATGAGGCAAAATGGAGGTGATTGTTTTCTACAATATTTTGGGGATATGCAATAGACTAGTATATGAAATTACCAAAAGATAAGTACCAGACATGGGAACAATTACGAGATGTATTTGTAAAAGAATTTTGGTTATATGATAATGAGGATGAGATTCTTATTGAAATTTATAGAATGAAACAGGGTGAGCATGAGTCTATTTGTTCTTATAATCGAAAGCTAAGTGGGTTGTTTGACCATTTTGAGCAAGACCAATCCGAGGCATTGAAGAGGATGTGGTTTATAAATGGACTTCTTATTATGTATCAAACAAAGATGAATATTTTCCCTCCAGGAATGTACCAATAAGCTGTGGATTATGCCCTAATTTGGTAAAGTGATGCAAAAATAACATCAATGAAGTGGCATTTTGGTAATGACAATGAGAATAGCTCGGAGGCAAAAAATGATCCTAATATTGAAGATGAGTTAAAAAATAAGAATGTTGATTTTGGGGAGGAGAGTAGTCCCTTTTCCAATTATTGGAGTCAAGATGACAAGGAAGAAAATGAATCCAAAGAAAAGAGTGATGCATTGGATGATGATTGTAACTTAGAAAGTGCAAGCCCATCACCACAAGTATATGCAGCACAAAACAAGATTGTACAAAGGAAGGAGGTCAGTGGTGATGTGGGGTATGACAATCATACCAAAGATAAAAGCAGTAAAATACAATATGATAGTGAGGGTAGACCCATTGTACAATGTGGACAATGCCAATTGTGGGGACACTTTGCACATGACTATGATAGTACTGCAAATCAGGATGAACTAGTGAGGCATATAGAATTTGAAGCATCAAAGACAAGTTCTAACCCTTATGAGGAAATAAGGGAGGTGGAGGTGAACTTGAGAAGCATGCCTGTAAGTGAAAAAGTGAACTTGATTTGAATGGAGGAGGAAGTGATTCTTGCTGACAAGGAAGAACAACATACTTCCATATGAGACAACAAAGTGGAGAAGACCAATATAGAAGATGATTGTGTACAAAAAATTGTTACTCAAATGGAGAATTTTGATGTACCAATGGAGGGCACTAAGAAGTGTTGGTATTTAAGTGTAGATAATGAAAGTACAACTAATGTGCAATTGGGAGATATTGTTCAAGTGGAACAACCAATTGTACAATTGGAAGTAGTTGTTCAAGTTGAACAATCAATTATACAAATGAAGGATGATACTCAAGAGGAACAATCAACTATAAACATGGAGGATGTTGTTCACATAGAACAATCACTTGTAAAATTGAAAGATGTTCAAATGGAGCAAAGTGTCATACAAGCAAACTTGACCAAAGAATAAAAGGATTGTAAGATTCTGCAAGAAGGAACTGAACAAAGGTTGGTTGAAATCGTACAAATGGCCCAAATCATACAATTAGTGAATGAAATTGTACAAGTGACAGTGAGTGCACAATTGCAAGTGGTAAATCGTACATTTCAAGATGTTGTACGATTTGGATTGAAAAATGGTACGATTTGGAAATCATACATGTACAATTCGTACAAGATGAAATCGTACATGTATAACCCGTACAAGATGAAATCGTACATGTTCAATCCGTACATGATGAAATCATACAGGTACAATTTGTACAAGTTGAAATTGTACAGACGTAGTCCGTATAGGGTAAAATCGAACAAGTGCAATTCGTATAGGGTAAACTCGTACAGGTGCAATTCGTACAAGGAGAAATCGTATAAAATGGAACCGTACCATGTGAAAGTATACAGAGAAAAACCGTACAAGGAGAAGAAGGTCCAATAGTGGTTAAGACAGGGTAGTTCGAGGCTAATATTGAGTCGTCTAAAACGTGAGAGAAGCAAAATGGACTCGAAATTGAGCTGTTTTAGTGGGTTGAGCAAAGAACCTGAAGTGCCAACAAAGAGAAAAAGTTGGTTTGGATAGTGACAGGTGGAAACGGACCACGTTATTGATGATTTTGTTCATCTTGATCATGTTCATCATCAGGGTGATAATTGTCATGTTTATCAAGATGGTCATATTGATGATGTTGTTGCAATTGATTTTAGCACTTCCAAGGAGCAATTTGAATATAATATGTGAGAAGCAACTGGTAGTGATACCAGTTATTGAGGACCTATGGAATAGAAGAAAGTGGAAGGAGCGTGACAAATGCTCGCATTACATTGTGTAGTGCTTCTATCTCCAATATTCAAATCATGTGTCATCGAGGATGCTGACCAATTTAGAGGAGGGGATAGATGTAGGCAGGCAAATCCACATCCTAAAAGGAAGAAGCAATAATAAAGCTGGATTTGCATAATTTTAAAGAAGAATGTACAATCTAGTGAGATAGTACAATTGGCAATAAGAATGTACAATCTAGTGAGATAGTACAATTGACAAGTTAAAATGTACATTGTACAATTTGGTATAAATTGTACAATTGGAAAATAAATTATTAAAATAAATGTAAAATGCATGGGAAATGAAATGAAATGAAATGACATGCGGATGAAATGTAATTTGATATAAATTACATTAAACCTTAGTAAACATTAATTAAATTTATTAATGTATGGGCACTTGTAAATAATGAACTATCTCAGGAACCGCTTTGGAACGACCTAGACAACCATTATAAGCCCCCCATTCGAATTTTTGGGTTGTTCATTGTTGGTTGGTTGTAGTCCAGGATTGTTGGTAGATTGCTATTGTTCATGGCTGCCCATTCATGTACAGTTCATGGATTGGGAAGCATGGAGTAATTTAAAATTGTTATGTAATGTTGTACACTCCTTGTGTACAATGCTGGAATAATATTAATCCTTGTTTCAGTCAAATCTGGTTATGCATGTGTGTGGATATGATAGCAATATCAATAAATGTATTATTGGGGGATTTTTATTGATATTGCAAGTATTGTGGAGTCTAGATCTGTTGTGGGATTGCATACCCAGAAAACGTACAACCATTGATGTACCATTATGTGAAATAGATGAATAGAGAGAACGTCATATTAATGATGGTTACCCATTATCGAAAATGATGTTTTTGGCAATAAGAGGCAAATGGGTATTTTTCTAAGTCAATATATCTAACAAAATGAGGGTTTTTACCAAAATGTATAACGACGTGACCAAACCATACAAGGGTTTGTAATTTCATACATCTCATGAGTTTTTCACCTAAAATTATATTTTGAAGCATTCTAAAGGTAGATAAAGTGATTTCCAAGTAAATACTGGCAAAGTGAGTAATATTTGATCGATTCCAAGATTTTTGGAGAAATAGTACAAGTGTTCAGTGATGACTGTACAACTGTATGTTTTGAGGTTGTATAGTCTTTAGTTGTACGTTTTGAAGATAGTACAGTGGTAAATAGTATAATTGTACGAAATTAGCCAGATTATGTTTAATTAGTTGGAGTTTATATTAAAGATCTCTCATCACATCCCTCCCAGGAATACTACACTCCACTCGTGCTACACTTATTCTTCTTTTGAGGTTTGTACTTTCCTTTTCCCTTTTTCTTATGATCTTGGTCATTGGGTTGTTTATTCTTAAACCAACACCTGTTGGTGTCATGGTTATTCATATCATAGATTTTGCAATATTACTTTTCTTTCTGTTGAGGTTGTTTCCTTTTTCCTTTGGATAAATATCCTCCCTTCTGAAAGTTACCTTACTTCCTCCCCCCTTGTTTGGAGTAAAGTGCATTATCTGGCACTTTATATTTTTGAAGCTGATTTGCCTCCTCAGTTTGAAGTAAATTTACCAATTCCACAAAGGTAACTTGTCTACCAGACACTTGTAGAGATGTGATCAACACCTTGTAGGATTCTAGAAAAGCTCTCAAAACTACTGAAGTTAAGAGAGTATCTGCCCCTGCTTCTTCCATAGCGTTCAATTTGGCTTTTAATTCTGCCACTCTGCATAGGAAAAGTTCTCACCAGATTTCATACTCAATGTATGTAGTTGAGATTGAAGGTTAAGAATAGTGGACTAATTCTTCCCTTCATAAATGGTAATCAAAGCATCCCATGCTTCTTTACCAGTTTTTGCATCACAAATATGAGGTTTTACCTCAAGAAAAATAAACATGAGACACCTTCTATCCTTCTTATCAAATACCTCTTGATCTATCCCTGGTGTTGTAGGACGTTTTGTAGTGCCAGTCACTACATCCCATAAATCTTCAACTTTAAGGATAACTTTCATATTTGTCTTCCATGGTTCAAAATTAGAACCTTTGAGCAATTGTGAATATGATAGATATTTGTGAACAATAGCCATTGTGAATATTCCTTATGACACCAAATGGTCTCTCTTTCAATGTACCGCTAGACCGATAGACCTGATTTGTTTGATATACATGCTATTTCGATATACCCATCGGTACATGGAATAAACTAGTCCCCTCTATATATGCGATAGTATGTGAGGGAGACTTTAAGGTATGTGAACCAAGATTGATCCGTGGCACATAAGTAGTACTAAAAGAGAATTTAATCAAATTGATGGCACCTGTCTCAAAACCCTTTTAAAAAAGGATGATGAGTTGGAGGAGTTTAAGCCAAACAATTAGAAAGAGTTAGGGTATAAAATGAAGTGAATATCAAAACTGGCTTTCCTTATTTCTCCCCGATGATTTATAAAGAACAAGCTCAAACATCATTGTTTCAACTATGTTAGGCATTAGATATAGTAGCCCAAAGCACGATAACATTACCTGTAAGTGTGGGCCAGAGGCACCATATATACCAAACACTGTGGTGCAATAAATTACACAAATAGGTGTAAAAATTGGGTTCTTTTCTTTGCTAGCTTGTTAATTTTAACTTATGATTAAAATGCAAAAAAATAGGAAATTTAAATGCAATAAACAATCACAAGTGCCTATAAATTTTAACTATAGGTGTCGATTTCCACTAAAAATGCACCTATTACAATGTCAGTTTTGTTAAGATGTCAGTTTCCACCAAAAATGCATCTTTGTTACAATATTTTTTGCAAAATATATGAGGTTTTAGTTTGTAAAAATAATATTCAAATCCACATTGTGTCCCCCCTTGTCTTAGAATTTTGTAAAAGAAACAATGCTCTGATCCCCTCTTTTTATTAGAAAATGAACAAGGTTGAAAAAATTTTGAGTACCCTTTCAAAATTCAAATGAAACTAAGTGCAAAGTGTACTTATCCCTCCATGGAAAAATGCACTAAGGTTCCTTTCTTGGTTTTAGTGGCAATAAAATAAAATGTGTTCTTTGAAAAGAAAAAATAAATAAATCACTTGGTTTTGAAATTTTACCATTATCTTGCTTTTTGAATTGTAAAAAAAAATAAAATTTTGCAATGACCTAAGGTAATTAAAAAAAAAATACCTTGTAAAAGAAATCTTGTGCAAAAATTTTGTCCTTTGCACTTTCGGATGACCAACTCCACCACTCGACCAAATGATATAGGAAAGGCACAACTTTCCTCTTTTTGACTTAACCAACCAAATATTTAAAAAAATATATGGTTGTGCGTCAAGGGAGAGTCGAACCACAAACCTCCCATCTACCAGCATCCCCGTAGATGTCCCTTGACCAACTCTACTACAGGCACAAATGAAGAGAAGAAGGCACAATATGCCCTATATGGAGACCAACAAAATAATTTTTTTTTTTAAATAATGCGTGGTCCTCCATTTTCAGACGTCGAAAAACTTCGGTGGTCGCTGCAAACGAACACGAGCCACAAATATTTATGCTTAACCTTAGACAATGCTAAGGTTGAAAAACATCAATTTTTTTTATTATTGTAGTCTCAGCCGATGATATTCGAAATCGGCATGATGTGCAGATTGCAGCCACTTCAAGCGGTGTTCACAACGTCTCACAACATATTGTGGAAACAACGTCTCACGGAGTCTCATAGCAGCATCTCACAAAGTCTCACAGTAGCATGGGGCTTGGAGTGAAGCCTGCAATCTTGGAGTGTCAAATTAGCATGGAGTGGAGGTTAAACCACATTGCCCAGACTAAATTTAATCACATTGCCCACAGATAAACCTTGCTCTCATACCATGAAAGTATTTCGAAGCATTAACAAATTTATTCTCATGGTGAATAATATAAAACATTCGATGAAACCGTTGATGTAGTTCAATGGGGTCCAACTAGATTTCAACCACCCTAACTCCTAGATGAAGCGATTAAGGAAATGCGCTAAATAAAACAAATATAATGTAATAAACCTCATAGTCTATGTACTATGCTAACACTATATTCATTGACATTAATATTATTATGTGATTAAGCTTATATATATTTGTGAATTATATTTAATTCTAAACAGTGGGACCTATAATAAATTTGGCTAAAAAGCCAATAGTGGTATTAGAGCTACCACATTCTATTAAATCTTGGATAAAAGCTAACATTAGAGAAAAAAAATTTGGTGTGAATTTGTGAGAAGAATTTTGAAGGCAAAAGATGTAAATTAAAAGCTAACATTAGAGAAAATTTTAGTGTGAATTCGGATTTGAATTAACATAATTGATTATTGATAATTTTTTGAAGAAAATAGTTGAATGTTTGCTACCTAACATAATTATTGAAGAAAACTTTTTTTGAGTTGCTGAAGAAAAAGTTTAGGGTTGATAAGCGAAAAACTAGTGGCCTAAGAAAAAGGACAAAGACATATATTGGATAGCATAAGACTAGAAGTCTGAGAAAGATAAGGGTTGATCTCAACAGGGCTGAGAGCTATTGGATACTAGCACCCATATTGGTGAAAAAAAGTAGAATATAATAAAATAGGAGAAAGTTTCAAGGTAAAAATATACCTATGAACTAAGATAAGAGATAAGTCTATAATATCTCTAGCAGAAGCTTGCCAAGAGCACAAGTATTAGTCGTGAGTTGTTTAAGCTACATGAGCAGAGAATATATCAACATTAATCTACTAGAAGAGCGAGAAAAAATATGAAAGGAGTCACTTACATTGGAGAATCTCTAGCCATAATATGTCTAGAGCAAAAGAGATAGTAGAAATTGTTTTCAAAGAAAAAGAATCTCAAAATAGAGTGTCATAGTCTTTATAATGAACATGAAGATATTAAGTGGTACCAGAGGTACAAGATAAGAGGATGAAAATTGTTAGAAGTATATTGAGTATCACATGAGGAAATATCAAAATTTCTTGAGGTAAAAACTGCCTAAAGCACAAAATGCTATCAGTGATTGAAGAGCCAAGCCATTTGAATTTGAGAAGTCGACCATATTAGAACAGAAGCCTAGAAGACATTTAAAGTGTAAAGTGAGAATATTGAAGCAAAAGTTGTCTTGGAATAGAATCAAAGAGTGCCTATGAAAATAACCTTACATGTAATGGTCATGCTCTATCACATTAGTTAGACTTGACGCCTAAAGCACTCTATCACCTAAAGTGTGTGATAAAAAATCCAACTGCAAAGTGAAATTAGAGGTAAGACTTCTATTAAAATTATTGGATGGATAATATTCTTTATGAAGCACATAGTCATAAGGGCATATTGAATTGAACTAAAGTTGATAGGAGTAATAAAGAGTTATTTGAAATTTTAAAAAGGTTGATATTCCATATTGGCAATTAAATCAAAAAGTAAGTCAAAGACATTTGATTTTTTTGAATTTGAATTTGGTGGAGTTAAAAGGCTTAGGAAAATTTAAGTTTTTAAAAAGATAAAGGAAGTTATAAGGATAAAATGAAATGGAATTTAAAATTTGATATTTGGTATTTGATTAAAAGAAATTTGAGACTAGAGATAAATTATTGATCGGGAGTTATTTGAAATTGATTTGAAATTTGAAATTAATTGATTGATTAATTAGGGAGTCATAAGGATTTCTACTTCAAAAAAATTGATTTTTGTGAATTTGAAAATTTTGAAAGAGGAAAATTTGAAAGTTAGTTGTTTGAAATTTGTTTATTTAAAATTTTGGAGTTATAAGGTTTTCTACTTCAAAGGAATTAGTTGACATTTGAATTTTTCAAATGAGTTCCATTATGTCAAATAGCAATTTTTTTCTTTCTAAGTCACAACTTTTGAAAGGACCTAATTTTGCATCATGGAAAAACAAAATGAAATCAATTCTCATTGTTGAAAAAACTTTTGGAAAATAGTGAATGGAACAAAGAAAAACCCTACTAAATATGAAAGAGAAAAACTAAAATTTGAATAAAGTGATGCAAAAGCCCTTATGTTGATTACATTTGGATTAATTGGTGAAATACAAGCATACAGAAGCAATGCAAAGACTTTAATAGTTGCTTGGGAGATGTTATGTAAAATGTTTGAATAAAAGAACAAAGCAACCATCTTAAATTTGTAATCATAATTATATTTGTTAAATATTAATAGTTGAGAGAGTATAGAACTCTTTCTTCGAAGGATAACCAATTTAAAGGCCAAGATATTAACCTTAGGAGAAAAAATTGAAGATACGCTTCTTGTCCAAGTTACTTTAAGAGCACTTCCAAAAATTTATAAATATTTAGGCACTTCACTTCATGTGCTAAATAAGACAACCTTTGATGTGTTAGTGAATGTTCTTCAAGAATACGAAGTGGAAAACTTAGTCAAATATGAAATGATTAATAATGCTTTGATATCTAAGGAAAACATACCAAGTAAAATTGCATCATCATCACAATCTTAACCAATTTAGAAATAGAGATATTGTCACATATACAGAAAAATGGATCATACTACAATTTTTTATAGATACAATTCCTTAAGTTAGAAAAATCAAATGAATAGACCTATTCAAAAATTTCAACCAATGCAATATCAACTCCAATATCAATATGGACAACAACAACAATGATAAATAGAAGAGAATCAAATGGGCAATTTATTCTAAGGAATTCAAGAAATTCAAGAGATGGAAGAAGCTTTACAAGGAAATGAGATTAAAGCCCTTACAACAAGGATTATAGTTGAAGATCAAAATCAAGATAATTATGAAAAGGATAAAAAGGAAGCTCTTCCAAAACTTCCTAATGGCATTGATGTTACAAGTAACAAAATAAAAGTAGTAGATAAGACTATAAAAACAGATAAAATCCAGAACATTTCAAAATTGTAAAATTTGTGAGAAACCAAACCAAGGACAAATTATGAAAAGAAAATTGAGGTTCACTATGGATGGATCAAAAAATCAGATTGGAATAGAATCATGGATATGTTAAAATATTTTTATGGTCACAAAGAAAGTCTAATGAATGTTGTAGAAAACAAGTCAGTAGATCAACACTAGAATCTCAAATAGTGCTAGAGCTAGAGTCAAAGGACAAAAGCAAGAATCAAAGACTGGAAATTAAAGTCTTCAATAACCAAATAATGTAATACAAGGAGGTGTTGATGAATATTACATTATTTGATAGAAATATTAATATACCCCCATAATACAATTGTAAATATTAGATTAGTGTGTGTGGCTATAGTTTAGGGTGTGTGATTTATATTTTCCTAAAGTATGTGTTCATGTGTAGGATGTGTACAAGTGTCATGTAACAATGTGTGCAAGTGTGTAGATGTAGGAGAGTGCAAAGTGTCATATAGTAAAGTGTGCAAGTGAATGTAAAGCCAAGAGTCATGTAAACAAGTGGTAAGATGTAAAGCCAAGAGGCATGAGAGGTTTGTCTTATGTGTGGAATAGGAAATGATGCATCTATGGGATATGTGAGGAAACAAAGCAACATGAAATACTTTCGAAAATCAAGCAATGAAGATGAAATGCTTTCGAAAATCAAGCAATGAAGATTGTATGAAGCTTGTATATTTGATTCATCAATAATACAATAAATTTGTTCATTATGTTATATTTCATGATTTTTATATTCATTTACATTAATGTTATTATATGATTAAGCCTATATATAAAGAATTATATTTTATTATAAACATTAAGACCAATGATAAATCTGGCCCCCAAAAAAACACCTGCATTTTAATCCTTTATTTTAGAGTTTTATCATTTTAAAATAATTGGATTGCAATGGTTTTAATTTGTTTTGCTTCAAGTACTTGCATTTGAATAAGATATCAAGGTGACAAAGATGTTGATATAGATTATATGCCCTCCACAAATTTTCCTGAAAGAGAATCAACTAGTAATTCTAAAAATAATTTGGGTTCCTCTTCACTGTTTATTTACTTATTTATTGAATTTACTTATTTATTGAGTGGGAATCTACATTATGAATTGCATGACAAAGAAATAGGATGCTTATGCCCATTAATGAAGGACTGGTATCTTGTTTTTTATATTGTATTGTACATTATGTCTATCATGTAAAATTTAAATTTACTCGGTTCTTATTTTTCTTACTTATTGTAAATTTTCAACTTGTCTGAGAAGAATCTACATTATGAATTGCATGACAAATAAATAGGATGCTTGTGCCCATTAATGAAGGACTGGTATCTTGTTTTTTAAATTGTATTGCACATAATGTCTATCATGTAAAATGAAAATTTACTCGGTTCTTATTTTTCCTACTTATTGTGAATTTTCAACTTATCTCATAACAATCTAGATAGAGTATATCAACTCTCTTGAGTATTGTATTTCTTTGGCATTTTCAAGGATTGAATTTGAGAATGGGTGCAAATAATTATTTTTATTTTTATTTTATTTTATTAAATTTAAATGTTGTTTTTTAAAGTTTTTTTATAAATTTTATTTAAACATGTATACATATTATACTTTATCGTGATATAAATTTAAGTTTTTTATTTTTTTAAAATAAAACTTTATCACATAAATTCAAATTGCCTACATTGATTATGCATATGACTATGGGTGAAGTATTTATGTTTTTTCATCTTTATTTTTTTTTCATGGTTGTGAGTGTAATTATAATATTATTTTTAATTACCTTTAATGATTTGTAAGTTAAAATATTTTGCTTACGTGGTATGATTTATTGAAAAAGAAGGTAAAAAATTATTAACTCAGCAAAACATCCAAGATACAAAGAAAAAGAAGAAGCTATTTAGACATATCAGCTCTCAATAAAGAAGAGAGAGATTGAAAGCAATCGGAAGAAAGTTGAGACCAATTCTGAACATCCCAACCATCCTAAAACTCAGAAGCCCATTTAGCTAACAAATTCGCTACCCCATTCCACTCTCAGCGAATATGCACAAAAGAAATGAACTCCAAGTAAGCAGAGATATTGACAATTTGTCGAGCAATCCAACTCAACCGCTAACTCCCATGAAGACTATCCCTAGAATTCAACAAATTTATAACAATCTGAGAATCAGATTCACAAATAATCCGACGCCAACCCAAAGCATACCCTTTCTCCAAAGCATATAAAATCACAAGGGCTTCCATGAAGTTGTTAGAATGATATCCCTTAAAGCAAGAGAAAAAAAATTGGACTGTATCACTATTGTCCTGCACCACACCACCAATACCAGCATTACCTGGATTACCCCGGGAAGATCCATCTGTATTAATCTTCAGCACTTCTGGAGGAGGCGGATTCGATTTACCAGCCCTTCACACCCGATTACTCTGACCCATCCTTCTACAAGAGATATTAGGACCAAGACCATTAACCAACCAACATAATCTTTCCATGATCTGACGTTTCGCTTGGTCCACAGGAGAAATAATCTGATATTTTGCAGACACAGTTTCTTGGATCATTCACAAAATCCTCAGCTAGACTTGAGAAGCAGTTAACTCCTTCCCTTGGAAAATACGGCGGTTCTGTTCAAGCCAAATCTACCAAAAAATTCATGAAGGACCAATGCTCCACCCAACTTTTAAAAAGAAATCCCCTACAGGAGGCCACCCCATACTCCTCCAAAAATCAACTATAGATGAAGCATGCAAACAAGGTTGATTCCACACTCTCCACCAATAGTGCCAGAGTTGATGAGCAAAGTTGTATTGGAGAAGTAAATGCCCAACAGACTCCTCATCCTAGAAACCATCCATGAGTGAAAGCATGCCACATTTGGTGGTGAAATCTATGATCAAATACATGTTGGGAAGAGGAAAATCATCCTTGCGACACTCTAAGTTAATTTTCCTAAATTTGGTACATATTCTAGTTGTTCCTACCTTCTTATCCATAGGAATGATATTGGAGATCCAATCAAAATAGTCGATAGCTTTTATAAAATCGATGTCAAGGAGTTTTTGGATCTCCTCCTTGACCATAAGGGCGACCTTAGGATGCATCTTCTTAAGTTTTTTCTTAACATGCTTAGCACTAGGCTTCACTACCAAATAATGCATAACATGGGAGGGATCAAGCCCTAGCATATCGGTATATGACCAAGTAAAAATATCATGAAATTCCTTCAACAAATTGGTCAATTTCTCTTGCTCGTCCATGGACAAGGCTTTACTTAGCTTAAGGATTATAGGGCTCTCCTCAGTATCTATGTTAACACCTATGGTCTCCTCAATGAGAATGTTAGACTCATATTCAAAGGAGGTAGGGTAGGAATCACTCCTAGTTGCTCAATATCCTCGGGAGACATAGAACCAAAGTTCACTTTAGAACTAGAAGATTCAACCTATGCAACGCAAGGGATTGACCGGTCAAAAAAGAAGTTATTACAAAAGACATCCTCATGAGCCATGTCATAAATATTATACCCCTCTACATATTATCTTAGGGTCATAACCATTTTTGGATGCACCAAAGTTATCTCATTGTAAAACAATGTCGGAGGGATAAGGCAATCCCTCATCCTCATCACTCCACTCCAAGCCTTGATGATCTAAATATTCAGCATAAGTAATAAGGTGATCATCTTCATCAAATGGTAAGGGTTGGTTTTTATTGGGAATGTAGCCTATGCTACATCTCCTAGGCTAAAAATCAACTTCCAAAGGCTCTTGAATACCTTTCTGTTATGGCCCCAAACCTTTACCTATATATCCCATACTAGATAGGATTTGCTTAGGAAGTGGGTAGTCATTGGACAAATAACAATGGGCAAAAGAATGCTCAATAGGAAAAAGGTTTCTACCATGAATATTTTCTTTGAAGGTTGTTCCCACAAAGATAAAGGTACACGTGCCAATGTGTACAACTTTACCCTTCTTACAAGGTAAACCCATAGTCCTTGGTGAAGGTGATAGCCTGGAAATATCAAGAAGAGGATCTTGAAGAAACGGATTGGCTTGATCTTGTGATGAGACATTGATTAGCAAGTTCTCACTTACCATTAAATTTTCAAATTGTTGGGTAAGGTGAGATGAAGAAACTGATGGAAATAAATTGGTTTGATCTTTTCTCAACCATTGAATAATGTTGAAATGTATGAGGGTCACCCGAAATTGTGATAAGATGATCTTTGAATTTGAACTTCAACCATTGATGAAAGGTAGAAGGGACAATCCTCATTGCATGGATCCAAGGGTGTTAGAGAATAAGATTAAAATATTTAAGGCAAGGTACCATACAGAACAAGGATGTATCTAAGATCTTAGGTCCAACCCTAAGTGGGAGGGAAATAATACCATAGGCTTCTTGGGATTCGTTGTTGAAAGCTTTGATGATGATGTCAAATTTAGTTAAATATTCATCATTTAATCTAAAATTTTGGAGAAATTGATAAATGCATAGATTGATGGAGAAATTGATAAATGCATAGATTGATGGATAAGAATTGATAAATATTCATCATTTAATTTAGTTAAATATTCATACTAGATACCTAATGTTGAATATTGAAGAAGACCTTAGGTTGTGGTTTCAACACTAAATGTGGGATTTTTACTCTCATGCTCCTTTTTTGGGTGCTCTTCAAAACTAGGGGGGTTTAAAGGTTGATGGGATGTAGAACTCATATCTTACTGAGATCGTTGAGTCAATTGAACTTGAGCTTGTTGCCTTTTAGTCACTACTATCATACCAACCATATTGTTATAGGGAGGTGGCACATTATGATATGACACTTGATTATATGCCTGCTACCCATGCTTAGGTAGGGGATCTTGGAATATTTCCATGTCTTGATTAGTTATGGGTGCTTGTTGAGTAGGAGGTTGATTGTTTGTTGGAGGATTGGGTTGGAAACCTTCTATAACAAGTGTACCTGCATCAATTAAGTCTTGAACTAGATGTTTCAACCTCTTACATGAATTTGTCATGTTCCCCTCCAGTCTATGATACTCATAGTGTTGACCAACCTTGTACCAATTATCTATGGTATCAAGTTGCCTTATGGGAGGTAACTCAATCATGTTAGCTTTCAAAAGTTGCTTCAGGATAATCAAATAAGATTTTTTAAGTCTTGTGAAATTCCTTGGTGGGGGTTTTTGAGGAGCACTAAGCACCATATTTTGTAGGGTGTTAGCAACATTGTTAACATGCCTACTATATGTTACCCCATCACCAACTACATTCTTTTTCTTATACTGAGATTTAGTGGTCCTATCTTCTTCTTTCTTTGGTTTTATTTGACCTCTTCGAATAAGGGTTTGCTCTACCCTTATTTCCATATCTAACGCTTGATTGAATGAGGTAATAGTTATTTCCAATTCATACAATAATTGTTCTTGCAAATTTCCAATAAATATTTCCAACATGTCTCGAGGAGGTAAAGTATATCTCAAGCATCCAACCAAACTTATCCAATGAGACAAGAATTTTGAAAACTTTCATCTCTACCTTATTTCAACATATAAACATCTTTCATAGTCACATTCTTCTCAACATAAGCTTTGAATTGTTGAATAAACAATTATGTTATCTCTTCAAAATTCCTCAAAGAATGATGAGGCAATTGATAATACCATTCCAATTCCATACCACCAAGGCTCTTAGGGAACATTTTTAGTAACAACATGTCATCATATATAATATCATGGCATGTTGTCCTTAATATTCTTAGATATTTTATCCCTTATAAATAGGCAAAACCAATATTGGATAATGCTTAGGATATGGCCTAGAGGTGATGATAGGGTCTAAGGGTTGATTGCATAGTTCCTTGTAATTGTAGGTGAAACTTGGAGGTTGAATCATATTCATTCTTAAAACCAATTGCTTCACTATATTGGTTAAACCTTGCACCTCGGAATTGTTGTTTTGCAATGTCCCTAGATTCCTTAAGGGAGGGGTATAGGTAGGTTGTTAAAAGATAACTTGGCCAATGTTGGAAGCATTGACATTGTTATGGTATGGGTTATGATATGTGGTATCTTGCCTAGGAGGATAACAAATATTTGGTGGAACAAAAGCACACATGTTGAGATGAGTAGAATGAGGAGGAAATTGAGCATATTTTTTATATGCCCTCCTAATTGGAGCAGCTTGTGTAATTTCTTCAATGTTGGTGGTCACATTTGTAGCATATGTAGGTTGATAAAAAGGATTAATATGATGTGAATATTCAAACAAATGATTGTTATGACCATTTCTAGGAGAAATGGTTGGAGGAGGAGGAGTCCCACCTCTTTCGCATCAGGTCTCCTCTTCCATTACCTTAACCAAAGGCCCTTTGTGGTATTTTATAAAACCTCATATACGATCAAATGATAAAAAGAGGAAACCTCCATTAGGTCCCTTATAAGGATCAAAGTCATTGTCATTTTTCACATGTTCTTCCTCTTCTTCATGATTAGGATTCTCCCTATCAATTAGATTATATTCTTAGAGAATCTGATTATACTCTATAAGCTTTCGCTTACTCCTAAGGTTGGGAACCATTAGGAGGAAGAAAAAGGATAGAGGAGAAAACTAGCAAAAGAGCACATAGGAAGATTTTTAAAATGTTTTTAATGTTTTCTAATTCTAGGTAAATAGAATTAGTGATCTTTATTAAAGTTTTCAAAAGAAGAATAAAAGGAAGAGGCTTCCTATCTTATCCACTAAGATGTGTGTTCACATCAGGTTCACCAAAGGTATAGAGGGGGAAAACTGCCCTGTCGCATATGATTCTCTACTAGATCTATTGGGAGCCAAGGTGACCATGGGGGTGTGTTATATTCTTTACACTCGATGGCTTAGGGATCAAAGGGTTCACCATGAACAATTTTAGGACTCGCTCTAGGTTTGAATATGGAATGGTTAAATATGTAAATTAAACAAAAACCTATGTTTAGCCTTTCTAAAATCTAGGCTAAGCAAGATAAACTAGAGAATTGAATAACCTAAAAGCTTATTTAGAACACTTATCTGATCTTATGGTTGATCCTAGATTTAACTTACATCCAGAATATCTAAATAGCTTCAAAACTTGCAAAACAACTTCACAAGAACACTAGGAAATTTGATCAACATTTGGGGTTCTGCTTAGATTGCTATGTGACTGAGCTTGGAGGTGCAACAGTTAAGCCCCCTTGGTCCTTTTAGCTAATCGTTCATAAATAAAATGATCTTGACCTTTGGAACAAACACAATGATGAGAAGCAAATGCAAACATAACAAAAAATGCTCAATCTAATGTGGAATTAGAAACTTAGGGTTTTGGGGGACAAGGTAGTTTCCCCCAAGCTAATATGACATGAAATGCAAGTAAAATAAAATGGCAAAAGGTTAAAATAGAATGATAACAATGCAAGATAGGTACGCAGAGCCAAAATCCTAAGGTTTGGGATAAATGATTGCCCCAAAGCCTATTAAGGTTGAATATATACCCCATAAATTATCAGGCGTGAATTTAGTTAACAAAGGAAAAAGGGCAGTTGAGTGCCCAATGGGCGAAAACTAATTTTTTGCCAAATCTACACCCTATAGCAGACAAAGCACAAATTCACACAAGGGTATTTAAAAACCCTAAACAAAAACAAGAAAGCAACTAAAACATGAAACATAATGATTAGAGGATCTAATGAATGCAAATCAATAGCCTGGTAAGTTTGTGGAAGAAGCAAGAGCAAAGGTGGAAGATCCCTCCTTCGTTAAGAAGATAAGATTATCGTTAAGGCTTTCTCCACTTGGAAATCACCAAGGTTGGATTAAAGTAGAATAAAAGCAATAAGAACTCTAGATGAATATTTTCTCAAGAAATCACTTTGATTCGTAAAAAGTCCTATCTTTTTCTTTTTTTTGCCACTTGTCCTCTTATAATGGGGAATCCAATCCCTATATTTATAGAGGGTTTGGAGGGCTAAACAGGTGAGAAAACAAAGGGTTAACCTTGGCCAAGCTTATGCCATAAGAGGTTGACCCAAAATTTGGATTTTTGTAGAGAAAAAGCCCAAATTAGCCAAATTTGCATCCCATAATTTATTGGGCACGAATTTGGTCAAGGTTAAGAAAAACACAAGGAAAGAAAGTACAAGTTTGTACTTAGCAATTTTGAGAGCCTCTCAAGGGAATATAAGAAAAAATGACTCGTTTGGATGGTTCAATTTTCCATGTCTATAGAAGACAAAGTGGATAAGATTTTTAAGAAAATTCAAAAGGGGCTAAACTTTGAAGCTAGTCAAAGTCAAGGTTCCTTAGTAGGTAGGATTTACTATCTAAAAATAGCCTAAAAAAGAGCTAAGAAATAAATATTTCTGATAAACAAATATCTATTTATGGGGTACTTAGAGCAAGGCAACCCCCTCAGTTAGGTAATCTATGATAATTATATCTCTAAATGTTGGAGGATTGGGGGATCCTCACAAGAAGATAGCCCTAAAAAGACTTATTAAACTTCAAAAGGCTAATATTATCTTGATTTAGAAAACCATGTTAGAGGTAGGAAAGGAAACATCTATTCTTAAATTACTCCTACCAAGATGGAAGTATAATGGGATAGAATCAAATGGAAAATTAAGAGAATTATCTCAAGATGAAAAATTCTTGCCAATCTATTGATAACTTCTATAGAAGCAATAGTATCAAAATTCCACTTCAAGGATTTAGGAAAAAATATAACTATAGCAAATATGTATGGTCCTTCTAGAGATAGTCATGTTTCATGGGAGGAAGTTTTTGGCTAAGATCTTCTAAAAAATGGAAAATTTAGTGGTGGAAGGAGATTTAAATTTTATTACAAAACGAAGTGAAATATAGGGAGAATAGACCAAAATGGATCCACTAGTTGATCTTTTCCTTCACAAAATTCAAAGTTTTGGACTATGTGATATAGAACCAACAAATCTTGCTCCTACATGGAGGAATAATTGATCTAGAAGTAATGAGATATCTAAAATATTGGACAAATTTCTAGTTTCAAAGAACCTCTTAGCTTTCTATGATAAGATAAAAATTTAGATAAATCATGTAGGAGGATCAAATCATTTTCCAATTATTTTATTAATAGAAAAGGATGAGGTTAAACTACCAATCCCTTTCAAATTCAATCCCATTTGGCTAAAGGGATGAAGAATTTCATAACTTAGTAAGAACATAATAGAGGCATTATGACCCAACCTCAAAAGAGACAACCATGTTTCAGTTCACTAGTAATCTTAGGAGAATAAAATCAATCATATCAGGTTAGATCAAAGCAAAATATTGGGAAGCGAAGGTAGGACTTACTGAAATTGAATTTGCTCTAAATCAGCTTTATAGTACCAAAGGTAACAATTTTTTTAGAAATTAAAATCATGTAGGTCAAAGAACTAGAAAAAATAGAGAAAATTATTAGAATGGGAGGAGGGAATGGAGAATGAAAATAAGGGCTTTATGGCTAGAAAAGGGGGATGAAAATACAATTATTTTCAAAATTATTTAAAACAAAGAAAATATACAAACACAATTTTGGAAATGAAAGAGAAGAATTAAAACACTTTGAGAAGATTCAAAGAATTGGCGCCATTAGTAGTAAACTATAAATAAATATGTAAAGATCCAAATAGAGCAAATATAGTAGGGATAATAAAACTAGTTCTAAATTTGTCCAAGATGGTCAATAAGGAACAAAAAGAATCTTTTCTCAAAAATCACCAAGGAGGAGTTGCATTCAACAATAAAATTATTCCAAAAAGAGAAAACTTTAGGTCTAGATAGATGGGCAATTGATTTTTATTTGGATTTTTATGAACAATTGGAGGAGTATATTTAAAAAGTGGTAGAATAATCAAGGATTAAGGGAAAATTGCTAGGATCCATAAAATCCACTTTCTTGGCTTTTATTAGAAAAAATATAATCTAGAGCCTTTCAAGGATTATAGACCTATCTCTTTATGTAATACCCACTACAAAATCATCTTAAAGATTATATCTAATAGAATTAAAGGGATATTCTCAAACAAATTTTTAGAATAGTTTAGGTTTTTTAAGTAAAAGGTAGATTCCTGGAGCAATAAGGGTAGCCCAAGAAGGACCACACTCAATAAAGACAAGAAAAAACAAGAAATGGTAATAAAATTGGATCTATCAAAAGCTTTTGATAAAATAAATTAGGTCTATATCAAGATGAGCCTAATTCAAATTGGATGTAGCATTCCCTTTGTGAATTGGGTGATGGGATGTATCAATTCAGTCTCTTTTATTGTACTTATCAATGGCTCATCTTCTAGTTTTTTCAAGGCTTCCAAAGTTTTGATACAAGGGTGTCTCATTTCTTCTATCCTTTTTATTGTAGTAGCAAAAGGTTTGAGTAAACTGATCAGGGAATAGAAAAGATAGAAAATGATCAAGGGCATCAAAATTGGTAACTCTTTGAAGGTAACCCATTTTGTTGTAGAACTATTATTATTAACATAAATCATTCACCAATATGCAGAAATATCAAATCATTCATCCATAATACATTATCCACTATAACAACCCACAAATGAGAGAGAGATTGATAATACCCTTAAGGTAGGGAAACACCAATAATAATCCTTAAGGAAGAAATCACTCCACAAGTTCTCCCAAGATGAGAGGCCACTCAAGGAGGGCAAAGTCCCATAAGCCACTTTGTGGGCAACGACGATTACATAAGATTATTATTCAACAATGATTACAATGGCAAATATCTCTTCTTTATATATCCATATTCTTATTCTACTTTGGGGAGCCTACTACTAATATAATATAATATTATAATATAATATAATATTATAATACAATCAACCTTGGGTTATGTGTGGCCCATGCCAACCCTTATACAATAAATAATATATCCCCAAATATATATTCCTAGGTACCCTACCATGCCACCCTCCTTACAAATGTTTCATCCTCGAAACATATGAAGAAAAATGATAATATGATTTGCTAAGCAATGTTAGCAACTGGTACCAATCTCGATCATCCATCCATCCAAGTGAAACATGTTGATGTTGGTATGTCATTTTGTTACTTGAGTATCCAAATATGCTTCATTGGCTCCATGCTTTTGTTGTTGTATTTTGATAACTTGAATGATGGGTCCACTTGTTCCTTGATGCTGATGAACCACTCTGAAAACCATGAATACTATGCTTTCTCTGCCAAACACTGCCATAGTTGATGCCCTTCTGATTCCATGTAGAACCATAATATTCTTGCCTTGAACCATACCCCCAATATTGTTGTCGCTCATGGTGGTGTGGATGGTGATATAGTGCAACCTTAACTTGGTGTTCCACCTTCTTTGAATTCTCAATATTTGGCTCCATTGTTTTAAATTCCTTTGCACATTGTTCTTTCATATTCTCTTTGTTTGGTGTGTCCTTGTGCTCTTCTATCAAAGCTTCCTTGTACTCTGTAACTGTTATTTCCACTGAGTCAGTTGCTGCTACTTCTTCCATGGACTCTTTTGCTGCTACTGCCTTCTTGGATTCTGTTTCAGGTTCTTCAATTTGTTTCTCTACAACCACTTGTTGATTTTCCTTGGATCCTTGCTCCTTAAGCTAAGAAATATCCTACGATGTTATCTTATTTTTCCTGTACCATAACTTCATAAACATTTTTTGCACATTAATGTTAATAGTACTCAAATAATCTAACCAAGGATAACCAAGAACAATATCCTTATCATACATCTCAATAGCATAGAAATATGAATGTAAAACATATTTATCCATGGTGATATTCAAATATTCAAAAATCTGAACATGCTCATCCTCTAGTTGTATGTCCTTAACTTTTGTTGCTTGAACTTGCAACTTCTTAGCCAAAGAAATATTAATAAAATTATATCTGCTACCAGGGTTAGTGGAAATGATAACCTGTTCCTTTTGAATGCTTGCATGAACTCGTAAAATAGAACTTTTAGCTAAATTTAAACCTTTTTTATTCTGCTATTGCTTTTGTAAATCCAACGATGTGCCTTCTATATTCCTCTCATTATCTTATCTAACCTTTTCCTTTTTCTCCTTGAGTAATTTTATTTCTTTTTCATAGTCTTCATTTTGTTTCCTAAAAACTTCCCAATCTCCTTTTATTTCATTTCGCTCATTTTGAATTCCCTGTAGTTTCTTTTCAAGGTCTTTTATGACATCCATTAGGCTATCTATATAATATGGGTCCCATTTACTCAAGAATGCATGCTCTATTTCATCCCAAGTGTATTCATCATTCCTTTCTTTACAAAAAATTTGCCACCAAGAAATTTTTTTCCCTTGAAGACATATACCAAGCATGGATTTCCCCCAAGAGATATTACAATATAGAGACCTAAAATTTTTCCACCATTCTCTAGCATCAATATTGTTTTCTCCAAAAAAAAATTGGTGTGCCATTGTTCATGCCCTAATGCAACTAGGGGTTTTTGGTAATATATATCATGCCCTAATGCAAACTAGGGTTTTATAAAAATAAATATCTTCCCAATGATTTGAAGCTAAAAATCCACATAGACAACTAGATCTACAATTTTTTCTTCCAAACAAAATATAGTGTAACTGATTTGCTTACTCGAACTAAACAAATTTCATCTTTCCAGAAATTCGCGATTTGAAAATTCATCACTTCCCTTATTCTAGATGGCTGACTTCAAAAGGTCGTATCTCCCTCAATACTATTCAGATTCCTTCATATGACCACTCATTTTAAATCTCTTCAAATTATGCACAAACTGATTTAAGAGTCGCCTAAATCGGATAAACTTTCATAGAGATATGGCTTCTAAACGATGAGATATTTTTCCAGAAAAATTTTGCGAAATTCATCACTATCCTTATTCTGTATGACTAACTTCAAAAGGTCGTATCTCCCTCAATATTGCTCAGATTTCTTCATATGACACTCATTTTAAAGCTCTTCAAATTATGCACAATCTAATCCAAGAATCGCCTAAATAGGGTAAACTTACACAAAGATATGGCTCCTGAAAGATGAGACGTTTTTCCAAAAAAAAATTACCTTAATTTTGCAATTTCACAAAAATCCCCACTTTGCCAAAATCGTTGCTCTGATACCACTTATTGCAGAACTTTATTATTATTAACATAAATCATTCACTAATATGTAGAAATATCAAATCATTCATCCACAATAGCAATCCACAAATGATAGAGAGATAGATAATACCCTTAAGGTAGGGAAACACAAATAATAATTCTTAAGGAAGGAATCACTCCACAAGTTCTCCCAAGATGAGAGGCCACTCAAGGAGGGTAAAGTCCCATAAGCCACTTCGTGGGCAACGATGATTACATTGGATTATTCTTCAATGATGATTACAATGACAAATATCTCTTCTTTATATATCCATATTCTTATTCTACTTTGGGGAGCCTACTACTAATATAATATTATATGATAATATAATATAATATTATAATACAATCAACCTTGGGTTATGTGTGGCCCATGCCAACCCTTATACAATATAATAATATATCCTCAAATATCTATTTCTAGGTACCCTACCACATTTGCTCTTTGCAGATGATGTTTTATTTTTTGGAAATGGCACATTGAAGGAAGCCTTCAAGTATAAAGAAGTATTGGACCTATATTGTATGGCTACATGAATAGAAATAAATCTACAAAAAATAGAAATAACCTTCAATAGGTTTTAACTAGGGCAAATAGAAGCAATAATGATTTTATTTTGTTTCAAGCAAGCAGACTTTGATAAAGGGATAAAATATTTAGTCTTTCATTTGAAACCTAATGACTATGGATACCAAGATTGGATTTGGTTATACATCGAAATAGAGAATCATATCAACACTTGGTGCACTAGATGGCTATCATTGGAGGGTCACATTATGTTCGTGAAATCAATTTTGGAAGATATTGCAATCTATTGGCACTTCCTAACTTACATTCCCATCACAATAGTAGAGAAATTAAGGAAGAAGTGTTTCCAATTTCTTTGGTCAAAGAAAAAATAGAAGGATGAAATGACACTAGTTAAATGAAATAGAATAGCTAAACCAAAATCATATGGATGATGGGTTCTCAAGAATATATATAAATATGAAAAAAAAGCAGTCAAAAATCTATGGAGATTGATAAACAACAAAGTCTTATGGCAAGAAATAATTTAAGAGAAATATTTAGGCACCTTATCCTTTGTAGATTGGATTAGACTGCAAAATAAATTAGTTTCAAAAGCTACAATTATTTGGAAATATCTAATGAGAGTTTTCCAATTAGCTGAGAATTTCTTGGCTTGGAAAATAGGAAATGGAAAGGAAGTAAGGATAAGCAAAGATCCTTGGCTAGGAAGCATAGGAGACTTCCTGCTTTCACATAAACATAATAGATCTTCTCCACAGATAAGGAAAGATGGTATTGGCATAAGTGGTATCAATAGAGAGTACTAGTTTGTGGAATGATAATGGCTCATAGTAGAATAGCTAACACTGGGAGGAAATGATGCACATATTTGGCATGATTACATAAAGGAACTAGAAAGAGCAAATATAAGACTAAATAAACAAAGATACTTTCTAATATGGTCCAAGAATCCAACATGTGGGTAGTACATGGTTAGAGAAGGGTATAAGGTAAGCTTTGACAACAACAATAAGGAAAATTTTTGGTGGTGGAGTAGAATATGGAAGGTAAAAAATCCCCAAAAAACTAGAATATTTACCTAGTTAGTTCTAGCCAAAAAATCACTAACATGGGATGTTCTTAAAAGGAGGTCTTGGCAAGGACTAAGTTAGTGTATCATGTGCGAAAAGAAAGAAGAAACAATGGATCATATTTTGCTTCATTTCCCTTTTGCAAGAGAAGTTTGGAATTTAATTATACCTTTGACTTAAGGGAAAGGATAGTGGCATGCTATGGATCTTTCAGATCTTTTAGATATCATACAACAATGGTTCAAAAAATAGGATTAAAGGAGTATAGATGTGTACCTTTGATAGTGGAATGACTCTTATGGCTAGCTAGAAATGCCAAACTATTTAAAGTTAAGAAAAATCCAATGATCTAGGTACAAATGTAGATTAAACCTATTTATGAATGTATAAATATCTTTCCAAAATCAAAATTGAGCAAGCATATATAAACACTAGTAGTGGATTCTATGAAGCCATGTGCCTTCTTTGATGGAGCTTGCTAGGGAAACCCAAGTAGGTGTGGGGCAGGGGGAGCACTTAAATAAAATTCACAAGATCACTATTAAGGATCATATCAGAGATCTATTTATAACAAAAAAGGAGTTTTGAAAGGGACCCTTACCTTTATTTTATAGAAAGACATGCTTTAGAATAACACTAGTCTTTAGAATAGGAATCTGAGTCCTTAGTTTTGGTACTCAAGCAAGAGTCATTCGAAAATTGTGGTTGATCAAAAAGTTAATCCTACTTTCTACCTGTTAGTCCTATTATTATATTTTTTTTAATTGTAAGCTTATCGTAATTTATTATAATAAGGAGGTCAATACTTTTCTTAGTTTAGTTTAGACCAACTCCTAGATGTGATGTAACCAAAATTTTTGAGGGTACTTCACACCCATATAATTAATAAATTTTTCAAAGTGAAAAATAATAATTACAATTTTCTTGAAAGAAAAAAATATTTAACTTTTTAAGCTATTCTAACCTTTGAAATTAAAAAAAATAATGCTTTCTATTTAAATGAGTCAATTATGCCATCCTTTTGACAAGTTCAATTATGCCATCCTATTTTTATTATACTAGAGGAATCAATAATTCATTACAATTTTCTATGCCTCTTCGTGGGTTCAAAGCTCGCTCCTTATATCCACTATAACCTCTAGTTGCATCGGGTAAACCTTTTACGTAGCCAATGACGCTAACGTGACACACCCACTAGTACTATGGGGCCTGAGGGATTGGAACCCTGGTCTCTATGCTCGTACATAAGTGTTTTGATTGTTGAACCAAGCCCATAATACTCTTGAAAAAGAGGATTATTTTTATGAATTGAAAAGAATTAGAGTAAATTTTTTTTCCAAAAATATCTTATATTTGTTTTTTACAAAGTTATCTAATTTAGACAATTCTTATACCATTCTGCTCAAAATTTGAAGAGCTTCAAAATGAGTGGTCATATGATTAAATCCAAACAATATTGAAAGAAATAGAACCCTCTAAATTCAATCATCTTGAACTAAGTTTGTGATATTTTTTCAAATCATGTTTTTTACAAAAAATAAAATTTGAGATATCTTTCAATCAGGGTAAGCAAATGAACTATCATTGGTGAGTATGGAAGGCAATTTATGGGTCTAATTATTTATGTGTAATTTTAGCTCCAAATCAATGAGGATATATATAATTTTATGAAACCTTGGTTTTTATGCTAGTTTGTGCTATCATTTTTTGGGTGTGAGCTCATGGCGATTGTGCTTTTTTGTATTATAAGATATTGATGTGAGAGAGTGGTTGAAATTATTGAAATCTATATTTGATGAAGTCACTTTTTTTTTCCATTGGTTATATGGTATTGAAATATACCCACCCGTATTACATCATCATATAATGGTATTATAACAAATCTTGGATATTATCCATGTATCACTTAACAAGATTCGAACCTTGCTCTCCTCCTTGAATGCTGAGGAATTTAACCGATTGAGTTAATGCCACTTGATTTTATGAAATCACATTGATACGATATGCCTTTTATCATTATTGATGTGGGGAAGTTTTACAATGGAAAAATAGCTTTGCTATAGTGTCAAGTGCACTAGGAAAAAATGGAACAAGAATTTTTAGATTGAAATGGAACCTTACGAATGATTGGTTGAGTAGTTTCACTCAACTTACATTAATATTATCTATGATATAAACGTTCCTAACATACCCCCCTTATTATTTCATAGTCTTTGCTCTGGCTCTAGCTCTTGCTCTTGGCCTTGGATCTTGGCTTTTGACTTGAAGGAAAATATTTTCTAGGGTAATATTGAAATCTCCATACTTGAAAGAGGAAATCCCCCAATGCTAACTTTATACTATAATACTTAGGCGTGTCAAGCTCCACGAATCATGCACTCTAGAAACACATATATTACAATAGCTAATACTCAAAGATTCAATTCAAGAATTATGTGACTCCTCATTTATATTCATGTGGAAGATTTTTGTCATGTGCTACCATGCATCCTATGTCGATTATTGAATTATATGGTCATCAATTTTTAGTCTTGAATATTTGTTGTGGTGAGATCAATCACCTTTTGCTTCTTCTTTGTCCTGGTTTTATTTATTTGAATAAAATATTATTTCCAAAAAGCAATGTATTCAAGCTTTCTTTTGTTGGTGGTGTTGTATGCTTTTGATGAACATGGTTGAATCTTAAGTGCCTAATGCATGAATTCTTGTTCTTTATCATTGTTCTATTCTTTAGATTTTTCTATGGATAAGGAATAATCACATTCAAAATAAATATTCTCAACTTCCAATTGCTTCATCTTAGGTGCTTGAATTTGCTTCATCTAAAGTTGCAAAGTTTGATCATTTGTCATGTTCTCCTATTGGTACTCTAGTGGCTTGGAGCAATCAACTCATTTTTTTAATGTATTTTTCATAATGTATTTTTCATAGAGAGATTCTTTATGTATAACCAAAACAATCAAGTTAAAATCAATTCTCCTAATAATTCATATGTTTGGTTGTTTCAAAATCATACTAGACATGATTGGTCTAACTTAGTTATGGATGTGCAACAAATACATGCTCCTCTTCTTATGAGTGATCTTTTTGTTCTTCTCTAATTTGGTTCTCTTAAGCTACATTACTTTTTTGAACCTTTTTTCAAATTGGATTTATGTTATCTGATGATGACTTGATTTGTTGTTGATGTATCTCTTAAGAAGAAGACCCATTTGTGAAGGGATTATACCAACATTCCTTCATTATGTGGTCATTCTTACCACAAAGTTCACACATATTTTGTGTGAAAATTGTTTTTTGTTATTGATATCCATGTGTGTGAGAATTATTTCTCTATTGTTGGAACCATTGATGAGGTCTTATGCCTCTTTTGAATGACTACTTCCTTTCTTATTTGTAAGAACTTATTCTTCTTCTTTGTTGTATGTGATGCCTCTACTTTTTGAAGTAGGTTCACCAACGTTTTGAATGTTGGTGTTTGCTTAGTGATATTCAAAGTCGTTAGAAATAAATTATATTATGAAGGGATAGACCTTAAAATAATTGGAATAAGTGTGTCACCATATATCTTTTCTCCTAAGGCTTGTAGTGATGCTCTTAGTTATCCAACTCTCCTCAAGAAAGATTAATTTTTTTCTCTAATCTTCATTTTCAAGCAATGAAGTTGACTTTGGAGAAATGAGATTTAATTCTGGTTCCTTGCCTCAAATACCATCTAAATTTTTTTGCATGCATATTTAGCTGTGATAGAATCATATATTTATGGTTGTACTTCATCAACTACTCCAAACATGATTATCAATCATGCTTTTCTATCTACCTTGTTAAATTTTGTTTGCTCTTTATCTGTTACATCAAGACAAGTAATGGACTTATCTATAACTTTTCATACTTATTCAAACTCAAGTTGAGTTATGGATTTGGTCTTCTAGGTAGCACAACTATTCCCTTGTAATAGTTGAGAATCAAGCAATAGGAACTTCAATGTACCACTAGCCATATCAAACTTTCACAAAACTTGAAAAATTTACTTCCATTTGATTGATCTTGAAAAAATCTTTCCAATGAGTATATATAAATCTATATTCATGATTTATTTGATGCTTCAAATTTGGAGAAAATTAGTGTCGTAAGGTAAAAATATAGATAAAGGGAATATTCTTCCTCTAGGGAATATTCTTTAGAATATTCTATAATTTAAATAATTATATGTTGCTTCTTCTTTTTACTACATCAAACAAAATGAAATAACTTACTACTATAGACTATAATAAGTCTATCCACAATTTGTTTGTCTTCATTTCAAATTTGATGTATAGCTAGTCCACACCTCACGCCCATGTAGCACCATTAGAATAACTAATAACTCAAAAAGGATCCTAGTGGTTTAGTAATACCATAGCTTTGCTTTTTTGCTCTACTTAACAATGAACAGAGTATCCTCCATCTGCCTTGTATTCCCTTTATCTTACATATTTTCCAATTAAGTTTGCTTTCAAAATATAATCAAAGGCACTTGTATTCTCTAAAATATTTCCTTCAAATAAAATATACGATTGTTTTTTTAATCTTTTTTAATAGAGAAGATCATAATTTAGTCTTATTAATACTTACTTCTATCTAATTTATTTTTAAAAAAAATTAAATCTTTTAGATGTTCTTTTTAAACTTTAAATGTCTTATAAAAAAAAAAATCAAGATAAAATCTTTTACATATTAATTTTTTTTTATTACATAATAGTTACATTCTTTTATCATATATTTTTATCTATTACTAAATTTATCAATATAAAAACCAAATAAAATGATTATAATAAACTACGTCTTTAATCCCATATCACTCACAATAACGATTATATTTTTTATTTATAAACTATCTCTTTTAAAATTGAAAATCTTGCATATTATATTAATAATAAGAAAAGATTACAATCAATGCCAAAATACGAACAAGTCTGATCAGAGAACCATCACTTACAAAGCTAAGGACTAACATCAACAACCACTACATATCCTAATAACACTGTTGATCATATAGAGAACTGAAAGCATAACTACAAGACTAAAAAAAGTAACAGTTACAACCATATAGGCCATATACATACTATAAAATCATTACATATTTTGTAAATTACATACATTATCAGATTTCATTTGGAACATTCGTAAACAAAATTGGACAAAACTGAAATAAACATCACCACAAGTGGTACTAGAAGGCACAACGCCACGAACACCATGAACCTGCTCCTAGAAGGCATCAAATAGCTGAGAGAACCTATCTTTGTAACATATCATCGATCGGGCCACTTGAAGGGAAATTTTAAAAATTGTGAGTCTCCTAAGAGACCCGAGTAAGAGTCCTCTGACAATCTTGAAAAATGTCATGATTTCTAGCCAACCAAATATACCATAATATCTCAATTGATAGCAATAACCAGAAATAATTATAACATCTTGGCAGATTAGGAATGTAACCAAACAAAATATATTGCCTGTACATGTTAACATCTATATCCCAGCCAGTAGTGCTGAAAGAAAATAAACACCAAATTTCTTTGGCAAAGAAGCAATAAAAAAAGATATGACTGATGGTTTTTGGCACCCTGAATAATGAACATGTCATAGGAACTTTAGGATTCATAGAGATATGAAACCTCTGAAGCAACAATAACCAATGAAAACAAGTTTTGTTAGGCTCAAGGAAACTGGACCAAATATACTGCAAGATATTATGCCCAAAATTAATGAAAATATTCAAAGACCAGCTGCTATTTATATGATTAATAATATCATCTGAATAGTTAAGCAAATTATAAAGTATCTTTGGTTTAATCTTGAAAAGTTTCAAACCATTCTGCCATTGAATCTTCTCATAAAAAGCCTGCTCATTGTCAATTAACATAGGACTGTTAAGCTGCTTGAAGGATTCACAAATCAAGGAATAGGTCCTCCAATGTGTGCGAGGAATATCAAACTGTGAGCAAATAGAATCCCAAGATTTTAAAGAACCATTTTCCATAATATCAACAAATGAAACAATTCCTTTACTTGCCCATTTCCTGGCAGAACCCATTTCCTAGCAGAACAGTCTTGTGTTAATGCAAGCAGCTTATTTCTATTAGACAAATTCCACCATATAGAACTGTATTTAAACAAAACTGTATTATTCATATTTTGAGAATCAACAACAAACAAAACTCCTCTAACTCTTTCCCAAGCCTTCCATAGGCTCCTAAAGACAGCTGAACCAGCTGGAACAACCGAGAACTTTCCAAAAAGAACATCAATGATGTGAAAACCTTTCCATGAATGAGCTTTTTTCGGAACAACATTAACAATATTGTGCCTAACCAAAATTTTCCAAGGCTCCTCCCCTGAAATGCAGTTAACAATCCATTTAATGGCTAAAGCCATGCCTTGCACCTCTAGATTTTTTAAGTCCATTCCACCTTTACATTTATTCAAAGTACACCACTACCATTTGACATTATGTTTTTTCTTATCCATAATATTACCTGCCTACAAAAAGTTCCTAATATGCTTTTGAATAACATTAATTTTATAAGAGCAGAAAAACCAGGCAGAAGTAAAATATATACTGTATGATGAGAGAATTTTCTGACATATTTGAAATCTGCCAACTAAAGATAGGTGCCTGTTCTTCCATTTATTAAATTTATTAACAATTCTATCCTTGATCCAAATCCACATGTCCTTAAGACATGGATCAACAACAAAATGCCTAAATATCTGACCTTTTTGGAAGGTCCTCCCCACTGCAAATCAAAATTAGATAACCATGGAGGAGCCACAAAATCCTAAGTCAAAAGTATAGATTTGGAATAGGCTATTTTAGCACCTGAAGCATTGCAAAAACGAGCAAGTTTTTCGAAGAGAGAAACAAAATTTTCCTCAACCAGCTTAACGAATAAAGAAGTGTCATCAACAAAATGAATGTTAATTAGATCATTGCCATTTGGAAGATAAATACCTTGTATAGGCAGACTGATTGAAATTTCCCTTAATAAGTAGAACAAAGCATCATTAGCAATAAAAAATAAAGCATGGGCAAGTGAGCAGCCTTGGCGAATAGATCTTTGCAAAAAAATAGGATCAGAAAGTGAACCGTTGACCTCCACAAAAGCAACAACATCTGTGAGAAGAACTTTAACCATTTTACGTAACATCATGGGAAAGCCAAAAGCTTCAAGAACCTTCATGATGTAGTCCCATTCGACTCTGTCATAAGCTTTTTCAAAGTCTAACAAAAGCATGCCAAAATTTTGCCTAGAAACTTTGGCCCAGTTCAAAGCCTCCCAACTGGTTAACAAGTTCTCTAAAATGTATCTCCCTTTAATAAACCCAGTTTGAGTGGGATTTATAAATTTAGGAAGACATTTAGCAACTCTTAAAGCTAGCAGCTTAGCAAGAATTTTATAAGATACGTTTAAGAGAGTTATTGGTCTCCAATTTTTTATTAAAGTTTTATCACCTCCTTTAGGTAGCAGTCTTATGATGCCCGTGTTAATTTCTCTACCCAAAAAACTTGTATTAATCGCCTCTGTATAAAGCTGAAATAAATCGTCACAAATCCAATGAATATTCTTTTTATAAAATTCTATAGGTAGCCCATCAGGCCCAGGAGCCTTATCATTATTGATAGACAAAATAGCCTGAGAAATCTCGTCTCTGCTGATAGGAGCATCCAACATAAGAGCATCCTGAGCAAAAATATTTTTGGGAATAAGAGAACAACATAACTTCCTATCATCCAACCTTTCCTCATTATCTTCAGAAGAAAATAGATCTTGATAAAATTGAAAAAAACATACTTCTAATAGTATTATGATCACAAATTAAATTTTGACCATTCCATAAAGCATCAATTTTTTCAAGCATTCCTTGTTCTTTTAAGAATTTGAAGAAAAATTTTGAGCCCTTATCTCCCACATGCAACCAGTTCAGTCTAGCCTGAACTCTCTGTCCCTGAATTCTTTTCATTTGCACTTTCCTAAGAGTGTTTTTAACAGAAACCATTTCCTCCTGACAGCCAATATCCCTCGGATTTTGTTGTAAGGTTTGATCAAGGATAAAAAGCTTAGTTAGCAAAGAATTTTCCAGCTTTCTAGCATCTAAAGCTCTTTGTTTTCCAATGGTTTGAAAATTCTTTTCCAACTTTGTATATACAAAAACCATCTTTCACTAGCACTCTGATATTTGAACAGCCAACGATTAACCTCTCTAAGAGTAAATATTGCATCATTACAATCTGCTTCATCAAGTAAAGAAGTATTCAAATGAAACTTCCATGCTGGACAAGAGTGCTGTAAAGGTTCTTCTTGAAACCTTATCCGGGCTTGAATAGGATAATGATAAGAAAAAACAATAGGAGTAACAATGACTCTATTGCCATCAGAAATTTGATCAAATTGAAAAAAAGAATTTGAAGCATAAAATTTGTCTAAACGACAATAAATTCTTTTATCATTCTTTTGCATGTTACACCAAGTGTACCATAAGTTCTTACAATAAGATTTTTGCCCTTCCAGCGAATCTATCAAATTAAAATAAGACTTCATTCTCATCCACATCTGAAATTCTTCACCTTTCCATTCTACTTTCAAACCACCATACTTATCATCTTGAGATTCCACCATATTGAAGTCACCACAAATAATCCAAGGAATTTTTTGCAGGCTCAAAAACCAATGCCAAAGAGAAGATCTTTCCCTACGATCATTAAGAGCATAAATCAAACATACACCAAATTTAACATCTTTAATTTCAATAATAACCCAAACTGCTCTATTGCAGGGAGAACAACCATACTCAATGACTTTAAATAACCCGAAAAGAGAGAACATAATAACTGCACCCCCTACCAAGATAATGATTTCTCCTATATCACTCTCTTATTAGGCCACGCCCTCAAACTAGTCTCCACTCTATGGCTTCTATCCAGAATAAGAATATTATTATAAAATTAAAGTTACATTGCCGTGGAGGAAGAGTTACTGAATCTGGCAGCATAGACAACTAAAACACGCTGTCAATCCGTATGCATTGATGACTTGTCACATCTGCTGATATTAGCATCTCTGAGGTACAAATATTTTTGCAATAGCATCATGACAAATGAAAATGATTATAAAAAAATTAAAAAATATTTTCCAACGTTTTTATTGACATTAAAGGTATCTTTTCTTAAAGATTATAAAAAAGTTATACATGTAAAATAAAATATTAATAAAAATTAATAATTGAAGATTAAAATTTATATTCTTTTTTAAATGTTTATGTAAGATAAAATAATTAATTAAAAAATCATATATATATCCGCTTATGTAGAAGAGTTGGAGAGCAAGTGGGTAGTTAAAACTCTCCAGTTATCGAGAGGCCCAGGTTCAAATCTCTCCCCTCACATGTTGCGGATATGTTGTATATAAAAGGTTCCTCATCGGGGAAAAAAAAAAAATCTTTAAAAATAAAAACTTTTAGGTTAGAGGTGTAGACCAATTGGTTCGACCATACCCCGTAAGGGCGACGGAGGTCCAAGGTTCAAATCTCGGGCCTTGTTGGACTGAACGCTTGTCCCTTCTTTCATGGTGCTTTGTAAAATGTTTAAAATAATTGTGACATGGTGGTTATAGGTGTAGAATGTGCGAAAAATTGTGTGGCAATACTGTGACAGCTATAAAAACCGTGGTTATAGGGACAAAATATGCGAAAAATTGTGTGGCGATACTATGATGGCTATAAAAACCAAATAACCTACAAGTGACGGCTATAAAAACCAGATAACCTACCTAAATTTACGAGGAATTTCAAACGGCCTAATTTTTAAGAAAATTAAAAAAAAAAAACAAAGTAAACAACTACTTTTTGATTTTGCATCCAATGAATCTAGAATCGTGCAACAACAACCTACCTAAATTTATAGCGAAATTCCATCATGTAAATTAAAAAAAAAAATTAATTTTTTTTATAATTTATTTCAACTGCCCATTTATCTAAAATAATTATATTTTTATTTTAGACTTCATTGTCAATAGTGTAAGGTGTAAGTTGTTTTCAACTGTTCTTGGTTCTTTCAACGAAAATACACCACATTTTCTTGCTAATGCTTTACGCGCTTCTTGGTCCTTTCAAGGTCCTCTCGACGAAAATACCAAAGACCCCCTCTTATGGGCCACGCCCTCAAACTATTCCCCACTCTTTGTCTTCTATCTAAGATAGAAATATTTTTATAAAAATAAAGTTTGACATTACCGTGGGAGAAAAGTTATTGGATCCGGCAGGATATACAACTAAAACGCGCTGTCAATCCGTATGCATTGACGACTTGTTACATCTTCATATCTGACGTACAGATATTTTTGCAGTAGCATCTTTTACGTACATATTATTGTTTCCCTAAATCTAGGCAAAAGTAAAATAATCATAACAAATAAAAATGATTATAAAAACTTAAGAAAATAATTTCCACTTAAGTGTTTGTGTACTTTTATTTTTAAGTAATATTGGCATTGAACCTGGGTGGATAATGCAAGTAGAGTCCTTCCCCGTAAACTATATTTATATGTAAATGACATCTTTGATGGTCCTTGTAAGCAGACCACACTAACCGGGATTGAATCTCGTATCAACGTTTTTATTGATATTAAACCATCAAAGTGTATCTTTTCTTTAAGAATATATAAAAGAATTATACATATAAAATAAAAATAAAAATAAAAATTAATATATTAAAAAAAGATTAAAAACTTATATTTAAAAAAATTTAACAATTTTTTAAAAATATAAACTTTAATCAAAATTTATAGTTTATTATAATTTTTAAAAATAAAAACTTTAATTTTTAATAATTTATTATAACTACCAATTTATTTGAAATAATTATATTTTTAGTTTAGACTTCTTTGTCAACATTTCATTAATTTACAAGTGCAAGTTTTCAAAGGTTCTTGGTCCTTTCAACGAAAATACACCACATTTTCTAGCTAGTTTCTAATCCTTTACGCGCTTCTTGGTCCTTTCAACGAAAATACACCACATTTTCTTGCTCCTTGAGTTTAATGCTTATCTATATGTGATATCCTCTCTCTTTATTGCCCTTTCACTTTATCATTCCTCTAAGCTTTTTGTCATACAAACTCGTTAGGGCTTTGGCTCTCTCTGCATTGCAGACATGGAGGGCTTTCACTTTATCAATCTTCTAAGCTTTATCATTCCTCTAAGCTTTTTGTCATACACTTTATTCTGGAGAAAGAGAAAAATTACAGAAGACATGGAGGGCTGTTCAAGCACGAGCGCCGAGACCTTCAACCATTACGAGCCTTGCCCAACACTGCACCATAAAAGATATCATGTATTCCTGAGCTTCCGAGGTACGGACGTCAGGAATACTTTCGTTGATCACCTCGTCACATCCCTCAAAACTGCAGGATTTCATGTCTTCCTCGACACGGAGAGATTAGAAAAGGGAAAGAATATTGAGGTCAGCCTGGAAGAGGCTATTAGAAATTCCACCGTCTGCATACCCATATTTTCTGCCAATTATGCCAGCTCACCGTGGTGCCTCAACGAGCTCTCCCTTATCTGGACTTGCAAATCCACGGAGACTACAATAATCCCCTTGTTTTACAATGTGAAACCTTCAGATGTGAGGTACCCTGAGAAAGAGAAAACCCCGTATGCTCAGGCATTTCAAGAGCATAGGAAAAAAGGAAGACATAGCAAAGAGAAAATAGACGCGTGGAAGGAGGCGTTGCATCAAGTATCTCTTCTCTCTGGCTGGTCTCTGGCAGAAACCCCGGCTGGGTAAAAATGCTTTACCATCTACTCTTTTGTGTTTTGCATTGTGTGGTAGTGAATATTCTGCTTGAAGCTATTTGAAACATATCAAGCTCTTGAGTGTTGCATTTCATGTTTTTTTACATACAATGAACAACTGTAATGGATTGATTCGCCAAAGTGGTCGGAACATTTATCTACCAACACAATTTGTGATGCTATAACGCATAATTACTTAGCATAAATTATACTCCATGACATTTTAAATTAAGTAGACAGAATGGTTGCTGTAGAATCGAAGTACTGAGAAAGTTTATCTTTATGTTTTTTTTTTGGTTATTGGGCATCGTGTGTACAGCAACGAAGATCAGCTTCTGAAGCTGGTTGTTATGGATCTTCAAAAAGTTTTACCCATTAATGATCTACATGTTGCCAAACACACCGTGGGGCTGGCAGACCGTAGGGAAGAGGTGACAAACGTTGTTGGAAATGAATAGCGATGGTTGTCATGTGCTCTTTGTTGGCATTTGGGGTATGGGGGGTTTGGGTAAGACAACCTTAGCCAAAGCAGTCTATAATAATATTCGTCGTCAGTTCGAAGCATCCTGTTTTGTACCTGATGTTCGAGCCTCGACAAAGGAGTCTGTTAAAGGTCTAGCTGGCGAAAGTCGATAAATTAACCTTGGAGATGTTGAATAGCGTTCCCAATGCCAAAATTCAAATGAAAAGTCTGTTGAGATCCATAAAAGCATTAGTCGTTTTGGACGATGTTGATGACCAGGAACAGTTGGATGCTTTGGTTGGAGATGATTTCAGTGGTTATTGGTTTGATGCAGGAAGTAGAATCATTATTACCACCCGAGATCATCAGATATGGGAACGTCATCATGCTCATGTGAAAGAATATAATATGAGAGAACTTGATCGGAAGGAGGGTTTGGAATTATTTAGTTGGCACGCTTTCATGAGGACCGACCCAGCTGAAGGCTACGAAGATATTACAAAAAAAATTGTAGATGCATGTCAAGGTCTCCCTCTGTCATTAGAAGTTGTGGGGGCAAGTCTATACGGAAAGAGCCTTGAAATTTGGGGGGAGGTTGTGACAAATTTGGTAAAAAATCACAAAAGAGTGTATAATACTCTCAAAATAAGCTATGATGCTCTCTCCGATCAAGAGAAGCGCATGTTTTTGGACATTGCGTGCTTCTTTCTTGGTCCCCTGTATTTACCTAGAACTATATATGACAGGGAATTTTATGTTAAACTCTGGGAAGGTTTAGAACTTAGCGCCCCACGTACATGTCTTAGAAACCTTGAAATGAAGTCCCTTATTAGAATTAATTATGATAGGTACCATCTGTATGGTAGTGGTTACCATTATAGTGGTTATAATTATAATATGTATCATAGTGATTATCCAATTTTTTCGATGCATGACAATCTAAGGGACCTGGGAAGACAAATAGTCGAAGAAGCGTCCCCGAGCAACCCAGCTGAACGCACTAGATTCTGGCGCCCTAAGGAGTTAGTTACCGCGATGGCACAGACACAGGTAGTATTTTACCTTTTCGATGTTAATAAGTTAATATTTATGTGACGAAATGTGCAGTGTACTTATCACATCTTTATCATTATCAGGGAATGCCAAACGTGGAAGGACTTGTATTGGACTTCGGCCAGGCAGAGGAGGGTCTTCACCAAAAATATTGTTCGAGATATCAATGGGCACTAATGCCGAATTTGAAATTTATGTTTATTAGGGACCTATGTCAAAAAGGGCGTACAAATTTACCACCAAATCTAATATTTTTGGGTCTGTTGAATTGTCGATTCGAGGAGGATGAATCGGCCTCAGAGACAGAACCTATTTCCTTGTGTTTGCTAAAAACAATAGGTGGACTTAGGTCTTTGCGCTTCCTTCATATGAATGGCACTAGCATCTACCATCTTCCCAATGAAGTTGGAGAACTATTCAATTTGGAAGAGTTATATATGTGTGACTGTAAGTTAAGAGAGCTTCCTCAAAGTTTTGCCAATCTTAGCAAGCTGAAAGTTCTTGACATCAGTTACAATCATATAATCAGTTTTCCAGCAAATTTTCATCTTCTAAGTAATCTCACCGATCTCCATCTCAATAATTGTAGAAATCTGCAAAAAATGACCAGCATTTCTCATCTGAAAAAATTGGAGAACCTAGATCTCTCTGGGTGCACAGGTCTCACAGAATTGCCGTCGTTGGACTCCATGCATTCTTTAATAAAGCTCGGACTATGGGGCTGTGAGGAGCTTAAGGCATTGCCTGCCCTTCCCGATACTCTCAGTCTTTTCAATCTCAATGGCTGTCGCAAGCTGCAAGAAGTGTCCAGCATTTCTCATCTGAAAAAAATGGAGAACCTTGATCTCTCTTGGTGCACAAGTCTCACAGAACTTCCGTCGTTGGACTCCATGCATTCTTTAATAGACCTCGGACTATGGGGCTGTGAGGAGCTTCAGGCATTGCCTGCCCTTCCGGATACTCTCAGTCTTCTCTATCTCAATGGCTGTCGCAAGCTGCAAGAAGTGTCCAGCATTTCTCATCTGAAAAAATTGAAGAACCTACATCTCTCTGGGTGCACAGGTCTCACAGAGTTGCCGTCGTTGGACTCCATGCATTCTTTAATATGGCTCGGACTATGGGGCTGTGGGGAGCTTAAGGCATTGCCTGCCCTACCGGATACTCTCAGTCTTCTCTATCTCAATGGCTGTCGCAAGCTGCAAGAAGTATCCAGCATTTCTCATCTGAAAAAATTGGAGGCCCTTGATCTCTCTGGATGCACAAGTCTCACAGAACTTCCGTCGTTGGAATTCATGCATTCTTTAAAAGACCTCCGACTATGGGGCTGTGAGGAGCTTCAGGCATTGCCTGCCCTTCCGGATACTCTCAGTCGTCTCAATCTCAATGGCTGTCGCAAGCTGCAAGAAGTGTCCAGCATTTCTTATCTGAAAAAATTGGAGAACCTAGATCTCTCTGGGTGCACAGGTCTCACAGAATTGCCGTCGTTGGACTCCATGCATTCTTTAATAGAGCTCGGACTAGGGGGCTGTGAGGAGCTTAAGGCATTGCCTGCGCTTCCCGATGCTCTGAGTCGTCTCAATCTCAAAGGCTGTCGCAAGCTGCAAGCAGTGTCCAGCATTTCTCATCTGAAAAAATCGAAGAACCTACATCTCTCTGGGTGCACAGGTCTCACAGAATTGCCGTCGTTGGACTCCATGCATTCTTTAATATGGCTCGGACTAGGGGGCTGTGAGGAGCTTCAGGCATTGCCTGCCCTTCCGGATACTCTCAGCCGTCTCAATCTCAAAGGCTGTCGCAAGCTGCAAGAAGTGTCCAGCATTTCTCATCTGAAAAAATTGGAGGACCTTGATCTCTCTAGGTGCAAAAGTCTCACAGAACTGCCGTCGTTGGAATCCATGCATTCTTTAAGAGACCTCCAACTAGAGGGCTGTGAGGAGCTTCAGGCATTGCCTGCCCTTCCGGATACTCTCAGTCGTCTCTATCTCAATGGCTGTCGCAAGCTGCAAGAAGTGTCCAGCATTTCTCATCTGAAAAAATTGGAGGCCCTTGATCTCTCTGGGTGCACAAGTCTCACAGAATTGCCGTCATTAAACTCCATGCATCGTTTATTAAACCTCAAAATAGGAGGCCGTGAGCAGCTTCAGGCATTGCCTGCCCTTCCCACACTCTGAGTCGTCTCAATCTCAATGGTTGTCGCAAGCTGCAAGAAGTGTCAAGGATTTCTCATCTGAAAAAATTAGAGAACCTACGTCTCTGTCGGTGTATAGGTCTCGCAGAATTGCTGTCGTTGGACTCCATGCATTGCTTGACATACCTCTACCTAGATAGTTGTGAGGAGCTTCAGGCAATGCCGGCCCTTCCGGATACTCTGTCGTCTCTATCTCAATGGCTGTCGCAAGCTTCCAAATGCCTACTGAATCCTGTCGTCTCTATCTCAATGGCTGTCGCAAGCTTCCAAATGCCTACTGAAGATTGAGTAGCATCAAGTCCACCATGAAATTCGTTTGACTTTTGGCTTTATCATAATGTATTTGATGCAAGATGTTCTCTTTTTATGATCAATTATTTTGTCCAGCTTACACTCAGTTATATCAATATGTAGGTTATGAAGATGGTACAGCAGAACAATTAGCTATTGGTGCAATTTATAAATTTGAATTAGTAGCAAACATGGCACGGAGAGAAATTTGAAATTGGCTGAGTACTTTCTAAAAGCCTTAAGGTATTAAGTTTGGATTTCATTTTAAATAATCCAATAGGTAAAAGCAACAACCATATAACCATTACTGCATTTTCATTAATTACTTTCAAGGGCAACAAAAATACTATTTAGTCATAGTATTTGGAGGATCATTCCTTCTCCTTTATCAGTTGAAATATGACTTATTGTTACTCATTATGCAATCAATCATTTTAAGTGAAAACTTATTCTATGATAGAAACCGATAGCGAAACAAAATAATATATATAGTAAGGCTTTATCTATTATTAAAAAATTCCTACCAAGAAGATTGCATCCTTAAAGTACATAAAATTGAATAATATAGTAGTAATATTTTCTTCACCTCCTTAATAAACAATCACTATCTATCACATAGAACAAACAAAAAATGAATCCTCAAAGCAAATAAAATTGAATAATATCCTAGTAATATTTTCTTCACCTCCTTATAAACAATCACTATCTATCACATAGAACCAACAAACAAAGAAGAGATATCCAGGTGTTATGTTTCTTCAAAGTTTTTTTTTTCTATTTTGTGCAACATGACTCTATCACTAGCTTAAATATTCTAGAATGATCATGAGTGCCCTACTTAGTCTTTCTCAAGGACCATAACAACTTCTACTATTTTTGTATTATGAAGTTGTCAAATTTACCTTCATTTATTTTTTGATATCTAGTATAGGGTTGTTTCAATTTTTGTGGTGCTTTCTTTGTTAGTTCACTATTTTTAAATCTATATCCTAATTTGTGCAAAACTATCCTTTTGGCTTTAAATGATGTATCAATGAAGAATTTTGATTCAAGGACTGAAGCATACCAATACCTTAAGCTACAATTATACCTCTGAATTTGTTCTACTATAGAATATTTGAAAGATGACTCTCTCATCCATAGGAATGGTCTTATACAAGGGTAAGCTCATAGTCATTGGACAATAGTTGTACAACTGAAAATCATTACTGATTAGGCAAGTCCACAAAGAGTTGACTTTGTACCCTATAAACAAAATTTGGTGTTCCTTCGCTAAATACATGCTTAGACTAGCTTTCTCAAACAAATAAGAAAGTTTTATGTCTAGCTTTATGTCAACATTATAATTTGTGTCATGCTCAACCAGGACTTGAAAAAAAAACATGACACATATTTTCGAGGAGAGTGCACTGAATCTGAATTGTACTACACTACTCTTGAAGAGACTTCAATACTATTGTCTAATTACTTAATTGTACTACATTACTCTTGAAGAGATTTTAAGAGTATTAAGTCCTATTATTGATTTATGTCATGATGACAAGATTACAATCTAGGCTATATTCTTCTTAGCATGTGCAATTCTAAAGAGTTGCATGCGCTTTATTTTAGCAATAATTTGTAATGTAATCATAACAAGGTAATGGTTTTATTATATTTTCCTCGTAAGAATTTACTACATTACTCTTGAAGAGACTTTTAAGAGTATTCTTTCTTAGTATTGGCTTATGTTATGATGTCGTGATTACAATTCAAGCTATATTCTTCTCATTGTATGCAATGCTAGGAATCCCATGTTTTTTTTTTTGCAATAAATTGTAATGCAATCATGACAAGATAATATTTTCGTTGTTTTTGCTCCTAAATATCTATAGTGTGCAAAATGTACCCAACTTACTTGAACTTGTAAGTTTTGACCAATATTTTCTTATCTAAGATAAGTCTATTCAAAACTAAAAAAAAATAAACTTTGTTTTACTATTAAACAAGATTTATTTTTTATTCTCCTATATTCATAGAAATTAACAAGGAAAAATTACAATATGTTGAGTCTCATAAATCTAGTCAACATTTTTCTTGAAAAGAGGGTATGTTTGATGCTAGTGATAAGATATATAAGGGAGTCTTGTTATTTCTAAATTTAGTTGGTATAGATGAATTGATTTCAAAAGTTTACACCTTCAATTAAGTTGCAACACTTTAGGAGATTTTGAAGAACAAGTATCAAATGTCTAATATAGTTGAACATTCTCCTTTCATCTTGGTTACAGTAATGGATCTATTTTAGAGTATCTCATGAATTTGAAGGGTTTATGAGATCAATTGACAATTATTCAGAATTAGTAAATTTGTAGATGGAGACATGGATGCCTTGATATAATGAGTTTTTTTACCATCTTATGAATCTTTTGTAGAGTCTTTACAATTGATTACAAAAAGTTAAACTTTTGATCTTGAGAAGATATACGCACTCCTTGAAAAGAAACAAATATAGACATAGCCAAAAAATCAACCTCAACAAGCAAGGACAATGCATTCACTACAGAATCCAAAGGTAAAGGCAATCAAAATTCCAAGTCACTTGATAACAAGCAACACAATACCTCTAACAAGTTCAAAGTAAAATGTTTTAATTGTAAGAAGTTTGGTCATTACATAAGCAATTACAAAAAAATAATTAGTAAAGCATGCAAGCAGGGATCCTAGTAACCCAATGCTATTGAAGAAAAATATCAAGAATAAAAGTTTATTTTTGTAACAACTTAAGGGATACCAAAAGAATATTTTAACAAGGTATATATAGAACCTATTATACAGTATTTTAGATAAATAGTGGGGCATAGATATTGAATTGGATATAATAGCTAGATAAGTAGATTCTCTCTTAGAATGGCCTCTAAATGTTCCTATACCAAGGCTTAAATCTTTTGTAATTTTTGGGAGAGGACCCAAAAGGGTGTATCTTGTTGGAAATTCTGATATTGAATGAGATAAAAAATAAGAACAAAATAAAAATCAGGACAAGATAAGAATAAAGACAAAAATTAGAATAGGACAAAATTGGAATTGAAAGTGAAAAAAAAAAAGATAAAAAAGAAATATTCTCACCCAAATTTGGAGGGAATGTGAAGCATGAAGAGACTCTTGAGACAACCAAGAGATATTCTATTGTATAAGTATGGGACACTATATGGAAATAGAATGTAAGGATGTAAAGATTGATAAAGTGTTTATTGGAGGTTTTTTTGTGCAATTTTATTTTCTATTTAATTTTTATTTCAATGCTTTGTTAATCTTTCTTTTAGAGTACCACCATATCTCACATTATGGTATCAAAGCTTGTATATTTGAGGTTGTAGAAGTGGAGAGCTTAAGGATTTGATTCCCTTTAATTAGAGAATTCAAAATTTAAGTTTGTGGAGGAAAACTTCAATTGTTAATGTTATAGTTGGCATGGCTCATGGTAATGCTTCACTACCCTTCCTAGAATTTTAAAGAGAAAATTAGGATTATTGATGCATAAAGATGAGGACTTTGTTGATTGCCAAGAAATTATGGAGTGCTGATAAAAATAGATACGAGGAACCTATAAATTGGAGTATTTTATTAGCCACATAAAAAAAGAATATGGAGGCATCGCAAAGAAAAGATGCATTGGATTTGTATCATATACAAGTAGCTCTTGGTACATGCATTTTCCAAAAAAGTTAAAGGTCAAGATTACCAAGAAGCTTGGGACACTTTGAAGATAACCTATCAAGGGTATTTTCAAGTAAAATTAGCAAAATTATAGATATTGAATAGAGAATATGAGAATCTAAGAATGAAGGGAAATGAGAATGTAAGATATTATTGTGGAAGGGGGCATGATGTTGTGCATAAAATGATTATCTATGGTAAAGAACCAACATAAGGAGACGCAAAAAATATGTTGAGAACATTAACACCAAAGTGGAACAATTGTGCAATGATTGTTGAACAAAGTGAAGATCTAAGAAGTTGAAGTTTGATGAATTGATAGTCACTTATGTTACATGAAAAAAAGATCTTGGAGAACTTGGAGCAGGATTTTATTTCAAAGGAAAAAGTGTCAAACAACAATCAGGCTAGTCCAAGCTCTAATTCCCAAGGTCAAAGAGGGGAGTAAAAAAATCAGCATTCTACAATAGGTAGAGGCCATAGTGGAAGAGGAGGCTACAGTGAAATAGGTAGAGATAAATTTGTTGAGTGTGGGGTAGCTTGTAGAGAAAAAACTATAAAGCACTTGAAAATAAGGAGCAAAGTAAATCAGAAGCAAGAAATTCTTGTTGCACTTATGAAAAAGAACAAGATGTTTCATTTGAAGCTTGAAGAAAAAGGGAACAATTTGTGTCATATAGTTGGTTATGGCACCAAAGATATGATCACCTAAATTTTTGAAGCTTGTGTTTGTTGAATGTTAAAGGAATAGTTTATGGACTACCTTGTGTGAAATTAACAAATAAAGTGTGTGAAGTATGCACAATGGGAAAACATCATAGAGAGAGCTTTCCAAAAGGAAGAACATGGAGGAAAATATAATTGTTTTTTTTTTTAATTTACATGGTGGAATCGATAGCCGCCATGAATCCGGGCAGGTTGTTCGGCTTTTATGGCCGCTAGAGTATTCTACGCTATCCATCCCAGAAGCTGCCTCATAGATCTTCGTACAGTCTGTCCCTATAACCACCATGCCACAATCATTTTAAATCTTTTACGCCGTTGAAAGCACTAGGAAAGGGACAAGCGTTCAGTCTGGCAAGGCCCGAGATTTGAACCTTGGACCTCTGTCCCCCTTACGAGGTTTGGTCAAACCAATTTGTCTACACCTCAGACCTGGAAAATATAACTGTTGAAACTAATTAAATTAGATATTTATGGTCCAATGCACACACCAAGTGTTGGTAAAACCTTCTACTTTATCACTTTGATTTATAATCATACTAGAAAAACTTGGGATATTTTTTGAAGAACAAGAATGATGCTTTTGAAGTACTCAAGAATTTCAAAGATATAATAGAGAATTAAGGTAAATATAAAATCAAAACTTGAAGGACTGATTATCGTGATGAGTATTATTGCAAGAAATTCAATCAAATTTGTTATGAGCATGGGATAAGAAAATAATGGACAACCTGTACACCATAGCAAAATTGAGTAGTAGAAAGCAAGAATAGAACAATCATGGAGATGGCAAGAAGCATGATACTAGAAAAAAGGTTTGGACAATCATTTGTGAGTTGAAGTAGTTATAATAATAGTATATATCTTTAAGCTGCAAGCTTACTGTAGTGGTAAGTACTTTGGCCTTTCTTTGAGAGGTCCAAGGTTCAAACCCCACTCGGTATGAGGGGATTGGGACCTTCATAAAAACTCATGTAAACTCATTGAAAAAGCTTATTAAAAAAATAGTATATCTTTTATAGAAATCCTACAATTGTGATAAAGAATATGACTCCTAATGAGATATGGTATGCAAAATAGCTTCAATAGATCATCTGAGAGTGAGAAATGGAATAAGTTAGACCAAAAGAGTTCAACATACATTTTTGTTGGTTATTATGAAGAAAGCAAGATATAATATATTATGACCCCAAATATAGAAAATATATTATGTCTAGAGATGTAATTTTTGATGAAGAAAGATTACATGGATAGCAAACAAAAGAGACTAAGAAGACAATCAAAATTGAATATTTTGGTATGTTACAAACATCAACTGGAGACAAATATTTTCCCAAAGACAAGCATAAAACAAAAGAGAACATTAGAATCACATACAAGCTACCAAATATTGAATTAGAATTTTGATAGGAGGTCCATAAGAAGCAAGCATAAGCCCAAAAACATAGGAGAAATAAATACAAAAATAATTAAGTGAGTTATGTACTATTGTCCAAGATTGAAGTGGAGCACTAAAGTTTTGAAGAAGCATCCCAAAGTAAGGAATGGACCAAATTCATGAAAGAAGAAATGAACCTAATTGAAAAGAATAATATTTGGAAGTTGTGTGAACTTATTAAGAACAAAGAAGTGATCAGAATGGAGTGGGTGTTCAAGAGCTATTGATGGATTAATTTAAAGGGATAAAGTAAGACTAGTAGAAAAAGAGAATTGGCATAGATTATGATGAGACATGCACCTGTTGCAAGGAAATATAATAAAAAAGTTTTTAGCCTTGGTAGACCAAAAAAGATAGATTGTATATCAACTTGATGTAAAGATTACATTTTTGTATGATAACATTGAAGAAGTGTTTGTGGAATAACCACAAGGATTTGAAGTGAAATATAAAGAAGGATATATCTACAAGTTAAAAATATTATATGGATTCAAATAGAAAACAATGATATGGTATTCAAGAATAGATGCATACTTCTTGAAGTGTGAATTTGTGAGAAGTATGAATGAGCCCACATTGTACTACAAAAGGGAAGGTAATGATATTTTAATTGTTTACTTGTATGTTGTTAGTCTTACAATGACACTAAGAGGGGGGAGGTGAATCAGTGTAGCTCTTTAAACTTAAATTCACAGCTCTTAAAACAAAAATAGTGAAAACTAAAAACCAGATACAACAAGTATAACAAGAGAACATCACACAACACAAGATTTAACGAGGTTCACCAATTTGGCTACTCCTCAAAGAATGACTGCTTGGACTTCCATCCAAATCCAGCCTTTGCAAAGCATCAAATTTACAATCAATTTACCAGCACCCACTGGAAGGAGCACCAACCCCTGATTTATCTACACCAACAGAAAGGAGCACCAACTCTTGATTTACCAGCACCAACTGGAAGGAGCACCAACCCCTGATTTACCAGCACCAACTGGAAGGAGCACCAACCCTTGATGCCAAGTAGCAACTTGGACTTCAATTTGAATCTAAAAGTTTGACAGTAAAATACCTTCGCTTTTACAAGACCTTGACTGATCTTCTTCGCCCTTTGTGCTCTCTGCGCACTCTGCTCTCTCTGCGCAATCACAGTCGCACTTGGTCGAACTTCAACCTTTTTGCTCTCTATGCACTCTGATATCTCTATGCAATCACAGCCGCACCTGGTCGAACTTCAACCTTTTTTCTCTCTGCGCACTCTGCTCTCTCTGCGCACTCACAACCACACTTAGAACAATTCGACATGACTCTTCGCTCACTCTGCGCACTTCGCCATCATCTCGTCACTTCTGCGCTATCTTCGCTCTTACGACCACATTTTGAATACTTCGACACTTATTCGACCACACCATAATTATCCAAAAAACCCTCCTTTTATAACAATATTTTCATGATGAAAACCCTAATCTTAGTCGACTTTCATAACAAATGTAAACCCTAATCTTAGTCGGCTTTCATAACAACTGTAAACCCTAATCTTAGTCGATTGTCATCGGTCTTCATCGGCTTCAACTCATGAAGATATTCGGTAATTCCACCGCTCGAAGATTTCATTCGGTAACAATCCCTGTAGCCGTCGCACTGACTTTTGTTCACTCTTCATATTTTAGCTACATGAATTCACTCTATATCTGCCCCTGTAAATGTCGTAGTGATGTCGGTCCACTGTCATACTTCTCATTTCAGTTGGGTTCTTCTTCTTGTCTTGCGCACATACGACCTGTCGTGAAATCATGACATTTCTGCCTCTGTAGCTTCTTTTGTTGTTGTTGCCATGAAAATACATGTCGCGATATCGCGACATTTTTGCCTCTTTGACTTTTTCTTGGCTTTTGACCGTGAAAATATAACATGTCATGATATTGTGACACTTCTACCTCCATAGTCTTCGTCTTTGCTTTTGTCGCGATATCACGACACTTCTACTTTTGTACTCTTCCTCTTTTCTTTTGTCACGATATCGCAACACTTCTGCCTTCGTCGTCTTCCTCTCTGCTTTTATCGCAAAATCGTGACACTTCTACTTTCGTACTCTTCTTCTTTGCTTTTGTCGTGAAATCATGACACTTCTGCCTTCGTCGTCTTCCTCTCTGCTTTTGTCGTAAAATCATGACACTTATGCTTTCGTACTCTTCTTCTTTGCTTTTGTCACGAAATTGTGACACTTCTGCCTTTGTAGTCTTCCACTTGCGTTTGTCATGATATCACGACACTTCTGCTTCTGTACCTTTCCTTTTTTATTTTGTCGCGAAATCGTGACACTTCTGCCTTCGTAGTCTTCCACTTGCTTTTGTCATGAAATCGTGACACTTTTGCTTCCGTAGTCTTCCTCTTTGCTTTTGTCGCGAAATCGTGACATTTTTGCCTTCGTAGTCTTCCATTTACTTTTGTCGTGAAATCGCGACACTTTTTCTACTTACACTCTCTCTCCTCTTTTAGTCGCGAAAATGCGACATGTCGCGATATCGCGACACTTTTTCTTTCTTTCTCTTTTTCTTCTAACATGTCGCGAAATCGTGACACTTTTTCTTTCTTTCTCTTTCTCTTCTAACTTGTCACGAAATTGCGACACTTTATCCTACTTTCTCTATCTCTTCCAACATGTCGCGAAATCGTGACACTTTTTCTTGCTTGCTCTTTCTCTTCCAACATGTCGCGAAATCATGACAGTTTTTCTTCCTTGCACTTTTTCTTCCAACATGTCGCGAAATCGCGATAGTTTTTCTTCCTTGCTCTGCATGTCGCGAAATCGTGATAGTTTTTCTTCCTTGTCCTTTTTCTTCCAACATGTCACAAAATCGTGATAGTTTTCCTTGCTTGCTTTTTCTCTTCCAATATGTCACAAAATCGCAACACTTTTTCTTTCTTACTCTACATGTCACGATATCGTGACACTTTTCTTACTTGTCTTTTTCTTTGATCTTTTGCATATGGGCCACTTCGGTCTTCTTGGAAAATCACTGTACATACTCTGAATAACTTCTGAACTCCTGTCCACTGCATCATGACTATGTTCACTGCATCAACCGATCTATCTGACTATGTCCACTGCATCAACCGATCTATCTGTTTGTGTTGACAACAATGACAATATTGTCACTGCACCTTGCTCAACAATCTCCCCCTTTGGAATTGTTGGCAACACACGTGCAATTTCTTGTAACTCTTCTCCCCCTTTGACAATAATACCAAAGGGCTGCTGCAAACTCCCCCTGAGTCCATGCACACCATTCTCAGGCAAAAATTATTACACTTAGAAAAAATCACAAACATGAGCAGAAATATAAACAAATACACAAATGCTCCCCCTGAGAATGTGATCCCTGTAGCTAGTCAATTCTTGGGAATATCTCCCACTACCCCTTTTGAGCTGATTTTTACTGGATTGTCAAAACTGATATGACCGAACCTCTTGTGCCACAACCAATTTTCTTCTTCCTGTCTAATCAAGCAAGCTCCTCCTTCAAAAAGTGATACCGGATAGCAATATGTTTTGTGCATGAATGCATAACCAAATTCTTGGAGATGTTAATGGCACTGGTGTTATCACACTTAACTGATATTGGCTCATTGAAGTTAATACCAAGATCTTTCAGGGTTTGTTTCATCCATAATACCTGCATACAACATGTTGTCGCTGCAATATATTCTGCCTCTACTGTGGATAAGGAGACTGACTCTTGTTTCTTACTGTGCCATGCAACCAACCTGTCTCCAAGATAGAATGCACCTCCACTGGTACTCTTTCTGTCATCTACACATCCTGCCCAATCTACATCTGAATACACAATAAGGGTGAAGTCCTTACCTTTCGGATACCATAACCCATACTCCATAGTACCCTTGAGGTACCGAAGAATCCTCTTCATTGTTGTCACATGAGTCTCCTTGGGACTAGCCTAAAATCGTGCTACCATGCATACTTTCCCGTAAAATATCTAGTACGTGTAGTTTGTCAAGTACGATAAGCTCCCAATCATAGATCTGTACATGGTTTGATCAACATGTGGAGATTTGTCATCCCTGCTCAACTTACAACCTATCGTCATGTTTTCTACAGTCATCGCTGGTCACACCTTACTTTCAATTGTTCAAATTAGGAGAAGACATTTTGTCAAACACTTCACGGCCAACTATAGTGCACCTTACTCAAACTCATACTTCTGGACCTCGAATTGGCATGGTTCACAAAGCAAAATTGCTCATATTGATGAGCTAAACATGAATCAATAATCAGACTTCCATATTTTTCACCAAAGCGTCATAATAGATCTAACAATCTTCACATCAATGTGTAGTTCAAATACACACTACTTTTATCGAAACACATATATGCGGCTAGGGCAACATTCTTTCACTAAACCAAATTATCTGAACTGTTATAATCCTTAACTTTGAACAGTGGCAGTAAGAACCATCAACGGTACAACGATGACATATAGCAATACTACCAATGATGACAACTCTCAATTTAATCACCACCCTTCACGATACCTCCACAAACAACTACATGAACTGAAACACACTTTGACAACTATGCGACAACTCCCCCTGACTACTTGCCTTTCATCCTCAGATAACCAAACAAACACATAGGAGCATTAAAATAAAACCTTTTAATATTGCTCCCCCTGAGGATGTGCTACCTGGAGTTGCTTAGTGCGATAGTGACGTAGTCTCCTTCAGTCCAAGGAGACATGATTTCCTTTCTTCTGTCTTTCTCCAAACTTTCTTGAACTTGGGCTTGAGTTTTTCAAGTACATCCTTATTTTGAACCTTTTTGTGAACTTGATCATTTCTCTTGAGTGGTTGTCTCTTGTGCATCCTTGATGGATGATTATTTTCCTTTCTTTTATGCGCATGATTTATTCCATGTCTGTGTTGCATTATTTGAGTCTGATGAAATCTACGGTCTTGCCTTAGATTAGATACAAAAGTGTTTGGACAGAACCTTGCTATGTGCCCATGACCATTACATTTAAAACATCGCACATGATGTTCAATCAGAAAAGCAAATGTATTTCTACCCACATAAATCTTTGATCTATTATTCAATCCACAATAAATTGCCTTGTGACCATAATGGTTGCATCTAAAATAATAGCCGTTAAAAAAATTATTATGAATAGAATGAGAGTGATAGAACCTCTTTTGTTGTGGTTGCTTTGTTGTAGATCTCCTTTGATATTTTCTTCCTTTTGAAGATTCAGCTTCAAAATTTTCTTGCTTCGATCCTTCAACAGTGAACTTCTCCTTCTCTACATATTTGGAAGATGAAGGTTGTTCAGCTTCAAACTTTTCTTGCTTCGATCCTTCAATAGTGAACTTCTTCTTCTCTGCATATTTGGAAGATGAAGGTTGTTCAACTTCATATCCAAGACCACGCTTATCCGTGGAGCTTCTTTGTTGGCTTATCATTTTATCTAGAAACTCTGTGCTCTTCTCGAATTTGAGATTTGTATTGGCCTCTTCTAGTTGTTTCTTCAATAAAACAATCTCTTCTTCTTGTTTGCAGCAAACAATCTCTTTCTCATTGATTTGTGACCTGAGAGTTTCTTCAATCCTTTTGGATTCTTCTACTTGTAGCTTTAGATCACTAATAACTTTGTTAGATTCCTCTTCACGTTTGCTACATACATCAACTTTATGATTCATCTCTTTTGTCTGCATCCTTAAACCGACAATCTCTTCTTCTAGCTTACTGCAATACTCTATTTTCATGGTTATTTGCACTTCGAGATCTTTAGATATTTTCTTGGATTCGTCTATCTGTACTTTCAAACTGGTTATTATTTCATTTGCATCCTCAAGCTTTCCTAAAATTTTCTTATTCTTTTTCCTTTCTATCTCCAGTTCATCCAGAGCTGCAATTAGTTTCTCTTCCCGATTTACTTCTGCATCAATTTCTTCTTCGAGTGCCATGAAAAGACCTCCACCTATTTCCTCTTAGAATCATCCTCTAGGACTTCAATTTTGAGAGTATCATATTCATCTTCACTGCTACTAAACCCATGGCAATGACGTGCATCATGACCGAGTTGACCACAAACAAAACATTCTTCACCTTGTGAACCTGCATCATGACCGAGTTGCCTCTTGGCCTTTTCTCCACTGTTTGATTCATCTCTTGAATCTACAACAACATTGAATTCATCTTCATTTTCTTTCATGACCATGTGTGTTCTTTTCTTCTTGTGTCTCACGGTTCTACTTTTGCTTTTCTTTGCCATTTGTGTTCTTGTAAGATCTTCCTTCAAGCTGTTAAACCTTTTCTGAAGGAACCCACTCTGATACCAATTGTTAGTCTTATAATGACACTGAGAGGGGGGGTGAATCAGTGTAGCTCTTTAAACTTAAATTCACAACTCTTAAAACCAAAACAGTGAAAACTAAAAACCAAATACAACAAGTATAACAAGAGAACATCACACAACACAAGATTTAACGAGGTTCACCAATTTGGCTACTCCTAAAAAATGACTGCTTGGACTCCCATCCAAATCTAGCCTTTGCAAAGCACCAACTTTACAATCAATTTACCAGCACCCACTGGAAGGAGCACCAACCCTTGATTTATCTACACCAACAGAAAGGAGCACCAACTCCTGATTTACCAGCACCAACTGGAAGGAGCACCAACCCATGATTTACCAGCACCAACTGGAAGGAGCACCAACCCCTAATGCCAAGCAACAACTTGGACTTCAATTTGAATCTACAAGTTTGACAGTAAAATACCTTCGCTTTTACAAGACCCTGAATGGTCTTCTTCGTCCTTTGCACTCTCTGCGCACTCTGCTCTCTCTACACAATCACAGTCGCACCTGGTCAAACTTCAACCTTTTTGCTCTCTACGTCTACTCTCTCTATGCAATCACAGTCGTACCTGGTCGAACTTCAACCTTTTTGCTCTCTACACACTCTGCTCTCTCTATGCACTCACATCCGCACTTAGAAAAATTTGACACGACTCTTCGCTCACTCTGCGCACTTCGCCATCATCTCGCTGCTTCTGCACTATCTGCGCTCTTACGATCGCATTTCGAATACTTCAACACTTAGCACTTTTGACACTTATTCGACCACACCATAATTCTCCAAACAACCCTCCTTTTATAACAATATTTTCATGATGAAAACCCTAATCTTAGTTGGCTTTCATAACAAATGTAAACCCTAATCTTAGTCGGCTTTCATAACAACTGTAAACCCTAATCTTAGTCGGTTGTCATCGGTCTTCGTCGGCTTCAACTCATGAAGATATTCGATAATTCCACCGCTCAAAGATTTCATTCGATAATAGTCCCTGTAGCCATCACACTGACTTTTGTTCACTCTTCATATTTTAGCTACATGAATTCACTCTGTATCTACCCCTATAAATGTCGTAGTGATGTCGGTCCATTGTCATACTTCTCATTTCAGTTGGGTTCTTCTTCTTGTATTGCGCACATATTACCTATCGTGAAATCGTGACATTTCTGCCTTTGTAGCTTCTTTTGATGCTATTGCCATGAAAATATATGTCACGATATCGCGACATTTTTGCCTCTTTGAATTTTTCTTGGCTTTTGACCGTGAAAATATAACATGTCACGATATCACGACACTTTCGCCTCCGTAGTCTTCATCTTTGCTTTTGTCGCGATATCACGAAACTTCTGCTTTTGTACTCTTCCTCTTTTCTTTTTTCATGATATCGTGACACTTCTGCCTTCGTCGTCTTCCTCTATGCTTTTGTCACGAAATTGCGACAGTTCTGCTTTCGTACTCTTCTTCTTTGCTTTTGTCACGAAATCATGACACTTATGCCTTCATCGTCTTCCTCTCTGCTTTTGTCATGAAATTGTGACACTTTTGCTTTCGTACTCTTCTTCTTTGCTTTTGTCACAAAATCGTGACACTTTTGCCTTCGTAGTCTTCCACTTGCGTTTGTTGCGATATTGCGACACTTCTGCTTTCGTACCTTTCCTTTTTGCTTTTATCGCGAAATCGTGACACTTCTACCTTTGTAGTATTCCACTTGCTTTTGTCGCGAAATCGCGACACTTCTGCTTTTGTAGTCTTCCTCTTTGCTTTTGTCGCAAAATCGTGACATTTCTGCTTTCGTAGTCTTCCACTTGCTTTTGTCGCAAAATCGCGACACTTTTTCTACTTACACTCTCTCTCCTCTTTTAGTCGCAAAAATGTGACATGTCGCGATATCGTGACACTTTTTCTTTCTCTTTTTCTTCTAACATGTCGTGAAATCGTGACACTTTTTCTTTCTTTCTCTTTCTCTTCTAACTTGTTGCGAAATCGCGACACTTTATCCTGCTTTCTCTCTCTTCCAACATGTCGCAAAATCGCGACACTTTTTCTTGCTTGCTCTTTCTCTTCCAACATTTCGCGAAATCGTGATAGTTTTTCTTCAGTTTTTCTTCCTTGCACTTTTTCTTCCAACATGTCGCGAAATCGCGACAGCTTTTCTTCCTTGCTCTGCATGTCGCGAAATCGCGATAGTTTGACTTCCTTGTCATTTTTCTTCCAACATGTCGCGAAATCATGACACTTTTTCCTTGCTTGCTTTTTCTCTTCCAATATGTCATGAAATCATGACACTTTTTCTTTCTTACTCTACATGTCGCGATATCGTGACACTTTTCTTACTTGTCTTTTTCTTTGATCTTTTGCATATGGGCCACTTCGGTCTTCTTGGAAAATCACTGTACATACTCTGAATAACTTCTGAACTTCTGTCCACTGCACCATGACTGTGTTCACTGCATCAACCGATCTATCTGACTGTGTCCACTGCATCAACCGATCTATCTGTCTATGTTGACAACAATGACAATATTGTCGCTGCACCTTGCTCAACATATGTTGATGATCTAATTTTTATGGGTTCATCAACAATGAAGAGAAAGTTCAAGAAAGCCATGATGAAAGAATTTCAAATGAGTCCTTTTGGTTTGGTGCATTATTATCTTAGTGTGGAGATACATCAAACATATTATGGGATATTTGTTTGCCAATCTAAATATGCACATGGTATATTGAAGAAGTTTGGTAAGGAAAGTTGCATATATTGCTACCTCACTTGCACAAGAAAAAATTTATAAGGATGATGGAAATGGAAGAAAAGATGAGAGGAAGTATAGAAATTTAATTAGAAGCCTTATGTAATTGACAACAACAAAACCAAATTTTGCATATGCAATCTCTTTGGTTTTAAGATTCATGAGTAAGCCATTAGAATATATATAGGAGAGACTACGAGAATTTTAAGGTATATGAAATTTTTTTAAATTATGAGTTCCCTTACACTTCAACCAATAATATTGAGTTGGTTAAATATCTGATCTAGACTGGGATACCCAATTGATGATAGAAAATATATATCAAGAAATTATCTTTCATTGGAAAATTGATTGGTAACTTGAATTTTGAATATATGAGCAATTGTTGCACTCTCAATAATAGAGACGTAATATACAAAAACTATATTAGCAAGTAGACAAGCAATGTGGTTAAGGTAGATCCTAGAAGACCTTGGTGAAAATAAAGAAAGGCCAACTACCATTTTCTGTGACAACATAAATGTAATTCAAATGAATTAAAATCGTGTTTCTCATGCAAAATCAAATTACATTGATTCAAAACATCGTTTTTTTTAATATTTAATTCAAAAAGAAATTTGAATTAAAACACTATAATTTGAAAGTTCAATATGTAGATATATTTACAAAGATAGTGGCAAAAAATCAATTTGTTTCACTCAAAGGTAGAATGGAAATTTACCCATTTAGCCTCAAGGAGAATGTTGGAACTTGTGGTACTAAATAAGATCAAAAAACCAAAGCACGATAAGAATAAGATAAAAATCAAAACAAAGAATAAGATAAAAATTAGAATAGGAGAGAATTGGAATTGCAAGTGAAAATTATCAAAGGAAAAAAAGATATTCTCACCCAAATTTAGAAATAGTATGAAGCACCAAGATACTCTTAAGACAACCAACAAGAATCCTATCTATCTATCTATCTATATGGAATTGTACTAAAATAAAATGTATAGATTTAAATATTGATGAAGTGATTATTGGAGGTTTTTTTTACAATTTTATTTTTTGTTCATTTTCTTATTTTTATGCTATGTTAATATCTATTCGAGAATAGTAACACATCTTATATATCTCTATAATGGAATGTCTCCTTTGTTTACATAGGGTACCTTAAACTAATAAGGTCACTTTTGTGGGTTTCAAAATTGATATATATATATATATATATATATATATATATATATATATATATATATATATATATTGGATTTTGTAAGAATTTATAGACATAAAAGATGTAATACCCTTTGGCTAGGATTTAAGAAGATGTTCTTAAATTTCTTGGTTAAAGATTCATCCCCTTCTTAAGCCATCAAAATAATTTCCTATTCTTATGTCATCATATTAATTTAGAATCAATGGACAAGATGAGTAGATGAACACTGTATTAAATATATAAGCCTTCTCACCTAAACATATAATTTAGACCCATGTTGTGGTAGTCTTAGCATGTAGCCTTACACTCAAGGAAGAAATGCGATGATAAATTAATATGCATGGTCCTCATTCCCTCCATGATATGAAATGATTGGCCAATACAACAAGAAATAAGCTTAAGGTGTCTAGGTTCCAGCCTAAACAAAACTATAGTTGTAGACCTCTCTTTAACACATACAATGATGATTGTCCTTGAGGATTGTACTATTTTAAATAAAAATATCAACATAATCGGGATCAAGTATATAGGCATAGGGTACCTTAAACTAATAAGGTCACTTTTATGGGTTCCCAAATTGATATATATTTTTATTGGATCTTGTAAGAATTTATAGACATAAGGGATGTAATATCCTTTGGCTAGGATTTAAGAAGATATTCTTAATTTTTTTGGTAAAGGTTCATCCCCTTCTTAAGCCATCAAAATAATTTCCTCTTCTTTTGCCATCATATTATGTTAGAATCAATGGACAATATGAGTAGATGGACACTGTATTAAATATATAAGCCTTCTCACCTACATATATAATTTAGACCCATGTTGTGGTAGTCTTAGCATTTAGCCTTACACTCAAGGAAGAAATGCCATGATAAATTAATATGCATGGTCCTCATTCCCTGCATGATATGAAATGATTGGCCAATACAACAAGAAATAATCTTAAGGTGTCTAGGTTCCAACCTAAACAAAACTATAGTTCTAGACCTCTCTTTAACACATGCAATGATGATTGTGCTGGAGGATTATACTATTTTAAATAAAAATATCAACATCGTTAGGATCAAGTATATGGGAAAATAAATATTTTTCATGTGGAATCAAAGGAAACTTATCTCAATGAGGATATGTTTGCATCTCCATACCAAGAGGATTTGACTGAAAAGGATGAGGTCAAGCAATAAGAGCACCAAGTTGACTTAACAATATCTACAATAATGGGAATGTAAAACCATCACATCACCAAGGAATATGCTTTTATAAAAAGACTATAGGTCAATATTTTGATAGATTCAAGTAGTAGTCACAATTTTATTAGTCGAGATTAATCAAACACATAGGATTGAATGATAATATTTTTGATAGATTCAATGCATTGATTACCACTGGAGATAGTACCTCTTATGTTCGATGAGTTTCTACTATCATGCCTATGATGGAAAAGTTATTCTTGGATGAGAATATATATGTGGACTTCGGTAGTGAGGATATATCCTAGGTCATGTTACCTAATGATTGTTCCAATCGATTATGTTACCTTGATTTTGTAGAATTTTTATGTTCAATGGATGTATAAAGGAATCCTCACTAATGTTTGATATTTTCAAAGGATTTTTAACTTAATAGTTATTAAGAGAGATAAATTTTTATTTTTAAATAAAATTTTATTAGGTATTTACAAATAAAAATTTATTATCATTTACATTTGTTATATGGAACTATAATATGGAACTACAATAAGATCTTTTTATGTAGTAAATTATATGGAACTATAATATGGAACTACAATAAGATCTTTTTATGTAGTAAATTATTCATGTAGTATTTCAATGAACTACAATATTGTAATTATATTACTTTGATAAGAGTTAATATTTTTTTTAATTGGGTCTTTTAAAGGGTTACCCTTTCCCTTTTACATCAACTTAGTCACATTGAGCTATATATCCTATTTGGTACCGTTTGGATTTGAATGTTGGTGTCAGCTATGTCATGAAAATATCTCAACCATTGAACCATGGTCCCTTTGGTAAAATGTTGTGAGCTACATCATGCAAATGTCTCAACCATTGAACCATGGTCCTTTTGGCAAAATTTTGATTTAAAAAGTAGTACTAGGGTTTGAACTTGGGTCTCTTGGATGAAAATAAAAGGACTTACCACTACAATATCCCTCTCAAAAGGGATGAAAACCCAAGGACTTACCACCACGGTTTCTCTCGAGACAAAATTTTGATGTAATGAAGGGATCGAGTTACCTTGTACTATGGTTTGAACTTGGATTTCCTAGATGAAAATCCAAGGACTTACCAATATAATATCTCTCCAGGAAAACAAGAGTTAAGTTTGAGAGCTCAAGTTTCTAACTACTTAATTTCATGATAGTTGATAACTAAAAAAAAAATTAATATAAGTAATTTTTTTTAAATTTTTTTATAATTGATTATAATAATAATATAATAATAAAAGAATCACATACCGATAGGGCCTTCATATAATGGTTGAGACACTTAGATAATATAATTCACGCCAAGGTTCAAATCCCAATGATACCAAAAAGGCTATATAGCTTGATGTAACTCGTTGATATAGTGACACCTAATATGACAGAGATTATAATTGGTTTGAGGACCCAATATCATAACATAGGGTGGGAAATTTATCCACAACCCGTTTAGACCATACCAAAAAAAATAAAAGAACCACACAATTTTAATAACCAATATATATTTAAATTTTATTAAATAATATAAACTCAAGTAATGAAAAATAACATTATAATAATAATTTATATACTTTAATGAAAAACATATATTTATCAAATGACATTAATTCAAATGATTAAATTCCTTAACTTTTTAGAAAGAGGATACCTAAGTTCGAATCTTGTTAAGTAATACATGCCTAACTATCAAGTTGTTATAATCATATTATATGATCCTGAGATAACACATGTGGGTTTTTTTTAATTTCATATAACCAATTAAATAAATAAATAATATATTTTAAATTTATCATATATAATATGAGCTTAAGCAATGAAAAGTGTAGATTGACAATCTAAAGACTATAGTTTAAATTGATTGAAAAACTACTATAACTTTTACATTTATTTATTATTATTTTAAAACATAACTTTGATGTATGTTTTCCAACACAAATATTGAATGATTGCATTGAGAACCCACATCATTAATATTTCAAAATATTTACCATGATCATCTACTCTTCCTTAGTTTCCAGGTTAATCTATCCTCTTTAAATAATGTTATAATAAAATATCGCCAAAACATTAACTTTGTTATAATTAAACCATAAAAATATTTCTCAAAACCCCACTCATACTATATTGAAGAGTGAAAAATTAGAAGGATGATTTGAAAGAGTCTAGATGGAGGAGGCTAGGATATTAGAAGGGAGTGATAGGTGGAAGAGAGATGGGCAGAAACTAGAGGTGAAGAAAATTTTAGAAAGGAATGGCAGCAAAGAGACTAAACGAATAAGGGAGTCAAAGGATAAAATGATAGTTGGGAAGAAGAAAATAAAATAATAGAAGAAATCTAACAATACAAAAAACAATGGCTATAAGGAGCCACAAGATGAAGAAAGGGCATGCACTGAAGATGGTGGCTAGAAGAAAAAGAAAGGAGATAGGATGAGGTCCAACCGTAAAGAACTTACAAAATAGTTAGATTTTTCAAATAAGTCCATAGTATAACTCCTAAACAAGTACATAACAAAAGGAATATTGAATCATGACATGTATGAAATTATATAGAATTAAGTAGAAGCAACGAATTATATAAAGAGACTAGATGAACATTCAAAGAAATCAATCTTTTATTTCCAAGAGGAGCTTATGGAACTTTGAAATAAAAGGACTAAGGATTCTAAAAACTAGACCCTCAAAGAAGTGGAGGGAAGCATAATAGAAGCAAATATATCAAACTCAACACTAATCCAAGACCAAGAACTTCTAAATAGAAACACCTCTTGTCTCAATAAGGGAATAGATAACAAAAAATATTGTATCAAAAAATGAAAGGAGAGTTAAAATGGTGGCAGGGGAATATCCGATGCTCGGATAATTTTTACCATTGAAAGATAAATCTCTGGTTGGAAGATTCATGGGATGCTCAATAAAAGCAAAAAATCTTTGTGATTGGATAAATTCAATATGGTTCGAGTTACTAGAATATCTCCCAACATACCATGTAATGAAAAAATGTTGGATAGATTTTGTATTATAGAAAGTAGAAGATGTCAAATATATAGAAAATAGACTATGGAGATAGGGACATACTATCCTTACTCTAAAAAATTAGACACTTGGATTTGCTCCTCACTTGGAGAGGATAACCACCCAAAATACTTGGGTTAATTTAGCAACACTACCACTAGAATATTGGAATGAGAAGATGTTAAGGGAGGTAGGAAAATATTTGGAAGTTTTTCTTGAAGTGGAATCAAATTATTTAAATGACATTCATAAATTGGTAGCTCAAGTCTTAGTGGAGATTGACCTAAGTCTAGGATTACCTAATATTATGGAATTCATAATAGGAAGTTGGTCTCACACACATAACTTAGATTACATTGGAGTCCCATTTTGATATAGTTTTTACCACTAGCATGGTCATCTAAAAGCATAATGTAGAGCAGGAAGAAGTTGTAGATACACAAAAGATCACATAGAAGTTCAAAATTTAATTGGTACAAGTAATAGAGAGAATATAATAGTAAAATAAGTTCCAAAAAATAAGGGATAAACAACGATATTAGGAGATCTCAAAGAAAAATCATAGGCATCACTCAATCAGTAAAAGAAAAAGGACTAGGTAACTAGACAAATATTCATGGTTGCTGCAAAAGAGAAGAGGAAGGCTTTATAGTTTTTTTATAAATAGCCTAGAGGACTAGATTTAGGTAATACAATATTATATTTACATGATTTGAATGATAAAAAAAATATTTTTTCTTTATACAAATTTGGCTTAAATTAGTTTAGGATACCATATAGAGAATAGTCTTGAGAGAAGGACGGAAGATAATGTTTCTCCCTCATGAGAGGGAAGCAAAAAAAAATGGAGGATAGACAGGTAGAGGGATCAAGTAAGGATTTAGTTTGGAATATCACCAACCACTAAATCAAGGAGCTTCCAAATGCTTACTGAAGATTAAGTAGCATGAAGTCCACTATGAAATTCCTTTGAATTTTTGGCTTTATCATAATGTATTTGATGCAAAATATTATCTTCTTCTGATCAATTATTTTATCATGGCTTACACTCTGTTATATCAATATGTAGGTTATGAAGATGGAACCTCAGAACAATCAACCATTGGTCCAATTTGTAAATTTGAATTAGTAGCAAATAAGGTAAGGAGAGATATGTTGTAAGCATTTTATACACCCCTTTTGAAGTTGGCTGATTACTTTCTAAACCCTAAGGTGTTAAGTTTGGATTCCATTTTAAATAACCCAATAGGTAAAAGCAACAACCACTTGATATGGATACTGATTACTGAGCTCTCACTAATAGTATTGAAGTACAACAAAAATACTATTTAGTCATAGCATATGGAGGGTCATTTCTTCTTCCTTGTCAGGTGATACATGACTTCATTGTTACTCATAATGCAATCAATCATTTTAAAGTGAAAACATATTCTATGATAGATACTAATAGTGGAACAAAATAATATATATAATAAGGCTTAATATATAATTACAAAATTCCTACCAAGAATATTGAATCCTCAAAGTGAATAAAACTGAATACTATACTAGTAATATTTTCTTCACCTCCCTATAAACAATCACTATCTATCACATAGAACAAACAAACAAATAAGAGAGATGCAAGTGTTATGTTTCTTAGAAATTTTCTGTCTATTTCTTGCAACATGACTTTGTCACTAAATTTAATGTTCTAGAATGATCATGAGTGCCTTACTTAGTCCTTTTCAAGGACCATAACAATTTTTACTCTTTTTATATTATGAAATCATCAAATTACCTTCATTCATTTTTTGACATCTAGTATAGGGTTGTGTTGTTGATTTTTGTGGTACTTTATTTGTTAGTTTACTATTTTTAAATCTATATTGTCATCCTGATATGTGTAAAACTATATTTTTGGCTTTAGATGATGTGTCATTGAAGAATTTTGATTCAAGGACTCAAGCATACCAATACCTTAAGGTAAAATTATAGCTCAGAATTTGTTCTACCATAGAATATTGGAAAGATGACTCTCTCATTCATAGGAATGGTCTTATACAGGGACAAGCTCATAGTCATTGGATAATAGTTGCACAACTCAGAATCATTACTGATTAGGCAAGTCCACAAAGAGTTGACTGTATGCCTTAAAAAAACTTGACTAAACTAGACTTTGTACCATAGATATAATTTGTGTGATGCTCAACCATGACTTGATAAAAACTTGAATTTTATTTTCTAGGAGAGTGCATTGAATCTCAATTGTACTTCATTACTCTTGAAGGGACTTCAATACTATTAAGTCTTATTATTGGCTTATGTCATAATGTCATGATTACAATCTAGGCTATATTCTTCTTAGCATGTGCAATTCTAGGATTTACATGCTTTATATTTGTAATAATTTGTCATGTAATCATAACAAGATAATGGTTTTATTGTCTTTTCCTCCTAAGTATTTACTACATTACTCTTGAAGAGACTTTGAGAGTATTAATTCTTACTATTGGCTTATGTCATAATGCCATGATTATGATTCAAGATATATTCTTCTCATTGTATGCAACACTATGAATCTTATGCTTTGCGTTTGCAATAAATTGTAATGTAATCATGACAAGATAATGGTTTCATTATTTTTTATCCTAAATATTTATAGTGTGCAAATGTACCCAACCTATTTGAACTTGTAAGTTTTACCCAATGTTTTTTTAATCTAAGATAAGTCTATTCAAAACTAAAACAAATTAACTTTGTTTCACTATTAGACAGTATTTGTTTTCCATTATCCTATATTCATAGAAATTAACTAGAAAAAATTATAATATGTTGAGTCATAATATACTTACCCTTTGTGAGTCTCATGATCTATTCAAAATTATTCTTGAAGTGTCCAGATACTTTGATTCATCTCAATTTCAATGGTTTTTGCAAGTTGCAAGAAGTGTCCAATATTTCTCATCTAAAAAAATGGGAGGCCCTTGATCTCTCTAGGTGCAAAAATCTCACATCACTATCATCATTGGACTTCATGCATTCTTTGAGAAACCTCTAACTAGAAGACTGTGAGATGCATCAAGCATTTTCTACCCTTTTGGATACTCTCAATCTTCTCTATTTCAATGGTTGTTGCAAGCTAAAAAAATTGGAGGACCTAGTTATCTGTAAATGCATGTCTCACAAAATTATCATTATTTGACTCCATGCATTATTTGATATACCTCAACCTATATGGTTGTGAGAAGCTTCAGGAATTACCTGATCTTCTGGATACTCTCATTTGTTTCTATCTCCATGGTTGTCTCAAGCTGCTAGAAGTATCCAACATTTTTCATCTAAAAAAATGGAAAATGTAGGTCTCTCTCGGTGCACAAGTCTCATAGAATTATCGTCATTGGAATCCATGTATTATTTAAGATACCTCCAACTAGGGGTGTGAGGACCTTATATATTGCCATCCTTCTAAATACTCTGAGTCATATTAATCTCAATGGCTATCACAAGTTGTAAGAAGTGTCCAACATTTATTATCTGAAAAATTAGAGGACCTAGATCTCTTTGGGTGTATAATTCTCACGAAGTTGTTGTCATTAGAATCCATGAATTATTTAATATACCTCTGACTAGAGGGCTAGGATAAGCCTCAGATATTGCCTACCCTTTAGAATACTCTCAGTCATATTTATCTCAATGGTTTTCGCAAGCTGCAAGAAGTGTCCAAATTTTATAATTTAAAAAAATTGGAGGACCTAAATCTCTCTATGTGCACAAGTCTCATAGAGTTGTCATCATTGGACTCCATGCATTCTTTAATATACCTCCGACTAGAGGGTTGTGAGGAGCTTCAAGAATTACCTGCCCTTCTAGATGCTCTTAGTCATCTCTATGTCAATGGATGTTGCAAGATGCAAGTATTTTCCAATATTTCTCATTTGAAAAAATTGAAGAACCTAAATCTCTCTGGGTGCATAAGTATTATAGATTTGTCATTATTGGTCTTCATGCATTCTTTAATATACCTTCGACTAGAGGGCTGTGAGGAGCTTTAGGCATTATCTACCCTTTCGGATACTCTCAGTTGTCTCTATATCAATGGTTGTCACAAGCTACAAGTAGTGTTCAACTTTCTCATCTAAAAAATTTGGAGGCTCTTCATCTCTATGGGTGCACAGTTCTCAAAGAAATGTTATCTATTGGACTCCATGCATTCATTAAGAGACTTGAAGTAGGGGATTGGGAGAAGCTTTAGATATTGCCTACCATTTTGGATACTCTTAGTGGTCTCCATATCAATTATTTTTGTAATATGCAAGAAGTGTCCAACATTTCTCTTTAAAAAGAAATTGAGGAGCTACATTTCTCTTGGTGCACAAGTCTAAAATAATTACCATCATTGAAATACATGCATTCTATAATAGGGCTCCAATTAGAGGGTTGTGAGGAGCTTCAAGCATTACCTACCCTTTCATATACTCTAAGTGATCTCCATCTCGATGGCTATCCCAAGCTGCAATAAGTGTCTAGTATTTCTTATCTAAAACATTGGAGGACCTAGGTTTTGATGGGTGCACAAGTCTCACAATTTTTTTGTTATTGGAACTCATTCATTATATGATATACCTCCATCTAGATGGTTGTGAGGAGCTTCAGGCATTGCCTACCCTTTCAGATAGTCTGAGTCATCTCTATGTAAAAGGTTGTCCCAAGCTGCAAGAAGTGTCCAACATTTATCATCTAAAAGAATTGGAGGCCCTACATCTCTTTGGGGGCACAAATATTATAAAATTTTCATCGTTGGACTCCATGCAATCTTTGACATACCTCCACCTAGATGGTTGTTAGGATATTCAAGCTTGCATGTCCTTTCGGGTACTCTCAGTGGTCTCTATCTCAATGACTATCGTAAACTACAAAAAGTGTCCAATATTTCTCATATAAAAAAATTGGAAGCCCTAGATCTCTCTGGATGCACAAGTCTTACAGAATAATCATTATTGGACTTCATGCATTCTTTAAAGAATCACATTGCATGATTGTGGTATTGGAGAATTGTCATCTCCATCAGAAAGTCTTGTTGATCTCAAAGTTACAAACTACTACAATCTATGAAAGCTCCTCACTTTATCTCATATGATAGAGTTGAAGGCCCTTGACCTGTCATGCTGCATAATTATTACTAGACTTCCATAGGAGCAACATACTATCTCTAAGAGAGTTCATGCTTGACTATTATTGTAATCTTAAGGAATTATCTCCTCCTACCAAAGATATCAATCTTAGAAGAAATGTTGTTAGTGATCCCAATGAATCTCTTGAATATATGATCCTATGTATGGGACCCCCTTCTCTACCCATCACCATAGATAAATCGAAAAAGAACAATCTAGACCCAAATAACATGATTACCTTATCCTTAACCTTGTTCAATCCAAAGTATCTTCATGTATCATAGGTTGATTGTAATGACCACCCTAGAATGAGTATTTTAACTGTAATTATAGTTGTTATTATATGCTTATAGGATGAGGTATTGCTTATGGCATTTGTTTTGTAGGTATAGGTCCTCGAAGGATAAAATGGGTAATGATGGTGGTGTGAAATTTAACTGCGATAGGGTATTCACATAGGAAGGGATGAAAGAAGCCCTACCAGCGATACACTCACCAATGGCTTGAGAATACATGGAAGCTCTAATAACTGCATTCATATAGATGCAATATGAATGTGTGCTTTGCATTATGAGTATGTGTCTTGAATTCTGAATGCATTGTTTGAATGTTTACCTTTAAACCTCCAATGGCAAGGAAAGTGCCATGAGCATGGGAGTTGTTCTTACTAGGCAGACAATAACCCCGGTTATCATCAAAGTTACCTATAAGAGCCTAAAATGGAGGTATAGATGCATATGAGATAATTTGTTAATATGGTTGTTTATTTTATTTTTTAAATAATAATAAAAATAGAAAGAAATTATTATAAATCTCTTTAAAAAAAATGGTTATAATAATTCATCTAACTATTGTGGTAAGTATTTGTTGGTCCAGCTTTCATGCACACCCCGCGAAAGGATGGGCAGGAAGCCCCGGAGACACCCACGGGACGGATCCCACTCACTTTAGGATCTAGCTGGTTATCCAAGGTGCGAGTTACAGAGTTGGGTCGAATGGCTATTCACTCTTTTCCACTTCTGGAATAGATTTCAATATGGACTGCTCTGTTACCTTACAGGGGGTTCCTGAACTTGTTCAAGTAGTTGCAAAAGTTGTTTATCATATTTAACTTGAATTCTTGATCTAGCTCTCATGGGTCAGCAGATTTAAATAAAAGACAAACAAAGAAAATAAAAATGGATCATTCACCGAAAACAAAGAGAGGGTAGGGTAGGGCAGTAAAGAGAAGTTTATCAAACATCAACTGTAAAACCCTAAACTATCAATCTTATCTATGCTATCAGCTTCACAACAGAACAAATCAAAGAAGAAAGTGTCCAGTCAGTCTAAGATCACTTTCAACTAAGAGCACAAGGCAGAGTGAAACAGATCTAGCAAAAAATTATAAATCCAAGGGCAACTGGTTAAAACTGGTATCTTTCACCGACAACCTAGCTCACACAGTGAAGACAGAGCAATTAGAACAAACTTACACCTGAAATCTGTAATTTCCCCTAGCAGACAAGAGAACAACCGAAGCCTAACAAACATATTTAAACTTGATAAGTGGCGGATTTACAAGGATATATCTAATAAACTTTAAATGGAACGGATAACAAAAGAAGATACACTTATCACACTCGCAAAAGATTAGGCTCCCCGGCCATGCTATCACGTAAAAGCTAAAGCACATCAACTCCAAGTCCATAAACAAAGGATTTCACAAAATTTGCAAGAAATTGCTTATAAGCCTTTTATTTCTAAGTCTCCGCCTCCCGCGATTACATTGAGAAGAAGTATTTATAGACTCAGGACAGACCCTGATCTTTTCAAAATATCTTGCTCAAACCCTAAATCTTATCGCACTTAAACCCTAGGACCCGGGTTTTACAATAAAAATCCATTTAAAATCAAAGTCCGGATAGAACTTAACCCTTCTGCAAATCTATGCAGTCAACTGCCATAAATGGAGAAGATAAAATCTAAAGCCACTTGCATTCATCCGCAACTGCAAATAAATGCCTCCATTAATTCTGCTGGTGAGCCGGATGAGTCACCACTTCTCCATCAATTTGATCTCCGCAAAGCCATCCCCGAGTTGAAATTATCTCCATGCTATTAATTCTGCAATAAATTTGTCATTGAATGCTCTCACCGGCATCTTCTCTTCTAGCATGGCGGTCCTTGATTAAATCCGCACTTTAACTTTGCCTTTATGGCCTTTCCCGGTTGTCCCGCAAGTGCCAGATGGAATCCTGCATGAAAGACAAAAGATTATATTAGCACTTTAATAAACATTAAATCCAAGCTTAAAACATTAAAAACAGATTAAAAACCGCAAAATAAGCTTGCATGTCGGCTTCTGTTTGTCTGCCTCACGCTTTGACACGTGTCGCTACCCCAGGATGCCTTCTGTTTCCCGCTGGAATGCACTTCTGGTCAACTTAGGACTTTCTCTCTCCTATCGTGATTCTGCGACATGTCGCGATTTCGCGACATGTCGCGAAATCGCGACGTCCCCAGCGCATCGGCAACTTCTTCCCCTCGTCAACCGCGAAAACGCGACATGTCACGAAATCGCGCCTCCTGCCAGCTGTCGCACAACTTTCTCAAGCATGTCACGATTTTGAGACATGTTAGCGACGCGCTGCACCTTTTACTTAGCCTTTTTTCTATCAACAACCGCGAAATAGAACACGTCGCGATATCGCGACGCTCCCGTAGTCGCATGCGTTGACCGTGATTTTGCGACACATTTGCGACTTAGCCGATTTTCATTCTGCAGCCCACTTTCTCTCTCCTACCGTGAAAATGCGACATGTCACGATTTCGTGACATGTCGCAAAATCGCGCCCTTCCGTACGCTTTCTTTCTCTCTCCTCCGGCACGATTTTGCGACACTTTCCAAAAATGGAAATGTCGCGATATCGCGACACTTCCAAAAATGGAAAGTGTCACGATTTCGCTACACTTAAAGGACTTAGCTGCTTTTTGATTTACCCGTCGCGATATCGCGACATTTCCAAAATGGAAGTGTCGCGATATCGCGACACTACCAAAAATGGAAAGTTTGATTTTTCATGAATTTATGCAACTGTTTTCTGGATTTTTCTCGGTACCGGTGCAAGATTTTTTTTGTGCATGAATGATTCTAGCATGTAAAAAGTGAATTCTTGGATAACACAAGCTGGAATGCAAGAAAAAGCACAACTTTAAAAAGGAGGCAAGCAAATTTGGATTTAAAACCTGAAAATTATCAAGAGGGTCCCTGCTGCAAAAATGGAAGTTCAGAATTTTCTAAGGATGGAATCTCATTTTTCAGTGGGGGTGTGTTGCTTCTCAACAAATGGCGATATCTACGGGTAAAATAGTAGCACTATTTTAGAACCCAAGACTCTGGTTTCAAAACAAAAAGACCATGCATCATGCCTTGCCACGAACATTCTTCACAATAAATTGACCGCTAACCGCTAGCCGTTAAAATTTCCCAAGGACATACTAGGCTGGATCACTTCAAGGAAGATTTCGATGTGCAATTACAAAGGGTATAAAACTTTCTTCAAGGATGACCGGATTGAATGATGAACTTTGGATTGATCAACTTTTCTAGATTGTAAAAGGGGAAACCGAGTAGAGCTCGGTTTACTAGTTTAGCCTTTTACGACCTCTAGACAGAGTTACCCTTTAGATTTACACGACCCAAATTTACAACTGTAGGGCAGTATCTAATATTGGCTGCCTCTTCTAATTGTTCAACTCTTTTCTTTTTCTTTTCTTTTTTTTTTTTTTTTTTTATATCTCTCTCTCTGAAATATATCAATATCTCGAAATGCCCTTAGGGAAATCACAATTTTCTTTTATCATTTGATCAATCTGAAACTATCTCAGCCTAGGCACCGATAGCCTCTGTGACACCCAAATAATTGCATGAACCATAGTCCCCTCTCATAACCAACTTTTCTTGGATTCCCTGGAGTTCCTCCAACTAAACAAAGATAGCAGTTTTTCTATCATTAAAACAACTGTGGCAAGTAAGACACAAGATCCAATCATCTCTCTACCTTTGTCCTGAATAACAAAATAGCTCTACAGTTCAGAGTAAGCAGACTATCTCAATTAGAATAATGAGCAATGGGTGGAGACTGGATTGATCAGCTAGGAATAAAACAATTTTCAGCAGGCTGACTTTTCATTGATTGCTCAGGCAGAGGTTAAAGGACAAAATATTAAGAGCTGAAGGACTTTGTACAGGCTTCCAAGGACAGACACAGGCCTTAAAGCAAAACAAAATAAAACTGTACGTACTAAAGCATCGAATCGACAGCAAATAAATAAAACTAATCAAACAAAAGAAAAGAAGCAAAGCAACTAAAACTGAAACAAAAGACTGTACAGACTTAAACAGCAAGCTGACAAAAGACACTATACAAACAACAAGGATTAACTAAAAACACAACCAAAAACTGACAAAGGGAAACTGCAACAGCACTGAAATAAACTAAAGCAACTAAAATAAACAGCAAAGAAAAAGAACTGCAATAAAGAACTAAAGCAAATAAAACTGGGAGAGCTATTCACAATATGTACACATGTTACAACTTCTTCATAGCTTACTCAAATGATACATTGGATGGAACAGCGGAAAAATAATGTTTCAAGTATTGACCATTAACAGGGAGGTCCAAAAAATTACCATCCAGGTCTTGCAAGCGGAAAGCATTGTTACCCAATATTTCAGCAATTTGGTAGGGGCCTATCCACAGTGGCTGCAACTTTGTGTGCTTACCCTTCTTCTCATGGGCCTTGTCCCACGTAAGCACTAAGTCCGCCACTCGAAAGCCTTCACCTTGGCTCTCTTGTCAAACCACCGCTTGACAGCTTTCTTGGTGCCTACTCGAAGTGCTCCAGGGCTTGGAGTCTTTCATCCCGCAAGTTAGTCAAATCTAAAACTCGGGCTTCGCATCATCATGATCTTCAAAATAATCTAAGGCAAATTGGTAGGTGGGCAACTTCAAGGAGATGGGAACAATTGGCTGGGTACCATACAACAAAACAAAGGGAGAGGTCTTAAGAGCCACCTTGTGTGTTATCCGGTCAGCCCACAGTGCATATTTCAACAATGTATGCCACTGCCTGGGTTTATCTGCTGCAGACTTTTTGATGGCATTCATTAAGTTCTTGTTTGTTGACTCAGCCAATCCATTGCCTTGGGGATAATAGTTGGATGAGAATCTGATAACTATCCCCATCTGGTATGCCCAATCTGCAAACTCCAATGATTGGAAGGCTGGCCCATTATCACACACCAAATTTAGGGGAACCCCAAATCTAGTTATGACATTTGATTCAAGAAATTCAATGACTTCCTGAGCTGTACTTCTTGTGGTGGTCGCTGCTTCAACCCACCTTGTGCAATAGTCGTAGTCGTCAAGACATATTTATGTCCTGCTGAGGAATTTGGATTGATTACCCCCACAAAATCAAGTCCCCACTGCATGAAAGGTTTGTTTATCACCACTGGCTGCAATGGCAGGGCTCGGTTTGCCTCTTTGGCTACAAATGTCTGGCACTGATGGCAGGTTCTGACATGTTGATGTGCATCCTTAAAAAGTGTAGGCCAGTAATAGCCTCGCTCTCGCATCTTATGTGCAAGTGGCGCATCCCGATGAATGTCCCGCCCCTAGTTTTTCATGAAAACTAGCCATGATTTCACCGACTTCACCGGGAGAAATGCACCTTAGAAAGATGCCAAGGATAATTCTCCCCGTACGTAGTACCCGCCTTGAGGAGATAGTGAGCAGCTTTTAACTTTAATGCTCTCCTTTGAGTTCTGTTCAAATGGGATGGGCAAACTCCAAACCGTAGCGTATGAATGATATCCCCATACCAATCATCGATTCGTAGTTTAATTGATTAACTTCCCGCTCGTAGAGGTATTTCAAGCAATGTGCCCGGACAAGCCAAGTCCTCTCGATCGCTTTAGCAGTGCCTAATCTCCAAGTCATATTCTTGCACCTGGTGACCCAATTGCCCCTCGCTCACCCAACTCATTTTGACTTAGAAGATACTTCACACTGGTCCGGCACTATGGCATGAGTTTTGCTTCCGAGTATATAATGTCCGAACCGTTTCACCGCCCTTACCAAAGCATAGGCCTCGTTTATCTAAACGGGAATATTTCAGTTCAGCTCCCTTCAAATTAGTGCTCTTAAAAGCAATTGGATGTTCTCCCGTATCTCTCCGTTGAGTCAAGACCGCAGCAAGTGTATGTTCGTAAGAGAATGTGTACGGATAGAAATCTGCACCGAAATCTGGGCTTACTAAGACTCGGTGCTTGTTTAATGGTCGTCTTGATTTCTTGAAAAGCAGCCTTAGCTTCAGTGGTCCAGGCAATCTGGCGCTTTGCTTTAACATATCATTCATTGGTTTAACTATCTCTCGCAAAGCCCGAGATAAACTTTTCGACAAAGTTAATCTTTCCAAAGAATGATCTCAACTCTTTCTTGGAGTTGGGAAATGGTATGCCGATATGGCCTCAACTCGCCTCGGATCCATAGAAATGCCATCCTTTGTGACCAAATGCCCAAGCAGCTTTGCCTTCTGTTACACCAAATATGCATTTCTTTGGATTCAGAGAAATGCCAAACTCTCTGCACTTGTTAAACACAGACTCTAAATGCTTTACATGGTCAAACCTAGATTTGGAAAAGACTGTTAGATCATCCATGTAAACTACAATACATTTGCCCATAAGCCCCTTGAAGGCATGGTCCATTGCCCTCTGAAATGTTGCTCCCGCATTTATTAACCCAAATGGCATCCTTTTGTAAGCAAAAGTCCCCCACTTGGTTGTAAAAGCAGTCTTCATTCTATCTTCTTTCTCCACCAATATCTGGTTATAGCCTGAGAAGCCATCCAAGAAAGACATCATCTCTGATCCATTAACAATTTGCAGGACTTCATCCATAGAAGGCAGGGGATAGTTGTCCTTTTCTGATGCCTTATTTAAATTCCTGAAATCCACACACAGGCGGATCTCCCCATTTTTCTTCCTCGACCGGCACCCGGATTGGCCACCCAAGTAGAATGCCCGATAGGAAAAATAATTGCCGCACTCAAGAGCTTTTCCACTTCTTTCTGAATAAGGGGTTCTAACAGAGCATTAACATGCCTCTGTTTTTGTCTGAAAGGCTTGCAAGATTCTTTCAAAGGTATGATGTGGGTGTAAACTTTTGGATCAAATACCTTTAAATCCTTGTATGACCAGGCCATTACATCCTTAGACCTGTGCAGGAAATCAATCATATTTCTCTTTATTTTCGGATCACAATCCTTTGCCAACTTGATGTTCCTTGGATCCTCTTCAGAACCTACATTCAAATTTTTAGTATCATTGTCTGTGGTGCCCACATAATCCTCGGAATTCACCCTTTGCCTCGATCTTGTCAACATCAAATAACCTCTCCAGCCTCTACCATTCCCTTTGGGATTCTCTTGTCCTTCAATCTCATGATTCCCCCTGTCATCATCTAACTGTTCCATCAGGGTGTCCCTTTGGCCCTCATCAATTATAGCATTCTCAAAGGTATTGGTACTCGCAAAAAGTTCACAATCTGCTGATCATCTGAGAAAACTTGAAAGTCTATCTATATTGTTTGGAACCGAAGGACAGGGGACTAACTCAATTGAAAACTTATCCCACTTAAAATCTTCCAATGGCTTTAAACTTGCAGCTGAAGATGCCAAGACATCTCGCATGTGAATTTTGTTCCCCGGGTATATGTGTTAAGTTAAAGGCATCAAAGCCTTCCACAAGGTCCCAAGCTCGTGTTTGTATCCCTTCGTATAAGAGGCTTTACACCGAAACTTACCCCCGACTTGACTTGCCACTAATTCCGAATCGCTGAAAACTTGAATGTTTTTCACATTTCTATCCAATGCAAATTTTAAACCTAAAATCGTAGCTTCATACTCGCTAAATTATTAGTACATGGGAACTCGCAGCGGTAAGACATAAAAAATGTCCGACTTTGAGGTCCTTTGAGGACTCGCCCTGTTCCTAACCCTGCTTACATCTTGCTCCATCCACATGAAGTGTCCAAACTTCATTAGTATGTACAGGATGAGCTTTGTTAAATTTATTATTCTAGCCCAGCTGTTAAATTGTAGACTCCAATGTCTACTTCTGCAACATTGACAGTTTCATTTGCAGCATTGTACTCTGTAATCGTGTGCTTGTACCTGGGTTCTCTGTCAACCCGCAATTGATTGGCCACACCCTTCCATGGCAACCACATGTGTGAAAAGTCTCGTTGCCAGATATCCATTTAGAGACTTAGACCAATCCCTACTCAACAACATTCCATACCCCACTCGGGATATCCACAACTTGGATTTCGATCTTATGTTGAGCCCTTGGCTCGGATGCCAATTGAATGTGAATGTTTTGCAGCCTCTCCCACAACCTTAACTTCTGACTTGTCCAATTGGACAACTCTCCTCTCGGACTTCATTGGGGTCAGCCCCAACTGCTGACAAATTGCCGGTGGCATGACATTAGCAGATGCACCTGAATCTACCAAACAATTATGTAAATTCTTCCCAAAAATTTTGACAGTCAATAAAAATGGGGGAACTTCAGTCTTTTCCTTGTACATGGCCAGATTGGCATTGGCTATTTTCTTCCCTTTATCCACAGGTTTAGCAACAGGGCCAGAGTATGTCTTTATCAGATTATCTCTCTCGCTTCGAAATCTGTGCCAACTCATGCAAAGTAATGTTAGCCTTAATCTTTTTCATATCCTCCACTATGTTATATCCTTTGTTAAGTGGAGGAATAGCAACATCTGGTACTCTTTGAGCTCCTCCCTTTGGTGGAGGTGGATTATTGCTTGGAGAGGGGTCGGGAGGAATATTGTGAGAGTTGTCAGGAGGAGTTGATGTGGTATTAGGCTCGGGGATTCCCTCGCTTTCTCAAGGTTGTAATTATCTCTTCTCGTACTCGCTGGAAAGCCCGTACTTCATCCATGGGCATTTCAACTACATTCTCGGATTCATCCGGGAAAGAGAAAGAATCCAGGACCATAGCCGCACTCGTGGCCGGATGAACTTGGGCCATCGCCAGCTTCTTTGATTTTCGGGGGAGATCCAAATCTGCAGGACAAGGCTTCAAATGCATTGCAAAATTCCAGACAGTCTAACTCCCCATGCCGAGAAGTGGCATGAATTCTCGCACTGGCTAGGCAGTGGCCAAGTCACAAATGTTCACATCATGAGCTTTACCCTTGTAATCTTTATTAGGCTCATATGGGGGCCTGTTAAATCTGTTTGGCTGATATGAATATCTGTTGGGGTTGTCTCCAGTAGAAGTTTGCCTTTTAAAACTCAAAAAATCATTGGCCAGCTTTTGAACAATCTTTGAGACTTCTTCAATCCTAGCATTGTCAGCCTCTTTTACCGGGTTCTGTACATTCTCAACAGGTGCAACAGCCACTGGTGCTGCTGATGGTAAAGTCTGACAAACCGGCAAAGATCATCTCGATGTGGGATGGGATTGAACACAGGAGCAAGGCTGTGTGATCGGAGGAGTTTGCTGAAGATTTAGAGGCTGGGGTCCCAACTGTCTTTCCAGGATTAAAGCTTCTTTATAAGCTTCTGTCAAGTTGGTAACAGTGGCATCCCTCTTCAAGAAGACAGAGGTCATGGGATCTAAAGAATTTCTGAAGATCTCTAGTGCCAGGTCAGCATTCGGTACATAATAGCCAGTGAGTCTACCATAAGCTTTCTCGGAATCTGACATTATAGGATCTAATAGACTCATTCAGTTCTCTTTTATGCTAGAAAACTGCTGATATAAAATGTTGGGATCTATCACTTCACCGAACTGTGACACAAAGACTTTTTCTAAGTCATTCCAACCGGTGATGGAATCATTGGTAAGATTTAGAAACCAATCATAGGCTCCCTCCTCGGAGAGTAAACGGGAAGAGTCTGCAGGCAACATCCTCATGTTGTACATTTAATAACTTCAGGCATTCTTGAATGCAACTAAGTGTTCCTCTCAGCTCTTGTCCCATCATGTTTATACCTAGGGAGGTATCTTTCTCGGATTTCTCGGGCAAGTCATGGGCTATACCCGTAATGTTCAAAGTCGTGGAGCCCAACCAATTTGCCATAGCTAATGGATTAACAGGATATTCTCGAGCTCGGTTGGAGTAACAATCATGGTGATAAAACTGTCTCGTGATAGAGATGTGGCCCTTCCGTGGCTACTTCTTCTCGGAGTTTCTAATTCAGGGACAAGGAGCTCTCCAGCTCGGGGTGGGACCTTGTTACCCCCGTATGTAGAATCCAGCTCACAAGCACTTATAACTTTGCAGTTCTCAAAGTGTTCTGAATTTGGAAATTTAAAACACCATCAACAATTTACAAAACCGTCCGAGTTCACTGTGGGTCCTTACAAATGTTGCTGTTATGCCCTTACAATACTTGAACTGAGTTCATAGCCCTCCTTCTAGCGCCAATTAGGTTGTTGGTCCGGCTTTCATGCACACCCCGCGAAAGGATGGGCAAGGAAGCCCCGGAGACACCCACGGGACGGATCCCACTCACTTTAGGATCTAGCTGGTTATCCAAGGTGCGAGTTACAGAGTTGGGTCGAATGGCTATTCACTCTTTTCCACTTCTGGAATAGATTTCAATATGGATCGCTCTGTTACCTTACAGGGGGTTCTTGAACTTGTTCAGGAGTTGCAAAGTTGTTTATCAGATTTAACTTGAATTCTTGATCTAGCTCTCATGGGTCAGAGATTTAAATAAAAGACAAACAAAGAAAATAAAAATGGATCATTCACGGTAAACAAAGAGAGGGTAGGGTAGGGCAGAAAGAGAAGTTTATCAAACATCAACTGTAAAACCCTAAACTATCAATCTTATCTATGCTATCAGCTTCACAACAGAACAAATCAAAGAAGAAAGTGTCCAGTCACTCTAAGATCACTTTCAACTAAGAGCACAAGGCAGAGTGAAACAGATCTAGCAAAAAATTATAAATCCAAGGGCAACTGGTTAAAACTGGTATCTTTCACCGGTAACCTAGCTCACACAATGAAGACAGAGCAATTAGAACAAACTTAACCTCAAATCTGTAATTTCCCCTAGCAGACAAGAGAACAACTGAAGCCTAACAAGATATTTAAACTTGATAATCGGATTTACAAGATATATCTAATAAACTTTAATGGAACGGATAACAAAAGAAGATACACTTATCACACTCGCAAAAGATTAGGCTCCCGGCCATGCTATCACATAAAAGCTAAAGCACATCAACTCCAAGTCCAGAAACAAAGGATTTCACAAAATTTGCAAGAAATTGCTTATAAGCCTTTTATTTCTAAGTCTCCGCCTCCCGCGATTACATTGAGAAGAAGTATTTATAGACTCAGGACAGACCCTGATCTTTTCAAAATATCTTGCTCAAACCCTAAATCTTATCACACTTAAACCCTAGGACCCGGGTTTTACAATAAAAATCCATTTAAAATCAAAGTCCGGATAGAACTTAACCCTTCGGCAAATCAGGGAGTCACCGCCATAAATGGAGAAGATAAAATCTAAAGCCACTTGCATTCATCCGCAGCCGCAAATAAATGCCTCCATTAATTCTCGCCGGTGAGCCGGATGAGTCACCACTTCTCCATCAATTTGATCTCCGCAAAGCCATCCCTGAGTTGAAATGGTCTCCATGCTATCAATTCTGCAATAAATTTGTCATTGAATGCTCTCACCGGCATCTTCTCTTCTAGCATGGCGGTCCTTGACTAAATCCGCACTTTAACTTTGCCTTTATGGCCTTTCCGGTTGTCCCGCAAGTGCTAGGTGGAATCCTGCATGAAAGACAAAAGATTATATTAGCACTTTAATAAACATTAAATCCAAGCTTTAAACATTAAAACAGATTAAAAACCGCAAAATAAGCTTGCATGTCGGCTTCTGTTTGTCTGCCTCACGCTTTGACACGTGTCGCTACCCCAGGATGCCTTCTGTTTCCCGCTGGAATGCACTTCTGGTCAACTTAGGACTTTCTCTCTCCTACCGCGATTCTGCGACATGTCGCGATTTCGCGACATGTCGCGAAATCGCGACGTCCCTGGCTCATCGGCAACTTCTTCCCCCGTCGGCCGCGAAAATGCGACATGTCGCGATTTCACGACATGTCGCGAAATCGCGCCTCCTGCCAGCTGTCGCACAACTTTCTCGCATGTCACGATTTTGAGACATGTTAGCGACGCGCTGCACCTTTTACTTAGCCACTTTTTCTCCTTTCCACTCGCGAAAATAGAACACGTCGCGATATCGCGACAGTTCCCGTAGCTGCATGCATTGACCGCGATTTTGCGACACATTTGCGACTTAGCCGATTTTCATTCTGCAGCCCACTTTCTCTCTCCTACCGTGAAAATGCGACATGTCACGATTTCGTGACATGTCGCAAAATCGCGCCTTTCCGTACGTTTTCTTTCTCTCTCCTCCGGTCGGCAACGATTTTGCGACACTTTCCAAAAATGGAAACGTCGCGATATCGCGACACTTCCAAAATGGAAAGTGTCGCGATTTCGCTACACTTAAATGACTTAGCTGCTTTTTGATTTACCCGTCGCGATTTCGCGACATTTTCAAAATGGAAGTGTCGCGATATCGCGACACTACCAAAAATGGAAAGTTTGATTTTTCATGAATTTATGCAACTCGTTTTCTGGATTTTTCTCGGTACCGGTGCAAGATTTTATTTGTGCATGAATGATTCTAGCATGTAAAAAGTGAATTCTTGGATAACACAACTGGAATGCAAGAAAAAGCACAACTTTAAAAAGGAGGCAAGCAAATTTGGATTTAAAACCTGAAAATTATCAAGAGGGTCCCTGCTGCAAAAATGGAAGTTCAGAATTTTCTAAGGATGGAATCTCATTTTTCAGTGGGGGTGTGTTGCTTCTCAACAATATTATTAATAAAATAATATAAATTAAATGTACTAAGTGGAAGGCAAATTACCTTTAAATATATATAGCATCTTTACTTTTATCTAGAATTCTTTCTATGTTCTTGCGCATGTGTTCCTATCCACTTGGTGCAAGTTTAGATGTCCATAATAAATGTATATGGTGTACATATTCAAGGAGCTAAATTATATGTGCATATCACTATGAGAGTTAAATGTCACTGTTTGTGTAGCCACTTAGGATGTATTTTACTTCATTTTTTGATGACGTTCTAAGTTATGCAATAACATCTCCACCTATATGCTATGCTTTTAATACATTGTAATACGTTTTCATATTGCTTGACAAAACTTTTGATAACTGTTCAATGGGCTCCATGTATATAATTACACATTCTGATTACACAAGTTGGAAACTTATCTAAATTATAAGCTTTTATGGTTTTCATGATGGGTTGAATCATTATTATGAAATTGTGATAGTTTATGAGGTTGAATAGAACTATGAGTTGTCTTATATTATTCAGAATATATTTAAGTTATATATAATATACTCTTGCTAACACGAAATGATACCACGGGTTTTCAAATCTGTTACTAATTTATTGGGGTAATCAGATATTACTTTTATCTTATTATATAGATCCATTTATGAATATATACACTACCTTCTAATAAGTAAATTAAATATGGAGAACCAATTGGGTATCATCTAGGTGCCCTTAGAATTAATTAAACATTTGAGGTTAAAACCACTGTGAAACCTAGTTCTTTTATTTCTAAATTGAAGCTTAATGTAAGCGTATTATATTTTGAGTGCTCTTCCTTTTAAATAGTAAAAAAGACTTTTTAATAATGTACATATAATACCATGGGTCCTTTTATATTTCCTTTAAATTATATATATATATATATATATATATATATATATATAGTAGAACATATATTCATTTTAATAATGATGTAACTTGCTTTGATAGTATAGAATAAATGTTTATAAAAATAGCCTACTTTTTGAATTTTTCTTAGGTTAGATAATATGCTTTAATTTAATAAAATATCTAAAAGGTTATTATTTAATTAAAGAAATCATTATTTTTAATGAAACAAGTTATTTTAAATAATGTTTTTGTAACTTGTTTGTTATCAATTAGTTTAAATAATATGATTTTTATTTATTGAATTATGTTATTAAATTAAACTTATAGAATTTTTTCTTTATAAATCTAAAAGGGTTGGTTAAAACAAGAAAAGTTAGGTAAACCCTCCTTGAGAAGTCTTGAACCTAAAACTACCTTAAAACAAAAGCATCAATACCATTGGAATTGCTGGTATGTAACCAATGTGAGTAATCTTAATTACCCAATATCGATGGTTTCACAAAGGGAACCACTATGACTTGAGAACATCGGGTTTTTGATGAGATAGAAAAGGATGAGTAGGTGATGATGGACGGAATGGGATTTTTCCTCTAGGTCATTGTAGGAGTAATATGATGATGGTCCTTATACAATTTATGATTAGGAGAAATCTAGCATGACTAAGGAGATATACTAATCTACAATAGTTGGAATGAGATACCTCGTCATTAATTATAACTTGGCAAGTGAAACTAGGTCCAAAGCCATGGAAATGAAACGGTCCTAGTTGAATCCATAGAAAGTAAATAATCAACTAGGCACTAGGCATATATGCTACACCCTTGCATATTATATTGGGAAGAGGAGGGCCTAATTAAGCCTAGGTTCCTGTTGGCATTTTTGCCACATTTATTTGATCATTGATTATTCATGCATAAGTTGTTGCAATTCTAACTTCTCTACAGGTTTTGATGCAAAAAAGACTAAGTCCGAAAGTTGTCGCGAAATCGCGACAAAAAACAGCATGGAGAGCCAAGTCGGAAAACCGTCGCGATATCGCGACATGTCGCAAAATCGCGGGTCGGACGAGGAGAGAGAAAATCAACGCAGAATTGTCGCGATTTCGCGACGTGTCGCAAAATCGTGGTCAACGCAGTCAACGGCAGCAGGTGGGCAGAACCGTCGCGATATCGCGACGTGTTTGATTTTCGCGGCTCAAAATGGTCAACGGAGGGCAGAGCGACAAAGTTGTCGTGAAATCATGACAAAACCAAGCCAAGGGCGATGAGACTCAATGTCGTAGCGAAATCGTGACAAAATATGGCACAAGGCGCATAAGGCAAAAGACGTCGCGAAATCGCGACGCGTCGCGTTTTCGTGGCATGGGTAGGCGAAAAGACTTAAGTTGTAAAATGGTAGCGATTTCATGACAGTTAGAGGGTGAAGCCGAGCAAAGCAAAGAAATGTAGCGAAATCGCTACGTGTTCCGTTATCGCGGTCCATTGAATGAAAAGAGTCTAAGGCACAAAGGCGTAGCGATATCGTGCTACACTTTTGAGAAAACGTTCAAGCAAGGCAAAGACGTCGCGAAATCGTGACAGAAAGTGAGAACCGTACAGAGGGCAAGAAATGGTAGCGATTTCATGACACATTATTGAAAAGAGACTAAGTGCGGAGAAACGTAGCGAAATCGCGACAGGGTGAAGTTGAAGACATTCTAAGGCAAAAGTGTCACATTTTCGCGGCTTAAGAGCAAGGCCGTACAACATGCAAAAAAGTGGTAGCGAAATCGCGACATGTCAGATTTTCGCGATGGAAGGGAAGATAGAGCCAAAGAAAAATGTAGCGAAATCGCAGCGTTTGTTTTCGATGCAAGGTAGCGAAGGAGATAAAGAAGCCGAATGTGTAGCGATTTCGTGACATGGTTGGTTTTCACGGGTTCGAAGCGGCAGAAGCGTACGGAGCAGAAAGACGTCGCGATTTCGTGACCTATCGCGTTTTCGCGACCTGTTGCAGTTTCGCGCCAGAAAGCAGTTCAAACGGTCCGATGCTATTTTGTGAGTTTCGATGATTCAAAGCGGTCCAAAATTTAATGTGTTGCTACTTTTCGATGCGGTCAAGGTAGAAGAACGTGCCCAAGCTACCAGAATTGAAGATTTCCAGGATTCGAAGCTGTTGTTCGTGATTTTTCTAACGGTTTCATGCATATTTCCAAGAACATCATTTAATGAAGACGGCCGACTCTTCCATATGGCATTTAATTTCTGATTTCTTCGAGGTTGTTTAAGGATATCATCTCCTTGTTTCCGTTGCATAAATTGTAGATCTCGAGGAGGTCCGTTGTAAGTTTTAAATGCTGCCAAGAGGCAAGGCCTCTATAAAAATCAATGTAAATCTCATTTGCAAGTATCGGGAGTGAGAGATACTTTTGCTGAAAGCTTTTCAAGTGCTTTGCATGAATATAAGACATTCGGCTCTCTGGTTTCGCAAGTGATTTTCTGTGTATTGTCCCTTCTGCATTCTGCATTCCTAATTTGTGCTTGGATCTTTTATTTGCTGCTTAGTTTTAATTCTGTATTGAGTTTTAACAATTGCTAGTAAGGGAGTGAGTTCTGGAATGTTATTTTGGAGGTCATCTATGCAAGGTTGCGAGTGGATCATGTCATTGTCTTCTATTATTTGCTGTTGTTGTACTTAGAGTTATTTGCTGTTGTTCTTTCTCGATCAGATAAATTCGGCCTACGGCCATATTTCCCGTTTCTTTCTGCATCTTTTCAATTTCTTTCCTGTAACTTTGATCTTAAAACAAATTTAGAATAGTAAGGGAACCAGCCCACTCTGGAGATTGGTCTGGGAGACATTTCTTTCTCCCAGCCTTTCAATGTTGGCTGGGTCTAGGGTGCATTTTCTATAAAAATCCTTTCCTGTGGCAGATTCGTGACCAACAGTTTTTGGCACGCCCGGTGGGACAGACTTCTTCTGTCTCAGAAAGATCCCATAGTATTGAAGGTTTAATGTTCGCCTTCATACCGTAAAGTTAGAGCATTTGGTGACTCTGTAGTACTCAAAAATCTCTGAACGTGGATGCAGTGAAAGCTGTACTTCATGATCACGAGATCACAGTCTAAAAAAGTTGGAGATCTTGTCGAGTTTTTTGAACTTGATAGCACAAGAAGTGGTGAGCATTCTAGGTTGGTTCCCCCATCATCATCTGCTATATCCACTCAAATCCCTGGTATTGTTACTAGTTTTCCATCTTCTCAGTTACATACACTAGTTCCAATGGCCCAGTATCCTCCACCTAGGCAGTTTTCAGCTTGGAATAGCTCAGGGGCCTTGAATCTCCAGGCTCAAAACCTAGTTCCCCAGGCTGCCTTGAAGGCATTGCCAACTTATGATGGTACAAGAAAGACTACATACGAACATATTCATGATGTAGCTTCTCTGGCAGCCATTCACGACATAACAGATGAAGATGTAATGGTGAAGTTACTAGTGTTATCTTTAAGAGGAAAATTGTTGTACTGGTATAGATCTCTGCAACCAGGCACTATTGCGTCCTGGGATCAGCTAGGAGAATTGTTAGTTAAGAATTTTCATGAACAAGCTGACCCATTTTCATTGTTGCACCAGTTTAATGCGATCCAGAGGCATCCGTAGGAGGCAATAGCAGATTTTAATGTTCGCTTCACCAGGAGCTGGCAGCGAGTACCTGAAGGACTTCGCCCTACCCCTGAGCAAGCTACGTTTTACTACCTCCGAGCGTTCAATACAGATATTGGCTTGGCGATCAGGCAGTCCAATGTGATGACTTTCTCGAAACTGTTCGAGCAAGCACAGAAGGCGGAGGCAGACTTGATTGCAATCGATAGGCTTCCCCCAAAGGTAGCAATGCCCATTCTTATATTCCACAACATTTATATCCTAGTTCTTTTTCGCAATCTATGTCCACTATGTATCCTATCCCATCATGGAATTCTAGTGCACCACAAATTGCACCTATCCCAGCTCCTCAGCTGTCTACTTCAGCAAATCTGCAGCTGCCTGCACCCAACATTTTGCCATTCCCTGCTTCCACCTCATTTCCAGCATTACCAGCACCACCAGCACCTTTGCCCTTACCAGCACCTCCTGCACCTGTAAACCCTGATCCTTATACAACACTCTTGCAAGAGGTAAAATCTGCCAATTCGGCAATAAGAGCAATGGGTAACAAGATCACGCTTATTGAGAGGAAGCAAGCTGAGCGAGATTTCCAGCCAAGGAGATTTCAACCTCCTCCAATTACTAGAGACCAAGCTGCTTCAACAAGCAAAGCACCTGAGAAAAGCCTGACTGCTTTGGTAAATGAAGATGCAGTTCTTGCTGAAAGAACGTATTGGTGTTCGACTTGTAATGATCCTCATGGAGAAGACACCTGCATGGTCCATCTAAATTATGTGCAGACATTGGCTGCTAGTTCTTCAGGAGGGCAAGTCAATATGATCTCTGAGGCAGGCCATAGCTTAATGACTCCACTGGAAGAGCAAGTTTCAGTTCTCACAAGGACTGGAAAGAAGTCTGTGACAGTGGATCCTGCTGAGTTAGAGCCATTAAAAGTGCCAGCCGATTTGAAGAAGCCGGTGAAAGCTCCTGTGCCAGTTTCAAAGCCTGATGCGCCTATTTTGCCGAAGGATCCTGTTTCCCACAGAGTTCAAGAAAAGGCTGCAACTGCACCGACAAGATCAGAAGCAGAAGAGCAAGCTCGAGAGAAGTTGAAGTATCCTTCATTGACGAAGAGGCTAAGAGTGGAAGCCACTCAACAGTATCGAAGCAGATATGAACATCCTATTGAAAAGAAGGACTCTGTTGTGGTTGCATACAACATTGTCGAAGAACTGAAGAAGACCCCAGCTAAGGTTAGTCTTTACGATGCATTGCAGTTGCCTGGGCAGGTAGATTTATTGCAAGAATCTTTAAAATCTATAAAGGATAATGAAAAGGGTCCTACCCAGACAATTTATGCTCAAGCCTTAACCACTTCTGTTACTGGTAAAAATAGACCACCCCCGTTTTATCTATCACTCGCAAATAGAGGGTTGGATCGTGCATAATTGCATGATCGACTCTGGAGCTGCTACAACTGTCATGCCAAAGGCAATTTGCGAGGTTATGGGCATGGAATACACATGAAGTAGCCCTGGAGTTTTGCAGTTAGATGGTACTCCTATAAAAATGGTGGGTGTAATCAAGGATGTCCCAATTGTTTTGCATACTATGCCCCAGATTACAGTCATTCAAGAGATTGTTGTGGTAGATCTAGAACCCTATTTTAGTATGTGCTTATCCAGAGAGTTTACTGCAAAGTTGGGAGGTTACCTGGCACTGGATTATTCCCACTTAGAAATCCCTTTCAAAGGTAAAAGGCTCAGGATTCAGAATGAAAAACCTTCCTCTTTTCATATCGAGAAGCTGGAAGAAGCAGAAAAAAACATGCAGTCTGTTAACATGCTAACCGAAGAGTCAGAGGGTTCTGATTTGATGCATGAGGTTTTAGATGAGCTTCAGTTGGACGATCAGTTTTCTATGCTTGATTTCAATGCCATGCTGGAGACTGAAATCGGCTGTTATTCCATCACAAGACCCGAGGGTGGCACAAGGCAGGTATTTCCTAACCAAGATGATCATAGTTCCGTTACAGATCAACTATGGAAGTTATATTTCGATGGGGCTAGATGCAAAAATGGTGCAGGAGCAGGTATTGTTTTGATTTCTCCTTCTGGTTTACAAAGAACATATTCATACCGTCTTACTTGGAATTGTACTAACAATGCTGTCGAGTACGAAGCATTATGCTTAGGCTTGAAAAAGGCAAGAAAGTTGGGAATCGAACAACTCCAGATTTTTGGTGATTCTGAGCTTATTGTAAACCAAGTCACAAACAGGTGTATTTCTAAGCAGCATTACCTTAAAGCATACCGCAACCAAGTTTGGGACCTGTTTGAGTTTTTCACAGCTCTGAATATTCAAGCCATTTCTCGAGAGCTAAATAAGCATGCAGATCTCTTAGCATCCCTTGGAGCCAATTTTTCTCCTATTGAGCAGGTAGTGAAGAAACCAAAGACAGTAAGGATGGTGTACAGGCCAAGTGTCCCAGACAAGGATACTTTCTGGCAAGTCTTTGAGGATGATGAGCAGATTGTCAACTTTTTGATTCATGAAGCTGCCACTATCAAAGGGAGAACCTTGGAGCACGAAGAAGCTGAAGGTCTAATTCAGTTACGGAATAATCACATTTCGAAGGGTCTTATAACTCTAGAAAGTTTGTTTGATCAGCATGATCGGTCCAAGAAACATCGGATTGAGATTGACAAAAAAGAGTACATGGAGTTGCAGTTGGAACCCAATAAGGTCATTAAGGTTGGAACTGATTCTACTCCTGATGAACTGCAAGAAATCAGGCAACTGTGTCAAGAATTTTTTGATATTGTGGCTTGGAGTTATGAAGATCTGAAAGGATACGATAAACAGATTGTGCAACATACTATTGAATTGGAAGAAGGAGTCAACCCCTTCGGCAAAAGCAGCGACCAGTAAATCCAAAGATTGAGACTCTAATGAGGGCCGAGCTTGTGAAAATGCTGCAAGCCAAAATTATATATCCAGTTAAGCACTCAACTTGGGTTGCCAATCTGGTCCCGGTTCGAAAGAAGAATGGAGACATACGACTGTGTGTAGATTTTCGAAATCTGAACCGTGCATCTCTGAAAGATCATTATCCCTTGCCTCGTATAGATCAAATACTGCATGTTGTTGCTGGGGCTCAACGTTTTTCACTATTGGATGGATTCTCTGGATATAACCAGATTTGGGTTAGAGATGAGGACCAGTACAAGACAACATTCACAACAAAGTGGGGCACTTTTGCTTATCAACGAATGCCTTTTGGACTATCAAATGTTGGGGCTACCTTCCAGAGAGCCATGGACATTGCATTCAAGGAACTCTTGAACAAGATTATTGTTATATATCTTGATGACATGACTGTCTTTTCACATAGACGGGAAGATCACGGTTCGCACCTGAGGCAAATTTTTGGAAAGTGCAGAGAGTTTGGGATTTCCATTAATCCAAAGAAGTCAGTGTTTGCAGTGAAGGAAGGTAAACTCTTGGGGCATGTTATTTCAGAAGATGGTTTGGCAATAGATCCAGCTCGAGTTGAAGCATTGAAAAAATTATCACTCCCTGCAAACAAGAAGGAACTGCAGTCTTTCTTTGGACAGATCAATTTTATCAGGAAGTTCATTTCTGATTTTGCCCAGGTTGTGAAACCTATGACTGAGTTGTTGAAGAAGGATGCAGACTTTAAATGGACAGCTCAAAGGAAAGAGGCATTCCAAGAAATTAAAGATAGAATAGCGCAGGCTCCTGTACTGATTAATCCTGATTATTCAAAAGATTTCATTCTGTATGCAGTTGGGGAAGATGAAAGTTATGCTGCAGTACTCACACAGAAAGGGGACGATGGGAATGAAAGGCCCATTGCTTTCCTTAGTCAGGTTATTTTACCTCATGAGGCAAAGTATAATTTCATTGAAAAATAGGTGTATGCTGTCATGAAATCTCTTAAGAAATTCAAGCATTTCATATCTCAGAGTAGAACAGTTGTCTATGTTATACATCCTGATGTAAGAAATTTCATCATTCAAGGAGAGATGGGTGATAAACGTGCTGGTTGGGTCACCAAGATCCAAGAATTTGATGTTGAAATTCATCCGACTAAGCTAGTGCGTGGTAAGGCTTTATGCCAACACTTAGCAAAGATGGCAGCATCTGGTATAGTTGAATATCAAGCAGATGACCTTGCTAGTGATGACAATCTGATGAATCTCTTAGTTCAGGAACAAGATTGGGCAGATGACCTCATTGATTACTTCACGACTGGTAAATGCCCTTCACAGTTGAATGCCTCACAGCGGAGAAGATTTCGTCTGCAAGCTCTTAGGTATGTTTTATTGCCAGAAGGATTGTTTTTTAAGAATATTGATGGTGTTCTTTTAAGGTGTGTCAAGGAATCAGAGAAGGCTAGACTCCTGGAGGAGTTTCATTCTGGCATATCAAGAGGACACTATGCAGGTAGACCGATGGCTTTAAAAATAATTCGAGCTGGTTACTATTGGCCGACCTTGTTCATAGATGCTTTCAGGATTGCCCAAGCATGTGACAAATGTCAGAGGTATACAGGAAGAGTTAGGAATGCATCACTGCCTTTGCATCCAATTCAGGTTGAAGCACCTTTTCAGCAGTGGGGGTTGGACTTTATTGGGATTATTGATCCGAATTCCTCAGCTGGACACAGGTATATTTTGACAGTGATAGATTATTTTACGAGGTGGTCTGAAGCTATTCCAACCAAGGTCGCGAATCAGAGTGTGGTGATTTCTTTCATTGAAGGGCTAATTACACGCTTTGGCATTCCTGATGCTATTATTACAGATAATGGGACTCCATTTATTGGAGCTGAACTAGCTGAGTTTGCAAACAAGTATGGTGTTTTCCTGAAAACATCCTCTAACTATTATCCATAGGGAAATGGCTTGGCAGAGTCCACAAATAAAAATTTGCTTCGGATTTTAAAGAGGTCTTTGGGGGATAACAAGAGATCATGGCACCTTCTACTGAATCAAGCTTTATGGGCAGATAGGATTTCAATCAAGAAGTCTATCAAGACTTCACCCTATGCCCTGGTTTATGGAAAAGAGGCAAGGTTGCCTGTTCATCTAGAGTTGCCAGTATTGCAGCAGTTGCAGGATTTTCAGGATGATGAAACAGATATAAATTCCTTGGATATGCGGTTGGCTCAGTTGTTGCAGCTGGAAGAGCAGCGTTCTGTGGCATATGAAGAGTTTGCTAAACACACACAGGGTATTTCAAAGTGGTTCCATAAACATTCTGTAGATCGTCCACTTAAGGTGGGAGATTTGGTCCTAAAATGGAATGAAAACAAAGCCAAGCCTGGGAATCACAAGAAGTTTGATGCTCTGTGGGAGGGTCCCTTCCGCATTATCAGTGCTGGTGCAGCAAATTCGTTCTATCTGGAAGACTTGGATGGCAGCCCACTTCCTATTTCAGTGAACGGCTTTCATCTGAAAGCCTACACTTCATGAACTGGCAGTCCAGTATCACCTTGTATATAGTAAAAAAAAAACAAAAAAAAAAAAGAAAAGAGAAAAGAAAAAAAAAAAAAAGTATTGTTTTTATTTTTCCACTTCGGCTCTTTTTGCATGCGAGCCGTAGGTGCCTATTTTTTGTTTTTCTTTTTTCTCCTTTCCCAGTTGGTGGCTTTCTAGCAATTTCTTCCTTCCCCTTCCCTTTTTCTTCCTTTCCTTTCTTCATTTTCCTCCTTCTTCTACTTCTTTTTCTTCTGCAGTAAAGAAAAAGCCACTGCTGTTGTTTCTTTTCCCCTTTCCTATTATTCCCGCTTCTTCTTATCCCTTTCTTCTAAGTTCTCTAGTGTTTTACGCATTTATTTACATTTTAGTTGATTCTCATTCCACTTCCATTCCATTATTTCATTTACTTCCATTCCCTTCCATCGAGTAGCACAATTTTTTTTCTACACATTCACTCCTTCCATCATTATCACTATTCCATTTGCATTTCATCCGCTGTGCATCCGTAGGATCTCATTCCATTCATTTCCATTCCATAACTCAATTGAGCCAAATGCAGATTCTTTAAGTTTCATTAATTCAAAGAAAAGATGTTGAAGTCCATCGAGATGAAACCCCAGTAGCTAGATTTCTGTTCTAAGTTTTCATGACTCTGTTGCCCAATGGATTCAGGCCTGGGATTCTTGCATACAACAGAACTGTATACCCCATGAGCCGCCAAGAATGTTGGCATTTTTGCCACATTTATTTTGATTATTGATTATTCATGCATAAGTTGTTGAAATTCTAACTTCTCTACAGGTTTTGATGCAAAAAATGACTAAGTCCGAAAGTTGTCGTGAAATCGTGACAAAAAATAGCATGGAGAGCCAAGTCGGAAAACCGTCGTGATATCGTGACATGTCGCAAAATCGCGGGTCGGACGAGGAGAGAGAAAATCAACGGAATTGTCACGATTTCATGACGTGTCACAAAATCATGGTCAACGCAGTCAACGAAGGGGAAACCGTCGCGATATCGCGACGTGTTAGATTTTCGTGGTCAAAATGGTCAATGGAGGAGAGCGACAAAGTTGTCATGAAATCATGACAAAACCAAGCCAAAGGCGATGAGACTCAATGTCGTAGCGAAATCGCGACAAAAGATGGCACAAAGCGCATAAGTCAAAAGACGTCGGAAATCGCGACGCGTCGCATTTTCGGCGTGGGTAGACGAAAAGACTTAAGTTGTAAAATGGTAGCGATTTCGCGTCAGTTAAGATGAAGCCAAAAGCAAAGAATGTAGCGAAATCGCTACGTGTTCCGTTATCACGGTCCATTGAATGAAAAGAGTCTAAGGCACAAAGGCGTAGCGATATCGACACTTTTGAGAAAACAGGCAAGAAGGAGACGTCGCGAAATCATGACAGAAAGTGAGAACCGTACAGAAGGCAAGAAATGGTAGCGATTTCGTGACAAATAGAAATCACATGTGAAGTTGAAGACAACCCAAGACAAAAAAAAAAACGTAGCAAAATCGCGCAGCGTTGTATTTTCGCGGTGCAAGGTAGCGAAGGAGATAAAGAAGCCGAATGTGTAGCGATTTCGTGACATGGTTGGTTTTCACGGGTTCGAAGCGGTAGAAGCGTACGGAGCAGAAAGACGTCGCGATTTCGCGACCTGTCGCGTTTTCGCGACCTATTGCAGTTTCGCGCCAGAAAGCGGTTCAAACGGCCCGATGCTATTTTGTGAGTTTCGATGATTCAAAGCGCTCCATAATTAAATGTGTTGCTACTTTTCGATGCGGTCAAGGTAGAAGAACGCGCCCAAGCTACCAGAATTGAAGATTTCCAGGATTCGAAGCTGCTGTTCACGATTTTTCTAACGGTTTCATGCATATTTCCAAGAACATCATTTAATGAAGACGACCGACTCTTCCATATGGCATTTAATTTCTGATTTTTCCGAGGTTGTTTAAGGATATCATCTCCTTGTTTTCGTTGCATAAATTGTAGATCTCGAGGAGGTCCGTTGTAAGTTTTAAATGCTGCAAAGAGGCAAGGCCTCTATAAAAATCAATGTAAATCTCATTTGCAAGTATCGGGAGTGAGAGATACTTTTGCTGAAAGCTTTTCAAGTACTTTGCATGAATATAAGACATTCGGCTCTCTGGTTTCGCAAGTGATTTTCTGTGTATTGTCCCTTCTGCATTCTGCATTCCTAATTTGTGCTCGCATCTTTTATTTGCTGCTTAGTTTTAATTTTGTATTGAGTTTTAACAATTGCTAGTAAGGGAGTGAGTTCTGGAATGTTATTTTGGAGGTCATCTATGCAAGGTTGCGAGTGGATCACGTCATTGTCTTCTGTTATTTGTTGTTGCTGTACTTAGAGTTATCTGCTGTTGTTCTTTCTCGATCAGATAAATTCGGCCTACGGCCATATTTCCCGTTTCTTTCTGCATCATTTTCAATTTCTTTCCTGTAACTTTGATCTAAAAACAAATTTAGAATAGTAAGGGAACCAGCCCACTCTGGAGATTGGCCTGGGAGACATTTCTTTCTCCCAGCCTTTCAATGTTGGCCGGGTCTAGGGTGCATTTTCTATAAAAATCCTTTCCCGTGGCAGATTCGTGACCAACAGTTCCACATGTTAAGGGAAGGGGAGAGTACACGTCCATCCTCTAGGTGTTATGGGCCCTAGAGGATAACCCCAACCATGGATCTACGCTATCATACTAGAATAAGAGGATGGAAAAATAGATCTACTAAATGACATCAACTATGGGATTTGGTCAATCTCGTCCACTTGGAGGTCGTTTGTAGTGACCTAAATCCTAAAAGTGATTGACTATACCTTGTACTAATTAAAAACTAGGTGATCATTAAAACTAAATTGACTCAAAATTTTTACCTTAGGACGTGTCTAGTCGGTAAAACCAATAAAAATTTTACCTTGTTAAATGAGTGAACTAGACTAGGTTTACAATTAGGTGAGTTAACCTGGGTTGTTACGGTTGGTATCAGACTCTAGGTTATAATATTTCTAGGTCATAGGCTTCCATAGATAAACTCTAATCCTACCCAAACTTGATATAACTCTTTTATACCTAGGGAAAATGATGGAGGATTTTGCATCAAATATTGAATTCTTCTAGTATCAGATGGATCAAATAACATCTTTGATAAAATTATTAGTGGATAGGATGGGGATACAATAGAAGATAATGGAAATTTTTATGGAGTAGAATGATAAAATAAATAAGCAAACTAACAAAAGAAACAAGCACAAGTTAAGAGTAAGATCTGTAAGAAAAGAGATCAAACACAACAAAAATTCTAAACTCCTTCCTCAAAAAACAAGGGAGCCTGATCATAAAGCAAGTATTAGTAAGAAACTGAAAGGAAAAATTTGTACACCCATTAGGTTATTTCACTTGTGGCAGATCATATTATGCTAAAAAGTGCCCTTATAGGATAGACCAGAGGAAGATGCTAGAGAATCAACCTCATATGACTCAATAAATAGGACTCGAAGATCTAGCTGCAGTTAAAGATGAACTAGATATTCTTATACATTGAAAGGTAACTTGTTTGATAAAAAATGTAAATGTTTTAGTGCAACATATAGTTTAATTTCTATTAGTACAATCAGGATATTCCAAAAAGACATATATTTTTGGCAAAAAGACATATATTTTTGGCAAATAGATGGAAATAGAATATGGATCAAGATAAACCTATTGAATCAATCTATGCCTATTTGACCCTCATATTATCCTACCTCAAGGAAATACCAATTGGTATATATATATAGCCCTCTTGCATGAATTCGAAATCATTCTTGGTATGGATTAGCTTAGCGCTTATAAATCCCTTCTTAAATTTGAAGAAAAATGGTTAGAATTCATTGGTGAATCTAATCAGCAAATTAGGGTCCATTGTGATCGCATCTCCTTTAGACCACATTTGTTGTCAGCATTGCAAGTTAGGAAGACAATAAAAAAGGGTGGGATAATATATGTGGTCAAGTTGAATAAAAGAGAAGAAAATGAAGCCAAATAATATTTTTTTCAAAAGTACCCCATGTTGAATGAATTTAAGGATGTGTTCCCTAAAGACTTGTCGAGTCTTCCATCTCAACAAGAATTTGATTTCTCTATAGAACTTCTGCTTGAAGCTACATCGATCGTTAGATCACCCTATAGGATGACTTCTATTGAGTTGTAAGAACTAAAAACACAAATTTAGGACTTGTTAGAGAAGGGATTAATTAAGCTTAGTATCTCTCCATGGGGTGTCATTGTTCTCTTTGTCAAGAAAAAGGATGGCTCTTTAATATTGTGTATAGATTACTTAATGCTCAATAAGGTTACTATCAAAAACATGTATTATTTACCTAGAGTTGATGATATTTTGATCAATTAAAAGGAGCCACCATATTTTCTAAAATTGACCTCAGGTTGGGATATCATCAGTTGAGAATCCATGAAGAAGACACTCACAAAACTGTATTTAGAACAAGGTATGGACATTATGAATTTACAGTCCTACCTTTTGGATTGATAAATTCTCTAGCTGCCTTCATGAATCTCATGAATAGTGTATTTTGGGAGCAACTTGATCATTTTTGTGCTCATATTCCTTAATGATATATTAATTTATAGTCATGACCCTCCCTTGGAAAACTTTTCATAGGATGGACTCATGAATGACTATGTTATCTTGTTGATGGAATGATTGACTATTTCATGTTTAGTTTTTGCAAAACATATATTTTATGGAAGAATATGATGTATCTTGTCAAAGGAATGACTAATTATTTCATGTTTAGTTTCTACAAAACATATATTTTATGGAAGAATATGATGTTGCTAATAGATTTGCACTTTTGTAGGAACAAGATTTCTCATGGGTGGAAGAAAGACTTAACCATTGAGAACGTGATACCATAAAAAATGGAAATGATGTGATGATCTATTCATTGAATAGCTCGAACAATATGGATGAATACCCCTTTTATTGTAGTTGCATATGATGAACTTGCATAAGGAAAGAAAATACCATATGTTGGATGAAATTTGATTGCTGCTTGATAATATTCTTTTGGATGTAATTTTATGTGATATAATATTCTCTTGGATAAGTTTTTATTAGATATAAAGTGATTCATCACAGAGAAGATTATATGTTTGAAGTTTATTGCTTTGTTCTTTATAAAAAATATTTGTGAGGAAAAATTATTACTATTATTGTTTTAGCATTTATGAGGAAAAAATATTACTATGCTTGCTTGTTTTCAATGACGATTAATATTTCTCATTGATATTTTAGTAAGGATTCTTGTTTCACTCACCATGGAAAAGTAAGTACTCCTTGTAGGAAGGATCCATTAAACAAGGGCTTAATGAATTTGTAAGGCTATTTGAATTATCACTATTACATAAGATGGAGCTTATTGCTAATTTAGCAATTGAGAATAAATAATATTAATATCTCCTTTTTATAACTTAGTAAAAAACTCTAGAATACATGTTTGTCACTATAATCATTGTGTTAGTAGTGGGTTGGTACTACTATTGATGTTCGAATTAAGAAGGGATCGTGCATAGTGGAGATTGGGGAGATAACACACCATCATTAATGTCCAACAGATTCGAATGAGGAAAAAGAGGTTGCTCTTGGAGAGAAAGAGAGAGAGGAGATATGAAGGTGAAGGAGAAAAATAAAACTACCATATCTAAAGCACGAATTTCCTGAAACTCAAGTTGGAATCACACTAAATCTATTAGGTAGTTTCTAAAAAACTTGATTTATGAGCTGTAATATGAAATGTTAATCTATTTTTTTTTAGCTTAGCTTAGCATGAAGCTTATCAATGAACGTTAGAATTCATATGAGCCGATAAAGTATGCATATAATCTAAAATATAGTAGTTTTTGTTTAGTTTCCTCACTATTCAACTTGTTCTACATTGATATATATTGAACTTGGAAATATTGCTTTGAAGAGTAAAATTTGTTACCCATTTTGCTTGTTGATTTTCTTTGGAAATTTATAGTTAATAAGCTATTTATAGAGAAGACTGAAAGGATAGGAATTTACAAGCTTATTACCTCATGATACAATTAGTTGATATTTATGGAGCTTTAGTAATAATATTTTTCAGGATTGATTGACCTTTATATTTTGGGGTGAAATCCTTCATATTCCATTTGATACCTGGTGTTTTAATTGTGGTTGTATTAATTTGAAAACTTGACTTTGCTACGTGTTGTTGAGCATGATGAAAAGCTTGTGTTTGTTTTAGCAAATGGTTTGAGTTCTATTATCCTTTATTATTTCATGTTTGAAGATGAATGTGGAAATTGGTGTTTATTTCCTATCATATGGAAATATAGGCATTAGGAGTCTTGTGAATTGGTAGTAATTGAGAATTACACCTTCTTTGGTTTATCATCAAGTTTTGTTCGATGTCATAGACAACCCTAGATATAGATAATGAGTTTTGAGGTTATTCGTATGGGAGACAGTAACCTATACACTTGCTTTAGCTCATCCTAAGACTAACTTATCACTGCTAGAGTATATTATATTATTTGGTACATGCCAATGTACCACCTTGGGTACATTATTAGACTAAGAGTTTATCTTAGGTTAAGTAGTTACTTGAGGAAGAAGTAATAAATGCACAAGTGTTAGAATGTGTAATGATGTAAATGTGCATGTAGTCCACATGTACATGAGTCCTTAGAATAGGAAGAACAAGTGTCCTTAGTTAGTTGTGCATGTGCACAAGTGTCTATCATGTAGAATGCACATGTGTCCTTAGGGTAGGAAAGTGAAGAATCATATACTAGTATATATTTATGACTTAGCATTGTAATTACTAATGAAGTATACATTATCCTTAGCATGCACTAGTAGAGTAGTAGAGAGAGTTCCACATACTGTATCAAGTTTCAAATTTTAGTGAGCTTTCATTAATAGCTATTGCATGAGTTATTTTAGAAGTCTCTCATGTTATTTACATTCTTATTAGTTATTCTTTATCATAGATATTTTATTGCTTGCTTATTTCACTACTTGTGGTTGCATTTCCTTCCAATTTATAGCTCCAAAAGCTAACAAAATTTTTATGGAAGCACATTTAGACGTACCTAGATATATAATTCAAGTCCGAATGGATTTGTTGTGCTTAAGTGAAACTCAAAGTGATCCTTTGAATAATAGAACTTTCGTTATAGAAGACTTTTTAAATTAGATGAAATAATATTATAATTAGTTCCTTTACGGAATTAGAATGGTTGAAGGTTATTTTAATCTTCATATATCATTTTTGTGTCCAAAGGAAATATATGAAAAATAATTCGACTTTCGATATTGTGTGGCATGGAGCCACTAATCACAAAAGAAGAAAAGATCTTCCCTAAGAGTATAACTCTAAATGAAATGAATAGCATTTTTTTGATTGCAATATAAAGTAAACAAATTTGAAGTAACTCTTGTATCACTTTTATTAACTGCATGTAATGAAAATGAGTTTATCATGCATTATTTTGAAATACTACATGCAATAGAAGTGATTATATCTTGATTTGTAGGAGCTACTCTATGGATTGGAAATGGAAAAATTTACACTTAGGAATGCACTCTCATGCTAAGATATTGTTCTGATCCCTTGGTACATCTCTTTCTCAATTGGTTTAAAGAGAATTTGTAGATGGTGAGTCTTTTGAAGTATATGAACAAAGAGCAGATAGAAGAGTTACTTGTTTACTATTTATAGTCCATGTGATGGATGGATATTATAATGAATGAATAATAATTTGAAAATAGGTCGTTGAAATGCATATTTTACAACAAACATTGTTGGATCATAATGGCTCGGTAAGAGTGAGACTTTCTAAAAATGTAATTTATTAAAATGTGTATTATAACAAATATTGTTGACTTGTAATTGCTCGGTAAAAGTGAGATCTTCTGGAAAATATATGTAACTTATTATTTATTGATTTCTTATATTAATATACAACAAAGATGAATATTTTGGTATGAATCAATTTAGTTGTTTAATCCATGACCAAGGTAATGATGTTATATTTCCTTCGTCTTTTACATTTGGTAATGCTATCAAGAAGATTTTTCATTTACGTCATCACCTATGAAAATATTAACCATATGGATGATATACCTTAGTTAATGATGGGTTGTTTGGTCAAAGTGGACTATGGCAAAAACATATTTAAAGTTATTTTAATAACGCATAGTATTTGAATATATTTCTAATTACGACATATGTGACCGTGATGACTTTAAAATAGGCACGTTGAATTTATTAGGATTCATATGTCTAAATAGTGCTAGTATTTATGTTTCCTTAGAATGGATTAAATTCGGGGTTATTATTAGACTTAAATTACCATTAAGAACAAACTTGTGGTGCAAAAGCCTAAAGTAGAATTAGGATGTATAAACCCTCAAGAGTTTAATGACGAGTACTTCTCAATGAAAGATATTTGAGAGGTTAAATTGAGTTTGATGGATCTTTGAAAGTGGGAGTTAGCAATAACTAAGCTCAATATGTCTAGAAAAACATTGGGGAGGTGAAATATTTAGATAAAAGGGGTTAACATCTAATAAAAGTTACTTGTAAAGAGCAAATGAGAAAGATCTCATAAATGCATACCATTCTTGATAAAGTTCAATGTTAATAGAAAAAAGGACTTACATATTTTGTATTTTCAATTTAAGGTAAAGTGAGGGACCCATAATGGATAGGCTAGCTCATCATGGAGATGAGAAGGATAGCTTATTCTCAATGCGCTTAGTGCACCTATATAGACAGACTAATGTATGGTGTAAATATTGGTGCGACCCTTTCAACAAATAGAGAGGGATAAGCTAGCTCATTGGAGAAACATGATTGATAGCTTAATTAAGTTCTACACCTAGTGCACTTACATAAACTGACATGTGTAAGTTGTAGATATGGGTGTCCTTGTACCCCATGATGGGTATAAGTGAAATAAGACATACTCAACCTTGTGATGGGTAAATAATTAGTTAGGTAATATTAAGATCTTTAGTTGAAGCTTAGGAAGTTCTTGGTTAAGAAAAAATGGATAAATACCTAATAAGAGAAGTTAGTTTAAAAAAATGCTCACAATTAGGATGGAAATTTTAGGACATGATATTTACTCTCAAACCAAAGAGGAACACAATAAACACATGAGGATTGTACTTGAGATTCTCAAGAAAAATCAGTTATATGGAAAGTTATTGAAATGTGAATTTTATACTCCTTAGGTACAATATTTGGGGTATGTAATCTTTGCTAATGGAATTGTAGTGGATCCTAAAAAAATTGAAGCCATCATAAATTAGCTTGCACCCACTAATGTAACTGAAGTACATAGCTTTATTGGAATGGCAGGGTATTAGAGGTATTTTGTAAGAATTTTTTCAAAAATTACCCATCCTAATACAAACCTCCAAAGAAAAGTAAAGGTTTTCAAGTGGATAAACCAATTTGAGGAAGCTTTAAAAACTTTGAAGGAGAGATTGATGACCGCTCCAATTCTCAAAATACAAGCAAATTCACAATTTGTACCAATGCTTCTATTGAAGGGTTGGAAGGAGTACTTACTCAAGATAAAGCAGTTATCACCTATGAATCATGAAAACTTAAAAAGCATAAAGTAAATTATACTAATCATGATTTAGAATTAGCAACGGTTGTGCACACAATCAAAATTTGGAGGTATTACTTACTAGGAAAACCCTTTGAACTCAAAATTTATTACCAAACTTTAAAGTATATCTTTATACAACCTTTTTTGAATGCAAGGAAATGTTGATGGATGGAGTTCCTATTGACAACATTTGTCACATTCCACCAAGGGGCAAAAAATTCCAAATTTTGTATAATATTTTGTTGTTGAAAATTTTTCTTTTGTTTGTAAGTTATAGCAATTTTGGCTTTCCCTATTGCCCCTTGTGGATAAAATGAAAAGAAATAGCTTCACTGTCGAGCATTCCAAAGAGGATAGCTTTGCCAAAGGAAAAAGAGTGTGAAAAGAACTTCGGGCCCAAAGCGCCTCAAATCCCCACTTCGGGCGAAAACCTTGCGAAGTGATATTGCTGAAGAAAAATGCAAAGGAAGCGCTTCGCACCCAAAACATTTCCAGCAATCACTTCGGACAAAAGTTTTGCGAAGTGGCATCCAGACGACTTCTCCGAAGCAGAAAAGACAACCTGAATTGACTAAGGCAAGGAAACTACTTCGGGCCCGAAGCATTTCTAACACCTACTTCCGCCAGTTTTCACCCGAAGCGGTAAAAGCCGAGAAGAATGAAAACACTTCGAGGGCATAAAAGTGCTTCAGCCAAAACTCCCCCGAGCCACCGTTTCGAAAGAAGATCGACTCGAAACATTTCTCCAGCCCGCCAACGAAGCAATTTTTCCATCAAAGCAAAAGGAAAGGAAGATCGGCTTCGGCACTCAACACCCTCGAAGTAGTTTTGCGAAGTTCTTTTCTGCGAAGACCAAATCAAAGAGAGCTTACTTCAGCATGAGGGTTTTGCAAAGCAGAGATATAGCGAAGCACTTCCCAGGCATGCACTCCAAGTCGAGTATTTTCTCGAGGAGATCCTCATAAATGCATATTTTCTTGCCCGATAAGCCCGTTGCTCATTTTTGGCAATTGGAAGTGAAGTAGCAGTCCATGAAGGAGAACCCGACAAGCATGGCCGCCACTCGAGTATTGCACCCAGAGGCTAAGGATGATCAGGCGGTGCATTGAATGAATGTTTCCATGGTTGACCCAGTCACAATTGCAAATTTTGGAAATTGATTTGAAAACTCAGTCGTAGCAGCCGCGAGGAGCCGATTTCTCAAGGCTCGAGGATGTACTTCTCCATGATGTGTAATTATGATTCAGAGGGTCGAGTCCTCTATAAAAACCCAAGCATTGTAATGTAAAAATGGGGGGAAATTTTTTCTAGAAAGCTGTTGTAACTTGATGTACTGTGACTAATACTAAAGATTTTTTGAGCTATATTTCTCTTTTATGTTGCCTTCTGTGCTTAATTCTTTTGCCTTTTCTTCATTTGCATACTATGACTCTGAATCCTAAATTCGGTGTGCGATTGGGGACTACACCCTGAAATTTGCCTTGAAGGATACATAGGGGAGGAAAAACATTGTATTGCTTTCTTTTATGTCACCTGGTGGATCATGGTTTCTGTTATTCACTTTCCTTAATCGCCGTTACTCTGAATCCTGAATTCCAGCGAGAAGGAAAAGTAGAACCCTGTGAACCCGTCCAGAGGATACATAGGAGAGTTAGTATTGCATTTCTTTCATCTCATTCTTAGTATTCTTTGCTGCTATTCGAGCTATTAGTTGGTGATCGTGCTTCTTGTTCTTCCCCACCTTGAAACATCAATCTCTAACCTTTACTCCTTTTTAGTTCTTTCTCTAACCCTTACCCATTTATCTCTTTCCTACACTCTTATCTCAAAACCCCAAAGTAGATTAGTATAGGAGCCGACATTTCTCATAGATTGGCACGAGGGGCATCTCTTCCCTTCGGCCTTTCAATTTTGGTCGCAGGTCCAAGGTGCACATACTTACACAAGTCCTTTCCTATGCGGATTTGATGACCAATAGTTTTTGGCACGCCCGATGGGACCGAAGGTCCCATATTTGAGAAAACTTAAGCCCATCTCCACCGGAGCCAAGTTCTAACAATTCTCGGTGAGATCCGGTCAGTCTCATCTTCTGAGTGGTAGTGAGAATCGATGCTATCATTACCAAAAGACTCTTAGCATCTGGCGACTTTGTTTTACCCAAGAATCTTTAAGTCATAAAGACCAATACCAAAGCCTGTGCCTTCATGCAAACAATATGGAGAATTAGGAATAGAGGAGAGGAAGCCAAGTTCTTTGAGCTTGATATTGACGCCTTCGAGGAACACCCTAGGCTAGTCACCCCCGAGTCACTCTTATACGGAACATCCTCGCAAGAGGCTACTATTGATGAACAAGGGCTAACTTCTGATAGTACAACAACAAGTTTTCCTTCAAATCCTCCCAACTCACTGAAGCATTCTAGTGTCCCCATTCCTACTTGTGTCTCCATTCCTATAAGCCTTTCGACAAGCAACCCAAGAGGTGCTTCGGGAATCCCTGCTCCACAGAATCCAGGCACAAACATGGCACAACAAAAACAACAACAACAACAGCAAATGCAGCAGCAGTCGTCACCCAAATTATTCCCAGCATGGAATTCTTCATCACCGTTAAATCTAGCTGGCCAAGGGCAAGTTTCGCCTACCGCAATTAAGAAGCTCCCGACGTTCGATAGAACGGGGAAGACTGCTCTTGAACATATCCAGGACATCATTTCCCTGGTGGTGATCCATGACATCACAGAAGAGCGAGTGATGGTGAAACTCCTGGTTCTGTCCCTTAGAGGAAAACTCCTCTACTAGTATAGATCTCTGCCATCTGGTACTATTATGGGATGGGATCATTTAGCTAAATAATTGATGCAAGGCTTCAATGAGTCCGTCGATCTGACCTCTCTTTTGTAGTAATTTACTTCAATCCAAAGACATCCATAAGAAGAGATCATGGACTTCAATGACAGGTTCGCTCAAACCTGGCAAAGAGTACCAGTTGGACTTCGGCCGGTCGACGAAGCTGCAGCGTACTATTTTCTTTGGGCTTTCGACCCTGATATCGGTCTTATGATAAGTTACTCGAATGTCAATACTTTTCCCGAGTTGTATGGGTTATCTCATAGCCATGGGAAAGTTTCCCCAAAGAATGCCAATGCCCATACTTCCTAAGTTCCTTCAATCCCAGTATGCGAGCGCAGTTGTTCCACAGATTTCTATGACCCCTGCATACCCGATCTCATCCTGGAACCCGAATCCCATTGTGTCACAAATCACCGCTCCGTAAATCCATTTTCCTATGTTTTTGACTATGCCCCCACTATCGCTCCAATGTTCCCAATGTTGCCAGAACCCCTCCAACATCCTGCCTTGCCTTCGATACCGACTATGGCTCCCGTGCCATTAGTTCCCAAAGCCGATGACATGCAGGCCAATATATTGCAAGAAATGCAATCGCTAAATGCACCGTGGAGAATCTATCCAATGACATGACCATTGTCAAGAAAAAGCAACCACAATAAGAGTTTCTACCAAGAAGGTCTTATCCCACGCCTGCACTTACCAGAGACCAAGCGGTGCAGCAAGAAAAAGCTTCGGCAAGAAATGCTGCAATAGATGAAGCCCCAATCACCTCCGATCATGTGTATTGGTGCTCTACATGCAATGATCCTCATGAAGAGAATACCTGCATGCTGCACCAACACTATGTGCAAACACTAACAAGCAGCAGTCATGGCGGCCAAGTCAATGTCATCAGACAATTAGATCAGAACCTGTCAAGTGGTGAGGAAGAGCTAGTCGTAGTCCTTACCAGAGGAGGTAAAAGGTCGATAGAGGTGGACGCTACCCAGATGGCTCCCTTGAAGGTACACGCTCGACCTGAAAAGGGACAATCATCCTCTTTGGCCCCGAATGAAGCTCCTCCGCCAGTGCCAGTCAAAGAAAAGGCCCAAAAGGCCACCACCGAACCACCTCAAGTGGAGACTAAAGAGCAGGCCAAGGAGAAGCTCAAGTTTCCCTCGCTCACCAAGTGACAAAGGGTCGAAGCTATAGAGCAATATCACACCAGATATGAATCGAGAAAGGAACCTGAGGAGCCGAACTCCCTAGCATACAACATTGTAGAAGAACTGAAGAGGATTCCAACCAAGATCAGTTTGTATGATGCTCTGCAACTACCTGGACAAGTAGACCTACTGCAAGAATCATTGAAGGTGATTAAAACAAAGAAAGCAGCACCGCTCGCTCTGGTACAGACCCTGTCCACATCCATTACAAGAAAGAACAGACCACCCTCGTTTTACCTATCTCTACAGATGGAAGGGTACATCGTACATAATTATATGATAGATTTTGGATCTGCAACGACAGTCATGCCGAAGGCAGTGTATGAGGAAATAGGGATGGAATATACGCTCCAGTTGGATGGCACCCCAGTGAAGACTGTAGGAGTCATCAAAGACATTCTTATCCAACTACATAAGACAACTCAAATCACAGTCATACAAGAGGTAGTGGTCATAGACCTTGAGCCATACTTCAGCATGTGCCTGTCCAGGGAATTCATGATGAAACTAGGCGGATATCTGTCCATGGACTACACCCACCTGGAGATCCCCTTCAAAGGGAAGAAGGTGAAGATCTACAATGAAAAGCCTTCTACTTTCCTGGTCCAGAGGATGTCCGAGGAAGAGAGTAGTGACCCTGTGCACACGATCACGAAGGAACTAGAGCAAGTGGATCTGGTCCAAGAATCTCTCACGTAGTTGTGTTGTGAAGATGAATTTTCATTGGCAGATTTCAATGCCATGATAGAGACTAAGATGGGGTGTTACACCATCGCCAATTCTAAAAAACAAGCCAAAATAGAAGGGAAGGTTTTGGCCCAAGAAGGACTATGGATATTGTTCTTCGACGGTGCTCGATGCAAAAACGACGTCGGGGCAGGAATCCTTCTAGTTTCGCCATCCGGAGAGCAAAAGGAGTATTGCTACCAATTGACATGGAGTTGCACCAACAATGCAGTAGAGTATGAAGCATTGTGCCTAGGACTCAAGAAAGTTGATAAGTTAGGCATAAAGCATCTTCTAATCTTCGAAGACTCTGAAATAGTATGCAACCAGATCACGAATAAGTTCACCTCAAAGAAGCATTATCTTAAGTCATACTGCAATAGGGTATGGGACCTGTTCGACTAGTTCGAATCCCTTAGTCTACAGTCTATTCCACGAGAAACGAATCGACATGCCTATGTCTTAGCATCTATCGTAGCCTGATATTATCCAGCAAAAGATATGGTACACAAGCCCAAAGATGTAAGGATGATTTACAGACCCTCTATCCCAGATAAGGACCTACATTGGCAAGTCTTTGAAAACGACAAGCAGATTGTAAACTTCATGATTTGAGAAGCCGCCACAGTCGAGGGAAGAATCCCTGATGAGGAAGAGCATGAGGGACTAATTCAATTGAAGAAAAAACATGTTCCCAAGGGACTAATCACTCTTGAAAGCCTCTTTGATTAGAATGATCGAGCTATCTCCCACAGGATTCAAGTTAATGCAAAGCAGTATCAAGATTTAGAACTTGAACCTGGGAAAGTAATAAAAGTCGGGACCGATTGTACTTCGAAAGAGATAGAGCAAATCCGGTCTCTGTGCAAGAAGTACCCAGATATCATGGCTTGGTCTTATCATGACCTCAAGGGATACGATCGATAGCTGATCCAGCATACAATTGAGTTACAGGAGGGGGTCAAACCTTTTCGACAGAAGCAAAGGCCGGTCAATCCAAAGATCAATGTCCTAATGAAAACCGAGCTACTAAATATGCTCGAGGTGAAGATCATTTATCCTATAAAGCACTCTTCTTGGGTAGTGAACCTGTTCCCTGTCAAAAAGAACAGAGACATTCGGTTAAGCGTGGAATTTCGTAACCTGAATCAGGCTTCTTCAAAGACCACTATCCTCTTTCGCAGATCGATCAGATCTTGCATTCGATGGTTGGAGCTCAACGATTCTCCCTACTCGATGGTTTCTCTGGATATAATCAAATATGGGTCAGGGACGAAGACCAGCACAAGACCGCGTTCACCACCAAGTGGGGCACATTCGCCTACCAACGAATGCCATTCGGCCTTTCAAATGTGGGGGCCACTTTTCAGAGGGCAATGGATCTATCTTTTGGTGAGCTTTTAAACAAGGTTATTGTTATCTATCTAGATGACATGACCATCTTCTCCCGAAGGAGGGAGGATCACCCTAAACACCTTCAACAAATTTTTGAGAAATGCCAAGAATTTGGCATCTCAATCAATCCAAAAAAATCTATCTTCACGGTCAGCGAAGGAAAGCTGCTGGGACACGCAATCTAAGAAAAGGGTCTCATTGTTAATCTCGACAGATCTGAAGCTCTAATAAATCTTCCACTTCCAGCAGACAAAAGGGGGCTTCAATCCTTCTTTGGTCAGATTAACTTCATAAGGAAGTTTGTCACAGACTTCACCTAGGTCGTCAAGCCGATGTCCGCGCTTTTGAAAAAGGGCGCAGAGTTCGTCTAGATAGAAGAAAGGAGAGAAGCATTCAAAGATATCAAGGCCCGAATCGTTCAGGCACTGGTCTTGATCAATCCTAACTATAATCAAGATTTCATCCTGTATGCAATAGGAGAGCCTGAGAGCTACGTTACGGTCCTAACACAAAAGGGGGAAGATGGCGAGGAACGTCCCATCATGTTCCTTAGTCAAATAATCAATTCCCATGAAGAGAAGTATAATTTCATCGAAATTCAAGTGCATCCAGTAATGAAGTCTCTCAGAAAATTCAAGCAGTTCATCTCTCAGAGTCGAATCATAGTCTTTGTCATACATCTCGATGTACGTAATTTTATCATCCAAGGAGAATTGGGAAGCAAGAGAGCTGGTTGGGTGAACAAAATACAAGAATTTGACATTAAGATCAAGCCCACAAAACTGGTTCACAGTTGTGTGTTATGTCAAGAACTGGAAAAGAATGCAGTGGTCGAATCAAAAGACTTTCAGTGGGACGACTCGCCAACAGGAGAATGCTTCATAAATCTAGAAGGTATCGAGAAATATTGGGTCAGTGAAATAGTTGAATATTTCCACATCGGCAGATGTCCCTCACATCCGAATTCTTCACAGCGAAGACATTTCAGGATGTGGTCCGCCCGATACACTTTGCATCCTGAAGGCCTGTTCTTTAGGAACATTGATGGCATCCTCCTCAGATGCATAAAATATGATGATAAGAGGAAGGTCCTGGGTGAGTTCCATTCAGGATTATCGGGAGGCCACTTCACTGGAAGAACAATGACACTAAAGATAATAAATGCAGGTTACTATTGGCCCACACTCTTTGTTGATGCATTCGTCATTTGCTGCAAGTGTGAGCAATGTTAGAAGTTCGCTGGCCGAAGCATAAATTCTTCGATGCCCCTCCGACCGATACAGGTGGAAATGCCCTTTCAACAATGGGGGCTGGATTTCATAGGGGCCATATCGTCGAACTCCTCTATCGGGCACAAATTCATCCTGACTACGACAAACTATTTTACTAGGTGGGCCGAAGCAGTCCCCATAAAACACGTCGATCAAGAGACCGTCATCACCTTCTTGGAAGGATTGATTACCCACTTCGGCATCCCTGAAGCAATCATTACAGACAATGGCCTTGGTTTCACAGGTACGAGGATCAACGAGTTCCTCTACAAGCAAGGGATCTACCATAAGGTATCCTCCAATTACTACCCCCAGGGCAATGGATTGGCAGAATCCACAAACAAAACCCTGCTAAGAGTGCTGAGAAAGCTAATTGAGCAGAACAAAAGAATTTGGCACCTGCTTGCAGATCGGGCCTTGTGGGCTGATCAGGTTTCTATCAAGAAGTCGATCAAGATTTCACCTTATACCTTGGTCTACGGAAAGGAAGCTATCCTACCTATTCACATTGAGATCCCTGCTCTGCAGCTGCTAGAAGAAGGCAGAGCTAACTCGATAGAGAATCGACTGGCCCAGCTGCTACAGCTAGAAGAGGACCGCGAAAAGGCTTACCAAAAATTCACTCAACATACTAAGGTCACCTGAGAATGGTTCAAAAGGAAATCATCAGATCGTACTTTCAAGGTGGGAGACCTAGTGTGGAAGTGGGATTCTTGGAAGGCCAAACCTGGAAATCATGATAAGATGGATGCATTCTAGGATGGACCGTTTGAAGTAGTGAAAGTGAATTCAGCCAACTCATTCATCCTCAAGGATGTAGATGGCCAAGTGTTACCTATTTCTATCAATGGTCTTCATCTGAAGACCTTCAACCACTGAGGCTTGTTTAAGCTTCAAAATCAAAAAAAAAAAATGTGTGTATATACCCTATACATAGATTTTCGTTTCTCTATACTTTGTTCAGGATCACAGAAGTCAAGCGCCACTTTGTCACAAAGGGCAAATATCTTGCTTTGCTAAGAGCGGCGAAATCTACTTTGAGCATTTTTCATGCGAAGTAGTAATCACAAGGAGGTTCGCGACGAACCAAAATCCGAAGCAACGGCATGAAAAATGCCTCGTCAAAGAAATGTGCCGAAAACAGTGTTCGAAGTAAACCTTAGCGACGAAGTTCTCAAAGCACAAGTTTCAGTCGACGGTATCCCCAAACAAAGGAAAATTCATGGCAAAAGGGAACTTTGGGCCCGAAACATAGAGAAACAACCCAAAGAAGAGCTTCGCTGCGAAGTATTTTCCATATCAACTTTAGCTTCACCGAGCCCAACACGCGAGGCGGGAGCATTTTAAACTTGTCTCGGAAGATGTGTCGACAACGGCCTTAAAAGAGACCCGAAGCAGATGAAATTAATGCAAATTTTGCGGAGCTCATCTCGAGGCAGTTTGGCTAGAGAAAAAACCATGCCAAAGTACTAGGTGGTGGTTGTCTGTATGACCCAGCGTGCGACGTCACCTGATGGCCAATCAGATGCCGCAATGATTCCCCGAGTCAGGTTTGTTGAGTTAATTACGATGATAGCCATAAATGAAGGTGGTTGCTGTTAGGGCTATAAAACACAGTCGCCATCAAGAAGCGGACCATTTACAAGAGTGAGAGCTGAGTCTGCCATTTCTCTGCCTCAAAAGACTTCTCCATTAAAGTTTCCGCTGTTCATCGTGATTATCCTGTCTCTTTCTTTGAGGTGCCGAACCCTTCTGCATCACAAGTTATTCTGCTGTGAATAGCCACCATGGGAAAGAAGAATTCCACTCAGAAGGGAAAAGAACCAGAAATGGCCATTCTTGAAAAGGCCAAGGTTGCAGAAGAAAAGAAACAGAGACCTAAAAGGGCCAATCTACCTCCCCACCCAAGAAAGCAAGTAGTGGAGGAGGGAGAAGAATCTGATGATGAGCTGATTATAGAGCCACCTATCGATAGGTGGGAAAAAATTAAAGATACAGAACTCTCAAGGAGTGTGTCTGAGCTTCGGTACACTATTGATTTCATGTGAAGCAGGCTCTCAACATAAAATAAGAGGGCTATGGTGTACTACTCCCATATATACTGGTATCTAGTCCCTCCTACACATCACTGCCCCGAGTTCATTTACACCATCGCTCAAAATTATCAACCAGCTTCCATACAAGTGCTCGATGCCTCAGGCCATAAGCTATTTTCCATTTTGAAAGAAGATGTGCAAGCAAAATTCACACCGCAACAAGGGCCACCGAAAGGGTATACCGTTCACGTTGTCGTCCTGAGCGAGCAAACTGAGAAGTTCACCTCTAATCCTTTCATCTTGAATTTCCTACGGGAAAACCTCGAGAGTGGACTTCCTTCCGGCAAGCGACCCCAGATGCCCCTGCCCTTGGAGGCTTTCAAGCATACCAATATATTCTCCATCATTGCATGGGTGATGGGCCTGCTCTGTACACCCATGGTAGGTGTCATTGGTCGAATGTATTTCCAGAGGGGAGTTTTATACCCCCGATGCTTCGAGGCCAAACACCAACCTAGTTTTCTTTGATTGGGCAGAATGGGTGGCCCAAAACCTACACACACGGTTGACTGCTGTGAAGAATGCTGGCGCAGAGCAGCACTTTCGGCCTTGTTCTTTTCTTGTTTGGTTTTTCTTCTTTCATGTACATAAAGCTCTCCATCATTGTGAGGTTTCACCAGTAGACAAGGATGGAAATCCTTTGCCCATTTACCAATGGACCCATCTCCTATTGAGATCGGAGTCCTATTATCCTTTCAATTAGCAATTTTTGGGACCTGCGATGCACATTGTGATAGGGTCCAGCCCTCGGGTGCCTCTTCGCCTAAGAGATGAAGTGGTACTAGAAAGAAAAGGGGATGTGTTCCAATTAACACAAGGGCTTGTGATTCACCTTTTTGGCTTCATAGGGAAACCCTTCCTACTGCCCATTTTCCCTTCAGAGTACCAATTTGCCCTAGAAGTCGCTCGACAGAGTGACGCCACAAATGAGATATACGGCCACGATCGAAAATGGGCACACACCTGCGACTTCCCTTTCAGGATGGGGGTGATTGAAGTATTTGCCCTAAAATATAATGTATACCTAGAGGAGAAACTCGTCGATTTTGGTCTGATTCAGATACCGCAGAGGTGGCTCTACGATCCAATGGGAGTGATGAAAGATCACTTAAAATGTAAAAATTTCCATGTCTGTCCTCGCCCCAAAATCCTAGAGCAGAGGAATAACCCAAATGGTAAAGATCTGGAGTGGCACCTTGAGAAGATGAGGACATTGCCTCCTTGGCATGACTTCTATCCTATGGAGGTTGAGTTCGACCCGGACCAGTACCCATTCCCAACTCCCGACTCCACATTCTGGAGAAAAGCGAAGGATGATCTAAAGGAGGAGTTGAAAGATTGGGATGAGGAGCATCTGAGACAATGGTGGATCATGAGAGTCCACCGTCGCAAGATGAATTCTTATGGGCTCCTGACAATGGATAGGGAATTCGCTATTGTATATCAGACCAATGTTAAGTCTTGGAAGCCCCTGTCCTTCGTCGATTTCGTTCCACAAGCCATCCCAGGATCGGGTGACAGCCCAGGAAAAACTGAGGATGCCCCGAAGGATGAAGCATTCAAGGCTGCACCAAAGGCATTACCATAGAGGTTGTCAAAGGGCCACGAGACAAGTATCGAGGATGAGGCACCACCACTGGAGAGAAAAAAGAGAAAGGGGCAAGAATCTGCTCAAGTGCCCTTGAAATTCTTGAAATGACCTTGTACAAGCACCCCAAGTGCTCCTATCGAAAGACCAGTGTCGGGTTCGGTCGAAGTAGATGTCGGGGGAATTCTGCCAAGTGCTAAAATGACCTCAACCATAGATGTCATTGACGTGGAGGAGCTCCTCCAACCTGGAGGGGATCCTGAGGTGGAAGTAATGGAAGTCGAGGGTGCCGAGGCCCAGGAGGAGCAAGAACCGATCACGTAGGAAGTCACCATGGCCGCTTTGCCAAGAGGGCACACAGGTATGCTTTCTTCACCCTACACTTTGGTCACTCGCAAGTCCACCATAGTCTTGGCCAAGAGTCCTCACCAGTTCATATTGCCCCCATAAGGTCAGTCGCCTCCTTACACCGTGCCCCTAACCTCTTCGAGTTCACCTTGTGATCCCGCCACCAGTCCTAATTTGCCTAGTCCCACTCCCCCGAGCCATTCGGCCAAGATGAATCTATTAAAACTACTTCGCCTACTGCCAATCCACCGATCATTAGTCGAGGTGAAACTAGTAGTCCAATGCCAAACCCCGAAGTCCATTCCCCCGTCATTCATGGTGTGCTCCCGCTCGCTGAAGCCCCTGTCACTCCTGTCACCGAACCTTCGGGTGAGGCAATCCCCTTTGATGGTTTGTACTTGTTCACTCCTTTGGCTGGAGATCCAGCCATGTTCGAATCTGAGCTGTCCTTAATGAAAGAATGCCCCTTGGTCGAGAAGTTGTCCCAGGCCTGGAAAAGTATGAAAAAGATACTAAAAGAGGCAAGGAAGAAGAAAGGGTTCTCACTGGCTCAAGTTGAAAGATTCATCGTCTTTGATTTGAAGGCTGGGAAGTTGCACAAAGTAAATAAGTTACCCAAAGTCCAAAGACCCCCAGATGAAATGACTCTAACAGACTATGAATATCAAGAAAATGAAAAGGACTTGGAGCATCTAAATGTGGATAATGAATTTGCATCTATGCACGTTAGAATTGAGTCCTTCCGAGCGCATGCCAACATCTCCAACCAGCGCAGGTTTGAGGCTGAGAGCGCTAACATCAAGCTAGAAGAAGAGCTAGCAAGGGCTCTCTCCAAGTTAGCAAAAGCTGAAGAGCAGTGCAAGCTGATGCGGAAGGAGGCACACACCTTAAAGCTGCAGATAACACAACTGGAATGCACGACCAAAAATTAAGCGCAAAGGTAGGCCAAAAACGAGTTGAGAGCCAAGGAGCTCGAAGCCAAAATCTTGCAAATGCAAAGCCAGCTGCATGAGGAGGAGGGCCTAGGGCTACTCGATAGGAGAAAAATCAGGGAGATCCGCACACACCTGCTCAAAAATTTTAGGTCCCGGGCCTCCAGTTCCCTTTCAGTCTTAGCATATATCATGGAAGCCCGGAATGCCACTATCGAAGGGAAATCGATCGTCAAAGAAGCCACCTAGCATGTCAGAGCCTGACTCAAGTTAGACCTCAAGGTTCAAAACACAAAGTATTAGGATTTGAATATTCCTACAATAAGTCGAACGGCTAGGGATTGGTCCATAGCTTAGACCACAGTGCGCATTTTCTTCTCCATGGTGAAGAAAGCACAAAAGGCAAAGATCCTCCTAGACGCGTTTGAGAGCGAACAACACACATCAATGGGCTATTTCAAGGAACTCTCTTCCTTAGGTTTCCCAAGCTTCATCGACGATGACGGGGACCCCCTCACCAAGGAGGAGATCAAGCCGAGATGGCTTCAGTTTGAAGATGACGTCTCGAAGATAGACGAATGGGTCGAACCAATAACGGAGAGGCAGGTCGCTGATTACATATTGAAATACAGCAAGATCACCACCTACTTGAATGATCTATACACCAGGTCCCAGCATGCCAACATCGGGCAAATTGATAGATTCCACATTTTGGTTAAGTCATTAGAATACCAGGAGATTTTTGCCAAGAGCATCTAGTCTCAGGTTCGCCGAACCATAAAGGAAATCCGAGAACGCCTAGCCCCATCGTCGCCGCCGAAAGAAGCAGAGGAAGAGGAAGAAGCAAAATAAGAAGGAGAAGAGGAAGGATAAGCTACGGAGGTACTCCTAGAAGAAGAACAAGGAGAAGGGTCGGGAGGTAACTCTAGCCCAATGGATGAAAGTTGAGGGTTCTACCACCGAGACAAGCTCGTTGCCCCGCGAGCCGCCAAGAATGTTGACAACTTTTGTCACATTCCACCAAGGGGCAAAAAATTCCAAATTTTGTATAATATTTTGTTGTTGAAATTTTTTCTTTTGTTTGTAAGCTATATCAATTTTGGCTTTCCCTATCGCCCCTTGTGGATAAAATGAAAAGAAAGATCTTCACTACCGAGCGTTCCAAAGAGGATAGCTTTGTCGAAGGAAAAAGAGTGTGAAAAGAACTTCGGGCCCAAAGCGCCTCAAATCCCCACTTCGGGCAAAAACCTTGCAAAGTGATATTGCCGAAGAAAAATGCAAAGGAAGCGCTTCATGCCCGAAACATTTCTAGCAATCACTTCGAACAAAAGTTTTGCGAAGCGGCATCTAGACGACTTCTTCGAAGCAAAAAATACAACCCGAATTGACTAAGGCAAGGAAACTACTTCGGGCCCGAAGCATTTCTAACACCTACTTTGGCCAGTTTTCACCCGAAGCAGTAAAAGTCGAGAAGAATGAAAACACTTCGGGGGCATAAAAGTGCTTCGGCAAAAACTCCCCCGAGCCACTGTTTCGAAAGAAGATCAGCCCGAAACATTTCTCCAGCCCGCCAGCAAAGCAAAAGGAAAAGAAGATCGGCTTCGGCACTCAACACCCCGAAGTAGTTTTGCGATGTTCTTTTCTGCGAAGACCAAATCAAAGAGAGCTTACTTCAGCATGAGGGTTTTGTGAAGTAGATATTTAGCGAAGCGCTTCCCAGGCATGCACTCCAAGCCGGGTATTTTACCGAGGAGATCAAAGTGCCTCATAAATGCATATTTTCTTGCCCGATAAGCTCGTTGCTCATTTTTGGCAATTGGAAGCGAAGTAGCAGTCCATGAAGGAGAACTCGACAAGCATGGCCGCCACTCGAGTATTGCACCCAGAGGCCAAGGACGATCGGGTGACGCATTGAATGAATGTTTCCATGGTTGACCTAATCACAGTTGCTAATTTTGACAATTGATTTGAAAACTCAGTCGCAGTAGCCATGAGGAGTCGATTTCTCAGGGCTCGAGGATGTACTTCTCCATGATGTGTAATTATGATTCAGAGGGTCGGGTCCTCTATAAAAACCCAAACATTGTAATGTAAAAATGGGGGAACTTTATGCTAGAAAGCTAATGTAACTTGATGTCCTGCGACTAATACTAAATATTTTTTGAGCTATATTTCTCTCTTTTATGCTGCCTTCTTTGCTTAATTCTTTTGCCTTTTCTTCATTTGCATACTATGACTCTGAATCCTGAATTCGATGTGTGATTGGGGACTACGCCCTAAAATTTGCCCTGAAGGATACATAGGGGAGGAAAAACGTCGTATTGCTTTCTTTTATGCTGCCTAGTGGATTGTGGTTTCTGTTATTCGCTTTCCTTAATCGCCATTACTCTAAATCTTGAATTCTAGCGAGAGGGAAAAGTAGAACCCTGTGAACCCATCCAGAGGATACATAGGAGAGTTAGTATTGTGTTTCTTTCATCTCATTCTTGGTATTCTTTGCTACTATTCGAGCTATTAGTTGGTGATCATGCTTCCTGTTCTTCCCCACCTTGAAACATCAATCTCTAACCTTTACTCCTTTTTAGTTTTTTCTCTAACCCTTACCCCTTTATCTCTTTCCTGCACTCTTATCTTAAACCCCCAAAGTAGATTAGTATAGGAGCCGGCATTTCTTCAAAGATTGGCATGAAGGGCATCTCTTCCCTTCAGCATTTTAATGTTGGTCGCAGGTCTAGGGCGCACATACTTACACAAGTCCTTTCCTGTGCGGATTTGATGATCAACAGTTTCTGGTAAAGTATGATTTTGGCATTGAATATATCAAGGGTAAAGAAAACAAGATAGTGTATGCCTTGAGTATAAGAGGGCACATAGCTACTATATATCAATGTCATTATAATTTAGTTGATCAAGTCAGAGGGCATCAACATAGGGATGAATTCTATAGTAAATGTCAAGATTAGGCTAAGAAATAACCTAATAAGGATAAATAATTTGAAAGTAAGGATGATTTGCTATATTTTAGAAACATATTAGTTATTATGGATGAATGTGGATTGAGAGATACTATTCTAAAAGAAGAACATTGCATTCCTTACCCCACACACCCACGTGGGGTGAAAATATGTGAGAACCTAAGGAAGGACTTTTATTGGCTAGGAATATAAAAGGACATCAAAAAATTTATGGCCAGGTATTTAGAATGTCAAAAGGTCAAGGTAAATAATTTGCACCCAGTAGGATGATTGTACCCGCATGCTATTCCCACTCATAAGTGGCAAGTTTTCTCCATGGATTTTGTGTTTAGTTTACCCAAAACCATATTTTGACATGATTTTATACATGTTATGGTAGAAAAATTAACAAAAGTGGCACACTTCATACCTAGGAATATACAAGATGATGCACTTGCAATTGCAAATAAGTTTGGTAGAGAAATATTTTGATTGCATGGGTATCCAAAATTTATTATCTTAGATAGGGATTCATACCTAGGAATATACAAGATGATGCACTTGCAATTGCAAATAAGTTTGCTAGAGAAATATTTTGATTGCATGGGTATCCAAAAGTTATTATCTTAGATAGGGATTCTTGTTTTACATCAAAATTTTGGGAAGCATTACATAAAATATTGGGTACTAAACTCAATATTAGTTCTGCATACCATCCCAAAATAGATGACCAAACTAAAAGGGTCAATCAAGTCCTCGAAGATATGTTATGCATGTACTATATGGACCATCAAACCAAGTGGAAAGACTATCTTTATTTGGTAAAATTTTATTATAATAATAGCCACCATGCTTCTTTGGGTATGGCTCCATTTGAAGCCCTGTATGGGAGATGGTGTAGAACTCCTCTATATTAGGATAATCCAAAGGATCGAGTAGTGATCAGACCGGATACCATAAAGATGATGGAGGAATAGTTGAAAAGAATACGTCAAAGGATCAAAGAAGTCACATATCATCAAAAGAGCTATGCATATCTCAAAAGGACATGAAGGGAATTCTTTTGTGGGAGATAGTCTTCTTAAGGGTGAAACCTAGCAAAAGTTTCATTAAGTCTTCTAAGCTTGACCCGAGATTTGTAGGACCTTTTGAGGTTATAGGTTAGATTAGTCCTACCACCTATAGGCTTGCTTTGCCACCTAGGTTGTCAAATATCCATGAAACCTTCCATTTGTCCCTCCTTAGGAAGAATATTTCATATCCATATCATGTGTGGAATGTTTCAAATTTGTAGATATCAGATCCTCTTTACTTTTGAGGTTTGCCCTATACAAATTTTGGGTTTTAGGACCAAGAGTTTAAGAAAAAGAAATATAGAGCAATGTAATATCCAATGGGACCAATACTCTGATAAGAATGCCACATGGGAAAATGTGGATGATATGAAGAAATATTTTCCTTTTCTTTTTTATTATTGTTTGAATTTACATTAAAACATAGGGATTGTGTTTATTTCAAGTGGGAGAGAGTATAATGACCACCCTAAAATGAGTCTTTTAATTGCAATTATAATTTTTATTTAATTTTATTATATGCTTCTAGGATGAGATCTTGTTGATAGCCTTTGTTTTGCAGGTACTAGTCCTCAAATAATAAAATGGGTAATGATGGTGGTGTGAAATATCATCGTAGTGGGGTATCCACATAGAAAGGGATGAAATAGGCCCTACCAGCGATACACTCACCAATAGCTTGAGAGTACATGGAAGCTATAATAACTACATTCATTTAAATGAAAAATGAATGTGTGCTTTACATTATGAGTATGTGTCTTGGATTTTGAATGCATTGTTTGAATGTTTACCTTTAAATCTCAAATGGTAAGGAAAGTGCCATGAAGATGGGAGCTATTCTTACCAGCCAGACAATAACCCTAATTATCATCAAAGTTACCTATAAGAGTCTAAAATGGAGGTATAGATGCATGTGAGGTAATTTGTTAATATGGTTGTTTATTTTATTTATATATGATAATAATACTAATAATAATAATAAAAAGAGAGAAATTATTATAAATCTCTATAAAAGAAAATAGTTATAATAATTCATCTAACTATTGTGGTAAGTATTATTAATAAAATAATATAAAATTATTTTATATTATTATTTTATTAAGTATTATAAAATAAATTAATATAAAATAATATTATTAAATTATTTTATATTATTATTTTATTAAGTATTATTATTAATAAAATAGTATAAAATATATGTACTAAGTGGAAGGAAAATTACCTTTAAATATATACATATATATAGATGATGAATATTAGTCTCTGATTTATATAGAGAAGATCTCTCCCATTAAATTTTGAAACATGGTTTAAACTTCGCCTATCCACCTGGCAGAATGAGGCCATGGTGAGTTGGCCTTGCACATGCATCGTTTTTTATTTATTTTTACCTATTAATTGACTTATGGGGAAATGGAGGGGGCATGCATATTGTATTCAAAATATAGAATAGAAATAAATAGAGGAGCTATCAAAAATGGAGAATCCTAGTAATAGGTCATATATACCAACTTACATAAGTAATATGCTTAATTATGGTTGATATATGATGATAGATGCTTTATTTATTTATGTTTAAACTAGATAAAATTCTCAGATGATAATAGATGAAAGTATGGTATTATCTATTAGAGTTAGAATATATTACATCATTTGGGTCATGTAAATGTACCACATTTGGTACATAGTTAGAGTAGAGATTACTTTAGGGGGAAGTTAGCTACTTCAAGCAATGTAATAGATTCACAAGTGTTAATGTGCATGTTATAATGTGCAAGGTGTCCACTTGTACAGCTAGCTAGAGTGTTGGCCAAGGAATATATTTTTCTATATAGAGGACCTCATAGTGATAGATCATAAGATGTAGCATATAGATATCATTGTACTAGAGAGTAGTAGATAGTGGTAGAGCTCCTGTATGGAGCACAATGTAGTTATTTAGCTTATATTAATGGAGTTACCATATCTTCCATACTGTATTGTATTTTCACCATTTTCTATTTATAGTATATTTTTTTTGGTAGATAAGATACTATAGCATTAATACCGGGTTTTACAAGTTGACCCAAAAACTTTTACAAAAATCAGCCTAGGGTTGTTGATGAACATATCCTTACTAAGGATCCTATATATGTAAAATCTACATGCCGTCAAAGCCATTATATCCTGTAAGGCACATAGCCTGTTATCAAAATAAACTTCCCATACAACATTTTGGGTATACCCTGAGAAAACACACATGCATCATAATTACAAAAAAGAAACAGATACGGATCCCTTCCTTGAGACAATGGAGAAACAAAAAGTTGCAGACACACATAGCAGAGTACTGAAAAAACTCCCACAAGCTCTATATTGATAGTTACTCTTAATAATTCTTTGGTAATTGATTTCTTTCATATATGACATGCTTTGGTACCACATACTATCTTGGCCAATCAACCTTGGAGAAGTGAACCTGCTGGCTAGATTTATGGCGGTGGCTATCTAGTGGTCCACATGGCTTTGGTTTGAAGTCTTATATTGCCGTTTCTTTCCTTCCCTATGATTATCAACCAACCTCAAATTACTAAAATGACTAGGAGCCATGTTATCTGACATGTGACTGTCCCCATTAGTCTTTGTGGTATTTCCAAGCAGCATCCACGAAGACTGACAGTTTAGATTATTTTTATTGTGAGCCAATTCAAAAAAGAGAAGGGAATATTCCTAGCCTTCGAACTTACAGTGCCTTCCTTGTTGGTAAATTGAACTATCATTCTTGGCATTCTTGTTGAATAAGCTCCTCTACTTCACTCGGGAAACCATGTTCCCATTTGAAAAGTCCATCACCATCGACACCCAAATTGGCCAGCTTATCAGCAATTTTGTTAGCTTCCCGAAAGACATATTGGGCTTTTCAGTCCTGTCTTTCCTGGAAAAGGATCCTAGCCTCTTCAACAATTGTTTTAATCCTCCAAGGAGGTGTTTTCCAATTATTGAGGAGATTTATAACATGCATAGAGTCTCCTTCTACGATCAAATTGCCTTCTAAGTCTTTAGTCATTTGAAGGCCTCTCCACATAGCTCTAGCTTCAGCTTCATTGTTCGTTATTGTTCCCAAATATTCAAAAAATGCAAGCATCATATTCCCATTATGATCTCGTACAATGCCACCAGTGCCTGCTCTTCCAGGATTGTCCTTAGTTGCTCCATCAAAATTAATCTTAAACCAACCCATAGGAGGTGGAGACCACTTAACATTGGCTCTGGGGTTGACTACCCTAGGCACAGACTCATCTAACAAGGTTAAGATTAAATATTGAGCAATCGTGGTCTCTTGTAGATGAGGTTTATAGCTATCAAAAGGGATAAGGTTCACATTCTCATTGGCAAAGGATAGGATCCTGGCAATGATAGTTTGATGATCATGGATAAAATCATTAAAGACTCTATGGTTCCTTTCTAACCACACCTGCCAAATATAGTGATTGAGACAAATTTTCCACATGTATATAAGTCTTTGGCTTGAAAAGGGGCAAGGCCACTAGATGAATAAATCAAGTACGTTGGCTAGTTTAACCCATGAAATATTGAAGGCCTGAAAAATCCCACTTAGGACAGTCAAAGAAAAAGGGCACTCAAGGAAAATGTGATAAATGGTCTCCCAATTAGCCCTGCATACATAAAAATGATTAGTGATACAAATACCTTTACACATCATATTATCAATGGTTAGAATTCTTCCTTGGATAACCAACCATGAAAAGACTATAATTTTTGGAATTAAATTTTTTATCCAAACTAAGTCCTTTTGGAGGACAAAGTCCTTGTCATCAAGCAGAAGCTTGTAAGTTGATTTAATAGTGAACTGCACGTTTTCCGTAGGAGCCCAGGTCACTTGATCTTCCTTGGGTCTCATGGGGATAAATTGTTGCTTGAGAATTTTACAAAGATCATTTGATTCCGCTTGAAATCCCTAAATTCTTATTTGTTTCCACTTCATTCTACCTCTGTCCTCAACCATATAATTGGGGACTTTTCTACCAATGAGTTCTTCTGTGATATCTCTGATTCAAGCTAAGTTAGGATATTATGTCAGTGGTTCATCCTTAGCCCACCTATCATTCTAGAAATTTATCCTCTCACCATTGCAACCCATATTAAAACTTTTTTATGATTTCCTTACAATTAATAATTGCTTTCCAAAAAGCAGAACCTCTGATTGGAACTGAGTCACTTAGAAATTCCATATTTTGAAGATACTTTCATTTGATGATAGTTGTCCATTCATTTTATTCACCAGAAATGAGACGCCACGCCTGCTTAGCTAGTAAAGATAAATTTATATGAGCAATTCTCCTTAGACCTAAGCCCCCATTTTCCCTCAGTCTGCACACTTTGGTCCATCCTACAAGGTGTATCCTTTTTTTCTCCTCTGATCCAGTCCATAAAATTCTTTTTGGAGTTTCTCAATTTTTTGGAAAACCTTCATAGGGGCTTTGAAAACGGAGAGGAAATAGACTAGAATGCTCTAAAGAGAGGCCTTAGTGAGGGTCATATTTCCTGCTTGAGATAGAAGATGACCTTTCCATCCAGCAAGTTTTTTTTGAATTCTTTCAATAACCCTGTCCCACATTGACTCTCTCGGAGAACCAATGAAAAGAGGGAGACCAAGATACGAAGTGGGGAGGTTTTCTATATCACACTCTAAAATTTCTACAATCCTTCCTTGCCTCTGAATGGGGGTGCTCAATAAATATAACTTTCTTTTATTAAAATTAACTTTCTGACCAGCAGCATCCTCATAGAGTTGCAGGATGTATTTAATTATTTTGGCCTCAACCACCGACGCCTTAGTCAATAGAAGGGTATCATCGACAAATTGTTGGTGAGAAACAACCCTAGTGAGAGATGTTGCCTTGATTCCCGATATTAGCCTTGAAATGCAAGAATTTTTTATGGTTTTGCCTAAAGCTTCTACCACAATGATGAATAACATGGGGCTGATAGGGTCCCCCTGTCGAATTCCTCTGCAACTTTGAAAGTAACCAACAGTTGTTCCATTAACCAGAATTGAGAACCAAGCTTTAGAAATGCATTCTTTGATCAAATTAACCCATTGGTGGTGAAAAACAAACTTAAGGAGAACAAAAATTAGAAATTCCTAATTTAGCCTATCAAATTCTTTGTTCATATCAAGCTTGAGGGCAAAAATAGACCTGTTAGTCTTCTGAGCAGAGTGTAGAGCTTCATGAACTATGATAACTCCATCCAATATTGACCTACCCTAGACAGAGCTTCCCTGGCATGGATCTATGATGTAGGGTAGAACATCTCTCATTCTATTTGCAATGGCTTTAGTTAGGATCTTGTAAGAAACATTGCATAGACTGATTGGCTTGAAGTTAGCCATAGATTCAAGGGTTTGCTTCTTAGGAATTAGAGAAATAAAAGTAGATTTGAGACCTTTTGGGATATGATTGCTTGCTTGGAATTCTTTGACAGCAAAAATTACATCCTCACTTACGATGTCCCAAAAAGCTTTGATAGAAACGAGGGGCAAAGCTGTCGGGTCCCGGGGCTTTGTCTGGCTCCATGCTAAATAAGGCTTCCTTAATCTACTCATAAAAAAAGGGATCTAGAAGCTTAAGGTTTATATCCTCATTTATTATTCTAGGAATGGATTGCAAGAGAATATCTTTGACCTCCTCATTGCACTGTGATTCCTGACCAAGGATAGAATTGAAATAAGTTACTGCCTCCTTTCTGATTTTTGTTAAGTCTTGAGTAATAGAACCATCTATTTTTTTTTTAATTTTATCTTGTTATTGCTTCTATTTCTAAGCGTGGTGACGTGAAAAAACTTAGAATTTGAATATCCATATTTCAACCAAAGAGCCCTTGATTTTTGCCTCTAATATATTTCCTCACAGGCCAAAATGTTATGAAACTCTGCTAGTTTTGTTCGTTCCTCCTACCTAGTAGTTTCATCAGCATCACCATGTTGGATCCTCTGATCAATTATATTCAAACTTTCAAAAACCTATTTTTTATTTTCAAAGAGGTTCCCAAAGACCTCTTTGTTCCAAGTTCAAAGATTTTCCTTAACAAACTTTAATTTGCCAGTAAGTTTAAAAGCTGCACTACCCCTGATAGGTTGTTGCCACCACTAACTTAAGTTATATCTGAAACTGGAATGTTTGATCCACATAGATTGAAATCTAAAAGGTTTCTTGAAGGACAGAGAGTTAGGGATCCCCAAAAAAATAGGATTATGATCAAAGGTAATTTTAGGAAGGGCTTACAGGGTAGAATCATCGAATAAATTTGTAGCCTCCTTTGATAGAAAAATATACCAAGCCTTTCTTGAATGAGATGACACCCTATCCATCGATTGCTCTAGGTATAATTCACTCCTCTAAGTTTTACATCCATCAACATGTTGGAGTTCACAAAGTTATTGAACTCATCCATGCTCCTGATACGTTGTCCATTTCCACGCATTTTGTCTAAAGGGTAAATAGGAGTGTTAAAATCCCCAACCAAAATCTAGGGGACATTATAGAATATTTTACTCAGATTGCCTAAGTACTCCCACAGTAGAGCTCTCCCTTGAATTGAAGTCGAGGTATAAATATTTGAAAGGATCCATGACCTGTTGTTGTTTATTTCCTTAAATAAAACACTAATAACCCTGTCATCTTTCTGAATAATGGTGCCTTCTACTATCCGAGGATCCCACAAAGTCATAAGGCCTCCAGATGCTCCTCTGGATGATTTGCAAACCATCTCCCCTTGATTCCAATTTTTTTTTTCTATTTTTTTGATTGAATCTCATCAGTTTTTGTTTCTTGCAACATGATAATAGTTGGATTCACTTTATTTATTATTGCATTGATTTCCCTGTGTTTGGGCAGGCCATTGAGGCCTCTCACATTCCATGAGAGGAACTTAATTTAGATTATTTGGGATTTCTTCCTCTCCCCCTCCCTTGAGGCGGTTTTCCTAATGTGTTGTCTTTAGAACCCGGAATAACCTGTTGAAGCAAGGTTCTCTGTTTTCCATTGGCAATGTCATTATCAATTTTAATTTTTTTATGCTCAACATTTGATATTCTCCCTCTTCTTTTTTCACTGCCAAAATCTATAGGAGACTTCAAAGTGCTCCTGGTTTGTTTAGGACTAAACTAATGGGAGGTAATTTTTTGCAGAATTGGACTGCCATATTCCTCAGTCTGAAGAGTTTCACATATCTCCACCCCTACATCTAAATCTTCTCCTTTTTTCCTGTATTCCCCTGTCGCAGGGACGGCCCCTTAATAGGGATTCACTTGGCTCCTAGTGATGATGTTAGGGAGATGAGATTTTTTATTTTCCAATGCCTCAACTTTCTTCCTAAGTTCTTCAGCATTAGGGTTTGGATTTGGGATGACCACTAGGCTTGAATTATTTCCAGTATTGGGGTTTAAGGATCCTGACTTGGATGTGGATTCTAGAGATCGTTCATTAGGGTTTGTATTTGTGATGCCCACGGGGCTTACAATAATTTCAGCATTAGGGTTTGAGGATCCTGACTTGGATGGGGATTCGAGAGAGTCAAAAAGGTTAGCCTGAAGGTGATGGGCTTCCATGTCTTCTGATAATCCTCCTACTCCCATATTGGATAGAATTAAAAATTTATTTGAAACTAGAGGATTGGAACTTACCTGAGTATTTTGGTTGCCAACAACCTATTGTTTTCCTTTGTCTTACTAGGACCCTGCACCCTCTCTTTTCTTTTTTGGTAGACATAGTTTGCCTAATTGAAATCACCTTTGCTAGGGAAAATCCTCAAATTTCCTCTGTCTAGCATTCCCTGCTTCTGCTTTTCTCTATTCATTGCCAGGTTAGGGCACTGATTGCATAGATGTCCTTGATTTTTACATTCTACATAGAATGTCGGTCTATTCTCGTATTCTACCAGCTATTTTCTATAGTATTCTCCATACTCTAGCTCCACAAACCTTGGAAATTCATTATTCAAATTAGCATTTACGTAGATTCGTGCATGAGTCATCCTTGTCCTGGACAAGGTCGCATGGTCAATGGAGATCAGGTCCCCTATAGTTCTGGCTATGCCCTACAACCAATATTCATTGAAGAACTAGGCAGGTAGACTCGGGAGATGAACCCAAATAGGGGCAATGTTAATATTTTGCTTTTTAGGGTCGAAATCTTCACCCCATCGTCTGATAAAAAGGCTCCTTTTGCCTAGAAACCAAGGACCTCCTGTTAAAATGCGGTTAGCATCCTCCATATTGTTAACATGAATAATGAAGAACCCTCAATTTAGAGCTACCAACTCCAAGCTGCCTACCAGTTGCCATTTACCCATCGCCCAAGCCCTGATAGTCTCCATGTCCGGCCTACCTCCCAAAAAATTGCCTACCAGGGAGAATTCTTCCATTAAAAGAAAAGGGCTCATGGAATTTTTCGGGGCTAAAATTTTATTATTTACTGGAACTGTTGACATTTTTTGTCACATTATACAAGGGGTAGAAGAATAGTAGAATTTTTGTATAATATTTCCTTGTTGAAAGTTTTTCTTTTATTTAAAGTTACAACAATTTTGACTCTCCCTATCGCCCCTTTTATAAAATGAAGAAGAAAGAGCTTCGCTACCAAAAGGCCAGGAAAATAGCTTCGCCGAAAGAAAAGAAGGAGAATATGAGAAGAGCTTCGGGCCTGAAGCACTTCAAATCACCACTTCGGCCAAAAACCTTGCGAAGTAATTTCGCCGAAGAAAATACAAAGATAACGCTTCACACCCGAAGCATTTTTAGCAGCCGCTTCGGGCGAAAGTTTTGCGAAGCGGCATCCAAACGACTTCGTCGAAGGAGGAGAGCATAATCCAAATCAGCTAAGGTAAGGAAACTACTTCGGGCCCGAAGTATTTTCGACACCTACTTTGGCCAGTTTTCACCCGAAGCAGTGGTGCCCGAAGCAAAATGACAATGTGTCAAAAACAGAAGAGTGCTTCGGGAGGATATTCCCCGAACCGCAGTTTTGAGAAAGAATCGGGCCGAAACATTTTCCAGCCGAAGCAGTTTCACCAGCAAAGGACAAAGAGCCCCATTTCAAAGATGGAATCCGCTCGGCACTCAACATCCCCAAAGTAGTTTCTGCGAAGCATTATTTTGCGAAGAACAAATCAAGGAGAATCTACTTCGGCCCAAGGCTTTGGTGAGGTGGATATGTAGCGAAGCACTTTCGGGCCCACGTTCCAAGGCGGGCAGCTTCCCAAGGTGATCGAAGGCCCCTTATAAGTACCCCCTTTCTTGCCCGATAAGTCTGCTGACCATTTTTGGCAAATGAAAGGGACGTAACAGTCCTCGAAGTAAAACCCGGTGGGTGTAACGATCACTCAAGCACAGCATCCAGAAGCCAGGGACACTCGGGCGGTGCATTAAATGAATGTTTCCATGGTTGACCCGGTCACAGTTGCCAGTTTCGGCAACCGATTTGAAAACTCAGTCGCAGCAGCCACGAGGAGCCGATTTCTCAGAGCCCGAGGGTGTACTCCGCCATTTTTGTAATAATGACTCAGAGGGTCGGGTCCTCTATAAAAACCCAGGCATGTAATGTAAAAAGGGGGGGAAATTTCTGCTAGAAAGTTGTTGTAACTTGATGTCCTGCGTTTAATACTAAAGATCTATTGTGCTCCATTTCTCTCTTTTATGCTGCCTTCTGTGCTTAATTATTTTGTCTTTTCTCGTTTGCATATCGAGACTCTGAATCCTAAATTCGGTGTGCGATCGGGGATTGAACCCCTAAAATTCGCCCTGAAGGATACATAGGAGAGGAAAAATGCCTTGTCGCTTTCCTTTATGCTGCCTGGTGGATCGAGGTTTCTGTTATTCCCTTATCTCAATCGTTGTTACTCTAAACCCTGAATTCCAGCGAGAGAGAAAGGAGAACCCTACGAACCCGTCCAGAGGATACATAGGAAGTTCGACATTTCATTTCTTTCATGTTATTCTTGGTGTTTCTTGCTGCTATTCGAGTTGTTAGCGAGTAATCGTGCTTCCTGTTCTCTCCCACCTTAAATCATCATCTTCTAACCCTTACTCTTTTTATTTCTTTCTCTAACCCTTACCCTTTTTTATTTCTTTTCCTAACCCTTACTCTATTTATTTCTTTCCTGCACTCTTGTCTCAAACCCCCAAAAGTAGATTAGTATAGGAGCCGACCTTTCTCCGAATATTGGCACGAGGGGCATCTCTTCCCCTCGGCCTTTCAATGTTGGTCGTAGGTCCAGGGCGCGCAAACCCACCAAAAGTCCTTTCCTATGCGGATTTGATGACCAACAGTTTTTGGCACGCCCGATGGGACCCAAGGTCCCATATTTGAGAAAATTTCTAGCCCGTCTTCACCGGAGCCAGTAGTTCTAACAAAGTTCCCGGTGAGATCCGGTCAGTCTCATCTTCTGAGTAGTAGTGAGAATCGATGCTCTCATTACTAAAAGACTCTTAGCATCTGGCGACTCTATTTTACCCGAGAATCTCTAAAAGTCGTGAAGACCAGTACCTAAACCTGGTTTTCGTAACCAGGACTCCCCATGTCTTAAGAAGGTCCGAGTTTGGTGAATCTCTGGCCTGTCTTCATCTGATAAAATCACCTGGCGACTCAGTTGAGCTGAAGATCCAGATTTCTTGGTCGTAGGCACCTTTCAAATCCGAAAGAAGATATCCTAGAGGAATCAAGGTTCGGTGAGCAGCCTTGACCTCATCAGCGAAGAAAGAATGTCCACCTAACGACTCTGACTCAGTGGCGACAACCACGATTTCCATAGGCTGCTGTCGTAATGGCTGGGAGAAGCTTTCCTAGCTGGAACGATCTAGGCCCCCTGAATATCCAAAGCTACCACGAGATTCCCAAAAGTGCCTTGAAATCATTGACAAAATACAGCGGCACCACGGGAATGGCCCGAGAGCACCTTGAAGATGTTGTCGATTTAGCGACCCTCCATGACATTATCCATGAAGATGTCATGATCATACTTCTTGTTCTATCTCTGGAAGGAAGGGCGCTACGGTGGTACCTATTGCTCAGGCCCAAAAGCATCTGCTCATGGGATGACTTAGTGGGGGCATTGATCGAAACTTTCGATGGCTCTCAGGACCCCTTCCATCTCTTCGCATACCTCTCCACCATCAAGAGAGCACCTTCGAAAGGTATCACGGACTTCAATGTCCGATTCTGCAGAAGTTGGAAGAGAATCCCATTGGAGATCCAACCGACGCCCACCCAAGCCCATCTCTTCTATGTTCGGGCCTTCCACCCGGACGTAAGCCTCATTCTACTGCAATCAAGGGAACGAAGGTTCCCTCAAATATTTGAGGAGGCAATACGAGCGGAACGGCTTTTGCTCCTATCGGGAAAGTGGCAGTGGAGAGAAACTCCGTCGCTTCCTCCGATAATTATTGCTCTTGTTCGGCCAATGCAGTACTCATCATGGGGCATTCCTCACACTGAGCCGAGGCCTGAGATGCAATCATTTGGAGCTCAAGAGGCAGACCTCATACTAGCCCAACAATGGGAGTACGCAAGCATGGCCCACCTAATGAACAACATGGCTACTCGCGATCTCCATCAAGAGGTGAACCGAGGAGAGAAGCAGACTCGAGTGGTAGAACCCGAGAACAAAGAGGGCACATTTTTGCACCCTTTTTGTATCCCAAGAGATGGCATGCAAGTGTTCATCCAAAGCTCATCAAGCCTGTCCGATTCAGAGGATGAGTCCGAAGGGATTCTGGAGGACTACTCTTCGGCGGAGGAACCTTGTTACCATATCAGTGGGGTGGAAGAACCTGTACCCGACCTTTATTTTGAAGAATCTAGAGAATTCTGGCATTGGGTCTGGTATTGGTTCTAGCTATCCCTAAGACCAATGCCCCAAGAAGGCTTTCAAGTGGCGAACTTCTTCGCCAATAATCTAGGCACTGGCAAAAATGAAAATCGACTGCGTTGCTTCCTGTTCGTAGCATGGACAACTTCAGGTAGAAATGATCCAAGCTTCGAGGGTCAGCTAAAGTTTAACCTGATCTGGTCGGGTCACTGCAGGTTTATCGGATAATCGCCTGAAGTGAACCTATAGTAGCGGCATGCCAATTATGCCGCAAGCTTGTGAATAGTGTAAATAGTTCGGCTGATAAATAAAATGTTGCTCAAAAGCTCAAGTCGAGTTTTACTTCGGCAACTCTATTAAAAAAAAAAAAAAAACCAAGCAAGACTCAGGCCGAGGACCGAGAGGTACTTCTCCAAGGGGAATCCAAGCGAAGCAGTATCGAAAGAGAACCGACGAACCACTTCTCGAATGGAAAGCACTTCGAAACCAGTCTCCTGCGAAGGAAATCACTTCGGGCCCGAAGCGTAAAAGAAACAGCTCGCACCAAGGGTTCGCCCCGAAGCACTTCAACCCTGACCTCGACTTCACCAACCCAATGACGGAAAAGGCAAGGGCATTTAAAATGTGCCTAGGGGAACGTGTTGACAGCCACCTTCAAAAGCGTCCGAAGCGGGCGAGTTAAATGAAAAGGTGGCGAGTACATCCTTTAAGGATTCGGTTTGGAGAAAATTTCATGCTTGGGTACAAAGTGGCAGAGGGTCACGCTTCCAAAGCAAGCCGCAATCATCATAACACGCAACCCTGTGTACTACTCCACCATGCGGTGAATTGGATGAAGTGACATGAAGTTAATTATGGCAAGTGCCATAAATACTGGTGGTTGCCTTCTATGGCTATATAACGTAGGCTCTAGCAGTAATGAAGCTATTTGCCTGATAATTCATGCAAACTTCGCTACTAGCCTTCAAACTCTCCTATCTTGCGCTTTGAAGCCTCCAATCCTGAAGCCCTCCACATTGTTTTCTCCATCACCCCTAGCACTATGGGGAAGAAGAATTCTAAGGAAAAGGGGAAGGAACCAGAAGTGGCGGCCCCCGAGCAGCCAAAGGCAAAGGGCCATGACAAAGGGCCAAAGAAAGTTGATTTTAGCCGTCGCCCAGAGAAACAAATCATGGGAGAAAGAGAGGATTCTGGGGATGAGCAGCCTGAAGAACCACCGATTGATGCGTGGGATAGGATCAGAGACACCAAGCTATCGAGGAGCGTGGCTGAACTCAGGAGCACCATCGAGTTCATGAAAAGTAGGCTCTCGATAGACAACAAAAGAGTTGTCGCTTACTACTCCCAGATATACTGGTATCTGACGCCCCCCACACATCACTGCCCTAAGCTGATTGATGCCATCATGCGAAACTATCAGCCCTCCTCCAGGCAAGTGGTAGACGCCTCCGGTCACAAGCTATTCTCCATTCTGAAGGAAGATGTCCAGGCAGCCTTTGCGCCACAGTAGGGCCCTCCTAAGGGGTATATGGTTCGCAACGTTATTCTTAGCGAACAAATGGAGAGGTTCGCGTCCTCCAACTACATAATCAATTTTTTGTAGCAGAGCCTCAAAAGCGGGCTCCCTTCGAGCAAATTGCCCCGAATGCCCCTACCCTTGGAGGCCTTCAAAAATGCCGACATCTTCTCCATCATTGCATGGGTGGCAGGCCTATCTACCGACGCTTCGGTGCACCCATGGTAGGTGTCTTTGGTTGAGTGCATTTCTAGAGGGGAATTTTATGCCCCTGATGCTTCGAGGCCAAGCACCAACCCAGTATTTTTTGACTGGGTAGAATGGGTGGCCAGGACCCTACATACCCGGCTCGCCAGCATGAAGAATGCTAGGACAAATAAGTACTTTTCACCCTGTTCTCTTCTTGTTTGGTTATTTTTCTTTCATGTACATAGAAGTTTCCCTTATGTTGCTATTACGGCAAGTGGCGAGGATGGAAACCCTCTACCTGTATACCAATGGACCCCTCTCCTATTGAAGACGGAGTCCTATTATTCTTTTAACCAATAATTTTTGGGACCCGCAATGCACATGCTAACAGGGTCTTCCCCTCGGGTTCCCCTCCTCCTAAGGGATAAGGTGGTACAAGAAAGGAGGGGAGACATTTTTTAGCTGACACAGGGGCTCATAATTCGCATATTTGGCTTCAATTGGAAGCCTTTTCTACTGCCAGTCTATCCCTCCAAATACCAGTTCGCATTGGAGGTTGCTCGGTAGAGCGATGCAACAAACACCATTTATGGCCATGGACAGAAGTGGGCTCACACCTACGATTTCCCTTTCAAAATGTTAGTTATCAAGGTGTTTGCCCTCAAACAAAATGTTTTCTTGGAGGAGAAACTCACCAATTTTGGCCTAGTCTAGCTTCCTCAGCAGTGGCTCTATGACCCCTTGGGGGTAATGAGGGACCATCTTCGATTTAAGAACTTCCACGCTTGCCCCTATCCAAAAATTATGGAGCAAAGAAACAATCCTAATGGGAAGGATCTAGAGTGGTATTTTGAGAAAATGGAAACGCTACCTCCCTGGCATGAGTTCTACCCAATGGAGGTCGCCTATGACCCAGTTCGGCACCCTCTCCTGAGCCCCAACTCTACCTTCTGGAAGAAGGCAAAAGATGATTTGAAGGAAGCAACAAAATATTGGGACGTGGCCCAACTAAGAGAGTGGTGGATAATGAGGGTCCATCGCCAAAAGATGAATTCTTACAATTTTTTGTCATCTGACAAGGACTTCATGGCGGTCTATGAGGCCAATGTCGGGACATGGAAGCCTCTGTCCTTCGTTGACCTCATTCCTCTAGCTATTCCTGGTTCGATTGAAAGCCCGAGAAGAGAAAATAAGACTTTGGAGCCAAAGAAGGAGAAGAAAGCCAAAGCCACACCACAAAAACTTTCTCAGGTACTGTGGGAAGCCAAGACATGAGCTTCGAAGAGTCCGAGCAACCGCTGGTTAGAAAAAAAAGAAAGAGGCCAGAATCGGTCCAAGTGCCTCCAAGCCATCCAAAGCGGCTTTGTACAGGGTTTCAGAGCCCTTCCACTGGATGACCTACACCAGGTCCGTCCGAAGCAAACGTTGAGGGCGTAGTGCCACCAAGCACCGAGACCGTCCCGAATATCAATGTCATCAATGTGGAGGAACTCCTCCAATCCGAAGGGGACGTTGAGGCAGAAACCATGGAGGTTGGAAATGTCAAAGCCGAGGAAGGACAGGAGATGGCTGCACTAGGAGTCACTACGACCGCTTTGCCAAGAGGGCACTCAGGTATGCATTCTCCACCCCTTGCTCAAGACTCACCCATGTCCCCTACGGCCATGGCCGAAGGTTCCCATCAGTCTTCCCTGTAGGGCCATTCATCCCCTCACGCGTCACCTGTGGCTAGTCCAAGTCCATCCCATGATTCTAGCTAGGATAAGTCCATTGAAGTCACTCCGCCCACTCATGCTACCATTCCCTTGATTCCGAGCAGAAGCGGAGGTATCGCTTTGGTGCCGAGCCCCACCACCGAACCTCCTTGTGAAGCATCTCCCATACACTCCCTGTATTTGTTCACTCCTTCGGCTGGTGACCCAGCCTTGTTCGAGTCTGAGATGTCCTTGATTAAGGAGTGCCCCCTTGCCGAGAGGCTACTCCAAGCTCAGCAGAATATTGACAAAATCCTAAAGGAGGCGAGAAAGAAAAGAGGATGAGCAACGGCTCAAGTTGAAAAATGCGTCGTGTTTGATTTGAAATCTGGGAAGATGCACAAGATCAAGAAGGTCCCTAAGGTACAAAAGCCTCTAGATGAAATGACTCCAGCAGACTATGATTACCAGGAAACACCTAAGGACCTGGTGCATCTAAATGTAGACAACGAATCGGCATCCATGCATGTCCGAATTGAGACCTTTAGGGCTCATGCAGTCATCGCAAACCAATGCAGGATCGAGGTCGAGGCCGCCAATGTTAATCTATAAGAATATTTGGTGAGGTTTCGCTCCAAGTTGGCAGAGGCCGAGGAGAAGTGCAAGGCCATGAAAAAGGAAACACGCACCCTGAAGCAGCAGGTTCAACAGCTCCAATCTACAGTCGAGAGCCAAGCACAGAAACAGACTGAGAGCGATCTAAATGCCAAAGAGTTAGAAGGAAGAGTTGCACAAATGCAGGCTCAGCTGTATGAGAAGGAAGACCTGACAGTGTTTGACAGGGCCAGAATTAAGGAGATTCGTGCGCACCTGCTAAAAAATTTCCAGCTTCGATGTGCCAGTGCTTTTTCAATTTTGACATATGCCACCGAAGCATAGCAGGCTATTGCCGAAGGAGGGCCAATCATTTATGAAGTCACATAGAAATCCAGGCACCGGCTCAATTTAGCCTTTGACATCCAAAATACGAAATATCAGGACTTGCAGGTCACTGCAATGACTCAGACGGCTAGGGATTGGTCCACGGCTCAGGCCACAGTTCGTGCCTTCTTTTCCAAGGTGCGAAAAGCTCAAAAGACAAGAAGAATCCAAGACATTTTTGACAATGAGCAGCGTGCCTTGATGAATTATTTTTAGGACCTCTCCTCCTTGGGTTTCTCGAGTTTCACAGACGATGACGAGAACCTTTTGACTAAAGATGACCTCAAGCCAATTTGGCTCCAGTTCGAGGGTGATGTCTCAGAGATAGACGGATGGGTAGAGCCGATATCATAAGGGCAGATAACTGACTTCATCTTGAGATACTGCAATATGGTAGCATGCCTAAACAATTTATTCATCAGGTCCAAACATGCTGACATCGAGAAAATTGATCGATTTTGCATTTTGGTTAAGGCATTACAAGATCAAGAACCATTCCAAAAGAGTGCCTGGACTCATGTCCGAAGAATTATGAAGTACATCCATGATCGCCTCAAACCATCGCCATAGCCAGAAGCCGCACCATAGGAAGAATGAGAAGGGGAACAGGAAGAGGGGCAGACCGCAGAAGCAGGGTCTGGGGAAAACCAATGACTCTGCAGCCCAATGGATCAGGACTAAAGGGTTCTTTTTCCAAGACAAGCTCATCACCCCACAAGTCGCCAAGAATGTTGACATTTTTTGTCACATTATACAAGGGGTAGAAGAATAGCAGAATTTTGTATAATATTTCCTATTTGAAAGTTTTTCTTTTATTTAAAGTTACAACAATTTGACTCTTTCATGTTATTCTTGGTTTTTCTTGCTGCTATTCGAGTTGTTAGTGAGTAATCGTGCTTCCTATTCTCTCCCACCTTAAATCATCACCTTCTAACCCTTACTCTTTTTATTTCTTTCTCTAACCCTTACCCTTTTTTATTTCTTTTCGTAACCCTTACTCTGTTTATTTCTTTCCTGCACTCTTGTCTCAAACCCCCAAAAGTAGATTAGAATAGGAGTCGGCCTTTCTTTGGAGATTTGCATGAGGGGCATCTCTTCCTCTCGGCATTTCAATGTTGGTCATAGGTCCAGGGCATGCAAACCCACCGAAAGTCCTTTCCTGTGCGGATTTGATGACCAACAAGAACTAGGGGTGAAAGAGAGAGAACCTCCTTTCTTTTTCCTCTAATAGTCTCAGAAAAATACAACCACTTCTTGGGCCCCGCATTGTCCTTCGTATATTTTTTTTGGGGTCTTTTTTAGGAGGGTCGGGCCCCCGTGTGATGCCTACCTCCAAATCTACCATAGCCTGACTGCCTTCTTCTAGATCCTCGCTTGATCCATGCTCGAGGGTCCCACCCACCCCTTCTGTATCTGCTCTACCTCTACCACCTTGGTTGATATTCCTATCCAAAAAATTCAAACCCTCACTCCCGTCGCATCCGCTAAACCTCAGCTCACTCATTCCTCTTGCTGAAGGAGAACAGAAGAAAAAAATAATATAAACATGAGTAATTATTAGTAATATGATGATCTTGGAACCACTTTCCACATCAAGCCGCATATAGTTTATTCTAAAATTTACTTATAACTAGATTCCATAATTCTATCCTCATTATCCCCTCAAATGAGGGCATCTAATTCCTAAATCAATTTATCCCTGGTTCCTCTTAGAATAATCATAGTTATATTTCTACTCAATTTCCTCCTTATTTATAGTATATTTTAGTCATATTGCAGATTCAATTTATTTCATATTATCAAGACCTAAGTTAGATCTCTCCCCCTACATATATTATCAAAAGACAACAGTGGTATCAGAGCCACAGTGAATCGAGATAGGAATAGGAGGACCTACATCCATCATAGTTTCTCTTTGGACTTTTGGAAACTGGACTCACCAGTGTGCACCACCACTTGCAAAAGTCATCATAAGATAAGTCCACTAGGTCAATAGGAATAGGTAGAGAATCACAAGTGAGGACTAAAAATAAAATATTAGTTACAAAAATTTTGAGATTACATCTGGCTAGAGTCTTTTCACAAAGCTGCAAAAAAACTCGTGAAGACTAGGAATCAACATTCATACCACTAGATTGACAAATCAACTAGTGAATATTATTAGCTCCATATTTATAAGTTCTTTTTTTTGAGTTTCTAAAAACTTGTTATAGGAAAAGGAGATTCAAGAAAAATCTTGGGAAGCTTTAGGGTTATGCATAAGGGGTCGACTCCAAAATGTATTTATACAAATTTGGCAAATCAGTTTCAAAATCTAGGTGAATAGTGTCCAAAAACATGTAGAAGGTTCACTATTATTATGGGCAATGTTGGAAATTGAAACTTAAAATTGTTAAATTATTATAAAATTGGGGTGAATCGACCCAAAGGGTCCCAAATATTAGCCAATTCCAAATTTTGAAAATCCTAATTTTAGCCAATTTGGCGAATAATAGCCACTATGCATAACCATGGCTGAAGCTTACTACAAGAGAGTTAGGAAGAAATCTTCTTAGAATCATTCCAACACTTGCATCAGCAAGGATAAGATGAAATGTTTCAAAGACCTCAAGAAAGGTCCCATTACAAGAGCTGCAATCCTACAAAGTGTAGAAGTGAAGAAAAAAACCACAATAGCCTTATAGCATAATCAAGAAAGAAGAGACTCCAAAAGATGAGTTGAGGAGGAGATAGGATATTGGTGATCTCTGTTCAAGATCAATACCTGTAGAGTATAAAAAAAGAAAAGGCCAGATAATCCTAGAAGAAGAATAGACTAGAGAAGCCTAGAAGAAGAAAAGACAAGAGAAGCCTTGAAGAAGAAAAGGCCAGAGAAGCCTTGATCAAGAAGAAGGTTGTAGAATCCCTAGTTTTGAAGAAGTCTTTAGAAAAGTATTCTTGATTCAAAAGATAAATTCCTAATTTATAAGAATACTCCAAATAATTGTTCCTGAAGAATACTTTAAAAAATTATTCTTAACTCAGAAGATAAATTCCTAATTTAGAAGAATACTTCTAAGAAGAGTTTCTAAATAATACTTCATAGAAGATATTATGATTAAGAAGAAAAATCTAGAAATGAGTTCCTAAAGAAGACTCCAGAGAAGAGTCCAAGAAATAGGAGATTGATTATCTCATTTACTAATTAAATATCTTATTCAAGAAGGATTTGAAGACATCAAGATAATATCTCAGTGAAGAACTTCCATTCTTGTAAGAAAGAGGACTAGGAGAGTCCTGTATAAATCTAGAAGCAACAAAATCAAAGATCCAAGAAGAATATCTCATCACCAACACTTCTAGAAGCATAAGGTTGAAGAAAAGGTCTCAGTTGGAAGACTAGAGAAGCTGCAAGATAGAAGACCTAGGAGAGGTCTCAAGTAGAAAAAGAAGGCTTGGAGAGCCTTATTGTAGAGCTCGTAGAAGCATCATCAAAAGAGTTCCTAGGAGAACTCATTGGATAAATCCACTACCGAGGAGAAAGCTCCTGATAGTGAAGGACTTGGGATAATTGTCGCCATCCGACAACAAGCCCAAGAGAAGAAGAATTTGGCAAGGAGTGCCAAATCCAGAAGAAGAATCCAGTGAAGACCTCAAGATATTCAAAATCTTAAGAAGAAGAAGATCCTATTTGAAGTCAGAATTTGATAAGAATATTGAAGGAAGATTCAGATAGAAGAAGCCTACCAAATCCAGGAGATTTGGAGATTACCTCTCATAGCAAGAAGGCACAAGTTCAAAGAAAGGAGTTCTCTGAATCTATAGCAAAAGGTAGAAGATCATTGGAAGGATCAAGCCACCAAACCTAAGGCTCAAGATAGAAAGTTCAAGACCACAATTTGGTGAAGCAGGAAGTTGTTCTAGACAACCAACAAGAAGCTGCGAATTCATCCACTACAAGGTAGCAACTTGGTGAAACAAAACACCAAGATCTACATCTACTACATAAGCCATTAAAGGTAAGCAACTAGGGTGCAATTAGTTGAACTTAAATTAGGGTTCATTATCAAATTCCATTAAGCACCATATTTGGATTAAAGTTGCAAGAAGGGCTCATATTATAGTCTTCCAGAAAGTGCAAAAAGGAGAATTCATTTTAAGATATATTTGCACATTAATAGGAGTTGGATATTTTTGAAAGAAATAAAATTATCATCTACCTATTATCTATCTAGAAAGCAAGAAGACTACATCCTACAATATTGATTATAGTGAAAATTATAGAATATTCATTAAGGGTTCTTTACAGATTACTCTTAAGAATTGTAGAAGATTATTGAGTGCATTAGAATTCATTCTGAGAGTTTATTATCATTAAAAGTGCATTATTAATCCATTAAGCACTATACTAGTTGATCTTTAACTAGTTACTCTCAAGAAATTAGTTTGTGTTGTTAAAGGCATAAAAATAGCACAAAATTTATAGCATTGCATGGTCAAAGGAAGCCACCAATACAAGCAAAAATGTGGATAAGGAAGCCACCATTAATATCCTTGAAGGAAGCCTCAAATCGAGACTTGGTGAGTCTCAAGATTCAAGGAGAATATAAGGATTTCATTTAAGTGCAAAGTGTAGAAATTATTACTTCAAAAATAACATCTCATTAGCTTGGATTAACTATCATTAAAATATCCAAGGAAGCAGATTAAAAGAGGCAAGAAGGATTTCATAAAAAGGTCCTTCGTATTGGTGCAAATCTAACTATTACAAAGCACCTCTTTTATTCCTTTGAAAGGATAAAAGTAATCCTATTTACAGGAAGTAGTATAGACATCATATTTTGTAGGTTGAAGGGCAAAGTTCGAGCAAGAGGAAGGAGCCACCAAAGAGCTCACACATCTAAGAATCAAGGTGTTTAAAAATACCATTTCTCCACGTCCAATCCAGCCCTAGAAGCAAGCGTGTCACCTGCAACATTGGAGCTATTATAAGAAGCCATTACCATCCAAGTCTACGTAGAGAAAAGGGTAGCATACAGAGGGAGATCATCTATGTAGAAGAAGTGCTATCAAATCCAAGCAAAAATGCTAGCAAACAGCTGTTATAAAAGATATACAAACAACATATTACAAGCGTAAAGATACAAAGGAAGAAGTGTTATACCCAAGGTTTCTACTTGGAGAGAATGACCACCATTGAAGAGCACAAGAAGTTGCCATAGGACCACCATTGAGAGCACCATAGAACCAAGAAGCAATACAATTGGTGCCATCCATTATCCTCATCAAGACAACATGCGAATAGAGAAGAGGGAATGCTTACGTTTCAAGAAACATAGCAAGCCAATGCACATTTCAAAGATATAGGCAAATATAGGGCATCAACACCCATCGTTGGAGCATTAGAAGAAAGGTTTACATGCACAAGTCGTGAGTGCCACTTGGCACAAGAGCTCTAAGTATCCAACGTTCATAAATAATCCAATGCTCACCCAGGAGGAGTTACAAGTCTTTGGGAGGTTACCACCAAACTCATCATTGCATACGTTGGAATATCAATGCCTACTAAGTAACGCTCAAGTGACACTTGTCTGAAATTCACAAGGAAGCAATCCTATTTAAGGCATCCATATTGAAGAAGGAAAAGCATCGGAGGTCAAAGAGAAGACTAGCATTGAATGGTGTGAAGCATATTCAAAGGAAGAAGGCTAATTCAAGCCTATGTGCCATTCGAAGGAGAAAGCCAACATTTAAGAAGCTATCATAAGATTAGAAAATACAATACCTCATTCGATCAACAATCCAATGTCTCATTCATGGAAGGAATACATCATAAAACCAGCCATACCAACATTCAATTCATAGAGGATAAGATCGAGCATTCTTTAAAGAAATACCAACATCGGTTACAGAGAAAATAAGTGCTACGTAAGGGAGAATTCAATGTCGATCAAAGAAGGCATTGAATACCATTTCAAAGGATTCAAATCTGCCACCTCACAACATCAAGGCAAAGGAATACAAAGGTAAATCATATACTATTTATTGCTTGCTATAAACTAAGGATATATTGGAGTTATAAGGGCACATTATATTTACTATTGCAATTCATTCACTTAGCATTAGTAATATATTAAGCAAGCATATTTCAAAATACTTATATTTACAAATAATAAAGTAGGAGGAATAAGGATTTCAACTTGGAAATTAAAAATCCTATTATTGCAAATATTATATTGTTTTCTAATATTCCAAATTAGGGAGTCATAAGGAATACTACACCAAATAAATTATTGGAAATTAGAAACATTAAATATCAAAGGCTATAAAGGAGGTCTATTAAGGAAAATCAAGAGTTGGAAATAAATTGGCATACTTGTCTCAAACCATATTAAAGGGACAAAAGAAATCCAACCAATAGAACCTCATCAAATTAGAAAGTGCTTAAGTTCAATAGGAGTAATAAGGTGTAATAGAAGTTGATTTTTGCTACTTACAAAACATTACAAAATCAACTCAAAATTGAACTACTATTCTCAAAAAGCACTTTATCAATCATAAAGCATATCCAAAATCACTAGGGAGTTATAAGGCATTCTACAAAACTTGATAATAATAGCACTCATCAAAAATTATCAAGTACTTAATCCATTTGGGAGTCATAAGGTTTCTACAAAACCTAGAATTTCACCAAGGTATCATCAAATCAATACTAGGGAAATTAAAAGAAGATCACAAGGATCATCATGGCATCAAACAAATTCTTTCTTGCAGAATCCCAGTTACTCAAGGGACCAAACTATTTCTCCTAGAAAAATAAGGTAAAAGCAATCTTAGTATATGAAAAACTTTGGGAGATAACTCAAGGAACAGAAAAAAGACCAACCACAGATGATACTGAAATTCAGAATTTTGATGAAAAATATGCAAAAGCTCTAATGATAATAACCTTTGCCATCACTGATGAAATACAACCTTATATCAGTTCAACAAAGACATCTACAGAAGCATGGAAAAGCTTAGAAAAAATATTTGAAGGAAAAAATAAAGCCACTATCCTTCATCTTCAAACTCAACTACATTCTCTAAAAATGAACAGTGGCGAGAGCATAGAACTATTCCTAAGGAAAGTAGTAGATATTAAAGGGAAATTATTAACCTTAGGAGAAGAGATAAAAGATGAACTTCTTACTCAAGTAACCATGAGAGCACTTCCAGATAGCTATAAACATTTGGTTACATCTTTACAAGTCCTAAGTAAAGATACTTCTTTTGATGATCTAATCAATATTCTACAAGAATATGAGGTAGAGAATACAGTTAAATATGAAATGACTAACACTGCAATGACATCAAAAGACAATCCACAGGGGAATATTGCTTCATCATCAAGAGGACGAAGACCATGGTATAACAAGTATTATCAGATATGCAAAAGAAAAGGTCATAGCACTAACTATTGTAGATTCAATCCCAAAAATCAGAATCAAGGAAATTAGATGAACAATGGAAGCAGATTTCAACCACAACAATATCAAAACCAGTAGCAAGCTCAACGTCCAACCAATTATCCCCAATTGGAGTATCGAAAAGAGAATCAAAAAGGACATCTAGCTCAAAGGATAGAAGAAATTGAAGAACTGGAAGAATCTACAGATGATTATGAAGTGAAATCTCTTTCAATAAGAACAACAAGTTATGAAGATACTAACTACTTGCTTGAACATGTTACAGAGAATAGAGAAGAAGAATACAATGTCCAAGACAAAGAAGAAGATCCATATTGAAGATTGAAATCTTCAATACCCAAATAATGTAATATAGGGGGTGTTAGAGTTAGAATATATTACATCATTTGGGTCATGTAAATGTACCACCTTTGGTACATAGTTAGAGTAGAGATTACTTTAGGGAGAAGTTAGCTACTTACTTCAAGCAATGTAATAAATGCACAAGTGTCAATGTGCATGTTGTAATGTGCAAGGTGTCCACTTGTACAACTAGGTAGAGTGTTGGCCAAGGAATCTATTTTCCTATATAAAGGGCCTCATAGTGATAGATCATAAGACACAACATATAGATATCAAGAGCATTGTAGTAGATAGTGGTAGAGCTCCTTTATGGAGCACAATGTAGTTCTTTAGCTTATATTAATGGAGTGACCATATCCTCCATACTGCATTGTATTTTTACCACTTTCTATTTATAGTATATTTTAGTCATATTGTAGACTCACTTTCTTTCATCTTATCAGGACCTATGTTAGATCTCTCCCACTACATATATCCTCAAAAGCTAACATTATATTCTTTCTAAATAGAAGTGTTTTTACTTATTAACTTATATATTTACCCTCTAATAAGCCTTAGGTATTCCTCTCTTGCATTAGAAAGAGATTCCAAGGGTAGTTCTTGAGTTACTCTATTTTAAATGAGGGAGGGTGGTGTGATTAAATTTGTAATTCACAAATATTGTGAGTATTACATTATTTGTACTAATGTATGTGTCACTTTGTGAAAGTGAAATGTGTCAAAAGAGAGAAGTGAGTGAAAAGTCACATTGACATGTGGCATGTTGAGAGCTTGTCTTAATGACAAGAATGTGAAAGGTTGTATTTCCTAGATTTGTAGAGGAGAGCACAATTTAAGGATTGAAAAGTCATGTATTGTATTATATTGAGATAAATCTCCATGGTTGTATCATATCTTGATCATACCTTGAATATGGAAGAATAATAGATGAAGATATCTCTTTTGTGATATATTTCTATGTCAATATTTATGTGTGATCTTATGATGTTCTTATGTTTCAATGCATAATATTATGATCTTGGCCTAATGTTTTGTTAACATGAAATAGTGTCATGTTCCAACAACAAACCCCTACACTAACAGTAGTAAAAGGATTTAAAAATATATTATCATAATAATAATTAAAAGAAAATAACTTGCTTTCTTATGCTATGTTTTGATCAATGTGTGTAGAAGTTTGAATGTGTGCATGCATCCTTAAGCCGTGTAAGGAAGGTATGTGTGTTGTTCTTGCAAAAGATATGTGTGTCTTGTTTTTGAAAATATTTTATTATTATAGAGGATATATATAACTCTTGCATGAGAATGGACTATAACTATTGCTTTATGCTTGCATTGCTTTATTTTGAGATAAGTTAGGCATGTTTTTGGTTTGCACCAAATTCATGTGATTGCCATTTGTGAATATTGTGAATGTGCTTGACATATTAAGATTTGCATTATATTTTTAATGTATTTTAAGAGGAGCCACTTTGATCCTGCTTAAAAAGACCGAAGAATGTAGTGACTAGTTCTAGCTATTGTCTATTCATATGATGTTCTTCAATTGTCATCAGGGATCGAAAGTGTTTTTATGGTGCAATAACATTTGTGATACCCTTTACTTTTATCTTGAATTCTTTCTATGTTTTGGTGCATATTTTGTTATCCACCTGGTGCAAGTTCAAATTTTCATAATAAATATATATGGTGTACATATTTAGAGAGCTAAATTATATGTGTGTATCACTATGTTGGGATTTAAATGTCATTGGCTATGCAACCACTTATAATTTATTTTACTTTATTTTTTTTATGATGTTTTGAGTTACACGATAACATTTCCACCTATACACTATGATTTTAATACATTGCAATATGTTTTCATATTGCTTGATAAAACTTTGATTAATAACTGGTCAATGAGCACCATATATATAATTACACATTCTGATTATACAAGTTGGAAACATATCTAAATTATAAGATTTTATGGTTTTCATGATGGGTTGAATTATTATTATGAAATTGTGATAGTTTATGAGGTTGAATAGAACTATGATTAATCGTCTATTATTTCAAAATATATTTAATTTATAGATAATATACTCTTGCTAACACAAAATGATACCACGGGTTTTCAGCTCTATTACTAATTTATTAGGATAATCATATATTACTTTTACCTTATCATATAGATCCATTTATGAATATATACACTACCTTCTAAGGAGTAAATTTAAGATGAAGAACCAATCAGGTATCATCTATATGCCCTTAGAATTAATTAAACATTTGAGGTAAAAATCATGGTGAAACTTAGTTCTTTTATTCCTAAATTGAAGCTTAATGTTAACATATTATATTTTAAGTGCTCTTCCTTTTAAATAGTAAAATAGGCTTTTTAATAATGTACATATTATGCCATGGGTCCTTTTATATTTATTTTATAATATATATATATATATATATATATATATATATAGGGTATAGTAGGTAACCACTTAAAACCAAGGCGTCAATACCATTGGAATTGTAGATATGCAACCAATATGAGTAACCTTAATTACCCAAAATTGGTGGTTTCACATAGGGAACCACTATGACTAAAGAATGATCATTGTTCTAACAAGATAGATCAGGACGAGTAGGTGATGAGGGATAGAATGGTATGTCTCCTCTAGGTTGTTGTGCGAGTAGTACAGTGATGGTCCTTGTACAACTTATGATTAGGATAAATATAGCATGTAAGGAGCTAGACTAATCCATGAGGGTAGGAATGGCATAACTCGTTAATCATAACTTGGCAAGTGAAACTAGGTCTAGAGCTAGGGTAATGGTATGGCCCTAGTTGACTCTAGAGAAAGTGGACAATCAACTAGGCACTAGGCATATATGCTACACCCTTGCATGTTGTATTGGTAAGAGGAGGGCCTACTTAAGCCTAGGTTCCACATGTTAAGAGAAGGGGAGAGTATGCATCCACCCTCTAGGTGTTATGATCTTTATAGGATAACCCTAATCGTGAATTTATGCTCTCATACCAAAACAAGAGGATGAGAAGATAGATCTACTAAATGGCACCAACTACAAGATTTGGCCAATATTGTCCACTTGGGGGTCATTTGCAACAACCTAAATCTTAAAAGTGGTTGATTATACCTTGTAATAATTAAACATTAGGTGATCTTTAAAACTAAATTGACTAAAAAATTTCACCTTAGGGTATGTCTAGTTAGTAAAACCAACAAAATTTTTACCTTGTTGAACGAGTGAGCTAGATTGGGTTGTACAATGAGGTGAATTAGACTTGGGTTGTTATAGCTGATATTAGAGCTTAGGTTGTAATATTTTTAGGTCACAAATTCCATAGATAAACTCTAACTCTACTGTCGGAACAAAATCTGCCTTTGGTTAATAGTGTTGCGCCTTAGACTTTGCCAACATTGAATAGACAGACCTTGCTTGAGATCATCTGTCTAATCTCCAGAGATGGCTAGTTCCTTTGAGTTTTTTAGAGGAAATGGAAACAAGAGATAAGAGAAATATAACCAAATCTAGAACTTTTCTTACGATACCGATTAAACAACAACTAAAAATGATGATGTAGATTACTATCTTCAGAGTTTCTTTATATCTTCTTATAGAAAACATGAATTCCTGAGTACGATTTTAAATGTTCATCTAAATACATGTAAATATCTTTAATATTCAACTCTAGAGATAAGGTTTATACATGCACAGTTCAGATTTCATAATAGATACATTATAAAACTTAAAATGAATAAAAGTTGAAAACTAGATACATACACTCGCATACAAAATTTTAGAAGCTAGAGAAAGAATATCTCTTATTGCTTGTAATCCAATAACATGTACATCAAGTCTGTAAATGTCCAAGAGCCGACCCTTTTCATGATCGACTCACTCCTAATTATACCCTAAAAAAAGTATCTTCTACTATGTACATTTAATTTCCTCAATCAATTAAAAGTAATTATCTGTAGTTTCTAAGAATATACAACGGATTTCTCGCAGATTATATAGATTTCCTTCTGGCTAAATTCAAATGAGTCTATTATTCTGCAATCATCCAGCGGACCTGCCATGTTATAATCAACTGACCATCCTTCAGAAATCAGCACCTGATGTCAGTGAATGCCCCAGTTGCCAAAAATATACTCTGTTTCTCTACAGCGTGTATGTCACGAAATTGTGACATTCTACCTTTGTGAAGCCTTCTTTACTTTTTTCTTTAGCGAAAACCAGACATGTCGCAAAATTGCAACACTCTTGTTTCTCTACTTGTCTGCCCTTCTTGAGTCACAAAAATGCAACATGTCACGAAATCGCGACATTTCTATGTCTTTAGCCTGATTCTTCTTTTTGCATCACAAAAATTGACCATGTCGCAAAATCGTGACACTTCCACCTCCTTAGCTCTTTGTCTTGGTTTTGACCGCGAAAAAGGGACATGTCACAAAATCGTGACACTTTTAGTCTCTTTAGCAGTTTTGCTATTCTTCTGGTGAAAATAAGCCATGTCACAAAATCGCGACATTCTCCCTGACTTCTACCCTTTTATTGATGGACTTGGCAAAAATGGGCAACGTCGCAAAATCGTGACTTTTCCCTCTGCTTTCCCTCTTTGTTGTTTTTTGCCACAAAAACTCGACATGTCGTGAAATCGCCACACTTTTCTTCCTTAGGGTATTTTGCTTTTTCTTTGTTATTTAGCATATGGGCTACTTCGGTCTTATTTGAAAATATGCAAAAAAGGTGCATCAGCCATTTTTTATAGTTAGTCACTTTTTTACTAACATTCTTGGTGCCTTCCAGGGGATTTTTTGCTCGTAAAAATAAATAGAAACCAAGCCTTCATCCATTGGGAAACGGAGTCATAACACAGTTGCGAAAAGTAAAATTTCAAGTGAAAAAGCAAAGATAAAAGAAAAAGAATGCACTTTGGAATATAAGTGATATTTACCTTATCAAAACTTTTTTCTACCGCTTAGTGACTTAATTTTTTTTTGAGGAACATAAAAGATTCAATTATGAGAGCTGGTCCCAACTCTGGCTGCTAGTTTCTGACCCTGATTTTTAGATCTTTCAATTTTGTCCATTGTTGTAATTACCTCTTGATAAGTTTTGCAAACTTGGTTCCAATATTCATCTTCTAAATCAGAAGAATCAATGAAAAGTTGATATACATACTGCAACTCCTCCACTTTATCATAAGAAATGATATTTTGCCTTAGAATTAGTTCCTGTAAACAGGCTTTAATCATGTCGACCTCCGGATCATCTCCATGACCTGTGTTTCTTCTATAGGTTCCTGCCAGCTGTCTATGTCTATTTCATCCTCAACAAAAGATTTTATTGATGCTGAAAGGACCTCTTCCTTCAACACTTTTGAACCATCATCCCGAGGTAAGGAAGCCCATTATGGATAGCCAAATCAAGGTTTTGGAGCAACCCTTTCGCTTCATCTTTAAGCTCCTGCAGAAACTTATTTCCCTGTGTTATCAATTTAAACTTTCTAAAGAAGTTCTTTGCTACGATTTTAGCTTGAGACCAGGCTTTGCTTCTGAGCTTGGCTTCAATGCTTCTTGGCATCTTTTTTGACAAAATCTAAATTTTAGTAGCTGCATATTCTCTTTTCAATAAAAATGCTTCGACAGCTCCAAATTCATGTTTTACTACTTCAGTAGATTCCTTTACTTTAGCTAAATACAATAATAAAGGTCTAGCCTTTAATACTAAAGATAACAAATCTTTTAACAATTCTTTCCACATTTTCTTTACTTTATCCTTTGAAAATCTGGAAGGAGAATTTTTTTGTTCTACCAACTATTGTTGTAGCTGTTGTATCTGTGTATTCAACGTCTAAATCTGAGCTTTTGCCACACTCAAATTTTCTTTACATTTTGCCACTTCACTGGCAGCAACACTGAATTTACCCTCCCACTTTTTAGCTTCCAGAGTAAGAGCCTTCTCTCTGTTTTTTGTTCTTTCACCACGATCTCTAATTCCTTCCTCTTCTCCTTTTCCTTTAAAAACATTTCTTGATAATGTCCTCCCTGTAAGTATATGGTCCCAAAATGTGCTTGGGCTTTCATCCACTCATCTTGCATAGGCAGTTGAGATATATCTTCATTTATCTCTTCTGCTTGGTAATCTTCCATAGTCATTTCTCCCTTTGATTTCTTAGTAATAGGAGTTAACTTCAACTTCTTCCTTTGCATACTAGCTAGGTATAGAGAAATTATTTCTCTTACAGTAGCCGGTGCTTTAGAATCCTTAGTTGAATATGAAGTCCACCAATCTAAAGCATTCCTACTTACTTTTTTTATATTTTCAATCTTGGCCATGGTGGAGTGTGACTCAGTCCCTTGAGAAGTTGTAACTCCAGCTACCAGGATGTCAATGTTGGGGAGAAAAGGAATGGGAGAAACTACAGATCCAACATTTAGCAGATTATGGGAATATGTTGCCATTTATGGGAGAACAAGGTAATTTTTTGGCAAGAACATTATACTTTTGTTGATTTTAGAAAAGGAGGGAGAATTACAATGGGAATGAGTAGGAGAATGAGAAGAAGAAAGTAAAGAAAACATACCTGTTTTCGGTTGGATTTGTTGTTGTTCTTCTTCTTCTTCATGTTCATTGATGATCATTTCTTCACTCTATGCTTTGTATTTATCAAGATCCCTCATAACTTTCGCCCAAGTTTATAATCTGTTTCTCCTACTGCTGTCCTACCGTCAGGATTTATTTTTTAACTAAAAATTATTTTTTATTTTCACTATTTTGGCTCTCTTGAGCCAAACTGGGTGGGCCGCATGAGACTTCCTTTTGTGAATTTTCATGCTCAACTTCCTGAGCATTTGCATCAATGTTTTCTTTAGTCATATGGTCTTTTTCACCTTCTTGAGTCCTTTTCCCTGAGTAGTCTTCTGTATCTTGAGGCTCTTGATCACTAGAAGAAGTTTGAATAATATTCTTGTCTTTTCTTCTATCAGCCATCATTTTCAATTTTCTCATTCTTTCTGCTACGGGTTCATTAGATTTTGTACCCGAGTCCGAAGGTGGAACGAATTTTATAATTCATGAGGAACGATGTCTTGACGTCAGAGTATCTGCCCCAAGTGCTAGATGCTTCTCTCTTTTTGTTACTAGAATAGGTTCAACTCTCCCCTATCCTTCTTTGCCTAGCCCTTTTCCATCATAACCCATTTTCAACATCATCTATGCGGCCTTCGAACTATAATTCTTTCCTTGCTCTTCAGTAAAAACCTCTTCTATTGATCTTTTCCTAGATGTCCTAGGTTTGGTCTGAACAAGGGGAAGATTCTGAGCCTCTGCAATTTCTTTTCCTTTACCAGCTTTGGGCTGCTAGGATTCCTTAGGTGGCTAGGATACTTCAGGTTGTTGAGATACTTCAAGAGTAGAAGAATGACTACCTCCTATGCTTGGAGGGATTCTAACAGGGAAACTTCCTCCCCAGGAGTCATGGTTTTTATTATACTGAGGTTCGACTAGATTGTCATTTTTGGTGGGGTATCTCGATGAAATCGAATTTGTTTGGACTCTCATTACCCACCATTCATGAATTTTATCCATATCCCAATCTGGCCTATTCTTCTGAATCCTGGTGATTTTACCCTCCGTCAATTGATGAGCTTTTATATTTTTTGGGTCAAACTGAATAATTACTTCGTAAAAATCATGTCGAGGCAAAGGCTCCATCTTTTCTATGTGCCACTCCAAGGGTTCATCTTCTGTGTTATTTCTATTTTCTTCAATATCATATCTGACTTTAACATGAAATTCTTTAATCTATTTTTTATTCAAAATGGATTATCTCTCAACAAATTTGTTCATGGGATCATATTTCCATGTTTGCGAAATCTCAATAAGCCCCAATTTTCTCAAATACTCTGCTATCTATTCATTTTGCCCCTTTCTTGAAATAGTAATTCCTTCAAAACTAAAAGGTATATTACAGGCATTGGTTTTCCCAATTCCAGTCCCAAATTTGACATTAATGCTTTCTGTTTGCCTAACATATTCTAAGGCAAAGACTCTGTCAGTCACATAATGAGGAAGTAAAAAGGGTTTGTCTATAAACCCATACAATCTGATGCATACTCCTTGTGTTAGAATAAACCAATCCCCCTCCTCTACAAACTTGGTTTACAATACCTTTTCCACTTTAGGGGTCAATCTTGTTATTTTTCCATATATGATTTTTAGTGCAGGGCCCAAAAATTCCCTATTGAAATCATAATATGACTCGGATTTGTATAACACATTGGTCCATTCATACACTGGTAATATTTCTCCCTTCTCATTCTTATAATTTTTCAAAATGAAAGCTAACTCTTGAGACATAAAGTAAAAGAATAACCACACCAAATATGAAGTGTATCTGAATGAAAACTAGGTTCCAGCCTTCAATACCGCCAAAACCTCATGAATTTTTGCACTTAAAAACTCAGGCCAGTCAAAGAAAATAGGTTTCACACTCCTACTCATAATAGCCAAATCATACATTCTAGGGTTTGATAAACATTCTACTACAACCACCTACCACTTTTGAACATTTTCATCATTTTTTAGTCTAGCAATCATGGCCAGGATGGAATATAGTTCAGGATTTTTAAAAGCTGCCATGTCAATTGGGGGTTCTGGTGGATTTACCCTTTCTAGAAGATATTTTATCTGAGTGGCTAGAAAACCCCTCACATTTTTGGACAAGCCAAAATATGTAGCCTATTATAAGGGGTCAAAATTTGTAGGTTCTAAGAAAGGGACATGGCCCGCAGTAAAAGCAGAAACAAAAGCATCTTTGGACAGAGAAAATAGAACCTTCCCTAAAAAATCTCTAACCTTTCTCTCCTTTTCATCATGAAAATTTGCAATTGCCCTTACCAATTCTGGGTAGGGATGAACAGGAATATATACATACCAGTACAAGAAATAATGGTATGCAAACGTTGAAGGAGAAGACGCAGAAACCCCAGTCGCTACCCGGTTCTTTATATTGCTCTGAATCTCCGTCGGGTCCTTCCATGTTATTATTGTATCTACAATTTGGGAGTCTCTGTCAATAAAACCAGTGATGTTCTCCTCCCTTCTTTTTACTACTTAAGTATTCAGGGGTGATGAGGTAGATGCAACCTGGTTCTTCATCTTCTTTGGGGCCATTATGAATTATCAGGTACACAGACTTTGAACTTCTTCTAATTGCTTCACAACTCCTTCCTCATTATGCTATAGTGTGGTGGTATAAAAGTGGCTGGCAAGATTTTTGGCTTTTCAAGCGTTACAGAGATAGTTCCTCACTTCTTTTTCTTCTTCAGGAGTTTCAGCAAGTTTGCAAATGGCAAAATGCCTTTCCAAATCCTTGAATTTAAATTTATGTAGCTTGAGAGGACATGCAAAATCAATGCATTAAATGACGGTTGGTCGATTTGATTCGTCCATATTTCTTTGGTTTCTGTTCTCACCACCTTCCTTAGGAAACTTCTAAAAACGCTCACCGGCTCATTAAAAACCCACTTGGGGACTGGGAATTATCCCATGCCAAAAAAGATGCTACCTGACAGATTAATTATCTTCTTCCACTAAACCTCGAGCACGTGGTTGCTTAGAAACATTCGGCGGTGGATCTTTAGAAATATTTCAAGAAGCACACATAACATATTTCAAAACATTATTTTACTCATTCCCTCTTGCCGACTCTCAGGCGACCACGCAGCAGCTCCAGATTTGAAAATGCAAAATAACAAGGGTGGACTTTTCCCTCCAGATTTTATTCAAATGTCAGACTCTGATAGTCCTCAAAAATGATTCTTATTAGGCCGCAAAAATGGAATATTTACAAAACTCAAAACTTATAATATATTGTACATATAATGGCGATTTGTCCCTTTTACTGGAAATATAATTTTAGGTGAAATGCATTCACCGTGATGGGTAGAACCCATCCATCTTGATCTTTTAACTAGAAGGCATTGAATTGCTTTTCTAAAATAATTTCAAATGGCCCCTCCCAGAATGCGTCAAACTTGTCATGATGTCCTGGTTTCTCTTTCTTGACGTTCCATTTTAACACCAGGTCACCTATTTTGAATTTCTTGAAAGTGGTTTTCTTATCGAACCACCCAACTATTTTCAACATATGTTTTTGATGATGATTGTAGGCCTGTTCCCTAGACTCTTCTAGCTGCAGAAGTTGCATCAGTCTGGCATCCATTGGATTGCATTTGTCTTCATTAACTTGGTTTAGCAATTTCAACGTGGGTATCTCCATATGAATCAGCAAAACAGCCTCTTTGCCATAAACCAAAGCATATGGTGATGTATTGATTGATTTCTTGATTGAAATTTTGTCGGCCCATAGGGCTTGATTCAGGAGTGAGTGCCAGTTCTTCTTCTTATCCTCTAATGTTATTTTTAGGATTCTTAAAATATTCTTATTAGTAGACTTGGCTAATCCATTATCTTGTGGGTAATAATTAGAGGAAGTCTTCAGGTAAATTCCATATCGACTGGAAAATTCGATCATCTTTGCACTAGTGAAAGGAGATCTGTTGTCTGTAATCAAAGAGTCTGGTATACCAAACCTTGTGATTAGACTCTCGAGAAATTCTATCACCACTTTCGAATCAACTTTCTTTGTGGGTACTACTTCTGCCCACTTAGTGAAGTAGTCCGTGGCAGTGAGAATGTATTTGTGGCCTGATGATGAATTTGGCTCTATTATACCTACGAAATCCAACCCCCACTATTGGAACGGTTCCTCGACTTGAATAGCTTTTAAGGGCATAGGTGCATTCATGTTCCTCCCCACATACCTCTGACACTGTTTGCACCTCTGGATCACTTTGTATGCATCTAGGAAGATGGAAGGCCAATAACATCCAGCTCTAAGGATCTTCAAAGCTGTGGTTTGGCCTGCATAATGGCCCCCTGAGAGACCCCCATGAAATTCATCTAACACTTTCTGCTTTTCATTATCGGGAATGCATTTCAATAATACACCATCGATATTAATCCTGTATAACCCTTCTGTTCGAAGGGTATATTTTAATGCTTGGGTTATGAATCTCCTTCTCTAGGAAGCATTCATATCTTTAGGGCATGACCCAGTCTGAAAGTACCTCACAAAGTCATTGATCCAACCTAAACTTACTCTGTCTTGATGTTGCTCAGTGTTTGCCATGACGGGGTGGCTCTCCCCATTTCCACTTGCAGCTTGCTTGGTCAATTCCTGGCACAAAGCTCTCCCTCTGACTATTTTAGTAGAATGTATTTCTACATCACACTCTTGGATGCAAGTCACCCATCCAGCTCTTTTTTCACCCAGTTTTCCTTGAATTATGAAGTTCCTTACATCGAGATGAATAACATAAACCATCATCTGACTCTGGGATAAGAAGTGTTTTAGCTTATTCAAGGATTTCATAATTGCATATACTTGTTTTTCTATGAAGTTGTACCTTTCCTCTTGTTTGTGCATGGTGGAACTCAGAAAGGCTATGGGTATTTCTTCATCATCTGCTCCTTTCTGAGTGAGAACTGTAGCATAACTATTTTTTTCTCCGATAGCATATAGTATGAAACCTCGAGAATAGTCAGGGTTAACTAGAATAGGAGCTTGAGCGATGGCTTCTAGAATTTTTTGAAAAGCTTCTTTCCTTGGCTCTATCCATTTGAAAGGAGCATCATTTTTCAATAATTCAGTCATTGGTTTAACTGTTTGGGCAAAGTCTGCAATGAATTTTTTGATGAAATTTATTTTCCCAAAGAAGGACTGCAAACCTTTCTTGTTAACTGGAAGCGACAACTCAAGAAGTGCCTTCACTCTATCAGGGTCAATTGAAAACCCAGCTTTAGAAATAACATGCCCAAGGAGTATTCCTTCTTCCACAGCAAAAATAGGCTTTTTAGGATTTAATTATATTCCAAATTCTCTACATTTCTCAAATACTTGTCGTAGATGAGTGGCATGGTATTTTTTGTTGTGAGAAAATATAGTCATGTCATCTAAATAGGCGATAATAATTTTGTTTGCAAGCTCCTCAAAAGCTACGTCCTTGGCTCTTTGAAAAGTTGCTCCTGCGTTAGATAATCCAAAGGGCATCCTTTGGTATGCAAATGTTCCCCACTTAGTGGTGAATGCGGTCTTATATTGATCTTCATTTCTCACCCAAACTTGATTGTAACCAAAGAAGCCATCTAACAAAGAAAACCTTTCTACTTCTGCCACAGTATGAAGGATTGGGTCAATCTAGGGTAAATGATAGTGATATTTTAAAGAGGCTCTGTTCAAATTTTTGAAATCGATGCATAGTCTTATTTCTCCATTTTTCTTGCGGACTGGGACCAAATTTGCCACCCATGTAGCGTGCTTGATTGGGTATACTATCTTAGCTTGCAGGAGTTTTAACAACTCCTGTTTCATTAAGGCTTCAATTTTAGGATTCACAGGCCTCTGCTTCTGCCTAAAAGGTTTAGCTCCTTCCTCTAGTTCGATGGTATGCTGAATGACCTCTTTCCTGTACACTTTTAGATCACTATAAGTCCAAGCTATTGTATCTGAATACTCTCTACATAACCATTTTATTTTCTCTAGTTCTACTTCTGTACAATCGGTCCCTACTTTGATCATCTTTCCCAGTTCTAGTTCTACTTCTTTATACCGGTTTTCATCTACCTTGATCCTTCGACCTATAGCTCTGTCGCTATTGTCGAAAATGCTCTCCAGGGTGATCATTCCCCTGGGGATATGATTGTTTTTTAGTTGATAAGCTCTCTTCATCCTCTTCTTGTAACACTTAATCTGTAGAGCAATTCATCTCATGAATCAGAAAATCCTGGATCTGCTCATCATTCTCAAATACTTGCCAAAAAATGTCCTTGTCAGGCACAAAATGCTTGTATATAAGTCTGACTATTTTAGACTTCTGAATAACATTACTAACTGGGCAAAAATTGGATCCTACTGACGCTAACAGGTCTGCATGGCTGTTCTTCTCTTTGGAAATGGATTTCATGTTTAGTGCTTCAAAAATTTCCAATAGATCCAACACTTTGTTTTTGTAAGCCCTTAGGTAATGTTGCATACAAATGCATTTGCCAGTAACCTGTTTAACAATCAGCTCTAAATCTCCATAGATCAGTAGCTATTTTGCACCTAGTTTTTTAGCTTTCCTAAGTCCCAAACACAAAGCTTCGTATTCAGCTATGTTATTGGTGCAACTCCATGTCAACCTATATGAAAATACTTTTTATTTTCCAGTAGGTGAAATCAAAACAATTCCAACTCCTGCTCTATTTTTACACCTTGACCCATCAAAGTACAATTTCCATAACTGGTTGGCCAAATCACCTGTTTTAGGGATAGCAATAGGAAGCTTTTTTGGTTTCTCAATGGAATAGCTTCCTATTTCTATCTCTACCATAGCATTGAATTTCTTCATTGAAAACTGATCCTTAGATTGGAGTTCCTCCAGGGTTTCTTCCATTAAATTGATATTTTCCAATTCCTTAGACATCATGTTGATGGTGGTTGTTTCCTCTAGTCTTTCTACGTGAAAAGTAGATGGTTTTTCATTGTAGATATTGACTCTTTTACCTTTGAAAGGTACCTCCAAATGAGAATAATCTAGAGATAGATAACCGCCCATTTTGGCCATGAACTCTCTAGATAAACACATACCGAAATATGGTTCTAAGTCTACAACGACTACCTCTTGTATGACGACTACTTCTGGTATTCTTTGGAGTTGAATAGGGATATCTTTGATCACCCCGATATATTTTACTAGAGTACCATCTAATTGCAACACACCAAGATGACTCAGAGTATATTCCATACCCATTATGTCATGTACGACTTTCAACATCATCGTAGTTGATCGTAGTTGCGGCCCCTGACTCAATCATGCAATTGTGAACTATCCACCCCTCCATTTGCAAAGATAGATAGAATGGGGGCGGTCTATTTTTCCCAGAGGTTGACATAACATTTTCTTGTATAACATTTGAGAAGGTATCATTTTTTAAATTTAGGTATTCTTGGAGGGGGTCAATATGACCAAGAATTTGTAGTGCATCATACATGCTTATTTTGGAAGGAGTCCTCTTCATTTCTTCTACAATGTTGAACGAAAGGGTTGCAGTTGGGGATACCTCAGCACTTTTCTCCTTTCCACTAGTCGATGCATCATATCTGTCTCTATAGACCTGCGTGGCTTCTGTTCTTTGTCTTTTTGTCAATAAAGGAAATCTGAGTCTTTCCTTCGCTTGCTCTTGAGTCTCGCTCCATTTTTTAGGAGGAAATTATTTTCTTGGTGTAGTCGCAAAAGTTTGAGGAGGGTCAGAATGTCCTTTCTCATTAGACTGGTTTTTCTATGGAGTTGCCCTAGGGGCAGGAGGAAAACTTAGTGGTTGGAGTTCCTTAGGGTCGACTTGTAATGACTTTTTTCTCGATCTTGTCAGGATTGAGACTTGTTCCACGGATGGCATTGCCAAATTATGGTGGAATTCTTTGATTATGTTCACTTGTCCCTTGCCGGTTTCTTTGGCTCTCTCATTAATAATCGCTTGCACATGATGTTGATGAATCATGCATGAATCTTCTCCATGAGGATCGTTGCAAGTGGCACACCAGTAATCAGAATTAGTGGGTTCTCCATTATCTCCTGTCTCATTCGCATACACAACATTTTTTCTATCTTGTCCACTACCACTCGTTGAAGCACCATATTTTTGTATCTATGGAAATCTTCTTGCTTGGAGATGTTGTTCAGCTTCCCTCTTTTTCATGGATGCCATTTCATTTGACAATGTTTTCATTGTATCAATTATGGTCGTGTATTGGTCATTTAGGTGAGCTAATGCAAGGGGTGGGGCTAGTAATGCAAGGAGTGTAGGAGGTGCGACTATAGCTAGGAGAGCCTACGTTGATGGGAGTACAGGTAGTTTAGAAATTGACGCTTGGGAAAGTTTTGGTACAGTTGGCAATAGACTCTGATGGATATTTCTTTGTAGCAATGAGATCAGCTTCGCCCTTTGCTGCCTCTAGATAGATCTCAGGAAAAGTGGTTACACAGGATTCCCTTATTATCATACTGAGATCTGAATCAAAAGCCCTTAAAAAATAGCATATAGCTTGTTCTTCCATGGGTTTTATTCCCTGAGGTACTCTATCACGAGTTCTGGTAAATCTGATGTTGAAATCCTATATTTATTCTTATGGATGCCTCTCAATGATAGTGAATTGATTCAACAATGTGAAAGGATCTGCATGTATATTAAATTCATCGACCATATGGTCGACAAGCACTACCCAAGAAGTAATGGATCCAACAGGAAGTGCTTTGTACCAATAGAGCATATTTTATTTCAAAGATATAACCAACAATCTAACCATTACATCTTCCTGAGTGATATTGTAAATAGATGCTAGAGATGATACATCTAAACAGTGCTCATATGTTGTTTTGCCTATTTTGTCAAAAGTCGACAATACTTTTAGTGCAGCTTGTGGAATTTGGTTTTGTGCTCCCAAGTTCAAAGGACCAGTTTGATTCCACACAAGATGCACTAAGACAGGGGCAACTGCCAAGGTTGCTAAAGGAGTTACAACTACTATAGGATTGCTTGCAGATGCTCCTACAATGGGTGTTAAAGAGGTGCTAATGGTGCCAGGTGGATTTTATCATGTGACTAGCACAAGGTGTGCCTTTAGGCTTTCGAGATGTAGCTCAAAGAACTCGATGGGTTCTTAGGAGTTTCTAGCTTAGGATCTGGTTATCATATGGCTATATAACCAAAAAAAATTAAACAAGGTCTTTCTTTTATGGTCTAAATTTTATTACAACGGAGTCACCAGGTAGTTTTTCTTAAGATTTTCAAACAAAAGGCTCTAAAGTAAAACACAAAAACTTATATAATATTGTGGGATTTACTAGTCCCATCGGGCGTGCCAAAAATTGTTGGAACAAAATCTACCTTCGATTAATAGTGTTGCACCTTAGACTTTGCCAACATTGAATGGACAGACCTTGCTTGAGATAATCTGTCTAATCCAGAGAAGGTTGATTCCTTTGAGTTTTTTAGAGGAAAGGGAAACAAGAGATAATGGAAATATAGCCGAAGCTAGAAATTTTCTCACGGTACAGATTAGACAACAATTAAAAAATGATGACGCAGATTACTATCTTCAAAGTTTCTTTATATCTTCCTATAGAAAACATGAATTCCTGAGTACGATTTTAAATGTTTGTCTAAATACATGTAAATATCATTAATATTAAACTCTAGAGATAAGGTTTATATATGCACAATTCATATTTCAGAACAGATACATTATAAAACTTAAAATGAATAAAAGTTAAAAACCAGATACATACACTCGCATACAAAATTTTAGAAGCCAAAGGAATAATCTCTTATTGCTTGTAATCCAGTAACATGTACATCAAGTCTATAAACATCCAAGAGCCGACCCTTTTCATGATTGACTCACTCCTATTTATACCCTAAAAAGAGTATCTTCTACTATGTACATTTAATTTCCTCAATCAATTACAAGTAATTGTCTACAATTTCTAAGAATATACAACGAATTTCTCATAGATTAGATAGATTTCCATTTGGCTAAATTTAGATGAGCCTATTATTCTGCAATCATCCAGCGGACCTGCCATGTTATAATCCACTGACCATTCTTCAGAAATCAACACCTGATGTCAGTGCATGCCCCAGTTGCCAAAAATATACTATGTTTCTCTACAGCATGTATGTCGCAAAATCATGACATTCTACCTTTGTGAATCTTTCTTTACTTTTTTCTTTAGCGAAAACCAGACATGTCACAAAATTGTGACACTCTTGTTTCTTTGCTTTTCTGCCCTTATTAAGTCATGAAAATGCAACATGTCATGAAATCGTGACATTTCTATGTCTGCAGCCTAATTCTTCTTTTTGCACCGTAAAAATTGACCATGTCGCGAAATCGCGACACTTTCGCCTCCTTAGCTCTTTGTCTTGGTTTTGACCATGAAAAAGGGACATGTCACGAAATCATGACACTTATAGTCTCTTTAGCAGTTTTGCTATTATTCTAGCGAAAATAAGCCATGTCGCAAAATCGTGACATTCTCCCTGACTTCTACCCTTTTATTGATGGACTTGGCAAAAATGGGCAACGTCACGAAATCGCAAATTTTTCCTCTGCTTTCCCTCTTTGCTGTTTTTCGTCGTGAAAACTCGACATGTCGCAAAATGATGACACTTTTCTTCCTTAGTGTATTTTGCTTTTTCTTTGTTCTTTAGCATATGGTCTACTTCGGTCTTCTTTGAAAATATGCAAAAAAGGTGCATCAATCATTTTTTGTAGTTAGTCACTTTTTGACTAACACCTACCCAAAAACCTGATATAGCTCTTTTGTACCTAGGGGGAAGGATGGTTGCATCAAAGATTTAATTGTTCTAGCATCAAATGGATCAAATAATTTCCTTGATGAAATTATTAGTGGATAGGATGGGGTACAATAAAAGATAATAGAAAATTTTATAGAGTAAAATGATCAAATAAATAAGCTAACTGAAAAAGAAACAAACACAAGTAAAGAGTAAGGTACTAAGATATACAAGAAAAGACACCAAAAGCAACATAAATTCTAAACTCCTTCCTCAAAAAATAAAGGATCCTGATCATATAGCAAGTATTAGCAAGGATAAGAAGAAAAAATGTGTGCATCCAAATCAAGTTGTTTCACCTGTGACAGACCATATTATGCTATAAAATAACCTTATAGGTTATACCAGAGGAAGACACCAGAGAATCAACCTCACATGACTCAAGAAATAGGACTCAAAAATCTAGCTGTAGTTAAAGATGAATTAGATATTCTGATACTCTAAAATATAACCTATTTGATAAAAAAATGTAAATATTCTAGTATAATAGATAGTTTAATCTCTACTAGTACAATTAGGGATATACTAAAAAGTCCTAAATATTTGGCAAACGAATGGAAAGTAGAATATGGGTCAGGATAAAACTATTCATTCAATCTATGCCTATTTGACCCTCATATTACCCTACCTCAAGAAAAGACTAGTTGGTACCTATATGTAGCTCCCTTGCACATCTTTGACATCATTCTTAGAATGGATTGGCTTAGAGCTCATAAAATCCTTCTTAACTTCAAATAAATATGGTTATAATTCACTAATAAAATCTAATCAGCGGATTATGGTCCATTGTGATCGTGGCTCCTTTAGACCATATTTGTTTCCAGCCTTACAAGTTAGAAAGGAAATGAAAAAGGGTGGAATAATATATGTGGTCAAGTTGAATAAAAGGGAAGAAATTGAAACCAACTCAAATATTTTTCAGAAGTAACCCATACTGAATGAATTTAGGGATGTGTTCCCTAAAGACTTGTCTGATCTTTCACCTCAATGAGAATTTGATTTCTCTATAGAACTTGTCATATTGAGTTGCAAGAACTAAAAATACAACTTTAGGACTTGTTAGATAAGACATTAATTAAATCCAGTATCTCATCATGGGGTGCCCCTATTCTCTTTGTCAAAAAAAATGATGGCTTTTTAAGGTTGTGTATAGATTACCGAATGCTCAATAAGGTTACTATCAAAAACAAGTATTCCTTACCCAGAATTAATGATCTTTTGATCAACTAAACGGAGCCACCATGTTTTCTAAAATTAATCTCAAGTTAGGATATCATCAATTGAGAGTATGTTAAGAATACACTCACAAAAATACATTCAAAACAAGGTATGGACATTATGAATTTACATTCCTACCTTCTGGATTGACAAATACCCCAACCGCCTTCATGAATATCATGAATAGTATATTTCAAGAGCAACTTGATCATTTTGTGCTCATATTCCTTGATGATATATTAATTTACTCTAAAAAAAAAGAGGAACATGATCAACACATTGAATAACATAGGCTTATACTGAGAGGTGGGGTGAATAGTATAAGATCAACTTTTACTTTTCTTTCCCAAATAATATTATACAATATTATCAATGGAAATATCAATGGTAGTAATAAAATCAATGCACAAGTCATCACACACAAGAGAGACACAAATTTAACATCGTTCACCCAATGCGGGCTACTCCACGAAGAAAATATTTCTACTAAATTTTCTCAACAAATCTCTTGGGAATCAGTTCCCTATTACAATGTTTATGGAACTATGTCCAAAGGAGACATTAATACCCTATGCTCTGATTTGTGGATATCTCTCCACAAGAGAAATATTTCCCCTTGTCTCTGGTTCGTGGATCTCTCTCTACAATAGAACTATTTCCCCTTGCTCTAGTTTGTGAAACTTTATCCATAGGAGAACTCTTTCCCCTTGTCTCTAGTTCATGGATCTCTCTCCATAGGAGATCTCTTTCCCATTGCTTTGTTTCATGGATCTCTCTCCACATGATAACTCTTTTTCCTTGCTCTGGTTTGTGGATCTCTCTCCATAGAATAACTCTTTATCCTTTCTCTGGTTCATGGAACTTGATCTAGGAGAACTCTATCTCCTCAATTGGTTTGTGGATATCTCTCCATAAAAGAACTCTATCTTTATAGCTGGTTCAAGGATCTTACTCCATAGGAGAACTCTATCTCCTCTACTCTAGTTGATGATCTTCTAGAAGACTTTTGCCCCCATTGCTCTGGCTTGTGGATCTCTCTCCATAGGAGACCTCTATCCCCACTGCACTAGATGATGGATCTCTATCCACTCAAGACTACTATCTTCTTTACTTTATCACCTTCAAAGCCTGTTCTCAACTCTATCTCAAATCTACACCAAACTCTGTCCCAATTCTAGCACAAATCTACTCTAACTTTGCTTACAAATCTATACTAAACTCTATCTCAAATATGCCCCAAGCCTTAACACAAAGCTTGAAGAAATATGCTCTTAATTTTGTCTTAAATCTACCCGAAGCCTTAACACAAAGCTTAAAAAACTTTTCTATCAACTCTACTCAAATATGTCTCCAAGTATTATCAAAAGACTTGCTCAAATCTACCTTCAAGTCTTCTCAAAAGACTTGCTCAAATCTACCTTCAAGTCTTCTTAAAAGACTTCCTCAAATCTGCCTTCAAGTCTTCTTAAAAGAATTGCTCAAATCTACCTTCAAGTCTTCTCAAAAGACTTGCTCAAATCTACCTTCAAGTCTTCTTAAAATATTTTCTCAAATCTGCCTTCAAGTCCTCTCAAATACTTGCTCAAATCTGCCTTCAAGCCTTCTCAAATACTTGCTCAAATATTTCCTTCAAGTCTTCTCAAAGACTTGCTCAAATCTATCCTCAAACCACTCACAAACCTGCTCAAATATTTCCACAACTTGCATACAAACACAACTTAAATATTTTTCAAGAAGCTTTCTACACACATACAAATTCTACTTAGAATTCGTTTAACCTCTGAAACATATAGAGAATGATATGCTCTATCAAAAACTCAAAATGTTCTACTCAATCATTAATTCTATCGCTTTCACTTGTCTCACATTTATTGCTCTTTTAAAGATAGATCTAGTCTAGAACATGATACCTATCTTCCCAATTCACACACTTGCTTTCACAAATCTGATTTCTAATGTTTGCACATTCACTTTCAATATCACTCAAAATCAATGCCCAAAATATTCACACAATTATTCAAACAATGAAGCACAATTTGCTCATAAACCCTAAGATAGGTATTTTCTCTCAAAAAAGATGCACAATGTAGGTCTCAAAACCTAACCCAAATATTTCCAACAATGCTTATCAAACAATCCCTTTTCACTCCACCTTATGTTCCAAAACATTCATTTCAACAAACACTTTAAAAAAAGGATGATGTACCCATACCTCTTAATTGCTCTTGTGGAGATATCTTCAAAAATCTGTCTCATACACAATTAATCTTTCTAGTGCCACTTCAAGAGTTAGTTATCAAAATACTCCATCAATACATCCATATGAATTTTCTTCTCAAAAGATATTTCACCATACATAAATTACAATAAAATATCAAATCACTTTTACACCTTATTTCTCCTATTCTTTCATGCAAAATAATTCTCAAAAAATCAACTAGAAATTACACACATGAATTTCACTTATACACCTTAGACCTCCTTCTTATGAAACCAAAATAATGCACTTCAAATTTCAATAAGACCAAAGAAATTTCCACTTTATCTCATGCATCAACCAAGTATTAATAATCTGAATTTTCACCTTTCATCCCCTTTTTAAAATAAAAATTAAATCACTTTTCTAACCTTATAACTCCCTAACCATACCATACCACAATGATAAAATTTATTAAACCTTATAACTCCTTAACCAAACACAACTTTGCATACATTTATAAAAAAATTATTCTACCCTCAAGCGTTGCCATCGCTTCTCGAACCTATGACCTTGCTAGCCTCTGTATCCTAGCACAAGGGCAAACACCACATGGGCCAGCCATGCACACAAACCAAAAGACCACAAGCTTTCTTTTATCCTCTACCACTGATGCAAAACAAAACCTCAAGTAAAATTTTATCACCTGCTTCCACCGCATCTTGAACCTGAGACCTATCAACTGCCATGACTTATCACCACAGACGTTGCTATATGAGCTACCTGCCTGGATGGGATAGAAGTTTGGAACCTCTGTTCCTTGTCCTTTCCTTCGCCTCAACTTTCAAAAATTGATGTCTTTTTCTTCTTCATCATGAGTCGAATGATGATCGTATGGGCGCACAAATTTCAATGAACGAATACACCCTATCAACCACTTTGGCATTGCAATATTTATATGCAATGGTTGCATTAATATTTGATGTCAGCGCTCAAATTTTTTCAATATTTGGCACCAGATAAAATATTATATTTTAATTCTAATAATTTAAATCCAAGGGATTTAAATATTATAATTTCATTTTCTTAGGTTAAACTTTTGCCACCATAGTTAATCAATTTAACCTTTTATTTTTGCAGAATTACCACCAAGGTAAATCAAATAGACCTTTTAATTTTATTTTTCAAATGCCACCATGGTAAATCAACTTGACCTTTTTTTTTTTCAATACCACCATGGAGAAGGCTTTTCTCTCTTCTTGTTGCCTTATGCCTCATGTGATCTTTGAAGAATATTCTTACAAATATTTCCATCAACTTAGGACATTAGACCTTTTGACATCAATGACAACACAACATGCTCAAATTTCCAACAATCTCCTCCTTTGTCATTGATGGCAACCCTTTTCTAAAATTTCTTTTTCCAAACCATTTGATTCCAAATCTGCTTCCCCTAACTGAATGCTCTCCTCCTTACTCAAATTTCTCCCCCATTGTCATCAATGGCAAAGGGACTCCTTTGGGGCTAAATATAAGACTCTTTGCTCAACCCCCTCCCTACCTCCTTTCCTTGAGGTGATTAATTTTAGGGTGGGAGTAAAACTACTTCCAACATACAATGTTCTTTTTCTTTGTCAACTTCCTTCCTCAACATACCCTTTTGATCCTTTTGAGTGTCCCTGTTCTTGCTTGTCTTTGGAAGCTCTAATCTGCACCACTTGGCCTTATACCCTAGATTATTTTAATTGTAACACTTAATGTTGTAGTTATTAGAATGTGTAAATGTCTTGAAGTTCCTCCTAGTGAAGCCATACTCATTTCTATCATGAACCATGCAATGGATTTATTTATGACCAAATTGATTACAAGAGTAGCAATACCCTTGAAAGAGATGTTGATATTTGAATTTCCTCTTAGTAAAACCAAATTCCTTCTTTTCATGTACCCTACAATGCATAGCCTTGTGACCAAACCTATTACATGAAAAACATCATACTTTGAAGAAATCTTGTCTTGAACCCATTGGTTTCTTGGTCCTTTCTTCTCTGTGATGATCTCTATTTCTTGTTTGTGCATTGTTTCCTTTTTTAGTGAAGCTTCTATTCTTCAACTTATCATCATAAGTCTCAATTTATCCTTCACTCTCTTCATCTGAAACTTCTTCCTCAAGTCAAGAGGGTCGACCTGTAGCATTTTTTAGTGAGAATTTGAATGATGCAAGGAAGAATTATTCTACATATGATGTGGAATTTTATACAATTATGCAAGCATTGCAACATTGGAGGCACTACTTAATCTCAAATGAGTTTGTGTTGTTTATTGATCATGAATCATTGAGGTATGTAAATTCTCATAAAAAGTTAAATAGCAAGCATGCCAAATGGGTTTCATTTTTGCAACAGTATACATTTGTCTTGAAAGACAAGTTGGGAAAACAAAATAAGATTGTTGATGCATTAAGTAGGAGAGTCTTGTTTTGACCACTATGGAGAATGAAGTGGTAGGATTTGAGGGGATTAAAGATATGTATGAATCTGATGCGGATTTTGGGAATATTGTGCAACAGTGTAAAAGTGCGGTAGGGGGGGAGTCTTATACTATTTTTGAAGAGTATTTTTTTCAGAATGGTTACTTGTTTAAGGGTAATCGATCATGCATTCCCAATGGCTCTATGAGGGAGAACATCTTGATGGAATTACATAGTGGGGGTTTGGCTGGTCATTTTGGAGTAGCCAAAACTACCACTCTTGTAGAGGAGAAGTACTATTGGCCAAAAATGAAGAGAGACATAATCAAGTTTGTCTCTAGATGTAGAGTATGTCAAATGGCTAAGGGCCATGCACAAAATACAGGGTTGTATATGCCACTGCCAGTTCCTACAGGACCATGGACTGATCTGAGTATGGATTTTGTGTTGGGGTTGCCCAAGACATAGAGGGGTAAGGATTCAGTTTTTTTTTTGTAGACAGATTTTCAAAAATGGTGCATTTCATTGCTTGCTAGAAAACCAATGATGCAACTACGACTGTAGTCTTATTCTTTGATGAAATTGTACGGTTGCATGGTGTTCAAAATACTATTACTTCTGATCAGGATACTAAGTTCTTGAGTCACTTTTGGAGGACATTGTAGAAAATTTTGAACACCAGGCTGCAGTTCAGTAGTGCTTACCACCCACAAACCGATGTGCAAACAGAGGTAGTGAACAGAAGCTTGGGAAACCTCTTACGATGCATAGTTGGATAAAAATCTAAACAATGGGATTTAGCCTTGTCACAAGCCGAATTTGCATACAACAGTTCAGTGAATAGGTCGACAGGTAAATCTCCTTTTCAAATTATTTATGGTCAAAATCCTAGAGGTGTATTATATTTGGTTGAGTTACCAATTGGGGAACAAGTTAGTGATGATGCAGAAGCATTTGCTAAGCATATCCAGAAAGTGCAAGAGTCAGTGAGGGAAAAATTGCATAGTAATGCTCACTACAAAGAGTCTGTCGATGCACACAGAAGGGTGAAAATGTTTGAAGAGGGTGATATGGTCATGGTTCATCTTAGGAAAGAAATATTTCCTAAGGGGACGTATAACAAACTAAACTTTAAGAAAATTGGGCCATGCAGGATTTTGAACAAGATCAATGATAATGCCTATAAAGTGGAGTTGCCCGATGAATTTGATATTTCACCCATTTTTAATGTTTCTAATTTATTTTAGTATCTTGGTACTTCCAAGGATGGCAAATTATAGGAGACAGTAAATTGGGCACGACAGATGCCTAAGAAGAAAAAATACAGAGTTGCACAGGTGCTCGATAAGAAGGTGATCACCACCAGACATGGGAGCTACAATAAATTCTTGGTTCGATGGGAAGGATTACCACAGTTAGATAACACTTGGGTTTCAAATTCAGAGCTAAATAAAATTGATAACTAGAAGCTACAGGATTTCATTTCAACTGAACTCACAGGAGCTGATAGAATGATGCTCCTTTTTGGAGCCATAACTTGTGAATCGTACGCCCGTTGGACTTGAAATTTAACAGGTGGTTTTGTGTGTGTGTTTTGCATCAGAGGAATCTTTGATTGGCTTGACACTCCAAAAAAATTATTTTCGGGACCTAAATCGTCCATCTAGTGTCCCAAAATTAGCTTTTAGAATAGATTCTTGAGTTTTTTTAGGTTTTTTTTGCTGTTAGAAGTTTATTATATTTTTTTATACCTTAATTTGAGACCTAATTTTTTAAAGTAAGTTTTTTTATTTTAAGAGGGATTTGTGCACCGTATTTGGGCATAATTCGACTCATTTCTATTTTTAGAAGTTTTTAGAAAGAAGATCTATTTTTAGCAGTTTTAGAAAAAAGATGTTTTTAGGGTTTCTTTGGTTTTCGGTTGCTATATGATGGATTGTAATATTTTGTGGAAGCGGATGTGAATTCATAAATAAGAAGAATATCAATTTGCAGTTTTCTTCCATTATTGCATTTGTGTTATGTGATTGGTGTCCATTTTGTTGGTCTCTTGTAGCTGAGTTTACACCATTTGGTATCAGGGCGGGTGTGATCTCGCTAGTGAAGGGAAGATACCACCTAGAAGATATGCCTAGATGAATAGGCAGATCAAGGATCTAAATGCAAAAATAGCACGGTTGACTGGTGTGATTGATCGCATGGGAGAAAGATGTTCTAGGGCACGTGCTGATCAAGGATCTAATGATTAAAATATACCTGAGGAACGTGGATCTGAGGTCCATGTAGAAGCAGCCAAAGGGCCCAGAGGAAAAAGGACACGATTTTGAAAATCGACTAATACAAGCTCTAGATGGGGTTAATGGGAATCGATATGGGATCAAGATCGAGGTTTTGGAGTATGCTAGTGGGTTGAAACCAGAGGAGTTGATCGATTGGATCAATAGCCTAGAAAAATATTTTGAATGGAGTAACCTTGTTGAAGAGAAGAAGGTTAAGATCGCATGCACAAAGCTGAAGGGACATGCATGTATTTGGTGGGATCATTTACAAACTACACGATAAAGGAATGGAAAGGAAAAGATCAAGGATTGGACAAAGATGAAGAAGAAGTTACAGGAAAAATTTATACCTGTAGACTACTCCCAAATCCTATTTCGTAGATTTTAGAATCTCTGACAGAAGGATCAAAGCATTGAGGAATATACTAATGAATTCTACAAGCTATCCATTCGAATGGAGCACAATGAGATGGAGGACCAAAATGATGCCAGGTATGTAAATGGCCTAAGTTTTGTTGTTCAAGATGAGATGAGCATGCATCACACTCTTACAGTGGAGGATGCGTATCAAATGGCCCTCAAGGTGGAGGAGAAATTAAAAAGGATTAATAGAAGAGGTAAGAAGAGATTCATGCCCTCTTCAGGTCGGGTTCGAAGTGGATCTAATTTTCTTAAGGGTGAATTCTAAATACCTGCTAAACAAGAAGATGGGCAGAATCTAAGAGGATGAGGATACCAACGAGGTAGAGGTTATGGTGGTCGATGATATGGGAATGATCCGAGGAGGTCGTATACCTGTTATAGATGTGGTGAGAAGGGGCATAGATCATTTGAGTGTCCCCAACATGATGTCCAAGAAAGGGGTCAAGGAGGAAAAGGAAGGATTAATTTGGTTGAGTTGGAAGAGCAGGATGAGGATGAATTTATTGTTGATATGGGGGAAGCCCTTATGATAAGGACATTGATTGCAACTAAGAAAGATATGGTGTAGAGAAAAGTAAAGGGGTATACCATAGATGGTGAAGATTCTTGGCTGTGAACAAACATATTTTGAACAAGGTGTACATCAGGAGGTAAGGTATGTAACATTGTCATTGATGGTGGTAGATGTGATACTATGGTGTCAAATATCATGGTTGAAAAAATGCACCTGAAATGTGAAAAACATCCTTATCCATATCGCATCTCATGGGTTAAGAAGGGGAATGAGGTAACAGTAGATCAGAGGTGTTTAATTAAATTTTCAATTAGGAGCACTTACAAGGATGAAGTGTGGTGTGATGTGATCTCAATGGATGCATGTCACATTATATTGGGAAGACCTTGGCAGTACGATAAGGATACTAACCATAATGGGAGAAAGAATACTTACACATTTTAGAAGGATGGTGTAAAGGTAGTTCTTGTACCTCTGAAGGAGTATGGGCCAAGTGAGAGCTTGTTGGCGATGAAGGAGTTTCTTACAGAGATTGGGGATGTTAGCTTTTGTTATGCCTTAATAACTAGGAAGCTAGAAACAAAGGAAGTGGTTATGCCTACAGCAGTAGCTAAGTTTCTAAGTGAATATAAAGGTGTCACACCAGAGGAGTTACCAGATGGTCTACCACCAAAAAGGGATATCCAACATCACATGGATTTGATTATAGGATTAGCGCTCCCAAATTAGTTAACTTATCGGTTGAACCCAACATAGAATGCAAAGTTGAGTAGGCAAGTGACAGAGTTGATAAAGAAGGGATTAGTTAGGGAGCATATGAGTCCATGTGCAACTCCAGCATTGCTAACACTGAAAAAATATGGTGACTGGCAGATGTGTGTGGATAATAGAGCCATAAACATGATCACAATAAAGTATCGGTATCCTATGCCGAGAGTGGATGATATGATGGATGGATTGGTTGGAGCTAAATACTTCAGTAAAATTGATCTACGAAGTGGCTACTACCAGATCAAAATTTGAGAAGGGGATGAATGGAAGATAGATTTTAAGATAAAATATGGATTGTACGAGTGGATGGTGATGCCATTTGGGTTGTCTAATGCACCCAATACATTTATGCGGTTGATGAATAGAGTACTGCGAGAATATAATGGTAAGTTTGTGGTTGTGTATTTTGATGATATTTTGATTTATAGTAAAAGTGAAGAAGAGAATTTGTTACACCTGAAATTAGTGTTAGAAGTGCTTAGGAAGGAGAAATTGTATGTCAACCTGAAGAAATGTAGATTTCTTCAAGATAGTTTAGTATTTTTGGGATTTGTAATCTCGATATATGGCATGAGGATGGATGATGAGAAAGTGAAGGTGATTCTGGAATGGCCTCTTCCATGATCTATAATAGAAGTAAGGAGCTTTCATGGACTAGCTACCTTTTATAGGAAGTTCATTAGGAACTTTAGTAGTATAGCTGCCCCTATAACAGAGTGCACGAAGGGGAAAGAGTTTGTATGGACTACAGCAGCAACAGAGAGTTTTGAACTCTTGAAGAAGAAAGTGTCAGAAGCCCATGTTCTAGTGTTACCATATTTTAGTAAAGTGTTTGAGGTTGATTGTGATGCCTCATTTGTTGGGATTGGTGGTGTATTAAGTCAAGAGGGCCGACCTGTAGCATTTTTTAGTGAGAAGTTGAATGATGCAAGGAAGAATTATTCTACATATGATGTGGAATTTTATGCAATTGTGCAAGCATTGCAACATTGGAGGCACTACTTAATCTCAAAGGATTTTGTGTTGTTTACTGATCATGAATCATTGAGGTATGTAAATTCTCAAAAAGAGTTGAATAGCAGGCATGCCAAATGGGTTTCATTTTTGCAACAGTATACATTTATCCTGAAATACAAGTTGGGAAAACAAAATAAGGTTACTGATGAATTGAGTAGGAGATTCTTGTTTTGACCACTATGGAGAATGAAGTGGTAGGATTTGAGGGGATTAAAGATCTGTATGAATCTAATGCGGATTTTGGGAATATTTTGCAACAGTGCAAAAGTGTGGTAGGGGGAGAGTCTCGTACTATTTTTGAAGAGTATTTTTTTCAGAATGGTTACTTGTTTAAGGGTAATCGATTATGCATTCCCAATGGCTCTATGAGAGATAACATCTTGAGGGAATTACATAGTGGGGGTTTGGCTGGTCATTTTGGAGTAGCCAAAACTACCACTCTTGTAGAGAAGTACTATTGGAAAAAAATGAAGAGAGGCATAATCAAGTTTATCTCTAGATGCAGAGTATGTCAAATTGCTAAGGGCTATGCACAAAATACAAGGTTGTATATGCCACTGCTAGTTCCTACAGGACCATGGACCGATCTGAGTATGGATTTTGTGTTGGGGTTGCCCAAGACATACAGGGGTAAGGATTCAATTTTTGTTGTGGTAGACAAATTTTCAAAAATGGTGCATTTCATTGCTAGCCACAAAACTAATGATGCAACTAGGACAACAGTCTTATTCTTTGATGAAATTGTACGGTTGCATGGTGTTCCAAAGACTATTACTTATGATCGGGATACTAAGTTCTTGAGTCACTTTTGGAGGACGTTGTGGAAAAATTTGAACACTAGGCTACAGTTCAGTAGTGCTTACCACCCATAGACCTATGGGCAAACAGAGGTAGTGAACAGAAGCTTGGGAAACCTATTACGATGCATAGTTGGAGGAAAACCAAAACAAAGGAATTTAGCCCTGTCATAAGCCGAATTTGCATACAACAGTTCAGTGAACATGTCGATAGGTAAATCTCCTTTTCAAATTATTTATGGTCAAAATCCTAGAGGTGTATTAGATTTGGGTGAGTTACCAATTGTGGAACAAGTTAGTGATGATGCAGAAGCATTTGCTGAGCATATCCAGAAAGTGCAAGAGTCAGTGAGGGAAAAATTGCAGAGTAGTAATGCTCACTACAAAGAGTCTGTTGATGTACATAGAAGGGTGAAAGTGTTTGAAGAGGGTGATATGGTCATGGTTCATCTTAAGAAAGAAATATTTCCTAAGGGGACATATAACAAACTGAAATTTAAGAAAAGTGGGCCATGCAGGATTTTGAAAAAGATCAATGATAATGCCTATAAATTGGAGTTGCCTTATGAATTTGATATTTCACCCATTTTTAATGTTTATGATTTATTTTAGTATCTTGGTACTTTCAAGGATGGGAAATTATGGGAGATAGTGAATTGGGCATGACATATGCCTAAGAAGAAAAAATACAGAGTTGCATAGGTTCTCGATAAGAAGGTAATCACCACTAGACATGGGAGCTACAATAAATTCCTAGTTCAGTGGGAAGGATTACCACAGTTAGATAACACTTGGGTTTCAAAGTCAAAGCTAAAGAAAATTGATAACTAGAAGCTACAGGATTTCAATTTAGCTGAACTCGCAGGAGCTGAGTTATTTTTCACCAGAGGAGAATGATGCTCCTTGTCAGAGCCATAACTTGTGAACCGTACGCCCGTTGGCCTTGAAATTTATCAGATGGTTTTGTGTGTGTGTTCTGCATCAAACGAATCTCTGATTGGCCTGAATCTCCAAAAAAAGTGTTTTTAGGGCCTAAATCCTCCATCTAGTGTCCCAAAATTAGCTTTTAGAATAGGTTCCCGGGTTTTTTTTTATTTTTTGGTTGTTAGAAGTTAATTATCTTTTGTTATACCTTAATTTGAGACCTAATTTTTTAAATTAAGTTTTTTTATTGTAATAGGTATGTGTGCACCAAATTTGGGCACAATTTGACTCATTTCTATTTTTAGAAGTTATTAGAAAGAAGATCTATTTTTAGCAGTTTTAGAAAAAAGACGTTTTTAGGGTTTATTTAGGGTTTCTTTGGTTTTTGGTTGCTATATGATGGATTGTAATATTTTTTAGAAGCGGGTGTGAATTTAGAAATAAGAAGAATATAAATTTGTAGTTTTCTTCCATTATTGCATTTGTGTTATGTGATTGGAGTCCATTTTGTTGGTCTCTTGTAGCTGAGTTTACACCATTTGGTATCAAAGCGGGTGTGATCATGCTAGTGAAGGTAAGATACCACCTAGAAGATATGCCCAGATGAATAGGCAAATCAAGGATCTGAATGCATAAATAGCATGGTTGAATGGTGTGATTGATCACATCGGAGAGAGACATCCCAGGGCACATCCAGATCAAGGATCTGATGATGAAAACATACCTGAGAAACATGGATTTGAGGTCCATTCAGAAGCAAAACCAGAGGGCCCAGAGGAAGAAGGGTACGATTTTGAAAATTGACTGATACGAGCTCTATAGGGGCTTTAAGGGAATCAATATGGGATCAAGATCGAGGTTTTGGAGTATGCTGGTGGGTTGAAACAAAAGGAGTTGATCGATTGGATCAATAGCCTAGAAAAATATTTTGAATGGAGTAACCTTGTTGAAGAGAAGAAGGTTAAGCTCGCATGCACAAAGCTGAAGGGACATGCATTTATTTGGTGGGATCATTTACAGACTACATGACAAAGGAATGGAAAGGAAAAGATTAGGGATTGGACAAAGATGAAGAAGTTATAGGAAAAATTTATACCTATAGACTACTCCCAAACCCTATTTCGTACATTTTAGAATCTCCGATAGAAGATTCAAAGTATTGAGGATTATACTAATGAATTCTACAAGCTATCCATTCGAGTTGAGCATAATGAGACAGAGGACCAAAAGGCTTCCAGGTATGTAAATGGCCTGTTTTGTTGTTCAATATGAGATGAGCATTCATCGCACTCTTACAGTGGAGGATGCGTATCAAATGGACCTCAAGGTGGAGGAGAAATTAAAAAGGATTAGTAGAAAAGGTAAGAAGAGATTCATGCCCTCTTCAGGTCGAGGTCGAAGTGGATCTAATTTTCTCAAGGGATAATCCTCAATACCTGTTAAACAAGAAGAATATGGACAAAATCTAAGAGGAAGAGTATACCAATGAGGTAGAGGTTACGATGGTGGACAAAATGGGAATGATCCGAGGATGTCGTATACCTGTTATAGATGTGGTGAGGAGGGGCATAGAGCATTTGAGTGTCCCCAATGTGATGTCCAAGAAAGGGGTCAAGGGGGACAAGGAAGGGTCAATCTGGTTGAGATGGAAGAGCAGGATGAGGATGAAGTTGTTTTTGACATGGGGGAAGCCCTTATAATAAGGAGGACATTGATTACTCCTAATAAAGAGATGGTGCAGAGCAAATCAAATGGGCATACCATAGATCGTGAATATTTTTGGCTGCGAACAAACATATTTCGAACAAGGTGTACGTCAGGAGGGAAGGTATGTAACATTGTCATTGATGGTGGTAGTTGTGAGACTATGGTGTCAAATGTCATGGTTGAAAAAATGCACCTGAAATGTGAAAAACATCCTTATCCATATTGCATCTCATGGGTTAATAAGGGGAATGAGGTAACAGTAGATCAAAGGTGTTTAAATAAATTTTCAATTTGGAGCACTTACAAGGATGAAGTGTGGTGTGATGTGATCTTGATGGATGCATGTCACATTCTATTGGGAAAACCTTGGCAGTACGATAGGGATACTAACCATAATGGGAGAAATAATACTTACACATTTTGGAAGGATGGTGTCAAGGTAGTTCTTGTGCCTCTAAAGGAGTATGGGTCGAGTGAGATCTTGTTGACGATGAAGGAGTTTCTTGTAGAGATCAGGGATGCTAGCTTCTGTTATGCCTTAACAACTAGGAAGCTAGAAACAAAGGAAGTGGTTATGCCTATAGCAGTTGCTAAGTTGCTAAGTGAATATAAAGATGTCACACCATAGGAGTTACCAGATGGGCTACCACCAAAAAGGGATATCTAGCATTACATGGATTTTATTCCAGGATCAGCGCTCCCAAATCAGGCAGCTTATCGATTGAACCCAACACATAATGTAGAGTTGAGCAGGCAAGTGACAGAGTTGATAAATAAGGGATTAGTTAGGGAGAGTATGAGTCCATGTACAACTCCAACATTGCTAACCCTAAAGAAATATGGCGATTGGCAGATGTGTGTGGATAGTAGAGCCATAAAAAAGATCACAATAAAGTATCGGTATCCTATGCCGAGAGTGGATGATATAATGGATGGATTGGTTGGAGCTAAATACTTCAATAAAATTGATCTATGAAGTGGCTACTACCAGATCATAATTCGAGAAGGGGATGAATGGAAGACAAATTTTAAGATAAAATATGGATTGTACGAGTGGATGGTGATGCCATTTGGGTTTTCTAATGCACCTAGTACATTTATGTGGTTGATGAACAGAGTACTATAGGAATATAATGGTAAGTTTATGGTTGTGTATTTTGATGATATTTTGATTTATAGTAAAAGTGAAGAAGAGCATTTGTTACACCTGAAATAAGTGTTAGAAGTGCTCAAGAAGGAGAAATTGTATTTCAACCCGAAGAAATATAGATTTCTTCAAGATAGTTTAGTGTTTTTGGGATTTGCAATCTTGAGAGATGGCATAAGGATGGATGATGAGAAAGTGAAGATGATTCTAGAATGGCCTCTTCCACGATCTATAATAGAAGTAAGGAGATTTCATGGACTAGCTACCTTTTACAGGAAGTTCATCAGGAACTTCAGTAGTATAGCTACCCCTATAACTGAGTGCACGAAGGGGAAAGAGTTTGTATGGACTACAGCAGCAACAGAGAGTTTTAAAATCTTGAAGAAGAAAGTGTCGAAAGCCCCTATTATAGTGTTACAAAATTTTAGTAAGGTGTTTGAGGTTGATTGTGATGCCTCATTTGTTGGGATTGGTGGTGTATTATGTCAAGAGGGCCGACCTGTAGCATTTTTTAGTGTTAATTTGAATGATGCAAGGAAGAATTATTCTACATATGATGTGGAATTTTATGCATTTGTGCAAGCATTGCAACATTGGAGGCACTACTTAATCTCAAAGGAATTTGTGTTATTTACTGATCATGAAGCATTGAGGTATGTAAATTTTTAGAAAATATTAAATAGCAGGCATGCCAAATGGGTTTCATTTTTGTAACAATATACATTTGTCCTGAAACATAATTCAGGAAAACAAAATAATGTTGTTGATGCATTGAGTAGGAGAGTCTTGTTGTTGACCACTATGGAGAATGAAGTGGTAGGATTTGAGGGGATTAAAGATCTATATGAATCTGATGCGGATTTTGGGAATATTGTGCAACAGTGCAAAAGTGCGGTATGGGGAGAGTCTCATACTATTTTTGAAGAGTATTTTTTTTAGAATGGTTACTTGTTTAAGGGTAATCGATTATGCATTCCCAATGGCTCTATGAGAGAGAACATATTGAGGGAATTACATAGTGGGGGTTTGGTTGGTCATTTTGGAGTAGCCAAAACTACCACTCTTGTAGAGGAGAAGTACTATTGACATAAAATAGAGACATAATCAAGTTTGTCTTTAGATGCAGAGTATGTCAAATGGCTAAGGGCCATGCACAAAATACAGGGTTATATATGCCACTGCCATTTCCTACAAGACCATTGACAGATCTGAGTATGGATTTTGTGTTAGGGTTGCCCAAGACATAGAGGGGTAAGGATTCAGTTTTTGTTGTGGTAGACAGATTTTCAAAAATGGTGCATTTCATTGCTTTCTAGAAAACTAATGATGCAACTAGGATTGTAGTCTTATTCTTTGATGAAATTGTACGATTGCATGGTGTTCCAAAGACTATTACTTATTATCGAGATACTAAGTTCTTGAGTCACTTTTGGAGGATGTTGTGGAAAATTTTGAACACCAGGTTGTAGTTCAGTAGTGCTTACCACCCACAAACCAATGGGCAAACAGAGGTAGTGAACATAATATTGGAAAACCTCTTACGATGCATAGTTGGCACAAAACCAAAACAATGGGATTTAGCCTTGTCACAAGCTGAATTTGCATACAACATTTCAGTGAACAGGTCAACAGGTAAATCTCCTTTTCAAATTATTTATGGTCAAAATCCTAGAGGTGTATTAGATTTGGCTGAGTTACCAATTGGATAACAAGGTAGTGATGATGTAGAAGCATTTGCTGAGCATATCCAGAAAGTGCAAGAGTCAGTGAGGGAAAAATTACAGAGTAGTAATGCTCACTACAAAGAGTCTGTTGATGCACACGGAAGGGTGAAATTGTTTGAAGAGGGTGATATGGTCATGGTTCATCTTAGGAAAGAAATATTTCCTAACGGGACATATAACACACTAAAATTTAAGAAAATTGGGCCATGCAATATTTTGAAGAAGATCAATGATAATACCTATAAAGTGGAGTTGGCTGATGAATTTGATATTTCACCCATTTTTAATGTTTTTGAATTATTTCAGTATCTTGGTACTTTTGAGGATGGAAAATTATAAGAGACAGTGAATTGGGCACGATAGATTCGTAAGAAGAAAAAAGACAAAGTTGTACAGGTGCTCGATAAGAAGGTGATCACCACCAGACATGGGAGCGACAATAAATTCCAGGTTTAGTGGGAAGGATTACCACAATCAGATAATACTTGGATTTTAGATTCAAAGCTAAAGAAAATTGATAACCAGAAGCTACATGATTTCAATTTAGCTAAACTCGTAGGAGCTAAGTTCTTTTTCACCAGAGGAGAATGATGCTCCTTGTCGGAGCCATAACTTGTGAACCGCACGCCCATTGGCCTTGAAATTTAATAGGTGGTTTTGTGTGTGTGTTCTACATCAGACGAATCTTTGATTGGCCTGAATCTCCAAAAAAAGTGTTTTCGAGACCTAACTCCTCCATATAGTGTCCCAAAATTAGCTTTTAGAATAGGTTCCTAGGTTTTTTTGGGTTTTTTTGGCTGTTAGAAGTTTATTATCTTTTGTTATACCTTAATTTGAGACCTAATATTTTAAATTAATATTTTTTATTGTAAGAGGGATGTGTGCACCGAATTTGGGTGCAATCCGACTCATTTCTATTTTTAGAAGTTTTTAGAAAGAAGATCTATTTTTAGCAGTCTTAGAAAAAAGATTTTTTTAGGGTTTCTTTTGGTTTTCTTTGGTTTTTGGTTGCTATATGATGGATTGTAATATTTTGTAGAAGGGGTGTGAATTAAAAAATGAGAAGAATATCAATTTGCAATTTTCTTCCATTATTGCATTTGTGTTATGTGATTGGAGTCCATTTTGTTGGTCTCTTGTAGCTGAGTTTACACCACATTGGAAGTCAACAACCACACAAATGATCCCCTAGTAACCCATGTTAAAAATAAATATATCCCTAGTGGTTGTTATAGGGATGAAAAAGCATGTTATCACCAAGACTCTAAAAAATGTGCTGACATAAAACTGAATGATTAGAGATTGTTGGGTTAGTCCCTCTAATAGATAGCCTACACACTATCTACTAATAAGAGACTACTGCATTACCAAAACAAAAAATGCAAGGGAGAAACCATGTTGGGAAACATCTTCTTAAGAAGACGAGTATAAGTTAGCCTGCTCCACTTCATGCTGTGATGAGAGCCTAATATGAGGACTGGAATGAGTGTTGTTGAAATCTAATTCCACTTGACACAAATGCTTCATAAAGTGTGTTTGATTATACATCACTAAGCTATGTTGCTCAGTTAATTCACCTACCACATTATGTAATATGTAAATACCATCTGATCTATTTGATGAGGTCTAACAGATACACCTCTTTAGAGCTATGATTTCTTCTTATAGTGTTTTCTCCTTACGGGTGCAACCTGTTGACTCAGCCTGCAATTGGTATTTTATAATAGCAAAGATGTTAGCTACTGAGAGTTAGGGATATCTTCTTGATCAGTTTCAAAAATAGATTTGCATCGATTCTTCCATATATGAAAGATGATAGTTGCCCTAGTAATGGAGAGAAGAAATTTTTAATTGGGAATCAAATTTATCCCTAATAAGGATTGATACTTTGTCATAGGAAGTGGTAATAGATAAAGCAACTGATGTGCTTCACACCAAATACAGTGTGCACGATCATAGTTCTAAAATAGATGTTGTACTATCTCTTTCTAACCATAAAAAGGGTAATCACCTTACCCTTGGCCCATATGTTTTAGCCTACTCTGATTAGGTAGACCTTTAAGGACTACATTCCAAATAAGAATCTAGAACTTTCCTTGAATTGGGGTAAATTTAATAAGCTTGAAGGTTCTCGCCCAAGTGGTCCAACTAAGCTCTAAGTTCCATTTTTTATTGTGCATATCTGAAAACTATTGACAATTCATAGGAAGCAAGGCTTGGTACCAGAACTTAAGGACTGGTTGCTCAAAGTTATAACTGTCAAACCATTTCCAATGAGACCAACGGGGACTAGCTTCTAGTGGAGAAGATAGAGGCTAGGGTGCCTACGAGGTGATGGAAAGGATTCACATAATCACTACTTTATCATTAGTATAGAGGCCAAATTTTGAATGGATTTGCTTTTAATTTTTCTATGATGATTGAGAAATATCCCAAATATCACCCACCAAAATGAATCCCCTTTTGAAGAGCCAGCTAGAAGGAAACCAAGGATTCATGCCAAGAGGTTGTGCATCAAGGGTGAGTTGGGGTGACCACCATAAGTTATGCTGGAGGAAATTTGTGGGGACTTGCTCTGGAGGTGTTTGCCATGAAATAAATTGATACACCTATTGCTAGGATATCCAAAACCCTTTGATAATATTACAACCTTCTATACAGAAATAAGGGGCTTGTAAAAGAACATCAGTGTATGACATATTACTTCTTGTCAACACTTGTGATATTTATATTTAGTTTTCTTATAGTTTCCTTTTCTCTTTGCTTCTATTTTGAGATATTTCTCTCATTTTTCATTTCCACCAGTGCTTTCATCATCATTAATTTTTTGAACCAATATTGTTCATAATTTCTTGCCTATAGACTTATATTGTCTTACAAAACCTAGAGTGCAAGGCATAACCTTAGAAATAGCTTATTTTATGATGCACAAAAATAATTTTCAACTTTAGCATGTGTACACTTTATTATTTAATGTTATTTTATTTTTGTTTATCACTTGGAGGAAGGGGTTTTAAAAGGGTCCTCGAACCTTTTACATCAAAGGATACAAAAATAAACAGTCCCCAAGGTACTAGACAAGAGCAACCACCAGGTTAAGGGAGGAAGTCTCCAAGAGAATCCATCTTGATGAACAAAGGAAAGCAAATTGTTGGCATTGTTGGCATTTTTGCCAGTAAAACTCTCAAATACATTTTAAGTGTTGTTCACACATACTTAAAAAAATTTAAATTTTTTTAAGTATCTGATGGATGTCATTTTAGGAAAAATTCAAGCAAAATACTTTTTCATTCCTCGAAATGGCCTTTTCATTCCCTGAAATGGCCTTTTCATTCCCCACCATAGTTGTTTCGTTTCCCGAAATACATTTTTGCTCCCAAGTGGAACATTCTTTCTTTTTGGTGTTTCATAAGCAAAAACACTCCTTGGGCATTTTGCTAGGAAAAACACCTTACTGACAGTTTCGCTCTTATTAAGTCTCAAAGAAATAAAATTTCCAATATGGGCCCTACTTATGGCAGCACAATATTTTCCCAGGAAAATTCGTAGCAACCCCATTTCACACTTCAGGCATGACTTGGGCAAATTGAAGATAAAGGCCCATTTCGGGTGAAATTTTATGTTTTCAATGAGAATTTTCTTTGAAAATAATTAAAGCCCATAAAATTAATTCCTATGGTGATGCAATGGATATATCCAAGATCACTGCTAAAAAACTATGGGATTTAAGCATGGCTTTTTTGACTTCGGTGTAATCTTGCTCATTTTCAAAGCACCATCCACCTTGGTGGGTATGCATTTCCGATGCACCGCCTATCAACCTTGCCAGTTTTCAAAGCAGATTTAATGCTTGGTGTACTTTCCTAGCAAAAGTGAATTTCCAAGGCGCAAGGCAAAGCGAATTCAATGACCAAATGCCCGATTTTTAGATGATTTTGCTGCGTCCCGATGCACCGACGTCCAAGATTGCTTCAAGCATTTACTCTTGTTGACTTCTTTGTGTGATTCTCCCATCAAATTCGGATCGTGGTTTCCTTGCAGAATGTTTTAACTGAAGATGTCCCTGATGCCGAGGAGAAAAATATGCATGCTGGTTTTTGATCTACCAACATTTTGTTTGTATATGCATTAAATGAAAGAGGCGCAATCCTCTATAAATACTAAGCATTTCATTGTAAAAGGGGAGGTTGGACATTTTGCAAGAAAACTTCTTAAGTTCTCTGCATCAATAGAAGAGACTTGGCTTCTGAAATTTGCAAGCATTTTCATGTGTGTGATTTCCTTCCATTTTTAAGCATTTTTGTTTATGCTCATGTTCCTGTTGTTAAGTTTAAAATTCTATTTCTGAATTTAAAACATTGTTGGTGAGTGAGTGAGTCCTAGAATGTGATCTGGGGGGTTTTCTCTGCAATTTTGTGAGTGAAATTTTGTTGCTTTCCTTCTGTTACATGCTATTATAAAACTTGGTAGAATTCTTGTTGCTAGTCCACCCCAAGTCCTGCACTTTGGCATGTGGCCATATTTCCCATTTCTTTCTATCATTTCCAATTTCTTTCCTGCAACTCTAGTCTTAAACCAGTGTAGGATTTAGTAAGGGAGCCAGCCCTCTCTGGAGATTGGCATGAAGGACATCTCTTTCCTTCAACCTTTCAATGTTGGTTGGGTCTAGGGTGCACAAGTGATAATACTTTGTACTTAGGCAGATTCTTGACCAACAATTTTGGCACGCCCAGTGGGACCCCGAAAGTTCCACTTTCAATAGTATTGAGGTTTGATGTTCACCTTCATGCTGTACAGTTAGAACATCTGGTGACTCAACACTACCCAGAAGCCTCCGAACATGGAGACAATGAAAGTTGTACTTCATGATCACAAGATCGAAGGCCAAAAATTTAGAAAACCCCATTGAGTTTTTTGAACTCGACACCCAAAAATTAGGTGAAAACCCTAGGTTAGTCACCCCATCACTTACATCATCTACAACATCCTCACAAATAGTTGGTGTATTTTTCATTCCTGCAAGCCCAACTAGTACTGCCACTAGCGTTCCACCTCCTCAACCACACACACCAGTCCATATGGCCCAGAATCCTCCACCACAACAACCACAACCACCAAGGCAGTTCCCAGCATGGAATAGTTTAGGAGCCTTGAATTTACAAGCACAAAATCTAGTCCCCCAAGAAGCCTTGAAGGCCTTGCCTACCTATGATGGTACCGATAAAACTGCATATGAGCATATCCAAGATGTGGCTTCTTTGGTGACCATCCATGACATAATGGATGAATATGTAATGGTAAAATTATTGGTATTATCATTGAGAGGGAAATTGTTGTATTGGTACCGATCATTGCAACCTGGTACTATTACATCATGGGATCAGTTGGCGGAGTTATTAATTAAGAATTTTCATGAACAAGTTGACCCATACTCCTTGTTGCACCAGTTTACAACAATCCAAAGACATCCATAGGAGGAGATAGTTGATTTCAATGTTAGGTTTGCTCGAAGTTGGCAAAGAGTTCCTGATGGTTTGTGGCCCATGCATGAACAAGCCACGTTCTACTACCTTAAGGTATTTAGCACTAAAATTGGCATGGTCGTGTGATAAGCCAACGTGACTACATTTCCAGACCTGTACACACAGGCACAGAAGGCTGAATCTGACTTGATTGTTGTAGGTAGGCTTCCCCCAAAGATGACTATGCCCATTGTCCCTGACCTTCCACAATATTTGTATTCTAGTACATTTTCACAACCCATGCCTTCCATGTACCTAGTTCCATCATGGAGTTCGAGCTCACCTCAAATCGCTTCGATCCCTATTCCACAACACCCGACTCCAAGCTTTCCATAGTTACCCAATCCGTTAGTACCATAATTGCCATCATCTATTCCTTTTCCAACATTACCGGCACCACCAGTTCCATTACCATTGCCAGCGCCACCGACCCCATCACAATTGCCCATGCTCTAACACCTCTACCTTTGCCAGCACCTCCTACACTCTCCAATCCTGATCCTTATACGACATTGTTACAAGAGGTGAAATCTAATAACTCAGCCTTAAGGACAATATCCAATGAGCTTACAATAGTAAGGAAGAAGCAAGCGAAGGCTGAATTTCGATCACGGAGATTCCAAACTCCATCGATCACTCGAGAGCAAGCATCTACTAGTAGAGGCCTTGAGAAGAACACGATGGTGTTAGAAAATGAGGAGACTAGCATGATAGAAAAGGTGTACTAGTGTTCAACGTGCAATGATCCCCATGGAGAAGAAACCTACATGGTGCACCTAAACTATGTGCAGATGCTTGCAAAAAGTTCAATTGGTGGACAAGTCAATATGATCAGAGAGGCTGACCACAATTTTATGATGTCATATTTGGAGCAAGTTTTGGTTCTTACGAGATCCAAAAAGAAGCCAGTAACTGTAGATCCAACTGAGCTTGAACCCTTGAAGGTGCCTGCAGAACCAAAGGTGCAAAATGAAAAAGGGCAACCTCTAGTGAAAGCGCCTGGTGCAATGACTAAGGAGCAAGATTCTATCTTGTTAAAATATTTGCTCCCTAAATAGGCTCAAGAAAGGTCACGAACAAGGGCATCGACTTCACAACCCATAGCAGCTACCCAAATGCAAGATGAGACAAAATAATAGGCCAAAGAGCACCTCAAATACCCATCATTGATGAAGAGGTAAAGAGTGGAAGCTACTCAGCAGTATCGGGACAAGTATGAGTGGGTCGTAGAAGAAAAAGCCCCAACTACCTCGAATTATAACATTGTGGAAGAAATGAAGAAAATACCTGTGAAAGTAAGCCTATATGATGCACTATAGTTGCCTGGACAAGTTGACCTACTACAAGAATCTCTGAAGACTACAAAATATCGAAAGAAAAGTCCTCAAATAGTGTTGGCACAAACACTACCGACTTCAGCCACTAGGAAGAATAGGTCGCCCTCGTTCTACCTATCACTCAGAATGGAGGGGTGGATTGTACACAATTGTATGATTGATTTCGATGTTGTGACTACTGTCATGCCAAAGGCAGTATGTGAAGTGATGGGGATGGAATACACAAGAAGTAGCCCCAGAGTGTTGCAGTTGGATGGAACTCCGGTCAAGATGGTGGGAGTAATCAAGGATATTCCCATTGTCCTACATAGCATGCCATAAATTACTATCATCCAGGAGGTGGTGGTGGTTGACTTGGAGCCTTACTTTAGCATGTGTCTTTCAAGGGAGTTCATAGCGAAGTTGGGAGGATATCTTTCCTTAGACTACTCACATTTGGAGATTCCATTCAAAGGAAAGAGGATTCACATACATAATGAGAAACCTTCTCCTTTTCATATTGAGAAATTGGAGGAAGAGGAGGAAAAATCTCCAGGGATAGTTAACATGATGACTGAAGAATTAGAAGAAGTTGACTTGATGGAAGAAGCACTTAGTGAGCTTCACCTTGAAGATGAGTTTTTGCTCATGGATTTTAATGCAATGATTGAAATAGATATTGGTTGTTATACAATAACCAAGCCTGTACAGATTGAAGAGAGAGTCCTTGATTCCCTAGATCCTATTGTAGATCAATTATGGAAGTTGTATTTTGATGGCACCAGGTGTAAGAATGGTGTAGGAGCTGGTGTTGTTTTGATCTCCCCCATAGGGTTACAGAAGACTTATTCTTACAGACTGACTTGGAGTTGTACAAATAATGCAACTGAATATGAAGCATTGTGCCTCGGATTGAAGAAGGCTAAAAAGTTGGGCATTAAACAACTGCAAATTTTTGGTGACTCCGAACTTATTGTCAATCAGACCATGAATAAATGTGTGTCGAAGCAACACTACCTAAAAGCCTATCGCAACAAAGTGTGGGATTTATTTGAATCTTTCACAACTTTGAATATTCAGGTGATTTCTCATGAGCAGAATAAGCATGCAGATATTCTAGCCTCTCTTGGCACAAATTATTCTCCTATGGAACAAATAGTCAAAAAGCCCAAGACTATCAGGGTGATCTATAGACCCTCAGTCCCTGACAAGAACATCTATTGGCAAGTATTTGATAATGATGAGCAAATAGTCAATTTTTTTATTAAGGAAGTTGCTAGCGTAGATGATAGAATGCTTGTTGAAGAAGAGATGGAGGGGATGATACAATTGAAGAACAATCACATTCCAAGGGGGCTGATTTCTCTCGAGAGCTTGTTTGATCAAAATGATAGGGCTGAGAAGCATAGGATCAAGGTAGATGCGAAGGAATACAAGGAATTGTAGCTAGAGCCTGAGAAGATTATTAAAATTGGAACTGATTGCATGCCTGAGGAATTAGAAGACATTAAGAACTTGTGCTATGAGTACCCCGACATCGTTGCATGGAGTTACCAGGATTTGAAGGGATATAACAAGGATGTAATTCAGCATACCATTGAGTTGCAGGAGGGGGTAAAACCCTTTCGATAGAAACAATGCCCCATCAATCCTAAAATCGAAGTACTCATGAAGGCAAAATTGTTGAAAATGCTCGAAGCGAAGATAATTTACCCGATTAAGCACTCAACATGGGTAGCGAACCTGGTACCAGTAAGAAAGAAGAATGGAGACATTCGGTTGTGTGTTGATTTTTGCAACTTGAACCAGGCATCACTTAAATATCATTACCCTCTGCCACAAATTGATCAAATCCTTCATGTGGTTGCCAGTGCACAGAGATTCTCATTGTTGGATGGTTTCTCTGGTTATAACCAGATATGGGTAAAATATGAAGATCAACATAAAACAACATTCACTACAAAGTGGGGCACGTTCACCTACCAAAGAATGTTGTTTGGGCTCTCAAATGTTGGCGCTACTTTTCAGAGGGCCATGGACATCGCTTTCGATGAGTTATTGAATAGAATTATTGTAATCTATCTTGATGACATGACTATGTTTTCACATCGCAGAGAAGACCACATTTCTCATTTGAGGTAGGTGTTCGAGAAATGTCATGAGTTTGGGATTTCTATTAATCCGAAGAAGTCCATATTTGTTGTCAAAGAAGGGAAATTGTTGGGTCACGTGATTTCACAAGAAGGATTGGCAATTGACCCTGCAAGAGCTGAAGCGCTTCTAAAGCTACCATTGCCAGCTAACAAAAAATATCTTCAATATTTCTTCGGCCAAATTAATTTCATTCACAAGTTCATTGCCGACTTTGCTCAGGTTGTGAAACCCATGACTGAGCTCTTAAAAAATAATACCGAGTTTAAATGGACAGAAGCCAGAAGATAATATTTTTAGGAGATCAAGGAAAGAATCACCCAAGCTCCAGTGTTGATTAATCCTGATTATTCAAAGGACTTTATTCTCTATGCGGTGGGTGAGCAAGAAAGTTATGCTGCAGTTTTGACATAGAAGCAAGAATATGGAGATGAGAAGCCAATTGCCTTCTTGAGCCAAGTCATTTCCCCTCACCAAGAGAAGTACAATTTCATCGAGAAACAGGTGTACGCAGTGATGAAATATTTAAAGAAGTTCCGACACTTTGTTTCGCAGAGCAAAACTATTGTTTATGTTATACATCCTGATGTCCAAAACTTCATACTCCAAGGAGAACTAGGCGACAAAAGAGCAGGTTGGGTTTCAAAGATTCAAGAATACGATGTGGAGATCCGACCAACAAAGCTAGTTCGTGGGCGAGCTCTTTGTCAAGAGTTGGCCAAAAGTGTGGCGTCCAAATCATTGGGTATGGTACATGAGGAAGATATTGGTGAAAGTATTTGCACAAACCATACTCCAAGCAATCATGACTGGATGGAGGAGCTTATTGATTTCTTTACTTCTGGGAAGTGTCCACCACACCTTGATGCCTCACAACATCGGAGGTTTAGGCTGCAAGCCCTCAAATATGTTTTGTTGCCTAATGGGCTATATCACAAAAATATTGATGGAGTTCTCCTTAGATGTGTGAAGGAATCTGAGAAAGAAAAAATATTGGAAGAGTTTCATTATGGGCTATCTGGTGGCCACTATGCAGGAAGGCCCATGGCCTTAAAAATTATCTGAGCTGGCTATTTTTGGCCCACTTTGTTTGTCGATGCTCATAGGGTAAGTCAACACTGTGATAGCTATCAATGATACGTTGGCAGAACCCGGAAAGGAGCACTGCCTCTACGCCCAATTCAGGTGGAAGCACCTTTTCAGTAGTGGGGTCTTGACTTCATTGGAGTCATTGATCCACATTCTTCTATAGAGCACAAATACATTTTAACGACAACTGATTATTTCACCAGATGGGCAGAGGCAATTCCCACCAAGAAGGCTGATCAGGCGATCATCATTTCTTTTCTGGAAGGAATTATTACTCGTTTTGGTGTCCCAGACTCAATTGTAACTGACAATGGAACTCCATTCATTGGGGCCAAAATCATAGAGTTTGCTAGCAAATATGGAATTTATCTCAAGACGTCATCCAATTATTACCCGCAAGGAAATGGTTTGGCCGAATCCACTAATAAAAATTTACTACATATTTTAAAGAGGACACTAGGAAATAACAAAAGGAGTTGGCACCTACTATTGAACCAGGCTCTTTGGGTGGACCACATCTCTATGAAAAAATCAATCAAAACATCTCCGTATTCTTTGGTGTATGGAAAAGAAGTTGTTCTGCCCACCCACATCAAGCTTCCAATCCTTCAAACATTGCAGTTGTTTCAAGATGAATATGAGGAGTACGATCCCATGAGTGCAATATTGGCACAATTATTGTAGTTGGAAGAAGACAAAGAACAATCTTATCAAGCATTCATCGAGCACACCAAAGAGATGCAGAAATGGTTTGGAAAGAAGACAACAGAGCATAGTTTCCAAGTGGGAGATTTAGTGCTCAAATGGAATGAAAATAAAGCTAAGCCAGGGAAACATAACAAGTTTGATGCTATCTGGGAAGGCCCTTTTCAGATCTCCATAGTGAATTCGGCAAATGCTTATCATCTTCATGATATGAAGGGTTGGGATCTCCCTATTCTAGTGAATGGCCTTCATTTGAAGGCCTATATTCAATGACATGATGTTAATGAGGTACCATCTTGTAAATATGTATATATTCTTTTGATCATATTTTATTTGCTTTAAAATGGCGATGGTATGTTTTAAAAAATAAGAAGAAAAAAAAAATTCTAAGGTGAAAAAGTGGTCAGGACCCGGGACTTCCCAGGGGGTCACCCATCCGAGTACTACTCCATGGAAAATATGCTTAACTAGGGAGTTCTTGAAGGAGTTGAAAACCAAAAAATCAACTTGGATGATGTGTTCTTTGGGTCCAAGGTTCTGGAGGTGTAAAAAAAAAAAACAAAGGGCTTGCATTTTTTGCCCTTACCTTGAGAACCCCCTTTTTCGATTTTTTGGCTTCTATTTTTTCCCTCTCCACCTTCACAACAGAAAAGAAAAAAAAAACCCAAAAAAAAGCGGGAAAATTTCAAATTCGAAATTTTGATTTTCCCTCCATATGCCTCTTCCCGCCCAACTCTTCTTACCTCTCGAAATAGCCTTTTCACTTCCTAAAATAGCTATTTCGGGCCCCAAAAACAAAACAAAAAAAAAAAAAACACAAACTTTCCTCTCATGCTTCTTCCCCCAAAATAGCCTTTTTGGTCCCCGAAATGGCTATTTCGGGGTCCAAAATACCCTTGTCGTCCACCTCGCTTTCCCTTTATTTTTGTGCCTCCAAAATAACCTTCCACTTTTCCTCTCGAACACACCTTTCCACTCCCCGAAAAGGTTGTTTTGCCTTCCCCAAAATGCCTTTTCACCCCACCTGCATGCATTTAAAAGTAATAAAAAAATATTTTAAAATATATTCATTTCTTTTGCCCCCAAATCACTCTTCCTCTCCCCCAAACAGCCTTTTCGTGCCCCGAAACTGTTGTTTCGCCGCCCAAAAAAAAAAAAAAAAAATACATGCATACAAACCCTACCGCCCTTATTTTTTTTTCTTCCCATGCACCTCCATTTTTCATGCTCCATTCCTCATAAAATTTGCATATCTCCATTTTTGCCCCCCATCATTCACTCAAGCCACTCATCACGCTTTCCAAAGCAAAAAAGCAACCAACCCGAGCACTTCAAGAAGAGGTGGCAAAAAAATTTTAAAAATCATTGGAATGCATGCCATTCCCCCAAAATTAGCAAGCATGCCTCAAGCATTAATTCTAGCATATAGGAGTGAAAAATTATAAAAAGGGCCAACCCTTCAGTTTTAAAAATCAAAACATTTGCAGGGTTCCTATGTAGAAGAGTTGTGAATTCTTTTGCTCTAGGGTTTGCAGTTTTTTGCTATGCATTCAAAGGAAGTTGAAGATGGGGAAGAAAACCATGGAAGCCAAGAAGGAGAAAGTTTAGAAAAGGGCTACAATAGAAAAAAGGTAAAGAAAATTTTGAGAAGAGGAGGAAGAAGTAGAATTAACACCCTATGATGACCGCCTGGCATAGATCAAATATTGCAACATCACCAACAAGGGTGTGGAAAAATTGTATCTAGATGTTGAATTTGCGGTGCAAAATATGTCTGCTAGAACTTCCCATACCATTGCATTTTACTCTCATCTCTCTTGGTACCTGTGTACGCCTGTACACCCATGTCCCGAGCTGGTCTGGGCAATTGCACAATGTTATAATTCGGGTACAAGAACTATTCAAAATGCCCAAGGAGATAAATTGTTCAGTATTTCAGCCAGCTCCATAAAGGATGCATTTACTTGTGGTGAGCAACCTCCATCCTATGCCATAGTTAAAAAGCTCAATTTTAAGGAGGAGGAGAGATATCAGTCCACTGTTCACATGCGGTAGTTTATGGAGAGCCAGTTGTTGAAGACACCATGATTTGGGGAGTTGCCAAAATTACCAGCACCGCTAAAGGATTTCAAGAGCCCAGATTTATACTCTATGCTGGCGTGGTTGATGAGATTGTCTTCAGATGCCACAGTGCACAAGTGGCAAGCATCAATGGTGTAGTGCATTTCACAAGTGGAGTTTTATGCTCCGGATGCCATGACCGCAACGACAAATTCAATTTTCTTTGATTGGGTGGATTTCTTGGAATGAAGGATACACTCATAGTTGCGAAAGGTACAAAGTAGAGAGGATGTTACTTTCAGACATTGCTCCCTTATGGTATGGTACTTTTTCTATCACATGCACTCTCATTTTGCTTTTATAGCAGTAAACAAGATAGATGAAACAGGGAGGGTATTGCCAGTATATTCATGGACTCCGAGCCTATCAAGAAAAGAGTCTTATTATAATTTCAATAGAATGTTTTTGGGGACTCACCTTGGAGTTGATTTATGGGGTATGCAATAGAGTGCCTCGAGCAATGAAAGTAGAGGTGGTTGACCAGAAAAGAGGTGATGTCTTTTTATCGACACAAGGAGTGGTGGTTAGAATGTTTGGTTTTACTGGAAAACCTTTTCTGCTACCATATTTTACCATTGAACATCTTTTTGCCCTGGAAGTAGCCCAACAAAGTGATTTCATAAATGATACATATGGGACAGGTAGAGGAAAGAAAGCTACATGTGCCATGCCTTTCCAGTTTGGTGATATAGGGGTTACATAGTGTGGACAGAATGAATTGATTGTTGAGACACTGTATGAACACAGGTTGGTTGAGCTTCCTCAATGATGGTGATATGATCCTTTGGGTGTTTTTGCAAGTCACATTAAGGCCAAGACCTTCCATTGCTACCCCCGAGAAGACATTATACAATAGAGGAATAATCCCAAGGGGCGTGACCTTGAATGGCATGTGGAGACTATGATGTCACTTCCTCCTTGGCATGATTTTTATGAGATGGAGGTCGAATATGATCCTGCAAATCATCCAGAGCAAGTTCCTCCTTCAGGATTGTTTGAACAAATGAAAGCAAAGTTGCCTGATTGGTCCAATGAAAATATTACCAACTGGTGGGTCATGAGGGTCCACCGAGGTAAGCCCAAGGTAAATTATCCGTTAGTCATGGATGATGCATTTTCATTGATTTATGATGATCACTATGAAAAGTACCAGCCCCTCTCCCTTGTTGATTTGGTGCCTAGAAGCATAAGCAGTCCAGATAAAGAAGAAGATATGATGAGACAAGAGGAGGCATCAAACAAAGAGAGAATAAATATTGAAGATGAAGAAGAAGAAGAAGAGCAATTACCGCCAGAGGAGCAACTTTCACTTGGGAAGAGGAGCACGACTATAAGAGTAGCTTTCCTCGATGTGGTGAAGAAGCCCAGAAGTGGAGCCATTTCTACGCATAGCATGAAATCACTTCCCTCACAGATGATTGAGCAGACTTTTTTTTAGATATACCCTCTTCGGCTCAGCTGGAACAATCAGGCCCAATGGTGACAATAGTAGATCTGGAAGCGGAGAAGGAAATATCAAAGGAAGAGGAAGATACTATAGTACAACAACCTTCACCACCAGCTCAAATGGTGTTAGAGCCCACAGGTACGCATTTTCTTTCCTCTTCTCTTTCTGACAAGCACTTGGTGACCACCGTCTTCTCATCTGCAGTTCCCATATCTACTTCACCTCTAGTTGCCACATCCACCTCTCCCATTCCCATCTCTGTCTCACAGTCGTAGGTCACCAGTGTTTCCCTAGTTTCACCCATTTCCTCCTTTTCTCTTTCCTTCAGTTCATTCGCATCCACCCCAAACCCATTTGCCCTTCCATTATCCTCTGTTTCATCTTCCATGCCTTCCCATCCTGTTACCTCTATAAGCACGCAAGCCCCTCTTAGAGTAAGCATAGCTGAAGCATCCCCCATTTCCCCTGTTTCAATCCCTATGGTTGAATCAAACCCTCAACAAGCCCTTTTTCCTATTTTTTGCACTGGAGGAGCCGCTAGCTTTTGAGATGGAGTTGCTACCAGAGCGCTCGATAGCAAAAAAAATCATAGAGCATGACAGAGTTCATCACGATGGTTGAAGAATCGAAAGTGAAAGGATGCCCTAGCCCTGGAAAAACCAATGAAGAAAGTGACTTTTGATCCAACGGCAATGGAGATGCACACAGTGACGATGGTTCCCTAGGTTCAGAAACCTCAAGGAGAAATGACGCCCAATGATTATTCATACCAAGCTGTCACCGAAGATCTCACCAAAGCAGATGCAACTCAGCAAATGGGCACCATACAAGTGGCATCAAGCACAATTTACTTGCAAGTTGAGCATTATAAGGATCATTTTTTCTAGGCTGAGGCAAATATTAGGGAGCTAGAGGAAGCCTTGGCAACACAAAAGGCCAAACTGGATATTGCGTAGTCCCAACTAAATGCAGCACAGTCTGAATCTCAATAGTGGCAGTAGCAGGCAATGCAATTGGAAGGAGAAATCCAAGAAATCAAATAGGCAGCTACACAGTACCAGACAACAGAGCAGGAAGCACAACTGAAGATCCAGGCCCTGGAGGACCAGCTCCAAAATCTGCAGAATCAATTGGCAGCAAAAGCAATGCAGTCGGTGAGCCTCACCAAGGAGAAAATTAAAGAAGCTCATAGTCAAATGTTGATTGATTGTAGAAATATGGCAACAAAGGTTGCGTTAGTTCTCATGTTCCTTCAGGAAGTATAGGCAGTCGTTTCATATGGCAGGCATATAGTGGAGTCCACAGAGCAAGATTTAGAGCTAAAATTGGAGATGGCTATGAAGATCCAGGCAATGGCTCAAATGGATCTCTGGTTTCATCCAATGAGCGAAATAGCCCATGCTTGGGAAAATGCCAAGATCACATTGCGTAGTTATTTCTCCAAGATGGACCTGGTTAAAGAAGCCTGCAAGCTGCAAGAGACATTTGAGCATGAGAGGTGTACTTCATTGATTTACTTTGATGCACTCGCAACTAATGGTTTCCCCAGTTTCATTGATGATCAGGGGAATATCCTGGCAAAGAAGGACCTAGACATGCTATGGGATGTTTTCATAGATGATACTTCAGAGATTGATAACTTGGAGGAGCCCATCACTGAAGAGCATGTGTTGCCATTAATGAGGAGGTTCATTCATATTGAGTCTGGATTACTAGAGCTCAGCCAAAGAGCCAAATACATTGATCTAGAGAAGGTTGAGACTTTTTGATATATTGTGGGTACACTCAGTGCTCGTGAGGTAATTACTATGGATGCTTGGGCTGAAGTAGTGGCAGTGTATGAATCCATAATGACACATCTCAAAAAGTAGGATGAAGTTGGTACAAGTAGCAAGCCATTAGATGTAACTGATAATGGGGACTATGAGCCCAATGAATAAAGGCCTAGGATCTATTGCATTCAAGTGAGCTAAATACCCTGCGAGCCGCCAGAAATGTTGGCATTTTTGCCACATTGAAATTTTGTAAAATTTTGATTGAATTATGTAAGCATTTTGTCAATAAAACTCTTAGGTATAATTTAAGTGTTGTTCACACATTAAAAAAATTGACATTTTTTTAAGTATCCGATGGATGTCATTTTAGGAAAAAATCAAGTGAAATATTTTTTCATTCCCCGAAACGACCTTTTCGTTCCTCGAAATGGCCTTTTTTTTCCCTGCCATAGATGTTTTGTTCCCCGAAATGCCTTTTCGCTCCCAAGTGGAAATATTTCTTTTTTTTTCTCCGCCTCCATTTCCTACCCTTTTTCCCTGAAAAGCCCATTTCGGGCGTAACTTGGGTGAAAAGAAGATAAAAGTCCATTTTGGGTAAAATGTTGAGTAAAAATCCATTTTCGAGATATATCTGGAATCACTGTTGAAAAACTATAAGATTTAAGCATTGCTTTTTTGACTCCGGTGTAATCTTGCTCATTTTCAAAGCACCGTCCACTTTGGTGGGTATGCATTTCCAATGCACCGCCTATCAACCTTGTTAGTTTTCAAAGCATATTTAATGCTTGGTGTACTTTCCTAGCAAAAGTGAATTTCCAAGGTGCAAGGCAAAGCGAATTCAATGACCAAATGCTTGATTTTTAGATGATTTTGTTGCATCCCGATGCACCGACGTCCAATATTGCTTCAAGCATTTATTCCTGTTGACTTCTTTGTGTGATTCTCCCATCAAAGTTGGATCGTGGTTTCCTTGCAGAATGTTTTAACTGAAGATGTCCCTGATGCTGAGGAGAAAAATATGCATGCTGGTTTTTGATCTACCAACATTTTGTTTGTATATGCATTAAATGAAAGAGGCGTAATCCTCTATAAATACTAAGCATTTCATTGTAAAAGGAGAGGTTGGATATTTTGCGAGAAAACTTCTTAAGTTCTCTGCATCAATAGAAGAGACTTGGCTTCTAAAATTTGCAAGCATTTTCATGTGTGTGATTTCCTTCCATTTTTAAGCATTTCTATTTATGCTCATGTTCCTGTTGTTAAGTTTAAAATTTTTTTTTGAATTTAAAACATTGCTAGTGAGTGAGTGAGTCCTGGAATGTGATCTTGGGGGTTTTCTCTGTAAGTTTGTGAGTGAAATTTTGTTGCTTTCCTTCTATTACATGCTATTATAAAACTTGGTAGAATTCTTGCTGCTAGTCCGCCCCAAGTCCTGCACTTCGGCCTGTGGCCATATTTCCCATTTCTTTCTATCATTTCCAATTTCTTTCCTGCAACTCTAGTCTTAAACCAGTGTAGGATTTAGTAAGGGAGCCAACCCTCTCTAGATATTGGCACGAAGGACATCTCTTTCCTTTGGCCTTTCAATGTTGGTCGGGTCTAGGGTGCACAAGTGATAATACTTTGTACTTAGGCAGATTCTTGACCAACACGAACCAACCAACCAATAGGAGAACCTAGGAGGTAGAGGGACTCAACTAGATGATATCCACAAGGGTCATCTAATCGTAATGAATCTCTTGCTCACGCTCCACATTTTGATTCTTGATTTCTTTGAAGAACACAAGCTTATACTGAGAGGGAGGGGTGAACAGTATAAGACCACTTTTTACTTTTCTTCTCAAATCAATATTATGCAGTGTATAGATAGTGGTATCAATAGCAGTAATCAAAGCAATGCACAAATCACCACACACAATAGATGCACAGATTTAACATGGTTCACCCAATGTGGGCTATCTCCATAGAGAAAATATTTCTTCTAAATATTTCTCAAATGATCTCTTGGGAATCCTTCCCAAATTACAATGTTTATGTACCTCGGTCCAAATTATATGTTGATCCCCTAATCTCAAGTTCATGGATCTCTTCCACAGGAGAACTCTTTCTCCTTTTGCTCTGGCTAGTGATATTCTAGAAGACTCTGTCTCTATGCTGCACTGACTGGTGGATCTCTCTCCACTTGAAGACTTCTCACTCAAATCTGGTCTTCAATTGTCCTAGCTCGTTGGATCTCTATCCATTGAGACTCTGTCCTCTATACTCTGTCACCTCCAAAGCTCTATCTCAATACTATACCAAACACGATTCAGTCGGTCTAGCACAGTTCTGCTCAATCTCTTGCACTAAACACAGTACAATCGGTCTAGTACAATTCTACTCAATAGGTTCACTTAGAACCTGCTCAAATCTGCTCAACATGTTCACCCAAAAACCTGTCTAAATCTGCTCAACAGGTTCACACAAAACCTGTCTAAATATGCTCAATAGGTTCACACAAAACCTGTCTAAATCTGCTCAAAAAATCCTCTCTAGGACTTGCTCAAATCTACTCAATAAGTCCTCTCTTGGACTTGCTCAAATCTACTCAATAAGTCCTCTCTTGGACTTGCTCAAATATTCTCAATAAGTCCTCTCTTGGACTTGCTCAAATCTGCTCAAGCAAGCTTTCACAAAAGCTTAACTCAAAATAGTCCACAAGCCTTCTCAAAGACTTGTCTCAAATCTGCTTAACAAGCTTACATAGAACTTGTTCAATCTCATAGAATCATAAAGACTCAATATGTTCTAAGCTCAAAGTACAATCAATATCTCAATTCAATCTCATAGAAGCATAAAGAGAATTGTTAGAGACTCTATATGTTCTATACTCAAATCCCAATCTCAACTCAATAGAAGCATAAAGAGAATTGTTAGAGACTCAATATGTCCTATTCTTAAATCTCAATCTCAACTCAAATCAATCTCATAAAAGCATAAGGAGAATTGTTAGAGACTCTATATGTTCTATACTCAAATCCCAATCTCAACTCAATAGAAGCATAAAGAGAATTGTTAGAGACTCAATATGTCCTATTCTTCAATCTCAATCTCAACTCAAATTAGAATATAGAATAGTTTGTTTTATGGAACTTGAACAACCATTTCACACATCCACTTGACTAGGCTTAACCAACTCAACTCAACCAATCACATCAAGGAACAACCCTTTCTCACAAACCCTAGTTCAAGCATGTATCAACCAACTCAAAATGTTTCCAACAATGCTTTATCTCAAGTCTCACATGATACTCACGTTCTTTTCTAGATCATGTTCAAGTTCATTTCATCATCAATGGGCTTCAACAACAATGCTAATGAGATAATGTTTAAATACAACTCACAAATCAGAAAACCTTGAAGCATTAAACCAACCATATTCACAAAGAAAAATTCAATTAATCCTTTTCACTCCAATGATATTTTACAAATCAACCACCACAAAAAATCAATAGGATAATGTGCCCATACCTTTTTGATGCCAATAAGTTGTTCACAAAATCTGCCACACTTAATCACAACTTTCCTTTTCAATATTAATAAGGGTTAGTGGTCTTTTAAATAATCACAATAAAAGCATAACTTAATTTACACCCTTTTCACTCCAACTTCATAAACACATTGACCAAAGTCTATTTTAATAAAAACCCTTATTAAAAATAACCCACAATAAATCTCTCAATATCACTTTAACAACACCTCCTTATTTCTCCTAAAATCAATTCTCCATTTCCATCAAAATGAAACATAAATCAAATATGCTTTTGCAATAATAATCACAGCCCTAATGATAAAATTTAATTCCCATTATATACCTTATAACTCCAAACTTTAGGGCTAATAAAAATCATTAAAGGTAAAAACTTAAATACCTCAAAAGGCAATTTGAACCCCCGTCCGCCACACACCACGAGAATCTTAGCCATGGCTAAGATTACAACCGAGCCAAAGTGCTCATTGGAAAAGCAAAGGCCAAAAAGGCCTTTAATCTTCCTCCGCCTATAGCAAAGGACAAAGCGCCAAAGCGCTTCCCACACATTATCGTCAATAGGGTTCGATCCCTAATATTTGCACTGCCCACGGTCTTAGCAAAAATGATACGCCAATGCACCATACCTCATACCACGTTTGAGATTTCCAAATTGATGTGTTTTCTTCTCTGCTTCCTTTTCAAAAATTCGCACGAGCTCTTTTGAATTCCAAGGCAATTAACACACGAGAGCAAGGATGATTATTTGGTTTAATTGCCACCCCTTTATATAGTGTTTAATAACACTTTGAAGACGTCGACAGAAATATTAAAATTGTATTTGCATGATGACGTTGGCGGGAAACTTTCCATTTAAATTTTAAATAATTAAAATTTAAACCAAACATTAAAACTCAAATAACTCCATCATCGGGGCACCTTTTTCGATGAAACGAAATCCCAATATGGATATTAATAAAAACCCAGATCAAATCTATTGTCCATGGTTTTACATAAAACCTTTTATTTTCCCTGCCTTGGTTTTCACAAAAACCCTTCATAGATCCTTTTGAAATTTATTTATCTATTGACATCAATGACAACATTTCAGGTTAAAGACTCAAAATGTCCAACAATCTCCCCCTTTGTCATTGATGGCAACCCAAATCCTTTTACTTAATACTGATCTTCTTTTCTTCTCCCCCTAGGGCTTTGCTCTCCCTAGCTCAATGCTCTCTTAGATATCAAATCTCTCCTCATATCCAAAAACTCTCCCCATAATACACAAATATCTCCCCCTTTGACATCAATGGCAAATGGTCACCTTTGGGGGTCTGGGCTAATAAATAAGCCTCTTAACTTAGCCCCTTCCCCACATCCACATGAGGTGGTTAATTCTGGTTTGGGAGTATTTCTACTCCCCGAAAGCACTGTTCTCTACCTTTGTCTTTTCCTATTTCTTTTTGCTGAATTCTCTCACTGTTTCTTTTCGAGTCATCATCCTTGTTCATGTTCCTGTTCCTGTTCTTGTTCTCATCCATGTTCATGTTCTTGTACCTATTATTGTTATCATTCTTGTTTTCATACATGTTCCTATTCTTGTACCTGTTCTTATTCTCATTCTTTTCTAAGTCTCTTTTCTTTTGAGTCTATGTTCCTGTTTATCTTCTTGTTTTTGATGTTCTTGTTCATGTTCATATTCTTGTTCCTATTTATGTTCATATTCCTGTTCATATTCATATTCTTGTTCTTGCTCATACCTATTTCTGGAATATTTTCTCTACACCATATTGCTATGTGACCATCATTATTGCACTTATAACACTTAATGTTATTATTCCTTGGATGTGCAATAGTCTTAGGATTTCTCCTGGTGAAGACATATCCTCTTCTATCATGAATCCTACAATTTATTGCCTTATGATCAAACTCATTACATGAATAACAATATCCTTGGAAAATTTTTTCTCTTCCATATACCTATCTTTCATGTGTCTTGCACTGTGAAGCCATGTGCCCAAACCTGTGACATGAGAAGCATCTCCCATTGAATATTCCTTGCCTAGACCTCATTGGTCTCATGTTTTGATTGTTGTTCCATATGTATCTTCTTTGCCCATTGTCCCTATTGGACTCACTGCAATATGACTCATCCTTAGAAGTTTTACTTTCACTTACATCTGATAATCCCTCTTTTGAAGTATCTTCTTCTGATGTTGTTTCTTTTTCTTCAAGACTTGAAATAGACTTTACCTTTTCCTGTTTCTTTCCAAAACTTAGACCTGTTGAACATGATGTCATTTGTTGTCCACGAATGAACTTATCCAATTTCTTAGAGCTATTTGTGAAACTCTTCATCTTGATCTTGGATTCCTGTAAATCTTTCTTTAGAGTAGCCACTTCTTGTGCTAACTTCTCACATTCCAATATTTTTGCTTCTAACTTTTCTCTGAACTTACTTGCCTTGGCCTTTGACTTCTCTAAGTCCTCTATGAGCAATAATATTTCTATCACATTCTTGAAACTGACTTTCAAGCTTAGAGTGTTGCTTTCTTACCTTCTTCGTTGTGTCAAGAGCATAGATAAGTTCATCTTTGATATCATAATCATTCTCTGTTGAGTAGTCCTCTATTTGTTTGCCTTTATCCATATCATTTCTTTATTTTGAATTGCTTTCTATAGGATCACTCAATTATTTATCTTCTAAATCCATTAGAAGACTCTCATTTGATATATCAAGTGCATCTTCAAAATCATCATCACTAAAACTATAACCATCTCTTGTGCAATCATCTTCAAGGTGTCCAAATTTACCACATCTAAAACACTTGAGAATAACTGGAGTCTTTTTCTTAACTTGATCTTTTTCCTTAACCATGAACAAGACTTCATCTCTATCATTGTCTAAAAAGCTAGCATCACTATCAATTTGGTACTTACTTGGATTATCCACATAGTAGCTTCTCTTTTGCCTTTGGAAAAACTTCTTCCCTTGTCTGTTTTGTCCATCCCTTTTTTTCTTTGTGTACCTGTAATTTTTAGATTCCCTGTACCTGTGATCCTATTTTTCTTCATCATTGTTGATCTTTGGCTCTTTGCATTCTATTGCAAAATTTCCAAACTTGCCACAATTAAAGTATTTAACATGTCTCATATCTATTGGTCTTTTGAACCCTTTATCTCTTCTACCATAGTTAGATTCTTCATCACTAGAAGATTCATTGCTTGATTCTGTCTTCTTAACCTTTTTCTTACTATCCACTTTGAATGAAGCTTATTTTGGAGGAATAGGATCTTTAGTTCTTATCTCAAAAGTTGTAACCATACCAAGAAAAGCATTTCTTGTTAGATTATCACTATCAATTGATGTTTCTATGGCAGAAAATTTTTCACTATACCTTTTTGGAAGAGTCCTCAAGATCTTTTCGCAAGCATTTGATTCATCAACCTTCATTCCAAGAACTTTCATCTCATGTATAAGTTCATCAACCTTGTTGATATATTCACGAATGTTTTCATCATACCTCATTCTTAGATTCTCAAATTCTCCTTTGAGATTTCTGATCTTTGCTTTCCTGACACTTTTATCTCCTTCATATATGGTTTACAAGAGTTCCCACATATCTTTTGTTGTTTTGCATTCCATCACCTTCATAGATTTTGATCTACGTAATCCTCTTATAATTGCATTCATAGCTCTTGAATTTGCATGCATGAGAAACCTACCTTCCTTATCTGTAGGAGGATTAATTTCTAAATTGTACCCAAATTCCACTGCATCCCAAACTTCATTACCAAGTGCCATCAAGTGAAATCTCATTAGCACACACCAATATAGGAAGTCACTTCCATCAAATACTGGTACTGTATTATTGAAGGCCTCATTATTTTGATCCTTTTGATTCATTGTGTTCTTAGACCACTTTTTCTTCAAGCTGTAAAACTCTTCTAAAGGAACCCTCTCTTATACCAATTGAAGAACACAAGCTTAAACTGAGAGAGAGGGAGTGAATAGTATAATACCACTTTTTACTTTTCTTCTCAAATCAATATTATGCAGTGTATAAATAGCAGTATCAATAGCAGTAATCAAAGCAATGCATAAAACACCACACACAATAGAGACACAGATTTAATGTGGTTCACCCAATGTGGGCTACCTCCACAAAGAAAATATTTCTTCTAAATATTTCTCAAATGATCTCTTGGGAATCCTTCCCAAATTACAATTTTTATGGACCTCTATCCAAAGGATATGTTGATCCCCTAATCTCAAGTTCATGGATCTCTTCCATAAGAGAACTCTTTCCCCTTTTGTTCTGGCTAGTGATCTTCTAGAATACTTTGTCTCTATGTTTCACCAACTGGTGGATCTCTCTCCACTTGAAGATTTCTTACTCAGATCTTATCTTCAATTTTCCTGGTTGTTGGATCTCTATCCACTGAGACTCTGTCCTCTATACTTATCACCTCCAAATATATGTCTCCATATTGTACCAAACACAGTTCAGTCAGTCTAGCATGGCTCTACTCAATCTCTTGCACTAAACACAGTATAGTCGGTCTAGTACAATTCTACTCAATAGGTTCACTTAGAACCTGCACAAATCTTCTCAATAGGTTCACCCAAAAACCTGTCTAAATCTACTCAACAGGTTCACACAAAACCTGTCTAAATCTGCTCAAAAAATCCTCTCTAGGACTTGCTCAAATCTGCTCAATAAGTCCTCTCTTGGACTTGCTCAAATCTGCTCAATAAGTCCTCTCTTGGACTTGCTCAAATCTTCTCAAGCAAGCTTTCACAAAAGCTTAACTCAAAATAGTCCACAAGCCTTCTCAAAGACTTGTCTCAAATCTGCTTAACAAGTTTACACAGAACTTGTTCAATCTCATATAATCATAAAGAGAATTGTTAGAGACTTACTAAGTTCTAAGCTCAAAGTACAATTAATATCTCAATTCAATCTCATAGAAGCATAAAGATAATTGTTAGAGACTTTATATGTTCTATACTCAAATCTCAATCTCAACTCAATAGAAGCATAAAGAGAATTGTTAGAGACTCAATATGTCCTATTCTTAAATCTCAATCTCAACTCAAATCAATCTCATAGAAGCATAAGGAGAATTGTTAGAGGCTCTATATGTTCTACACTCAAATCTCAATCTCAACTCAATATAAGCATAAAGAGAATTGTTAGAGACTCGATATGTCCTATTCTTCAATCTCAATCTCAACTCAAATTAGAACATAGAATAGTTTGTTTTATGGAACTTGAACAACCATTTCACACATCCACTTGACTAGGCTTAACCAACTCAACTCAACCAATCACATCAAGGAACAACCCTTTCTCACAAACCCTAGTTCAATCATGTATCAACCAACTCAAAATGTTTCCAACAATGCTTTATCTCAAGTCTCACATAACAATGATACTCATGTTCTTTTCTAGATCATGTTCAAGTTCATTTCATCATCAATGGGCTTCAACAACAATGCTAATGAAATAAGGTTTAAATACAACTCACAAATCAGAAAACCTTGAAGCATTCAACCAACCATATTCACAAAGAAAACTTCAATTAATCCTTTTCACTCCAATGATATTTTAGAAATCAACCACCACAAACAATCAATAGGATAATGTGCCCATACCTTTTTGATGCCAATAAGTTGTTCATAAAATCTGCCACACTTAATCACAACTTTCCTTTTCAATATTAATAAGGGTTAGTGGTCTTTTAAAAAATCACAATAAAACCATAACTTAATTTATACCCTTTTCACTCCAACTTCATAAACACATCCACCAAATTCTATTTTAATAAAAACCCTTATTAAAAATAACCCACAATAAATCTCTCAATATCACTTTAACAACTCCTTATTTCTCCTAAAATCAATTCTCCATTTCCATAAAAATAAAACATAAATAAAATATGCTTTTGCAATAATAATCACAGTCCTAATGATAAAATTTAATTCCCATTAAATACCTTATAACTCCAAACTTTAGGGCTAATAAAAATTATTAAAGGTAAAAACGTAAATACCTCTCAAGGGGATTCGAACCCCCGTCCGCCACACACCACGAGCGTCTTAGCCGCGGCTAATATTCCAACCGAGCCAAAGTGCTCATTGGAAAAAAAAAGGCCAAAAATGCCTTTAATCTTCCTTTGCCTATCGCAAAGGACAAAGAGCCAAAGTGCTTCCCGCACGCTGCCATCAAAGGGATTCGATCCTTGATATTTGCACTGCCCACTGTCTTAGAAAAAATGATATGCCAATGCGCCACATCTCATACCACATTTGAGATTTCCAAATCGTTGCACTTTCTTCTCTGCCTCCTTTTCAAAAATTCGCACGAGCTCTTTCGAATTCCAAGGCAATTAACACATGAGAGCAAGGATGATTATTTGGTTTAATTGCCACCCATTTATATAGTGTTTAATAACACTTTGAAGACGTCGACGAAAATATTAAAATTGTATTTGCATGATGACATTGATGGAAAACTTTCCATTTAAATTTGAATTTAAATTTTAAATAATTAAAATTTAAACCAAACATTAAAACTCAAATAACTCCATCACTGGGGCACCTTTTTCAACGAAATGAAATCCCAATGTGTTTTTTAATAAAAACCCAGATCAAATCTGTTGTCCATGGTTTTAAATAAAACCTTTTATTTTTTTTTCCTTGGCTTTCACAAAAACCCTTCATAGATCCTTTTGACATTTATTGCTCTATTGACATCAATGACAACATTTCAGCTTAGGGACTCAAAATGTCCAACATTCTTCCAGGATAATCATAGCTTACTGAAGCATGAAACTAAAAATTTTAGAGGCTCTAAACATAGAATTGAGCACGTCCTCTAGGTCCTAGGGATGGCCCTTGTTAGTGAAAGAAGGAAGGCCCAAATTCTACTGGATATGGCCCAAGGGCAAGGACCCACTCTGAGGGTCAACTTCCTTCTACAAGGAAGAGCGAGTAGAGACACCTTCAATATTTGGTTTCTTTAGTGACATGGGTGAATCTTCCAACTTTTCTTGCTCTTGCTCGATGATTATTGGTAACTTTCACTTTCCAACGTGGGACTTGCTCTGGGAGGAGTGACGTCGAACCTCCATCTTCATAGAGGGAGGGGTCCTTCCAAAGTTAGAACTAAATTTTAAATTTCTATCGACTTTAGGAGAGAGAGTCTTCAGAGTTGTATCATCATCCAAAGTCGTAGGGTGGGGGATCCTTTGGCTAGAATCAAACACTTGGGGGTGCATAGGGGAGCTACCAACATAGGAGATAATGGTCTTTTGGATTGTTTTGGAGGGCATGCCTATAGAGGATGATATGGAGATCATGGTAGACAAGGTGAGTGGAGGTCCCTTTTTTGATATTGAGAATCGATCGCTCAATGGATGAACAAATATTCTAGGATCTTAATGGCTTTGTGGAATTTTTTGAGGGTGGAATTGATTTCATCAAGTATGAAGTATTGTAGGACATGTAGCATGACTTTATACCAATATTTCAAAAGGGATTCTCTAATTATTCCTCCTTTGTTCCTCCCAAACTTCTTTCCATTTTCTCTAAAGTAGCCCAATTCATCAACCATTGAATGTTTCTCATGTAGCACAATGTCTTCGTCATCAGGGATACTAGTCATCTCGGTTAGAAAATGAACGTTTATGGTGAAGCTAAGGTTGTGGACCAAGACTCTACCATCATCCCATGACTGAACTAGCTCGAACAAAAGATCAAAATCATAGCCACTAAATTTTTGAATAAAGGGAGTGAACCCATGAGTGTTGAGAATCTCCTCCATGATGGGGTTAAGCTGAATAAATTTTGGCTCCAATAACACCATCATGATAATATGCAAACCAAAATCAAACTGAGGAACACATATCTCAAAGAATAAACTTCACTAATCAGAGCTTAAGGATTTCATGCAACAATGGTGGAAGTTGTAGCCTTGATATTTCTTAAAACGCATAGGGTGGAGGGTAGTTGAGGGGTTCGAGGCTTCATGATTAAACATGCCAAAGATTCTAGAGATAATCATATCCCAACATCATTTATGATCACCATAATGCTAAAAAATATTTCAATTCATAGACTCATGTGCCATAAAGAACTTGGAAGTACCACAACCAGTGATGAATGAGACTAGCTCAACTTAGTTTCTCAAAATTTAAGCAAGATCATGCAGGATAGATAATTAGAGGGGCCAAGTGAAGTCTTAAAAATGATTGAATCTAAAATTGGACCGAGTAAGTACAAAGAGGCCTGAAAGGTCACGGTGGAGCTTGAAGGACCAAACCATGATGATAGGATCAAGGTTGACATGAATACACTTAGGAAACTACCACTGAGGATAACTAGAAGACCAACACGAGTGGAAAAGGTTAACCTTTCTAAACCAAAGGGGGACCCACAAGAGATATCTCAAAGGGATGAACTCAGACTAGTTAACACGAGGGCTAAAGGAGAACCAAGTAGAATTGTGGACCCCAACTAAATAATAGATCAACACCACCTTAGAACATGACCACATGAAGGCATCAAAGGAAGAAAATATTAGCCAGAGGATTGAACCCATAGAGAGATTGGGAAAAATTAGCATGTGATATGTGGAGAGCTTCTTGGGAGAGGCCCAAGTTGGCCAAGATATCTACAGCTTTGTTGCCTTTCCTGTAAACATGTTCAATCACATGATTTCTGAAGTTCTGTAAATATATCTTAGACTTTTAGATGAGATTTTGAATGCTCCAAAAATGAGTTTGATCATATTTTATATAATTGATGATATTCATTGAGTCACCCTCTATGATGATATTAGTAAAGAAGAGGTGATTGAGAAGGGATAATCCTTGGTAAAGAGCCCTAGCCTCAGCAACATGATTGGTCTAGAAACCAATATTTTTAGCATAGGTAAGTATAAACTTTCCTTGATCATATCTAAAGATACCACCAGCCCCTACCTTTTTGAGGTTGAATTTTATAGCTCCATCAAAATTAAGCTTAATCCAACTAGCAGGAGGTGGAGACCATCTAACAATAGATCTATAAATAGAAGGTAAAGAAGGAATGGAAGGATAAATAGAGAGGTTTAGTGAAGTAGCAAGCCTAGACTCAAAGCAGGACCAAGGGATTTAGAAGAAGAAACCAAGTTTGAGTTTTCAATGGTGGTAGAAAGCACGTGGTTGCCAGCAAAGAGGGGATCCCTAGAAACATCGGTAAAGGCCCTAGAATTTCTTTCTTTCCAAATTTACCACAAAAAATGTGGGAGATAGAAGGCCTAAAGAGACTTGAGGTAGTGGCTAATGAAAGGATTGGGCCATTGGGAACAAAGGTCAAGGATGGAACTAGGTTGAACCCAAGAAATACCAAATAACTTGAGGACATAGTGCAGGACTCTTAAAGAGAAGAGACACTCAAGGAAAAGGTGATTGGAAGACTCCAAACTAGAGATACAAAGATAGCAACGATTTGGGATACTCATTCCCATGGTCAGAAGGTTGTCAATGGTTAGGATTTTATTTTGGCCAACAAGCCAATATAAGAAGGCAATATTGGGGATGAGATGGAGCCAAATGAGACTAGCAGGAAACCACTTTTGTTTTACTACCAAGATTTGACTTTTGTGTTATTCTTTCAATGATTTTACACAGGTTTTTATGAGGGGTCCCAGTCCACTCATACCGAGTGGGGTTTGAACCTTAGAACTCTCAAAGAGAGGCCAAAGTCATTACCACTTTAGTAAGCTTGCAACTTTTATAATGAGTTTACACATATTTTTATGAGGGGTCATGGACCCCTCATATTGAGTGGGGTTTGAACTTTGGACTTCTTAAAGAGAGGCCACAACCCTTACCACTGCAATAAGCTTGCAACTCTATATTTTGTGTTATTTTACCAAAAAATTAATTCCATATTGTTTTATTACCAAGATTTATACTATTATTAACAATATTATGTTCTTTTTTATTACAATATATATGTGCTAATTTTCTCATTTCTAATCTTTGCGGTGTGCATCCTTCCATTATGATAAAAAATTTACTTTTATTATGTACTCACAACATTTTAATAGGATAATGGTACATACTTTTTCAAAAAATAAAGATGCTACAATTTGAACTATAAAGAGCTTTACAAATGAGCATAATTCTTTTAACTACAATAAATGATATCAATATACTTGGAAGAATAAGTTCCCTAGCATTCAAATGAAGAATACCCCCTTCCAATATACTTGGAAGGATAAGTTCCCTAGCAATTAAATGAATATTGTGTGTGTGCATATTAGCATGTGCATGTATACCTACAAGTATTATGAATTTATAACTCTTCACAAAGTCATACTATAATAAAAAAATCAACCACCAAACTAAATTCAATTGAAATATTTATAATATAAAAATGAAGCTTTAACATTTTAATTATATTTAAAATTAGTTATTTTTTGACCATTTTTTATCTTATCAAAAGAAGATTAAACATACATTCAATTTAACAAAATTCCATTACATATTTTAAAAACTGGATAATATTTAACATTTAATTTTAAAAAATTGACATCATAAAGGATGGAAAAATATTTAAGTCCATTATTTGTACTTACATAGGTTTGTAATCACTATTTTTAAAATATATTATAATTATTGATTTAAAATTAGATAAAGTGCTATATTTATCTCTGTTTGCATGTGGAACCATTTCCAGAAGTTTCATTTACATAAACATTGTTTTGGACTAGATCAACCATGGGCTATGGTATAAGCACCATAAAAGCCATCACTAATATTACCATAAGATGAACAAATAGAATTATACAAATCCTAATATGTTGGACTTCCATACACATAGCGGTGGCCATATAAATACTAGTACAAGTAGCACTACCATATTTGCTACTATAGGTGGTATTGCCACCACTTCCATAATTATCCCAACATTACCTCCAAATTTGTAGCCCAAGGGTATTATAAAGTCCTAAAAGCCATTTGCTCATCATTATTGTGATACATAACCACCAATAATAGGGGAATTTGCATAAAAGTCTCATATTATGATTCCCATAATCAACATTGTACCGTTGTATGTAGGTGGTTAAAAGGCAGCTATTTTTTTGGTGTTTGTCTAAACTCTCTTCCATTGACACAAGGTGTGGGATACCCACTAGCAAATTACATTGAAATAAAATCCATACCCCATATAGAGGGTACCCACCTCTACCTATTATCACTATTAAGAACCCAAAGACAACCTACATGACTAAAGAGGCCCTTGCACTTATGGAGAAATTTTTTAGGCAGGGCCCTCTTCAATCCACCATCTTCTAGGGAAGTTGATGGAAATTTTGTCGTTATTATTGTGTTTACTTATCCCTCTAAATAAAATATGATAGACCCAAATTTATAAGGGCTTAGTGAATGAGAACATGCATCATAATATCACTTTTATTATTTTTAAACTATTCAAAGTACTTCATGAAATTATCCACTGTTAGAGTGGACCTAGGACTGCACAAAGTTCTTAGTCCTAGTTGTAACTCCCATGTTATAGCTATTTTCCACTTGGGTAATTTTGTTTAAAATTTTATTCTTGAATTTTAAAACACAAATCCATGAAGGTATTTTATTTAATAAAATAAGATAAAGTAAAAATATAATGTCAAGACCTCACACTAAAAACTTTTAAAATTATAAAAAATCACAACACAAGTATCGATATTATCAATGAAGGAAAATTATACCTAAAAAAACTAATTACCACTATGAATGGTCATTTCTTATCAAACCAACATAAGCATGTTTCCTTTTTTCAGTATTTTAAATTTTAAGCTATATTTTTAGCTATTTCTTATAAGATAAAAATAAATGCATATATATATATATATATATATATATATATATATATATATATATATAAAGCATGTGGATAAAATTCCAAAAATATAGCATAGCATGAGTAACAAATGGAAACTTAGTACATGGGATTTATAAGGGTGCACCAAATAATTATCTACCTAGCAAGTGATGTGCATAACCAAACCATCCTCTTAATATTATTTTATAATGCATCTCACAAATAGAAACTTAGTACATGGGATTTATAAGGGTGCACCAAATAATTATCTATCCAACAAGTGATGTACATAACCAAACCATCCCCTTAATATATTTTTATAATGCATCTCTTTTTATGCTACATGTGAGATTTACAGCACATCATAGATGTCAGTTTCTAACTTTGATGGAAAAATAAAACCTTTATATTGCAAAAGATCTTAACCTACATAGTAGAAATACAGTGACAATAAATATATATTTTAATTCTATGTGGTAACATTAGGTTTTAATTTATTTCTTATATACATCTATATCTTATAGCAAGTTGTTATTTTTAGGTTCACCATTACCATGACCACTTGGCCATGACCTTTTATTCCTTACCTTCTAAAGAGATTTATAATGATATATATTTATCATCATCTTCTTCTTCCTTGTATTTATCTCACTTAGTGACCAAAGAGTATTAGCTTGCATATCCATTTCATCTCAATTAATATATAGAATCCTAGTTTGCATGTCCAATTTGTTTCAATTAGACTAAATGAGATGTATGTGCATATGTACAAATCAAAAACCGCATGCGCACTAGACTACTTGGGTTGTCTATCCATGTCAATTCAAGGTTATTTTGTAACCATTCAACCTTGTCTATGTAAATCTATTTATATCTCACTAATTAACAATGTACAACATTAATTATGGTAGCTATCTTCTCTTATCCCCTCCTTAGTCTCTATTTTTTAATATTTGTATTCTAATTTGAGCATTATTTTATTATTCTTTATTGTTGATTCTTATCATTTTATATTAGATCCTCATTGAGGTATTCAAATACATCTTTGTTGTGTACCATTTTGCTCAACCTCAAGTTGGTATTGGTTATGAGACCTTTCCCTCTAGTTCAATTTGTTTCTTCTCCATTTACTACCCCAAATTGTTGTTTATTCTTGGACACTCCTTTTGACTAATGGTATTTCATGAAAAAAAATGCATGCATTGTGGTTTATTATTTTGAATAGTTTTTTAATTTGCTATTTCATATTTGGCGTCTAAGGCAACAATATTATTTCCTTACTACTCGAAGTAGATCAACTAAGTAGAAGATATTTTTTCAACCCATTTCTTGCAATCACTATTTTTAAGGAGTCTTTGCTTTTTTGACCTTTTTTGTAGCACCTTTTTTGTTATTATCCTTTCCCCTCCCCTCAAAAAAACAAAAGATTATAAAAAATTGTTATGGCTACTATAGTGAGCTCTTAACCAAACTCCAACTTGATTCAGTTTTTGACCTAAGAACTATATGATCAATACCAACAATAAAATGAGATGAATCTCATGGATCAAAATGGAAAATATGTTCCAACTTCTCATGGGACAAAAATATAGCAGTTTTACCTCTTTGGTTGCCTTGATTGCCCAACCTATATTCAATATGGACACTAATATATATGTTCCTCATTTTGATGGCATAATTGATGGGGATAAATTGGATGTGTATATTTGCAATATAGAGGTATACTTCAAGAGAACCAATATTCTTAAAAACACAAAATATTATGGTTTCTAAGTTCCATATGGATGATCAAGCCCTCACTTGGTGATATTCATATATTGATTTTCTATAGGAAATAAAGCAACAAGAACTTGATACATAAAAAGAGTCCAAAAAAACTCTTTGGATATGCATTCATCTTATTTAATACATGGAAATATTATCAAGATTACTTATTTAGAGCATGCTTACAAATTGCTCTAAATATAGAAGCTAAGCCATAAAATATGACAACCAATGGTTATTTTACCTAGTAATTTTGTTCCAACCAACTCCTCAAACCCTACCACCCTAACCAAGAGTCAGAATTCTTCATAGTGTAGCCTTGTTAAGCATTTCGCCAATGGCAAGAAGAATTTGTATGCTTATCATAAGCACTTTAGACATTCTATAAACAAACACTATGTCTTAAAATTTAAGAACACCAAGGCCTTTCTAACTAAATCACAATCATAGTTGTGGTCCAAAGTATTTGAGGAAAACAATGGAAAATAAAATGTTTTACACCATAAACAAAGGTTTCAATTCTATGTGTGAACTTTAATATTTTATCAAATATTAAATGGTATAAACTCAAGTGGTTAAAACATAGACTTCCAATATGGAAACCTAGGTTTAAATACTGCTTAAAAATACATGCATAATGGTCAAAATATATTGAAAATTAAAAATATGGTTAAATAACATGGTAACATGACTATGATGTAATATGGGTATGGTCCATTTCAATCCCATATTTAAAAAATTATCAAATCAAGAATGTATTAGTGGAATTGTGCCTCCATCATGATAGTTAAAAAAAACTTGATTAGAAAAAATTGATGGATGAGCTTCATTTGTTGACTAGAAAACATACTTGCCCATGTTTATTGAGATGGGTTATGAAGGAAGGGTGGCCTACTCTTATGACTTGCAAGTGTTTTGTAAAACATTTTTTTTCATTGGATTGCTACAAAATATAGAATCTAGGTAACAAAAGATAGAAGCTAAAATCTACAATTTTCTACTTGGAGTACCATATCAATATGATCACAAGGTTATTTTTTATAGCTTTTATAAGGCGTCCCTACAAATAGATGATGCTCACAATATTGCTCCTATGCTTGTTCCTATAGAAATAATTATTCATCCTTGAGACAAATTATTCTTAGTATACTATTAACCAAGATCTTATGTAGTAACAGTATCTAGTCTATAGTGGCTTTCAATCATAGCCCCTACTCTAGTAACTCTTCCAAGTCCACATTTATCCCATGAACAAGAGTAAGATAAAAAAATTCATTTCTACAAAATTTAATGAAGCTTCTATTAGTCTAAAAAGACTACCCTAAAGATAGCAGAATTTTTGAAGGTTCGAACACCAATTTCCCATTTTTGTGAAGTGAAGAAGTGGAAAAAACTAAGTCATGCAACATGTCACGATTTTGTGACATGTTGATTTTTTGTGAGATAATGGCGAGGAAGACTAATGCAAGTGAAATATCACGATTTCATGACATGTCGGTGTTTTACGAGCTCAAGGTGAGTAAAAGACTAAGGCAGGTGAAATATCATAATTTCACGATATATTGGCGTTACGTGAGCTCAAAGCAAGAAAAGGACCAAGGTGGACAAGATGTCATGATTTTGTGACATGATGAAATTTTGTGAGCTCAAAATGAGAAAAGGACCAAGGTGGACAAGATGTCACGATTTTGTGACATGTTGAAATTTCGCGAGCTCAAAGTAGAAGAGGAGATCAAGACTTCATAATATCGTAATTTCATGACATAACTGAATCACATGAAACAAAGATATAAATAGAATCTACCTTCAAAGTAACATATCGGCAATTGATGGTAGATCGTGAATGAGCATCAAATCTTAAACTTCTACCATCGGTGATTTGATTACCTGATTAAACCAATGAGAAGCCACGTAAAACATGCTAGTGCATTTGGCAGCGCTTTTATTGTAATTGATTTTATATAAAAATTTGGTAGCTATCAAAGCATGCTTGTTTTAGAGTATATATAGTAGGGAGCATACCCTAAATAAGGCTCGGCTCTTAGACATTTACAAGACTGGATGTATGTACTCTAGATTCAAGCAATAATATATGTTTCTCTTGGTGTCTGGTACCTTGTGCGCAAGTGTATGTATAAACATTTGAAGCTTCTATTTACATTACTAAGTTATACGTTGTGTTTGTTCTATCATCTGGACTCATGCACGATATAAAAATTATTGTTGGAGCTAAATATTTAATACATGCATGTGTTAGATTAACATCTAAATCACATAAAGGAATCGTGATTTTTGCATGAAGAATATAGATAATGTTTAGTTAGTGAGGTTATGTGCATCTATCTTTGTTGTTGTTTAATCTACACCAAGAGAAAATCTCTAGCTACGACTATATTTCCATTTATTTTAGTAAATTCTTCTCTCCCTTTTCTCACAAAAAACCACCAAGGAACCATCCTTCTCTGGAGATTAGATGGAACCCTTCTTTACCAAGTCTGTCTACTCAATGTTGGTAAGGTCATGGGTGCAATCATAACCATAGGCTGATTTTACACCAACAGTTTTTGGCACGCTCGGTGGGACCCTAAATCCCACAGTATTTTATAAGGTTTGGTGTTTGTCTTTGTTATGTATAAGATCTAAATCAATCACCTGGTGACTCCGTCCAAAGGTATAGACCCAAGAGATACCTTATCTATTTGTTTGGTTAAAATTTGCAATTTTTTACATATATGATAACCAAATCTAAATCAAGAAACTTTGAAGAGCCCATTGAGTTCTTCAAGTTACACCTTGGTAGCCTTAGATTTCATCCAGTTTTATCTAATAGATCGAACCCACCTGCTACCAGTATCGCCACCCTTGTACATGCTATTTTGCCTAGCCCTATTATCTGTATATAGTTAAGTATAACTATTAGTAGTTATGCAGTATAGGCAAGAACAATGGTTATAATGGTTGCTCTAGCTCTAGCTTATCTTACATGGAACCATACTGGTCTGTTGAACCTAGTGGCTCAGAATTCGATCTCTGCTATGGCTTTGAAAGCATTACCTTCATATGATAGAATAGGTAAAATGGCTTATGAACATTGCTTATATGTTGCCTCTTTGGCAGCTATATATAAAATTACTCAAGAAGATGTAATAATTAGATTGTTGCTCATTTCCTTGAAAGGAAAAATGTTCTATTGGTACAGAGCACTTCCTATTCAATCCATCACCAGTTGGGCCAAACTTGTTGGTAAGTTGGTGGATGAATTTAATCAACATGCAAATCCTTTCTCCCTACTCAACTAGTTCACCATCATTCAAAAACATCCTCAAGAGGAAATTGTTGATTTCAACATCCGATTCAGTCGCACTTGGGAAAGGGTACCCGATGGATTGAAACCAACCAACGAGCAAGCCGTGTATTATTATTTGAGAGATTTTGACTTCAAAATTAGTATGATTATACATAAATATCAAGTATTCACCTTCCCTGCTATTTTTCAAGAAGCATATAAAGCAGAGAAATATCTCATTACCACTGGAATGTATCCATCGAAAGCAGTAATGCTGATTTTTCCAAATATTCCCCAAGCTCCCGATGCTAGTTCTTCAAGTTCTTCATATTTTCTAAGCATAGACCTTCCAAAATTGAATGCACAACCATCCATCCCAGCTATACAAATGCCTCAAAATTTCTTGGTATTACCTCTTATTACTGCATTGCCTGCACCACCGGTTTCGTTAGCCCAAGAATCTTAGCTCTCCGTCTTACTGGACATGCAATCAATGATGAAAAGTTTAAAAAATGAGATTACGTCAATAAAAATAAGGGATGTCGAGAGAATTTTTCAATCGATAAGGTTTCCCCAAGTGACAAGGGACACAACTTCATCAAGAAATAGAGGTCAGGAAAGGTCAATTGTAGTTTATGCGAATGACAATGAAGAATCTGCAACTCCTTCCACAAATCCTGATTACTGGTGTACTACATGTAATGACCCACATGGGGAAAGTTCATGTATGATCCATCAACACTATGTACAAAATGTAGCTATTGAAAAGGTAGAGAAAAATATGAAAGGACACGTAAGCATGATTAGAGAAACAAACAATAATTTCATGATGCCTTCAGTTGAACAAGTTGCAGTCCTGACTATATTAGGTAAAAAACCTCTACAATTAGATCCTCAGGAGCTCCAACCTCTAATTTTCCCCTCAGTCCCTAAAGCGCTACCTAAAATAGATACCTCCTATGAAGAGAAGTCTCAGGTTCCTACCCAGAGATCTGGGTCAGAAGCACCTAAAGAATCTATCTCACAAAAGGAAGCCGAGACTCAAGAACAAGCTAAGGAGAGGTAAGATTTCCTTCTTTGACTAAAATATAGAGAACATAAGTGACTTAGGGATACATAAATATATATGACATCTTTGCTAATAAAATAGAGAGGAATGTTGAGTCATACTCTTTTAACATAGTAGAATATATGAATAAAACTCCTTCGAAAGCAAGCATGTACAATGCCCTACAATTTCCTAGTCAAATTTATCTCTTGCAAGAATATTTAAGGTCAATGAAAAACAAAGGTAGGAACCCATCCTACTCAAATACAGTCCAGACAAACCTAACATCTACCACTGGAAAAAATAGACCCCCTCCCTTTTATTTATCTCTTCAAATGGAAGGGTGGGTTGTACACAACTGCATGATAGACTCAAGTGTTGCTACCATAGTCATACCAAAATAAGTGTGCGATATTATGGGAATGGAGTACACTAGAAGCAACCTAGAAGTTCTAAAGTTGGATGGCACTCCAGTCAATACTATAGGGTAATTAAATATATCTCTATAAAGATTCATAGGATGCCTCAAATGGTGGTCATACAAGAATTGGTAGTTGTGGATTTAGCATCATACTTTGACATGTGCTTATCCAGAGAGTTCACAACCAAGATAGGAGGATATCTATCTCTGGACTACTCACATTTGTAAATACATTTTAAGGGTAGGAGGACCAAGATCTTTAATGAAAAACCATATACTTTTCACATAGAAAAGATAGAAGAGTTCGGTACTATAAGTATGATGACAAAAGAAATGGAAGATCTAGATCTAATGGAAGAGACCTTAGAAGAGCTCCAAATATAAGACCAATTTTCTATGAAGTATGTCAACACCATGATAGAAAATGAGATGGGAAGTTATTCCATTGTAAATCAACAAAAATAATTGGCTCCTACTCCCAAAGAAGACAAATCTACCAGTCATCTTTGGAAGCTTTTCTTCAATGGAGGTAGATGCAAGAACGGGGTTGGTGTTGGAATAGTTTTAATGTCTCCCATAGGCAAAGAAAGAATTTTCTCTTACATACTGACATGGAGTTGCACTAATAATGTAGTAGAATATGAAGCACTTTGTATAGGTCTGAGAAAGGCCAAAAAAATTGGAGTTAAGCAGTTACAAATTTATGGGAATTCGAAACTCATAATGAATCAAATCATAGAAAAATGTACAAGTAAACAACATTACTTAAAGGCATACATAAATAATGTGTGGGACCTTTTAGAAGTATTTGGGGCTCTAAATATTAAGTCTATTCCTAGAGAACAAAACACCCACACTGATTTGTTGGCGTCTGTAGGAGCAAACTTCTGCCCCATCAACAACGTCATTCAGAAATTTAAGATGATTATACTCATATATAGACCCTCAATTCCAGATAAAAATATATTCTGACAAGTTTTTGAAAACGATGAGCAAATTTTAGATTTTTAAATCTATGAAATGAATTGCTCGAGTGGTAGGATGTTGCAATACGAAGAAGAAGAAGGATTGATTCAATTGAAGAATAATCATATTCCCAAGGGACTGATCACCCTTGAGAGTATTTTTGATAATAATGATAGAGTGGTAGGCCATAAAATAAAAGTTGATAAATGCTGGTATAAAGAAGTCCAGCTAGAACCAGGAAAAATGATCAAGGTCAGAGTTAATTGTACAGTAGAAGAATTAAACCAAATCAGGGAATTGTGCAAGAAATTTCTAGATATTATTGCTTAGGTGTATAGTGATCTTAAATTGTACAGGAAAGAGGTTATACAACTTACCATTGAGTTAGAGAAAGGTGTTAAATCTTTCAGGAAAAAGCAAAGGCCTGTGAATCCAAAGATAGAGGCATTGATGAAGCAAGAACTGTTAAAACTCCTTCAAGCTAAAATAGTGTACCCTATTAAATATTCTACCTGGGTAGCTAATTTAGTCCCAGTTAGAAATAAAAATGGGGACATTAGACTGTGTGTTGATTTCAGGAACTTGAACAAGTCTTCACTCAAGGATAATTACCCACTTCTACAGATAGACCATATTTTACACATGATTGCAGGAGCAGAGAAATATTCCTTACTGGATGGTTTCTCTGGGTACAATCAAGTATGGATCAAAGATGAAGATAAATATAAAACTACCTTTACCACCAAGTGGGGAACATTTGCCTATCGAAGGATGCCTTTCTGTTTGTCTAATGCAAGAACAACCTTCCAAAGGGCAATGGATGTAGCCTTCAGATAAATTGCTAACAAGATCATAGTCATCTATGTAGATGATATGACAGTTTTTTCTCACCAAAAAGGAGATCATATAAAGCACCTCAAGAAGGTATTTGAAAAGTGTAGGGAATTTGGGATATCTTTGAACCCAAATAAATCCATATTCATTGTAGAAGAAGGTATTCTACTTGGTCATGTCATTTCAAAAGTTGGATTGGCCATAGATCCTGATAGAGTGAAAGCACTCTTAGAACTTTATTTACTAGCAAATAAAAGAAGTTTGCAGTATTTCTTTGGATAAATAAATTTTGTGTGCAAGTTTATCATAAATTTTGCACATATTGTTAAACCAATGATAGAACTATTAAAGAAGGATGCACTATTCAGATGGACAGATCCAAGGAAGGATGCCTTCAGAAAGATTTTAGAGGAAATAACTCAAGCATCGGTGCTTGTTAACCCCGACTACTCCCAAGATTTTATCTTGTATGTTATTGGTGAGCAAGAAAGCTACACTGCAGTTCTCACCCAGAAGGGAGCTAACAATGAAGAAAGACCTATAGCTTTCCTAAGTGCCACCATGCATGATCACGAGGAAAGATACAACTTTATTGAGAAACAAGTATATGCTATCATGAAGTCTCTAAATAAATTTAAACACATCCTGTCACAAAGTAGGATCATTGTTTATGTGATCCATCCTAATGTCAAGAATTTTATAATACAAGGAGAACTTGGCGAGAAGAGAGTTGGTTGGGTAACAAAAATATAAGAATATGATGTAGAGATACACCCAACCAAAATAGTAAGAGGAAGGATCTTATGCCAAGTGTTGGCTAAGCAGGTTTTGAATGATCATGCAGCTCACCAGAGCATAATGTTGAATGCAGAATCAGATCAAAATCTAGATAATGTTGACTGTATTGATGCTCTCGTGGAGTACTTTCAGACTAGAAAATATCCTGATAATATGCTTCACAAAGAATAAGGTATAGGACCCAAGCATTAAGATACACCCTTTTATCAAAATATTTATACAGAAAAAACATAGATGGTGTACCACTAAAATGCATAAGGGAAGATTAGAAACAAAAGGTTTTGAAAGAGTTCCATGGAGGTATCTCTAGGGGACACTATTCAAGAAGAACCACTACTTTGAAGATACTCAAAGCAGGTTGCTATTGGCCTTCTATTTCCTTTGGTACTTTCAAAATAACCAAGATTTGTGAGCAATGCCAGAGATATGTAGGGAGAAACAGAAATACCCCTATGCCTCTAAAATCTATCCAAGTTGAAGAACCTCTCCAACAGTGGGGGTTAGATTTTATTGGGGTAATAGAGTCGAATTCATCAACTGGTCACAAGTATATACTTACTACCATAGATTATTTTACTAAGTGGTTTGAAGCTATTTCCACTAATAAATATGATCAAGAAATCATGATTGAGTTTATGGAAAGCTTGATTACAAGGTTTGGTATACCAGATTCATTGGTTATAGAATATAAATTAGCCTTCATTGGCACTAATATGATTGAATTTTCTGGCAAATACAATATATATTTAAAGACTTCCTCTAACTACTATCCACAAGAATATGGCCTAGCAGAGTCTACAAATAAAAACCTCCTTAGAATCCTGAAAAAAATTCTGAAAGATAACAAGAAGAGCTGACACTCCTTAATAAACCAAGCATTATGGGCTGATAGGATTTCAATTAAGAAATCCATTGATACATCGCCCTATTCCTTAGTCTATGGCAAAGAGGCTATTCTACTTATACACATGGATATTCCAGTTTTAAATTTACTTAATCATATTTATGTTGAAGGAATTCAACCATTAGAGGCCAGGTTGATGCAACTTTTACAACTAGAAGAACAAAGAGAGCATGCCTATAATCACCACCAAAAACACGTGATCGACACAGAGGGGTGGTTCAATAAAAATACTACCTTCAAAAATTAAAGCTGGAGAATCTATTTTGAAATGGAATGAGAGAAAGACCAAGTCGTGGCAACACCAGAAATTTGACTCCTTTTGGGAGGGTCCTTTTGGGATAATTATTGAAAAGCAATTTAATTTGTTTCAGCTAAAAAATCAGTAGGGTGTAATTCTACCCATAACAATGAATGCTTTTCACTTAAAGCTCTACTTCAAGTAAAACAAAGAGAATTTCATGTACATTATGTATAATATATAGTAGTTTGTAAATATTTCAAAGTTTCTGGATTGTAACAGTTTTTTTCGTCATTTCATGACCCTCCAATGTCAACTAGAAAAAAGATAAAAATATAAAAAAAAGAGGAAAAGAAATAAAAGCATCATTTTATCGGTATATAATGGTTTAAATTCAAAATCTGCCACGTAGCCTTCTAAAATATGGTGGGAAGGCACTCCTTTCATGGATGATCGATGCTTTGAAGAGCACAAATTCTTAGTTAATGCGACTATTAGTGATTGGTCGACAAATTTAGCATGTGGGAAACTGTTAGAAATGATGTGCAAGAATATTTGGAAAATATGGATGCACCAACCGTAGTTAATGTGGCTCATGCATAATCTTTCAAATTGATGTAAATAAACCCTAATTCATTTTTGAATGAATTTCTCTGCCGCAACTCACTTGCTATCTTTGCTCTCGAGTTTGAACCCAGTACAAACAAGCTCTACAAGTGTTTTCACATGGCTCCCAAGAAAAATAGTCAGAAGGCAGTAATGGTAGTGTTGTCTTCCATTTCCATGGTGGTAAGACGCGAAGACAAAGTAGGCGAGAAATTTGTTGATATGGATGCCAGAATTGGCGACACTGTTATAACATGGAAACCTCCAAAGAAAATTTGGAGAGATATTGAAGAAAGAATGGCTACAGACATCACTACATCTTCTCCAACCACTATTGCATTCAATGCTCTAATTTACTGGTATATGTATATTCATGTTCATCCCTATCTTGAATTAATTAAAGTTATCGCTAGTTTCTACGACATCAAAGAAAATATTATTAGGAACTCCCAAGGTAGAATCCTTTTTACTCTTAGCCCTAATGCTTTCATTGATTCTTTTGCCTTCGGCCATGCACCTGCTCTTGGGCCAAAATATTTTGACCCGACAGACCAGGAAAAGTATTTTGTTTCATCTGAGAAGATGAGAAATTTTCTAGCAATGCAATTGAAGAAACCACCTCCTGGAGGGACTATGCCTGAAACCCCCATTCCTTTGATGAATTTCAAAAATCTTGAACTATATTCTATTTTAGCTATGGTGGCGGGCCTAAAGATAGATGAAAGAGTTTATGGGTGGTAGATTACACTGGTCAATTGCCTATCAAACCCTAAAAATTATGATTCCTTAGTTATGGATAAAAGTGTCAGGCCCATATTTTTCGACTGGCCAGAATATTTTTTTTTCTAGGTCCATGAAGGTTTATCTTCGATAAAAAGAGGTTCTCACTCCTCTTTCAAGTTTTATTCATATTTAGTATGGGTTTTCTTCTATTTTATGGCTCAAGAGCTAGCTTTCTGTTAGAGTTAATGTGTACTTCATCTGTCAGTTATGACATGTGTCCTTGACACTTGTCATGTTATCATATAGGCCTCCTGCCTATATATTTTAACACATTTCTTGTATCAAATATCTCATCTTTTCCCATTCCCAACATTTGGTATCAAAGCCCAAGCGCTCTCCTACCTGTGTAAACCCTTGAGGGGGATTTCCCTCATGGAAATACCCCCTCATTTTTTTCATTTCTTCCTTCTCCAAAAGGCTTAGGGAGTATGCTCTCCACTTTTGTGGATCAGAAACTAGAAGGCCAAATGGAGAAGGAGAAGATTTCATGGTTGCCCTTGAAGCTTCAATGCTTGGGGCCTTGAATGTTTTTCAAGTTCTGGAGTGGAATTTGTTTTTTTTAATGGTGTAGCAGTTCAAAAAGCTCCTACACTGTGGAATTTATTTTTTTAAGGATTCTGTGATTTTACTGTTTGATTATCAAAAGATTCCTCACCCATATCTAGGAAAATGAACATGATCCCTGGCTCATAGTATCGACCTACATAGCCAAGCATGTTATATATGGTTCCATGCTCGATGTTTTCAAGGATTTGATGGATGTTGATGTTCTAGAGGCACAGTACGTTAATGTTCATATGGTCTTCATGAAGCAGTTCCTGGAGGTTTCCCAGCACCATGGAAGGAGCCCCCCATGATGTTCTTGGTTGTTTTACAGCATCGTCCGGTTACAGACGTGTTTCCTACCAACTACGTAGATATTTATTGTTGTGAATGTATCCTGTTGTGATGGGGGAAGTGCTCATATTATTTGGCATATTTTTTTTTGTTTCGCTTCAATCCTTTGCATGAATTCAAATTGATTTTTTTTTTGTATGCGTTGAGTGGCCGAAGAGAGCTCGAATGTGTGGTTGTTCAAAGATTAGAAGGATGCCATTTTTTTTTTGCTTTCGTCATTATTGGCCACCTGTGGTTGGGTGTTGAGCTGCACAGCATGAATGTATGTATGCCATGCAAAAATTTATCTCTTATGTTATTGTTTTATTGTGATCTAGACTCAGAATAATTACCTTTGATTATGGAATCATGCGCCTACCAAATTTGTTGGAAGGTGCTCCAGTATGCAATTTTGATCTAGAGTTAATTGCATGACCTGTTCCTATGCCAACCTAAATTGTAGGTGTCGATCGTGTCTTCTGTTTCCAAATAGACTGCTCATTGCACCCATATTTTCAATTTTGCTTTTGCCTACAAGTTTGAGCCAATACGACAGCACTTACCCATTGAAACATCGATGCATGAGAAAATTATTCGTGAATGTCACAGGTTGTTTCATTTTTGTCATGATATGGTTTTTTCTCACCAATTATGGCATCAAACTTCACGGTGCCCACTCCCATAATCAGTGACACCATCTTCACTAGCCTATCATTGGCCTTGAGCATGGCGACATGAAGCCACTGTCCTCTTTGTTGATCCAATCCCACCCCCAACAACATTGAAAACCAAAGGAACTTCGCTTTCTACGTGATTCAGTCTAACATGTCAATGATTTTTGAATTGATGTGTTTTTTTGAGTGCAAAGGCTAGTGAAGGACGCTTATGAGGTGGCCCATACTTTGATATGATTGTAGTTGAAGAAAGAGATCCAACGAACCACTGGTCATGTTGACGCAATTTGGAGAAAAAAATCATCAGATTTGGCAGTTATTCTGACCTCTGCTCTAATGGCAACATGATTGGTGATGGATATAACGTCAAACGATGTTAGGTATTTTTTTAATAGTTTAAAAATATCATCGATTTAATTGGAATATTCCGATGAAGATCTGAAGACTTAGTTCCGACCCGGGCGATGGTCTGCCACTGCATCAACTTGAATGTTAGTTCTTCTATGGCTTTGGCAGTTACGCTTGTATATTTTTCTCCAGGATCGTCAATCGTTTTTCGTCGATAACACCTGAGCACTGCATTTGCATTTTTTGGCCTAAGAAATACATGCTATGGTAAAGTGGCCCCCATCATTGCTTTGGCAAAATATTTTTTTGGAGAAAAAAACCTCCTACGTGTTGTGTTTTCTTCTGTGCACTATTGTGGCATCAAGCGATCAAATCTCACAATGCTGGCTTTCGAGTTCCAATTTTTTAAATTTGTGAGCATGGGCTTTCTACTACGTACTTAATCTGCTCTTGTTGAAAGCTGTAGTATTTCCGCTATCTGCCAAAAAATCAAAAGAAGAATTCATGTATTAATTGGCACTATTGATAGACCAAGATCGTTAGAGAAGGCAGATTGAAGAAGTGGTCAAGGTTTTCTTAAGTGTCATCCATTCCCTAGCCCTGGCTTGGTTGTGCGTATTTTGGGTGATATCATTGAATTGAATGCTCTAGAGAGGCTCGACTGGTTGATGAGATCTTTATCAATGCAATCAAATATGCAGGTCTATATGATTCAATTTGGTAAGCTTTCGCTATTTTTTTGCTAGTAAGGACTGTTGCTCCCCGAAGAAAATGGCCCATATTAATTTGGGTACTCAAGCTAACAGATCACATGGAGCTCTGCGTGGTTGAGTTTTACTGGAGAAAAATCTTTGTTGCCACTTGGTTATGCTCACCCGTGTTGAGAAAAATGAGTTTGATAACTCTAGTTTCCTTTGATAACTCTAGTTTCCAAACAAGTTCGCGTCATCATCCTCGTAGGTGGTTTTGGCGTATAATGTTGAAACTTCAAATGCTTATTAAAGATGTTTATGGTCCTACTACTAGTGATGTTGAGCATGGATGAACTCAAATATTTGAAGAACATTAATCCAAGACGTGTAATTTTTGGGAAGTGAAGAAGAAAAAAATGTGATGATCGCTTGTTGCATGTCAACGGAAGTGTCGGATGTTTGCGTGGAGGAATCGTGAGACAGTTCGTCGTTCTGTCCAAAATAACTGACAGTGACTGCATCTGCAATCGTGTGTCTTCAGATGCTGCTTTCATCTGCAACACAAGTCATTTTTTTCTAAGCTTGTATATGAGCAAGTGTCAGGCTCTCAAGGACTTAAGACTAGGGTTTTTTATTTTTAGTTTGACATCGCTCGTGGCGACGCCGCACACAGGTGGACGCGGTAGTGCGATAACAAGATGAGGAGGATTGAAATACTAGCTGTAGTGAAAAGTATGACTTTATTCTAAACATAGATGGTGTAATATAGTTGACACGTAGTTTGAGGTATGTTGAGGGACGTTGGTAGATCAACGGTGCTAGTGGAGGAGCTCGTCATCGTAGGATCAAAAAAAATCGATGAAGCCAGCAGCACGAGCTGGTAGGCTTGGATGACTCCTCCAAAATACCTTGCCCTTATGTCTTCAACCACTTGGAGTCTACCTCCCATCGAAAATTCCCCTCCTCCTACTGCTACGTGCTGGAGTTGGAGCTCTGCTTCCAACTGTCGGGAACTGTTTTTTTTATATATGCGCTATTTTTTTTCAAATTTGTATTCACATAAATCAGGGGGTAAATTTAATTTAAATTGAGGGCATTTTTATATAAAGTGGAAATGAAACCGCTAAAAATTAATTCTAAGGTCACTATTTTAAAAAAAGATCAAGTTTGCCCACATTGGTTGTGGGAAACCACGTGATTCTTTTTTTTTTTTTTACCTTATTTCAATTTTTAAAATTGGAAAATTTAAGGGCCAATGGATATTTGTATTGGCCATTTTTGTTTTTTTCCACATGATGTGGAAGGCCCTCATGGTCACTTTATTGTATTCAAAAAGTGAAAACCCCATTGAAAGTGGAACATAGGGGTATTTATAGTCATCGAAAAGGCTTTTCCAAGACAGACACATTGGTGGTGTCCAATTGTAATTTTGAGGTAGTCTCATATGCATTTTTTAGCCTCAAATTTTTTTATATTCTAGAGTGTATTTTCGGTTGAGCCCGACACTCTATATAAGTGAACCTAGTATCTAGTATTCTCATCTATTATACATGGCGAATGCAGCGATTAGTTACCCATGCATTCCAGTAAGAAGAGGTGATTACCATAAGGACACTTACTCTAGGGACTACAGACATAGACACCCTAGACTCTATCCGAGGACTTTTTCAAATCAACTTCTGAAGACTACAGACGAAGACACTTCAGAAGATTCTATTCTTCTTCTTTTTTCTTCTCCTCCACGTTTGGATTCTATGGCTCATTTTATTGTATTTTTTGAGTGCATTTTTGGCAGAGATCGACACTCTTATATGGCTCGTATTTTCTTTTGTATTAAGGTGCATTTTCGGTAGAGACCGACACCTTCTAGATTGAGTTCACCATGAGGGGGATGATATTCATGGTGAATCTAGTTAGTGACCTACGAGAGGCAACATACCTAGAGGATGACCTACAGAGGCAACAGACCCATGGAAGTGGTTGATCCTGAGGCACCTAGGATGACCCTAAGGCACTTAGATGGCTAACCTAGAGGCAATAGATCCAAGGAAGTGGTTGACCCTGTGGCAACAGACCAAGATGTATACATCGTTGATCTAGCATTATTCATAGTTGGAGAGCCAAGCGCAAAGAGCACGAGCCTAGACCAAATCATGTAATAAAGGAGGATGTTAGGGTTATTTTTTAGAAAAGTACTGTTGGCATTTTTGCCACACTACAGTTAGGAGTCCAAAAAAGGGGCGAACCTGATGGACGATTGAAAGGGGCGAACCTGATGGGCGACTGTGATGGGCGAATGCATTTCAGGGGCGAACGTCATTAAAAAAATTTTTAATGTCGGGCGAAGACGTTTCGAAAAATATATTTCAGCAATGTTTGAGTTTAGGCAAAGGTGTTTTTCTTCGTTGCCCCACTTGGGAGGCGAATGGTATTTTTAAAAAAACTCAGTTGGTTTATTTTTCACCCGGATGCAAAATTATGAGAGCATATGACGAATTAAAATATGTGGATTTGGTCATTAATTACCGTCATCTTGGGCAATATTTAAAATGTGAATTCCAATCAAGGATATGCCTAGATAAGGGCCGCAATTTAATATTGGTGGCGAAGTGGAGGATTTTTTGTCATTTTCAAGAATGCCTTCTCGGTGATTTTACTCCCTCTCCAAAGCAAATTCAATACGGAGTAAATTAATGAAGCTCATGTTCGATTTCCGAGAGGATGGAGGTGGCCCAAATTTAATGCCCTTGTGCCCGAATGCCTTGTCATCCATAACCATTTTTAGACCATAATTATCAGTAGGAGATTTCCAAGAAATAATGATCCACCATGTCTCTGATTTACGGACATTGGGTCCTTTCATGTATTTAATGAAAGAGGCGCAAACCTCTATAAATACTAAGCAAATTTCATTGTAAAGGGTTAGACTATTTTGCAAGAACACTCCCCTAAGTTCTGCACTAATAGAAGAGATCTTCACCTTGGATTTGTGAGCTATTTTTCATGTATGGTTTCATTCTGATTTGACGTACTTCTGCTAACGCTTGTGTTTCTTGCCTACTGTTACACTTGAATTCTGAAGTCTGAGTTCGGGTCCTGCTAGCGAGGAATGAAGTACTGGAGTATCACCCTGGAGGTTGCCATCGTGGAGGTTGCAAATGGAATTCTGCTGCTTGATTCTCTTTGCAGTGCTGCTAAGCTTGGAGGGTGCGACTGCTGCTGAGTTTATCCATCATCCTGCACTTTGGCCTGTGGCCATATTTCCCTTTCTTTCCACATTTTCCATTTCTTTCCCGCACCCTTATCTTCAAACAAGTGTAGGATTAGTCAAGGAGCCAACCTTCTCTGGATATTGGCCCGAAGGACATCTCTTTCCTTCGGCCTTTCAATGCTGGTCATATCTAGGGTGCACAAACGTATGAAGTTTGTTTACTAGGTAGATATTTGACCAACAATTTTTGGCATGCTCGATGGGACTAAAGGTTTCTATCTTAGTTAAGTTCTTTGATCTAACTAGGAATAGTGTCCGAAAAGCTCCACTTAGCGCATCATAAGCAATAGTAAGGCCCTGATGTTCGCCTTGCTATTGTCATGTTAGAACATCTGGCGACTCAGCTCGACCCAGAGGTCTTCGAATGATAACAAGATCATAGGCCAAAGATCTAGAAAATCCAGTTGAGTTCTATGAACTTGACACAAAAATATTGGGTGAACATCCTAGGTTGGTTTCCCCAACACACCCATCAGTTGCTACGTCTTCACAAGTAGCTGGAATTTTTTCTTCTCCATCAAATCTGACTAGTACAACCACTAGTTTTCCTCCACCTCCACAACATAATCCTTCGGTTTCATCAAGTACCCCTATGCAAATGGCTCAAAAACAATAGCAACAACCACAACAAAATCCACCAAGGTTGTTCGTAGCATGGAACAACACAGGAGCACTTAACCTACAAGCACAACATTCGGTACCGCAAGCAGCGCTAAAAGTTTTGCCTACATATGATGGGACTGGTAAGACTGCATATGAACATGTGCAAGATGTGGCCTCTTTGGCTTCAATTCATGGGATCACGGAGGAAGATGTGATGGTGAAATTTTTGGTGTTGTCACTTCATGGGAAGTTGTTGTATTGGTACAGATCATTACCCCAAGCAACGATTACATCATGGGATCAACTGGAAGAATTGTTGATAAAAGGTTTTCATGAATCTACGGATCCATTTTCTCTGTTACATCAATTCACATCCATCCAGAGACATCCGCAAGAGGAGATCATAGATTTTAATGTCAGATTTTCTAGAACTTGGTAGAGAGTACCTGATGGGCTTAGACCGTCCGATCAGCAGGTTGCATGGTACTACCTAAAGGCTTTCAATTATGATATCGGTTGGTCGATCCAGACAATGAAATATCGGTACGTTCCCTAAACTATACGAAGCATCTCAAAAAGCCAAAACTGATTTAATTGCATCGGGTAAGCTTCCCCCAAAGATGCCTATGCCTATTTTCCCTGATCTCCCACAATATGCATATTCTACTTCATATTCGCAACCTATGTCATCCATGTATCCTGTACCTTCCTAGAGTACAAGTACATCTCAAGCCACTACTATGCCATTTCCTCAATTGCCAGCCCTAGTAGTACCTCAATTTCTAGCTCCACCTATCCCACAACTACCGACTCCACCCATTCCATAGCTGCCAGCTCCTTATCAACCCCCTACTTTGCCTGCTCCACAAGTACCCTTGCCTTTGCCCGCACCTCCTATCACTGCAAACATAGATCCCCAAATGAAGATCTTACAGGAGATGCAATCTCTGAACAAGGTGGTAACAAATCTGTCAAATGATATGTTGGTAATGAAGAAGAAACAAGCTGAGAGTGAGTTTCACTCAAGGAGATTTCACATACCACCCATGACCAGAGATCAAACTGCACCAGTAGGTAGGGGTCCTGAAAGAGGTACAACTACACAGATCAATGAAGAAGCAGGGACATCTGAGCGGGATTACTGGTGTTCCACATGCAATGATCCTCACGAAGAAGTTGTATGCGTGGTTCACCAAAATTATGTCCAAAATCTAGGAGACAACTCCACAACTGGAAGGGTAAGTATGATTACAGAGATAGATCATAATTTCATGGTCTCTTCTTCAGAACAAGTCTCAGTTTTGACCAGAGCTGGGAAGAAGCCTGTTACTATGGATCCTATAGAGCTACAACCATTGAAGGTACCGATTGAACAAAAGGATTCTAATGACAAAATGCAACCTCAAAGGAAGGCACCCGAAGTGGTCTCAAAGGAGCAATATTCTGTACTATTGAAAGATATTTTGTCGAAGAAAGCTCCGGAGAGGTCGCAAGGTAAGGCATCCACTTCTCAACCCATAACTGCTCAACATCAAGCTAAAACTAAAGAGCAGGCTAAAGAGCATTTGAGGTACCCATCCTTGACCAAGCGTCAGATAATTGAAGCCACTCAGCAATATCAAGAGAAGTACGAACCTGCTACCAAGGGAAAGGAATCGGTTGTGGTTGACTACAATATTATGGAGGAAATGAAGAGGATACCAACAAAAGTGAGTCTATATGATGCCCTGCAACTCCCTGGACAAGTGGATCTCTTGCAAGAGTCACTCAAATCCATCAAGGATAAAAAGAAGAGCAATACGTAGATAGTTCTAGCTCAACAACTTCCTATTTTTGCTACTGGGAAAAATAGACCGCCCCCTTTCTATCTGTCACTCAGAATGGAAGGTTGGATTGTCCATAATTGCATGGTTGATTCAGGTGCATCCACCACTGTCATGCCAAAGGTAGTGTGTGAGTTCATGGGAATGGAGTACACCAGAAGTAGTCCGGGTGTGTTGCAATTGGATGGAACTCCTATGAAGACCATTGGCATGATCAAAGATATACCAATTGTGCTCCATAGCATGTCATAGATCACTGTGATCCAGGAGGTAGTGGTGGTTGATCTGGAGCCATACTTCAGTATGTGTCTCTCAAGGGAGTTCACTACGAAGCTTGGTGGATATCTGTCTTTGGACTACACTCACATGGAGATTCCTTTTAAAGGAAAGAGGATCAAAATCTACAATGAAAAGCCCTACTCTTTTCATGTAGAGAAGATCGAAGATGAAGATGAAGTTGCATCCTCTATCAACATGATGACAGAAGAGTTAGAAGATTTGGATCTGATGGAGGAAACTTTGGGAGGACTCAAGCTTGAAGATGAGTTCTCCATGATGGATTTTAATGCCATGATGGACACTAAAATTGGGTGTTACACTATGAAAAACCCGAGAAAGAAGCAGAACCAAGCACCTCTGAATGCCAGGACTCTATTACTGATGAGCTTTGGAAGCTGTATTTTGATGGTGCCAGATGCAAAAATGGTGCAGGAGCAGGAGTTGTGTTGATCTCTCCCTTGGGTATACAAAAAATGTACTCGTACCGGTTGACCTGGTCATGTACTAACAATGTCATTGAGTACGAAGCCTTGTGCCTCGAACTCAAGAAAGCTGAAAAACTTGGAATCAGACAGCTGCAAATCTTTGGTGATTCTGAGCTGATAGTGAATCAGACTACGAACAAGTGCGTAGCAAAGCAGCATTATCTGAAGTCCTACCGCAACAAGGTGTGGGACCTGTTCGAGTCTTTCATGACATTGAATGTTCAAGCAATTTTATGTGAACAAAATAAACATGTCGATATATTGGCATCTCTCGGAGCAAACTTTTCCCTAGTGGAACAAGTAGTAAGAAGGCCCAAGATAGTAAGGGTTATTTTTAGGCCTTCAGTCCCAGATAAGAATGCTTACTGGTAGGTGTTCGATAACGATGAACAAATCGTTAACTTTCTCCTCAATGAAGCAGGTGCAATTGAAAATAGAGAGCTTCTGGAGGAAGAAATAGAGGGGATGATTCAATTGAAGAATAATCATATTCCTTGAGGGCTAATTTCATTGGAGAGTTTGTTCGATTCCAATGACAAAGCTGACAAGCACCGCATCAAGGTGGATGAAAAAGAATATACGGAGCTGCAGCTCGAACCTGGAAAGGTAATCAAGGTTGGTACAAATTGTACTAGAGAAGAACTTGAAGAAATCAAAAATTTGTGTTCAGAATTTCCAGACACTGTTGCCTGGAGTTACCATGATCTCAGGGGATATGATAAAAATATTATCCAACACATGATTGAATTGCAAGAGGGGGTGAAGCCCTTTCATCAAAAGCAGAGGCCCGTTAATCCAAATATTGAAATGTTGATGAAGGTGGAGCTGCTGAAGATGTTGGAGGCTAAGATCATATACCCAATTAAGCACTCTACATGGGTCATGAACCTGGTCCCTATGCGGAAAAAGAATGGAGATATACGCCTCTATGTGGACTTCAAAAATTTGAACCAAGCGTCGCTTAAGGATCACTACCCTTTACCCCAAATTGATCAGATCTTACATGTTGTGGCTGGTGCCCAGAGATTTTTGTTGTTGGATGGATTCTCTGGCTATAATCAGATATGGGTGAAGGATGAAGACCAACACAAAATGACATTCACCATGAAATGGGGTACCTTTGCCTATCAGAGGATGCCTTTTGGGTTGTCCAATGCTGGCGCCACATTTCAAAGGGCGATGGATCTTGCTTTTGGAGAGTTGCTTAATAAGATCATTGTGATCTATCTAGATGACATGACCATATTTTCCCACAATAGAGCTGAACATGGAAATCATTTGCGACAAGTGTTTGAGAAGTGTCGTGAGTTCGGCATTTCGATTAACCCGAAGAAGTCTATCTTCGTGGTTAAAGAAGGAAAGCTTCTAGGCCATGTCATCTCAAAATAAGGCCTAGCCATTGATCCTGAAAGGATTGAAGCTCTTCTGAAACTCCCCCTACCATCGAACAAAAAATATCTACAGTCCTTTTTTGGACAGATCAACTTCGTCAGGAAGTTTATTGCTGATTTTTCCCAAGTGGTGAAACCTATGACGGAGTTACTAAAAAAAGATGTTGATTTTAGATGGACAGATGTCAGACGATAGGCATTCAAGGAAATTAAAGAAAGGATTGTACAAGCCCCTATTTTGGTGAACCCAGACTACTCAAAGGACTTTATTCTGTATGCAGTGGGTGAACAACAGAGCTATGTTGCAGTTCTAACTCAGAAGGGAGAAAATGGAGATGAACAACCTATTGCATTCCTCAGCCAAGTCATACACCCGCATGAAGAGAAGTATAATTTCATAGAAAAGTAGGTGTATGCAGTTATGAAATCCTTGAAGAAGTTTCATCACTTTGTTTCTCAAAGTAAGACGATTGTCTATGTCATTCATCCAGACGTGAGGAACTTTATTCTCCAGGGAGAACTGGGAGATAAGAGAGCAGGCTAGATTTCTAAGATCTAGGAGTATGATGTGGAGATTCGACCCACCAAGTTGGTGCGTGGTCGGGCTTTGTGTCAGGAGTTAGCGAAAAATACCTCTTCTCCAGTTTTAGTGGATGAGGAAACACTTGGTGCAAACATTATGGCAAATGAGTCATTGGAGGCTCGAGACTGGACCGATGAGTTGATTGATTATTTCACTACTGGGAGATGTCCATCTCAGCTGAATTCTTCTCAAATAAGATGCTTCAGATTGCAAGCATTGAAGTATACACTACTACCAACCAGTTTATATCACAGAAACATTGATGGTGTACTCCTCCGGTGTATCAAGGACTCCGAAAAGTAGTCAATTTTAGAGGAGTTTCACTCAAGAATTTTAGGAGGACACTACGCTGGTAGGCCAATGGCCTTAAATATCATCAGAGCCGGCTATTTTTGGCCAAATCTATTTGCTGATGCATACCGGGTAAGTTTGAATTGTGACAGTTGCCAACGATACGTAGGGAAGGTGAGAAATGTTGCCCAATCTCTTCATCCGATTCAGGTGGAGGCACCTTTCCAACAGTGGGGCCTGGATTTCATTGGGGTCATTGACCCAAATTCTTTGATCGAGCACAAGTATATATTAACGACAACTGATTATTTCACTCGGTGGGTGGAGGTGATCCCCACAAAGAAAGCAGATCAAGCGATAATCATTTCCTTCTTGGAGGGGCTGATTACACGATTCGGGATCCTTGATGCCATAGTCACGGATAATGGAACTCCATTTGTGGGGGCTAAGATCATTGAGTTCACTCAAAAGTATGGGATATACCTCAAAACCACCTCGAATTACTATCCACAAGGTAACGGTCTTGTTGAATCTACAAACAAGAACCTGCTCAGAATCTTGAAAAGAACACTAGGAGAAAACAAGAGGAGTTGGCACCTATTGCTAAATCAGGCTCTTTGGGTGGACCACATTTCTATAAAGAAATCTATCAACACGTCCCCCTACTCCCTAGTCTATGGTAAGGAGGTTGTCTTGCCAATGCATATTGAACTCCCCGTGCTACGCACTTTGCAAGAATTAGGAGATGAAGATGAGCAAGTGGATCCCATGAGCGTTCGGTTGGCTCAACTGCTACAGTTGGAAGAAGAATGTGAGAAGGCGTATAAAGCTTTTATGGAGCATGCCAGGGCTACTCAAAAGTGGTTTAGCAAGAAAACCTTGGATCGGAGCTTTAAAGTTGGTGACTTGGTTTTGAAGTGGAACGTCGACAAGGCAAAGCCCGGGAAGCACCAAAAATTTGATGATTTTTGGTAAGGGTCATTCCAGATCACAGAGGTGAACTTCGCCAATGCATATTACCTAAAGGACATGGAAGGTTTTCAACTTCCAATCCCTGTGAATGGTCTTCATCTGAAGACCTACCATCAATGACATTTCCAGGTGAAAAAATATATCTTGTATATATTGTACAACTTTATTTTTCAGCTAGTTCATATTGTTAAAAATAAAAAATAAATAAAAAGAGGAAAAAATGATGATAAAGAGAAAAAAATTATTATATATGCAAGAAAAAACAAAAATACATGTGTGTATATTGTACATACACATCGCAGAAAGAAGAAAAGAAAAAGAGAAAAAAAATGGTCAATTTTGCCAGTAAGTTTTCAAGCGGATACACTTCAACCATTGGCAAAAGTTCTTCCAAAACACGACATTTTTTTCCAAGCTTTCACCATTGAAAATTCAAGGATGAAATTCAAAGCTAGTGGTGGGAAGTTCAAAGGGAGACTGGCACATATGTCAAGATACTCCACTCATGAGCTTAATTGATTTTAAAAAAAATAAGCCAAATCAAGCATTGAAAAGTCAAAGGTTCATTTTGGGCCTGTGGGGTGAGATTATCAAGGTGGAAATATTTTTAATTTTAAATTGAAAAATATTCAAGATCCCATTGAATTAAATGTTCTTGGGCCATGTGTTGTCAAGAAGAACCTTACGGGTTCCAAGGAGTTTTAATTTGGCTTACTTTAAAAATTAGTCATTTGAAGGGACCCTTCATCAGCACACATCTCAAAGAAGGTTTGGGTTTACGAAGAAATATTTTTAATTTTAAATTGTCTTGAGATGTTCAAAGCATGGCAAACAAGAGGGATTATTGGTTACTCCAAGTGGCGGCAATTATTGAAGATCCGGTGCATTCTTCTATAAGTTTAAAATATATTTGAGGTGTGAGGTTCACTCATATTCTCTTAGATTAAAAAAACTGTTCAAGTGCTTGTGAAGGAATTGCATACCGTTGTTGTTGTACTTTGTAAGCTGAAAGCTATCGTTGTACTTTGTTGACATGGGCAAAAGAAAGGTTGAGGCTGAAGTTGTACCTGAGGCAAAGAAGTCCAAAAGAAATACTGAAGGTGAAAATATGGCAAAGAAGGCCCGAAAGAATGAAAACGTGAACCTGGATCCATTCATTGACAACATGGATAATGTGGTTGACTGCCAGGTTACACACAAGGGCATGATCTAGCTTCGATGAGAGATTGAAACTGCTTTGAAGCACCAGCTTACACCAGAAAGCTTGTTGATGGTCACTTTCTACTCCCATATCTATTGGTATCTGTGTACTCCGGTGCACCCTTACCCCGAACTGATAAAATTAATTGGGAAATTCTACAATTCATCTAGTCGGGTAGTAAATAACACAAGAGGTGACACATTGTTTACCATATCAACGCATTCTATTTGTGAAGCCTTTGCATGTGGGTTAAAACCTCCATCTGATTTTACAGTGAAGAAGATATACTTGTCAGATCAGGATGGTAGATATGTCTCCATGGTGACAATGAGACAATTCATGGAGACACAGCTGGTTAAGGAGCCCCAGATTGGACACTTGCCTGAATTACCATTGCCATTGACCACTTTCAAGAATCCAGAGTTGTACTCTATGTTGGCCTGGATAGCTGGTGGTGTTACTGATAGCATGGTGCACAAGTGGCAAGCCGCGTTGGTGCAGTGCATCTCACAAGTTGATTTTTATGCACCCACGACAATGAACGCAAATACGAACCCGATCTATTTTGATTGGGCTGATTACATCGCCAGGCGCGTGCATGAGCAGCTTGAAATACTGAATACCAGGGAGAACACATCATTCTAAAACGTATCACATTTGGTCTGGTACTTTTTCTTTCATTTGCATCAGTACTTTGACTTCATAGCTATCAAACAGGTGGATGACAAGGATAAGACTATTCCAGTCTATCTTTGGATGCCTGTTCTCACAAAGAAGGAAATGGTATATAATTTCAACCGATTGTTCCTTGGCCCTGCCATTGAACTACTTGTTGGTCATTGTGAACGAGTACCCCGAGTGCTCCGAGATGCAGTGGTGAGTGTTACTCCATAGAAGGGTGATATATTTTTACTGACACAAGGGGTGGTAGTTCGGATCTATGGTTTTACAGGTAAACCTTTTCTCCTTCCATATTATGCCATAGAATGCATCTTTGCGATGGAGGTGGTGCGACAACATGACTATATTAATGACATCTATGATGTTGGTCATGGAAGAAAAACAACATGCCAGATGCCATTTGAATTTGGTTGTATCAAGGTGGAGCAAATAGGACAGAATAAGTGGCTCACGCGAGCACTTCAAGATCTAGGCCTTGTTGAGTTACCGCATCACTGGAGATATGATCCCGAAGGCCTGTTTATGAACTTTCTGAAGGTTAAGTCCTTCCATTGTTGCCCAAGGCCAGACATAGAACAATGGCGTAACAACTTTCACGGTCCTGACATGGAGTGGAACGTGGAGAAGATGACTACTTTGCCTCCATGGCTAGACTCGTATGAGCAAGAGGTGGAATACAACCCTGCCAGATTTGTACAACATCGGCCACCACCTGGTTTGTTTGATCAATTAAGAGTACAACATCCTGATTGGCCTGAAGACAAGATTGCCAGCTGGTGGATCATGCGAGTGCAACATGACAAGCTGAACTCAGGGTATGGGATGAAAATGGACCAATCATTCTCTGAAATATATGATGAATATTGTCAGGTGTATCAGCCCATGTCGTTTGCCAAGATTGTTCCTCCAAGTTCGCATCGTACAGAAGCTCAAGTTGATGAAGTAAATGCAGATATCTCCCAGCACATTGAGGAAATGCCAGTGCATGAGGAAGAACAATCGTTAGTTTTCAAAAGAAGAGTCCCTCGGACTCAGAAGAAAGTTGAGGGGATTGCTCCATTTTTGAAGGCTGTCAAAAGGCCCAGGTCCGGAGCAGTTCCCGTTGTTCCTGTGACTTTGTCACAACAAGTACCATCGACACCAAGGGTGGAGACATCACTTTCTCCTCAGGACGATCATGATGATATCCCAGACCATCAGGAGGAGGACCATGAAGTGATCAAAAATATGATTGCACAAATTGAAGAAGATTTACCGGTCCAAGAGATTATCTCTTCAGACCCGGTATGACAAGATCACACGACACTTGTGCGCCAAGGTACATATTTTTCTCCTTCTTCCTCTTTTCCCCCTATGATGCACTTAGTGGCTGTCCATTATGTACAGTCTATGGTGTCCAGTGATGTTCCATCATCTTCCATTCCATCATCCATTCCATTTTTGTCCACCCAAATCCCAGCCACTATTGTGTCTTCTTCTATTCCCTCTTCCTTGTCCTCCATTTCTTCTGTGTCTATTGTTAATAGTTCTTTTCCATCTATCTTTCCATCATCTTCTATTATTCCCCCATCCGTAGAGGTTGTAAGTACACAAGCACCCCTTAAGGTCATTGTGACTGCAGTTGTGTCTACTTCCACATCCATCGTTGTTCCATTTCTGCCATCTAAGTCTGTTCCATCCCATGAGTCACAGTCCTTACAGGCGCAAGTTCCATTTGCGTCTTTCCTTGAAATGTAGGTATTCCCAGAGATAGATGCTGAGATTGCACTGGAGCACCCTATTGCGGCGAATATTGACCAAGCGCGCCTCAGTTCGTCTTAGTGGCTGAAAATTCGTAGGAGGAAGGAGGCGTTGGCACCAGCAAAACCGCTACAGAGGGTGTCATTCGATCCAGAGGCCATGGAGGTGCACACTGTCCGCATGATTCCCTGAGTACAAAAATGCCAAGGAGAAATGAATCCTGGGGATTACTCATATGAAGTCACCACACAAGACATCAAGCAGATCGATGCCACGGAGGAGGTGGGAGGAATCCAAGTGAGCGTTCAGAAAGTGTATCTCCAGAATGAGCACTATAAAGGAGAGTATCATCAGGCTCATGATAGGATTGTTGATCTGGAAGCTACACTAGCTGAGAGTAATGCACTACTGGAAGAACAAACAAGAATGCATCAGGTGCAATTGGCACAATAGGCTGGTCATTTGACTCAACATATTGAACACTGGAAACAATAGGCTCAGGAGCAAGCTCAAGCCCGGATAGCAGCAGAACAAACAATACAGAACCTGACAGCTGAAATTGAAAGTCTCCAGCAGCATCAGGTGGAGTAGGTGGTACAGGAAAATGAATTGATGAGAGAAAGCATGGTTGAAGTGCACCAAAGAATGCTGACATTCTGTATCAAAATGGCGCCCAAAGCCTGCCTGGTGATGAGTTTTCTATATAAGGCTATAGTGGTGGTCCTCCGGAGTAAACGTAAGTTTGATCATGTTGAGAGTGAAGTGGAGGCACACCTAGAAATGGCCTTGAAGATCCAGTCTCTTGCAGAATCAGACTTTTACATCCACCTAATGAGCGACATGGATCAGGCCTAGGCATCAACAAAAGCTACCCTACAGTGCTAATTTTAGTCATTGGATTTGGTGCGTGAAGCCAAGAAGTTGCTCACATTTTTGGAGCAGGAACGTGTAGCTACGGAGATCTATTTTGACACTCTCATGAAGATGGGTTTCCCAGGTTTTGCGAACGAGTTTGGCGAACCACTCCCTGCTGAAGAGTTACAGAATGTTTGGCAAGCATATCTTCAAGATGAGTCTGAGGTGGAGGAGTTGGGTCATCCTATTTTTGAAGAACAAGCTGTCACTTTTATCAGGAGACTCACACGGATGGAAGCTGCCATGTATGAATTGAGTCGAAGGACTAAACGCACACATTTGGAGAAGTTGGAGATGTTGGAGGTTATTATTGAGTCCCTGGATCATCCGACTCGGTTCGACTCTTTCAGATGGGCTCAGGCCATCGAGGTGTATGTCAAGACAAGTGACATGTTGGTTGAGCAGCGTGCAAAGAAAGAAGCTGAAGAGGCAGCTAAGAGGGTATCCAAGGAAGAGGAGCCCGAAGATCTTGTAGAAGGAGATGCGAGGGCAGATGAAGGAGGAGTGCAAGCACAAAATCTGGTGGTGGAACATGTAGTGATTGATTCTGAAGATGACTCTTGAAGCCCAATGGATGAAGGCCTGAAGTTCGTGCATCCATACAAGCTGAATACCCCGTGAGCCACCAAAAGTGTTGGCATTTTTGCCACACTACAGTTAGGAGTCCAAAAAAGGGGCGAACCTGATGGGCGATTGAGATGGGTGAACCTTGATGGGCGAATGCATTTCAGGGGCGAACGTCATTAAAAGTTTTTTTTAATGTCGGGCGAAGACGTTTCGAAAAATATATTTCAGCAATGTTTGAGTTTAGGCAAAGGTGTTTTTCTTCGTTGCCCCACTTGGGAGGCGAATGGTATTTTTAAAAAGCTCGGTTGGTTTATTTTTCGCCCGGATGCAAAATTATGAGAGCATATGACGAATTAAAATATGTGGATTTGGTCATTAATTACCGTCATCTTGGGCAATATTTAAAATGTGAATTCCAATCAAGGATATGCCTAGATAAGGGCCGCAATTTAATATTGGTGGCGAAGTGGAGGATTTTTTGTCATTTTCAAGAATGCCTTCTCGGTGATTTTACTCCCTCTCCAAAGCAAATTCAATACGGAGTAAATTAATGAAGCTCATGTTCGATTTTCGAGAGGATGGAGGTGGCCCAAATTTAATGCCCTTGTGCCCGAATGCCTTGTCATCCATAACCATTTTTAGACCATAATTATCAGTAGGATATTTCCAAGAAATAATGATCCACCATGTCTCTGATTTACGAACATTGGGTCCTTTCATGTATTTAATGAAAGAGGTGCAAACCTCTATAAATACTAAGCAAATTTCATTGTAAAGGGTTAGACTATTTTGCAAGAACACTCCCCTAAGTTTTGCACTAATAGAAGAGATCTTCGCCTTGGATTTGTGAGCTATTTTTCATGTATGGTTTCATTCTGATTTGACGTACTTCTGCTAACGCTTGTGTTTCTTGCCTGTTGTTACACTTGAATTCTGAAGTCTGAGTTTGGGTCCTGCTAGCGAGGAATGAAGTACTGGAGTATCACCCTAGAGGTTGCCATCGTGGAGGTTGCAAACGGAATTCTTCTGCTTGATTCTCTTTGCAGTGTTGCTAAGCTTGGAGGGTGCGACTGCTGCTGAGTTTATCCATCATCCTGCACTTCGGCCTGTGGCCATATTTCCCTTTCTTTTCACATTTTCCATTTCTTTCCCGCACCCTTATCTTCAAACAAGTGTAGGATTAGTCAAGGAGCCAGCCTTCTCTGGAGATTGGCCCGAAGGACATCTCTTTCCTTCGGCCTTTCAATGTTGGTCGTATCTAGGGCGCACAAACGTATGAAGTTTGTTTACTAGGCAGATATTTGACCAACAATTACAAATTAAGAGGGAATGTTAGATTTTAATGTGTATTTTTTCTGTCCATTATGACATGTATCCTTGACACTTTTCATGTTATCATATATGCCTCCTGCCTATATATTGTAACACATTTCTTGTATCAAATATCTCATCTTTTCCTATTCCCAACACTTTCATTTATGTATATGATAAAGATGAGAAAGGGAGGACTTTGCCTGTATACGAATGGACTAATATTTTTTATGAGACAAAATTGTATTATGATTTCAATAGAGAATTTCTGGGGACAACCCTCAAAATTATATATGGATAAATAAGTAGGTTAAACCCAAAGGTGTAAAAGTTTTGCAAAATAAACATGCAGAGGAGGTTGACTGGTTTATCCTCACTCAAGGGGTTGTTATTCGATTATACGGGTTTACTGGAAAACCCTTTTTACTGCCACATTATGTTACTGATAGATTATTTGCTTTAGAATAGATTGGACAAACCAAGCAAATAAATTTCAAATATGGCACAGGTATAGGTAAAATTGGTACTTATACAATGTCATTCCAATTTGAAGGTATTATTGTTTTAAAAAATGGCAACATGAACAATTGCTCAAGTCCCAAGTGAGTTAGGGTTGATATAAATGCCACAACAATGGAAGTATGATTCCATCAACATATTTGCAAAAAGGCAAATGATTCTAAACAAAAACCCTATAAAAATTTATCACATGTTCCTCAGACAAGACATCGAAAGTTGTAGAAAAATGTCGAGCATGAGGCATTAGAATGGCATATAGAAAGAATGCAACCACTACCCCCATGGCATGATTTTTATGAGCATGTGGTTGAATATGATCCCAAGAACAATCCTAAACATGTTCTAAATGATAAGGTTATTAATAGGATGCAAAAAATGGGGCATAATGGACAGTGGGAAAAATTCATGAATGAAGGATGATGAGAGTCCAAACTAATATGATTGATTCACGATGGCCTATCAACAATGACATTGAATTTTCAGTCTGCTATGATCATTATCAAGCTACCTGGTCAGGGACTTTCACCATAAAGGTACCTCCAAGTATCGACGGCAGCAAAGGGACAAGTCCTAAAGTTTCTAACAAATAGAAAGTGGACCAAAGAAAAGGTAAGAAAGTTGCAGTTGAGCAACAGGAATCTCATGCACAGACAAGGCTTAGGTCCTCAAAAAAGAAGTCCACTGAAACTATCTTCACATAGGAACAAAGGAAAAAGTATGTAAAAGCACCTCAAATGATGGTGAAGATGGGTTATGATGGCAGGGGACTAGGAAAATATGGGCAAGGAATTATTGAACCCTTGACAGTGGAGAAAAGGGGGAAGAATCTGGCGCTCGACGTAGATTTATCAAAACGTAGAGCTATATCTTCTGAGGCTCTATCTTCTGAGGCTCCAAAATTTATTTCTCTCTCTCTCCCTCCGATACTAAGTTATATGAAGTACCTCTTGGCACTAAGAAAAGAAAACTAAAATCCCTGATAGGAGGTCAACAAAAAAGAAGCAAACAGGTTGACACGGCTGAGAAAGTTGCAGAAGGCATCTAGGGTGGTGAAAATCAACAGTAGGAGAATGTTGAACATTATGAAGTTGTTAGGGAAAGTGAGCAAGTTGTTCAAGACATTGGAGATGTTTTGCAGAATGATGAAATAGTTGAAAATCCTAATGTACAAGAAGAAGCTCAGAATGAAATAGTTGATAATAGCACCGACTATGCTCAAGAAGGGCTAGACACAAGTATTTTTGAAAATGTAATAGTTAAAAAGAGGTTGTTGAAAACAATGGGAATCAACGTGGGGATATTCCTCTAAATGTTGAAATAATAGATTCAGAAGAAGATACATATGTTGAAGAGAATGAGGGTGGAGAAAGAAAAGTGACGGGAACCCCTCAACAAGATGAATTTGAAAAGTTTGTTGTTGATGAGGTTAATGAAGAACACATAATGGAAGATGAAAACCAGCGCATACTCCCGATCGGATCAGGTATGGATTCTCTATTTTCTCATTCTTCTCTTCCTACTCATTCCCGAATTAAGTTTTCTTCCATTTCTATTCCAAAGGAAGATATAATGTTTCCCTTGAAACAATGGTTGCTTTCTCCAAAACCAGTATCATCTTCACATATGTAATCTGAAGCTGGTCAATCTTCAGAATCACTCGCTCATCCTGTAGTTGCTCCTTTGGATGGGAATACCGCTTTGGTATCAACCCCATTCCTCCTCGGTGCATGCATACCAACTATGAGGTCCACCTCTGCTACAACTACTGAAAATCACCCAACTTTTTCAAAATTAAAGGATCCGATAAAGGTAAACAAAAATGCCTTGGATTTGTGGAATTCTCGCTCTGCTAAAGCTTCTAAAGCTCCAGCCTGTACACAAGAAATGATAGCACTGATCCCACAACTATGCAACGGAAGAAGGTGAATTTGACCCCAAAAGTGAAGAAGCCTGAGGGTGATATGATGATAGAAGATTATCAAGTGGAAAGTGTAACTGAAGACATTACTCAGCTTCATATGCAAGACGAATGGGGAATGGTCCAAGCTCGCCTGGGGAAAATTTACTTACATGGATAATATTTTAAAGAAAAAATCAATAAAGAACAAGAAGCCAAAAAAGAATGTGAATTTGCCTTGCAAGAACAAAAATTGATGGAAAAAGCCTTGAAACTAGAGGTTAAAATATGGGAAGACATATTCAGTGAGGCTGCAAGAGAAGCAGCCACATACAAAGAAGAGCTTGAGAAGGCGAATGGATAGATTCAATCCCTATATTTATAGATACAAGAACTTCAGTAACAGATCTAGGAAAAGCATAATGAAGCACACGGCCTGTCAAAAGAAAAAGCTAAAGCAGTAAGGAAGGAAATGTTTGAAGATATCTTGTTGCTTAGTCTAAGAACAAGGCCTATGTTGATATATTTGGCTAAAGTCAAGGAAGTGCTTGAAGTGGTTGGAGATGAGTTGAAAGCTTTAGTAAACTTCTTACAAAAAATATTAGATGTTGCAACTAAAATTTTGATCATGTTTGATAATATGCTTGAGACTGTTGCTGCCAAGATCCAAAGTGAAGACTGGTCTCAAGCTAAAATTGCAGCCAAAAATTTCTTTAGAAGATTCAAACTTGTAAATCAAGGGGTAAAACTTCTTCATGAGTTGGAGGTTGAAGCTAAGGGACTGGTAAAGCATTTAAACTTAGCAAACAAATGTGGACTTCCATATCTTTGGGATGAGAATTCAGATGTTCTAAGTGAATATGCACTCACAACATCCCTAAGATCTTTTATTAATGATGAATCTAAGATATGAGGCTGGGAAGAGCATGTGGAAGAATCACGTGTGTTCTCTATGATTCAAAATCTCACATAGATTAAGTCTCGTTTGCAATAACTAATTCTTAGACATAAGATAGTGTCTCATGATAAAGTGGAAGAGTTGCAGTACGTGTATCAACTATTCATGGAATCATCAAATTCTAATGATGAAGCTTCGAAGCAGGTTTGCCTCACCTACAATGAAGTGATCAAGATGATAGAAATACAGAATACATCCAAGCAAGCTGATCAAATATAGCTGACAAAGGGTGGGACTAGCGTCCAGTCATAAAGAGTTTCACAAAAATTTGAATTACTAAGATGTTAATGTAACATTAGTAAAATATGCATAAGCGTTTGAGACGTAGTTTGAAAGGTAATATTTTACTTGTTTAAAAAATTCTTTTTTGATTTTCCAAAACTTCCTCTTTCATATTGTTTTGACTCCCTTTCCCAATGTATGAAGGTCCTGGATTCTAATATTTTTGCTAGCAAAATTCCCCGAAAGGTGCCAAGAATGTTAGTCTAAAAATACTACCCTGAAGATAGCAGAGGTTTTGAAGGTTCGAACACCAATTTCCCATTTTTGTGAAGTGAAGAAGCAAAAAAAACTAAGGCAACATGTCGCAATTTCATGACATGTCGATGTTTCGCAAGCTTATGGCGAGGAAAACACTACGGCAAGTGAAATGTCATGATTTCGTGACATGTCGGCATTTCGTGAGCTCAAGGCGAGAAAAATGTTAAGGTGGGTGAAATATCATGATTTTGCGACATGTCGACGTTTCGCGAGCTCAAAGCGAGAAAAGGACCAAGGTGGACAAGATGTCGTGATTTTGTGATATGTTGAAATTTCACGAGCTCAAAGCGAGAAAAGGACCAAGGTGGACAAGATGTCACGATTTTGCAACATGTTGAAATTTCGTGAGCTCAAAGCAGAAGAGGAGATCAAGACTTCAGAATGTCGCGATTTCGTGACATAACTGAATTGCGTGAAACAAATATATAAATAGAATCTGCCTTAAAAGGAACATGTCGACAACTGATGGTAGATCATGACTGAGCATCAAATCTTAAAATTTTGCCATCAGTGATTTGACTACCTGATTGAACCAATGAGAAGCCACTTAAAACATGCCAGTGCATTTGGTATCTCTTTTATTGTAATTGATTTTGTGTCAGAATTTGGTAGTTGTCAAAGCACGCTTGTTTTAGAGTATATATAGTAGGGAGCATACCCTAAATAAGGGTCGGCTCTTAGACGTTTACAGGACTGGATGTATGTACTCTAGATTCAAGCAATAATATATGTTTTTCTTGGCTTCTAGTTCATTGTGTGCAAGTGTATGTATAAACATTTGAAGCTTCTATTTACATTGCTAAGTTATACGTTGTGTTTGTTCTATCATATGGACTCATGCACAATATAAAAAGTATTGTTGGAGCTAAATATTTAATACATGCATGTGTTAGATTAACATCTAAATCACATAAAGGAACCATGATTTCTGCATGAAGAATATAGAGAATCGTATTTTCATTTCATATGCATTTTGCCATTCATGGAAGGTAAACCACCAAATTTCTATATAGGTGACCTTCCAAACTCAATACGATGGATTCCCAACACACAAAGTTTTGTATGAAGAGAGATGCACCCACGACTAAATAAGGCATGAGTAATGGATACAATGTTATAGCCTTCAAATCTTGTCTTTTATGAGCACTTAAATTATCCTATTGTTTTTTATATGTGTTTGTATTTTGGTTTATTATATTTTATTATTGTTCAAATTGCACTATATCTTAATTTCCTTAAATCAAAACCCCAAGTTTGAATCAATAATATTAGATTTGTCTGTCTTTTGAGTGTATTTCCATAAACATGAGATCAACCTATTAGTAGTGAAATCCCTCCAAGTATCTTCCTTGTCATTCCAAATGATATTAGATGGCAAATAGTACAAACACCAAGATAGTCGATCCTTTCGAAGAGATGTTAAATAAAACCCTAATGAAATAAAGAAACAAGACAATGGATAAAATTTCTCAAATCCTTCAACAACTTGCAAATTCTGCAACCTCCTTTGCACAACCTCACACACATAACATCATCCAATGCTCCCATACCCTTTAAGGTGCAAATACTAATTCATACTAATTCACTAGAAATTTGGTTGGATTAATTATCGTCATACTTTATGTAAATAAATTTATTAGTAGTGAGAAAATCACTTTTGCATCTTGAAAGCTTCATTATTTGCTTAAAATTCGTGGGAAGCATATTTAAGTATTATTATGGGCTATGAAGGTACATTTGAGAGGACATAGACCTCTCTGAATTCAAGACCTTGGGAGAGGCATATAAATTTATTATCAAATTGGAGTAGAAGCAAAAAATCAAAAATAACAGAGGAGCAAAATATAAGAACCAAAATACAAAGTGTAATCCCAAAAAAGGAGAGAGTAGTAATTCAAATAATCAATAGAAATAGGATCAACCCTCAAACTAGAGTTGGAAGCAAAAGGAAAAGTACCAAGATAAGAATCCTCGAAATACGAAGACCTATAAATGGTATCATTATCACAAGAGTAATCAATATTCAAGGAAGGAATATTAAGCAATCCATTCACTATTAGTTGAGACGCAACCCTCTACATCGAATACACCATTGTGTACATATCCACAAGTTGAGGATACAAGGAATCAATGTTGGGATTTATTACATCGTATGATGTGAGAAAGTGTATTAAGGTCAAAAATAAATTGAGTGGTTAGAATCACTAACATAGGAATAATGGATTGGCAGTTAGTTGTGATTACCACCAATTATGGAAGTCAACTTAAAAAGTTTTGGATAGAGTCAAGTTTGTTGTAACAACAGTTTATATTTGAATTATTTGTTGATTCTACTATTGGTCAAAATATTGTATAATAACATTACTAGATTAATCAAATTTATCCAACTTTATGTTGTTTCAACATGTGGCATCAAAGTAGATAGAATCGAGAGAAGAGTCATAAAAGTCTAATAAATCTTAAGGAAGAGCACTAAGCATTCTTCTTGTTTTGACACGAAAGAGCTCCAAAGCACTTCACCCATGGAATTGATATTTCAATTTTTCATAAGGGAAGAAGCTCAATATTTTATAGTCAATGATATTTAGCATGATGTATAAAAAAAGTTGTAGTAACAATAAACAAGCATTCAACACCGACAAGAAAGGGCACCCGCTTGCCTCCAGACATGCTACTAGTTCCTCAGTATCTTACATGTTTAGAAATCATTGGCTTTTGGATGACACATATACAACTAAATTGGGCACCCTCTTTTCCAACCATATCATGCAAATGAAGACCCCTTATCACTTTGGATGTAAATCTGGCAATAAAGGGCTAGCTAGAAGAATAGTTTTTTGGTTATCTTTCACAAATAGTAGATAAAGCTTTCCTTGATCTTATCATACATCTTGAAAAATATGGCAAAATAGACGTCAAAAGTCCTCTTAGTATGGTCCTTATAGTTGATAGTATCATGGTCCAAAGTTCTATGGCTGGCTACAAAGACACGTTGGACTTCATAGATTTTCAATGAGACTATCATATTCTGCTAAGATCACATGTGCAATATAGCTAGTAAAAGCAATGCCAAATGTAGTAATGTATATGGGAGTTATACCCAAGTTAGCAACCGCTTGTCTAGCCCACCACCACATTAAGTCAAGAAGTCAAGACGAATCCCTTGTAGGAGTTGTCAGAACGAGACCTCCAATCTATCAAATGCCTTGTTGAAGAGAGTTATCAAATGTGTGGGGAGGTCAGTAGAGCTCTCAATTCCTAGAGACAACCCTTCCCTAGATAGAAATAATAACTACAATAGATAAATCTTGCCCTTTCACATAAAGAGTCGAAAATATCCCTTTGTAACCAAGGCATTGTTCTTAATTTTGGCTATGTTACGAGGAGTTCAAGGGAAGAAGATTCCTTTGCCATTGTCTATAAGTGTTTTATAAAGCACTCCATACACAAAATGTGGACATAAGCTAACCTTGGAGAGGTTAAAAAAATTGGTTGTGGCACGTTATTGTGGTCATGGCTCCCCATCCTTTGGTAGAAAATCCCCTACATAAGAGTGATATCTTACCTACTGAAAAAATTATGTGTATAAAGAATAAAAAATACAAAAGCACTGATCAACTTGTGCAGGAATCTCTTTTTATGATATAAGACAAGTAGTTGACAAGACTCCATTGAAAATAATAATAATAAATATGTAATTTTTTAATGGATGGAGTGCATGAATTGTGGAGCATGGTAGTCTTATGTTTTAACGAAGAGTTCATATTGAGGAAGAGCGTTTTTAATTCTTCCAGTCTATGATTTGTAAAAAGGCTTTGCAATACTATATGTATTTTTGGATCTTGAATAACGCATTTAGTAAGATCTAGGCAACTAAAAAAGAGGTAACTTTGATTGTGTGGATGAGGGAAGACCCATGAATGGTTGACTTTATCCCCAATCATAAGAAGATGGAAGTTAATAAGGACTAGTCTAGTTGATTGTTTGTGACTACTTGTGTATGTGTCTATAGACACAAGTGTTGTGAACAATAGTGTATGTCCTTTTTTATAACTTCAATATTGGATCATGTGTGTGTCCCTATCTAGTTGTGTTGAAGGTTCATGGTGAGTTTGTACCCATCCTTGGTTAAAAGTCCATTCAGGTCATTTCCATTGAAGAAGCAATAGTGAGGTTATTCCAACTATTATTTGTCGTGAATAGTTGAGTGTCTCTATTTCTACTCTAAGTGCCCTTGATGAACTATTGAGTGTGTCCTAGTTCATCATATGTACTATTGTTAGTACTTTTATCCATGTCTAGAGCATGATGTAATAAGGGAAGAATGTTGGGATTTATTACACCATATGATATGATAAGTTGTATTAAAGTCAAAAATAAATTAAGCGACTAGAATCACTCATGTAGGAATCATGGCTTGGTAGTTAGTTTTGATTACCATCAATTGTGGAAGCCAAGTTGTTAGGTCGTTGTAGGTAAATTCAAGTTTATTGTAACAATAGTTTATATTTGAATTGTTTGTTGAGTCTATTATTGGTTAAAATATTGTATAAATAGCATTATTAGATTAATAATATATTTTTAGCTTCGTGTTGTTCCAATAATCAAATCGTGGAAGTTGGACCAAATGTGACCATCATCACCACCACACACCACACAAAAAAAGGAACATTCTTTTAGTCATATATGGGTCAAAAGTAAGCCATTGCATTATATTATTGATAATGGGATTTACAAGAATTTTGTCTACCCACATTATAAAGGATTTGAATTGCAATTACAAAGGAGGGGATTTAGTTAAATATTGCTTCCCTTAGCAACAATCTTACATTTGACTCAAACGACAAGTATTCTTCCATCAAATAGCACATTAGTTTTCATTTGAACGATGCTTATTCTAATTTAAACGACAATAAGCTTTTTCCTTCAAACAACTTGTTAACCTTCACTTGAATGGTAGATTGTAATGGGCTTGAATGGCAATAAGGTTAACCATGTGAACTCCACTTCCACTTGAACAATGTTCATTTCTCCACTCGAACGACCCTCTCACTAGAATGGTGACTAACTTCCACTTGAACAACATCCACTTAGATGGTGCAACTTCCACTTGAATGGCAATAACCACTTGAACGGTCAGTTGCTAATCAAACAACTGACTCGAATGGCCAATCCTAACTTGGATGACAATTCCTACTTGAACGGTGTGGCAATTCCTACTCAAATGGCATCTTCACACGAAGTGCAACCATACCTTGTCCTCACCTACAATCCTGCACAAAAACCAATCTATGTAACCTACAACATTTTAATGCAATTACCACTCAAACACACATTAAACAAATTTGAGTTGGAAAGTTTAAGTATTGCCAATGTGTGTGTTGGTCGTATATTATAACATTTTTTTCTTAGTTCCCTTGGCTCCCATGCATAAATAAGTATCTAAAACCTCTACCCTGGCTTTCTCTCTTCCTCTTCCCTTCTTAACTCTATATGCACACCACTTCCTCTTCTTCTCTCCTCTTGTCATTTTATATAGAAGGATGATTGGGTTACTAAACAGCGACAGAATACCTACAGAATACCTATCCATAATCATTGCATTAACAAACCTTAATACAATAAAATTTAAATTGCTTGGATTCTCTCGCATCATACATGTCAGGTAAGAAGAAATGTTTCATGAGCAAAAGCTTATGAACAATTTTTTAAATCTGTAACCGAGATTCCATACTTAGCAATCTTGAAAACATTCATCCATGTCCTTGCTTCAACTAGCTAGTTCTTCCACTTAACCATATATTCATAATATACCTTGTCTTTTATCCTCTTGGTCACCGTAGAATCTATCACTACCTCAATTTCATCCCATTCCATTTCTGACAATTGTGCTATCCATTCTTATAGCGGAAAATCAGATGTGATATCTTCATTACTATATGTAGGTTTGTTATAATATAGGTACAAATCTACCACATTAAAAGTAAAATATCTAATTTCTTTTAGGAATTCAATTTCGTATGCATTAATTAAAAAAAAAATAAAGAATTAAATTCAATTAAAATTTAAAACTTTACTGATAAAAAATTAAATTCAATTAATTATTAATTAATCATAACATAAACTTCATGTAAATTTATTTGTAAAGGCAGGTCCCAATAATTTTGCCTATTTTCAATGTTGACTTTGTTTATCTAATAATATGACCTAGCAAGAACTTTTCTTCGAGTCTTTCCCTGTCCAAAGCCGGTCAAACACTGCAGAAAAATCTAACAAAGCTAATTGTCTCCGACTGAAGTACCAGTCTTTTTGGGCCGGCTGCAACAAGGTCGAAAAAGCATTCCTGCCAGATTTAAGAACGAATAATTCAGTTGCAAATAATCAAGCAAGAAGGGTTTTTCGCTCCTCCATTTTCGTCGCTCTTTTGTCTGTTGCACCTGTAGCACCATCATCGTGCTCTGCGGCCATTTTTACTCAACGATCCTCCCACAATTTTGGAAAATTAGAAAACGTATAAAAATCATGCAGGTCCAAAAACCCCCATCGATTTCATAGAAAATCGAAATCCCTCGAGCACAGTGTACAGAAGGATTTAGTTCTTTTAGCTTAAAATCACTTGTGGAAGAAGAGATTTCTGAAAAAATATGGTTGAAGAAATCTGAGTCCCAGAATTCATGGCGATGGCTATAACTTTAGCCTGCGGATTGCTGGCAATGCTCAACGAAGAACACCCCATGTTGAAGCTTCACGCACTCAAAAATCTCGACAGATTAGTCGATCATTTTGGGTCGGAGATTTCAACCACCGTCTCTGCAATAGAAAAACTTATATGAAGATGAATTTTTTTGTCAATGAGAGTTGGCTGCTCTGGTTGTTTGTTTCAAATATTTTCTATTACCTTGCCAGAAACGAGTATGCTGATCTTTCTACAAAAGCAGCAGAATCGTTGCCAACGAGGAGTTCCGATAAAAAGAAACCACACAAACGCTAGTGGCGATATGGACCTCTTATTCCCAAGTTGTGGGAAAGTCATTCGTATTTGCTCATTATGCTAAATATGCCTACGCAAAATCCAGCGAGGCCGAATTGCTTACGAGCCACTTTTAACAAGAAAGGGACGGTTGCTTCCAATGCTAAGCTGGAAGAAAAATAAAGCAGCCAGGTTCCTCTTCTGACCGTGCAATTAGTACGGGAACAATGAATAATACTGGAAAGACGGAGGGTATATAATATGCCCTTATACTGCGGGAGCGTATATATATAAATGCCCTCATATTCCAATTTTTTCTTTTTTTCATTGTGGGAAAGACGGAGTGCGTATATTATGCTAAAAACATTATAATCTTCCACTGAATTATTCCCCTATTTTTCTTTTGCTCTGCGAGCCTTTATTTTCTCGCAATTTGAGCGATCAGATCACTTACGAGTAGAGGCATATTTATTCTAGTCAGAAAGCATTTTCTAAGCAAGATCTAGAGAAAGCACAATCCTTCGCTTTTGTCAAGGTTTTTCTCGCAATTTAAGCCATCAGATCACTTACGAGTAGAGGCATATTTAGTCAGAAAGCATTTTTTAAGCCAGATCCAGTGGAAGCACCATCCTCCATAAAATAATTAGGATATGGGTTCCCTTTCCCATCCTCTAGTTTGCATTTGAAAATTTTCTATAGAGTTGTATACTGTGTATTATCAGTGGTACCCGATATTCCACAAAACAAAGTAAGTTGTCTAAGTTCAAGAATGATATTTTCCTCGTTCCATCACAAATCAGAATTGATTAAAGGTCTAAAGTTGAAAACTTTGATTAATTAATTAATTCCACAAAGTGTATATTCAAAGTGCGTATTCTACAACCAACCATGAAATATCAATTGATATTTTGTCCACAAGCCCTTTTAGGCTTCTATATGCTCTTGGGTATAGATTCGTGTTTCCCTTTGAGCCATGCCTTCATGCATCCTTCATGCCTATGCACGTCTTCTGTTAAGAAAAACTCCAAGATTCCACACCTGCAAGAGGAAGCACAATAACAAAAATATAGAACACGGAAACAGTAACACAAGTGACACAGAGATTTTACGTGGAAACCTGCAATGTGCAGGAAAAACCACGGGGCAATGGCAACTTCTCTTCTTATTAATTTCAGCAAAGATTACATTCACGTCCTTGGACGTTTTCAACAACTCTCATATTACATTATGCAAGGGATCACATCCCTTTTATAGAGCAGAAGGAAGACTCCAAAACTGTTCGTTTCATCTTCCAACGCAAGCCTCCAAAGACTGTTCGTTTCATCTTCCGCTCCCAAGACTTTTCGTCTTCCGCATACGTCTACCTAGACGTCTGCTTCTTTGGCGTCTTCTTGGCATGACGTCTGGCCTAGACGTCTACCACTAGACATCCGCACCCGACGTCCGGCCTAGACGTCGCCGACCAGACGTCCGGCACCAGACGTCCGCTGCACCAGCACGTCTGGCAACCTAGATGTCTGGCCTAGACGTCTGCTAGTCCAGACGTCTGGCAGCCCAGACGTCTGGCCTAGACGTCTGCCAGTCAGACGTCTAGTGGCCATACGGACTTCACACCTAACATTCTCCCACTTGAAGTCAGTATTCAGGAACTCTTCTGCCAAAAGATTTTCATCCAAAGTGCCAATTGCCCAATGCTGCCCTTGTTACTTTTTCAGCAAGCCCAGAGAAGTTCTCGCACCATTCAAACTTCTCTACCTTGACCAGCTTTGTAAGCATATCTCGCAGGATTCACTTCAATGTCGATTTTCTGCAACAGATCCTACCTTCTTCCACCACATTTTTGATAAAGTGGTACTTGACATCAATGTGTTTCGTGCGATCATGGAATGTTGGATTCTTCACTAATTGAATAGCACTCTGGCTATCACAATGCAACGTAATTTTCTCCTGCATTACCTTGAAGTCACCCAACAATCGCTCTAGCCAAATTGCCTCTTTGCCGGCATGAGTTGCTGCAATGTATTCTGCTTCAGTGGTTGATAAGGCCATAACAGACTACAACTTAGAAGCCCAACTCACCGCTCCTCTAGCAAGAGTGAAGGTATATCCCGTAGTGGATTTTCTCCCATCTCTATCTCCACCATAATCGTAATCCACAAAACCTCGTAACTTGCAAATCTGCCGATCCAAAGTAAATGGCAACATCTGAAGTGGCTCTTAAATATCCGAATATCCACTTCACCGCATTCCAATGCTCCTTACCAGGATTTGCCATGTACCGGCCGACTACTCCCACCGCTTGGGCAATATCCGGTCCGGTGCTCACCATGGCATACATGAGGCTTCCTACCGCTGATGAATACGGTACACGAGACATGCTTGTCTTCTCTCGCTTCCGTTCTAGGACACCGGTTGGAAGACAACTTTAAGTGTGGAAGAAGTGGGGTACTAACCGGTTTAGCATTTTGCATATTGAAGCACCGTAGAATCTTTTCCACATATGACTTTTGACTTAACCAGATCTTTCTTCCTTTTCTGTCCTCGTGTATCTTCATCCCTAAAATTTGGTTTGCTGCTCCTAAATCCTTCATTTCAAATGTCCTAGCCAACCGAGCCTTAAGATCAATGATTTTCTTCATGTTGGGACTTGCAACCAACATATCATCAACATACAACAGCAAAATAATAAAACCGCCATCGTCAAACCTCTTGTAGTATGCACAATGGTCAGCTTCACTCCCGCTGAAACCTTGGCTCTTCATGAAGGTGTCAAATTTCCTGTACCACATCCTTGGCACCCGTTTCAACTCGTACAATGATTTCTTCAATTTGCAAACCAAATGGTCTTTGCCTCTTTCTTCATAGCCCTCAAAGCTGATCCATATATATCTCTTCCTCGAGATCACCATGCAAGAAAGCAGCCTTTACATCAAGCTGCTCCGATTCCAAATCCCGTGCAGCTACAAGTGCAAGTAGAACTCTGATAGTAGTCATCTTCACAACCGGAGAGAAAATTTCATTAAAGTCAACACCTGACTTCTGCACATAGCCCTTTGCCACCAAGCGAGCTTTATAGCGTTCCAACAACCCGTTGTTGTTCTTCTTCACTTTGTACACCCACTTGTTTCCAACAGTCTTTCTTCCAGGTGGGAGATCCACAAGTTCCCAAGTTTTATTCTTTCGAAGTGCCTCGATTTCCTCCTCCATGGATTTCCTCCACTTTGCTGCATTCTCATACTCTCTAGCTTCCCGAAATGAACTAGGTTCACCATCATCGGCTAACAAAGCAAAAGAGGACTCGATACACATGAGAATACCTTTCCGGACACTTTTGTGGACATGTAGATATTCTAACCCAATGATCTCGTCGGTTCTGGCTCTTGGTCTTGTGACCGTTGTGGCTGCTCTACTTCCGTTCTACTTGTTGTTCTGCATGCTGATCAAAAACTTCAGCATGTTCATCTTCATAGTCATCTTCACTCAATTCTACTTCAACAGATACAACATTAGGATTTTGCTGTACCTCCTTCCTTTGCATGGATTTTTCATCAACAATTACATCCCGGCTAATAATTACCTTGTGGGCAGTAGGATCCCACAGCCTATACCCCTTCACTATATCTCCATAGCCGAGAAAAACACATTTGCTTGACTTCGGGTCAAGCTTGGACCTTTTTTCTTTGGGTACATGGGCAAACGCGTCACACCCAAAAGTGCGCAAATGAGAGTAATCAATCGGCTTACAACACCAAACCTCCTCCGGAATTTGTCCATCCAATGCAACTGTAGGTGACCCGTTAATAAGATAAACAGTTGTATTAACAGCTCTCCGCCCATAACTTTTTCTCCAACATGGCTGCGCTAAGCATGCTTCTTGCACGTTCCATGATTGTGCGATTCATCCGCTCACCCACACCATTTTGTCGTGGAGTGTATGGTACGCCTTTCCGGTGCTTAATCCCTTCCCGCATACAAAATTTATCAAATTCCTTGGAGCAATATTCACCCCCATTATCCGACCCGAGACACAAAATTGACTTGCCCAAACTCTTCTCTACCCGTGCTTTGTACTCTTTAAATTTCTGCAAAGCTTCCGACTTCTTCTTCAGAAAATACACCCACACTCTCCTAGAATAATCATCTATAAAAGTCAGAAAATAGATGGCGCCATTCAAGGACCGAGTGGGGACTGGTCCAAATATATCCGAATGTATAAGTTGCAGAAAATCAGAACTCTTACCAGACTTGCAAGTAAACCGAACCCTCTTCTCGTTTACCAAAAATACAAGTGCTCACATAAGTCTAAATTGCAAGACTTAATCCCGTAAAGCATACCTCTGTCATGCAGAATTTTCAGGCCTTTTTCACTCATATGGCCTAGGCGTTGATGCCATAGCATTACCGCATCCTCGAACATAAGTTGTTGCCGCTGCATGGTTTGTCACCGTATCACCGCATAAACGGTATAAGGTCCCATAAGATTCTCCCTTTGCTACTACAAGAGCTCCTCTGGTAATCTTGTAGTAGTTGTTACAGAAGGTGACAGAATACCCTAGCTTATCCATCATTTTGATTGATAGCAAATTCTTCCTCAAATCGGGCACATGTCGCACATCACATAGCATCCTTTCTCTACCATCGTCCAACCTGATCCTTATATCCCCTCTTCCCACAATTTCTAAAGGATGATCATCACCCAAATAGACCTTTCCACCACAATATGGTTGATATTTGTCAAACCAGCCTCTGTGGGGAGACATGTGGAAAGATGCACCCGAGTCCAAAACCCAGGTATATAAAACTGATCTGTTGTTACCGATACGTAAGGCTTCACATGTTGTCGTCTCTCCCGAATCGCTGCACCGGCTTCAGCTCGATGGCTGATTTTGCTTTTCACCATTCTTTAATTGCCAACAGTCCTCTTGGAGTGTCCTGGCTTCCCACAATGCCAACACTTCCCTTTTCGCTTATGTCCTTTAGACTTAGATCTTGACCGCTTTCTACCTTGTTTACTCCCCTCGAACGATCGACCTCTCACAGATAGGGCTTCATTGGTTGAGGGTTCCATAGACGTTTTTCGCCTCAACTCTTCTGCCAACAAAGCGGCTACCACATCATCAAAATTGAGAGTTCCTGATGATGAATTACTGATGGTCATCACCATATGATCCCAAGTGTCCGGGAGGGAACAAAGTAGGGTGATAGCTCTATCTTCATCGTCCATCTTCACATTAACTGAAACCAGTTTACTGATCAAAGTATTAAACTCATTCAAATGATCTACCACGGATGAACTTTCCTTCATCCTCAAGCTATAAAGCTGCTTTTTCATAAAAACCTTGTTAGTTGCTGATTTTGTTTCATACAACTTTTCAAGCTTTTGCCAAAGGGCTTCCGCGGTCTTTTCTTCAGCTACATTGAACAAGACGGAGTCCGCTAGGCAGAGACGGATTGTAGAAACCGCCTTCCTGTCAAGCGTTACCCACTCCTCATCTTTCATGCTGCTCGGTTTACTCGCGACCCCTTTCAAGGCTTGCGCTTGGTCATTCTGAACCAACAAATCCTCCACCTTCATCTTCCATAGAGCGAAGTTCCCACCATCAAATTTCTCAATCTCGAACTTGGTTACACCTTTTGTCATTGTTGCAGCTCCCACTCGCACAAAACCTTAGCTCGATACCAGATGTTAAGAAAAACTCCAAGATTCCACACCTGCAAGAGGAAGCACAATAACAAAAATATAGAACACGGAAACAGTAACACAAGTGACACAGAGATTTTACGTGGAAACCTGCAATGTGCAAGAAAAACCACGGGGCAATGGCAACTTCTCTTCTTATTAATTTCAGCAAAGATTACATTCACGTCCTTGGACGTTTTCAACAACTCTCTTATTACATTATGCAAGGGATCACATCCCTTTTATAGAGCAGAAGGAAGACTCCAAAACTGTTCGTTTCATCTTCCAACGCAAGCCTCCAAAGACTGTTCGTTTCATCTTCCGCTCCCAAGACTTTTCGTCTTCCGCGTACGTCTACCTAGACGTCTGCTTCTTTGGTGTCTTCTTGGCATGACGTCTGCCAGACTAGATGTCTGCCAGACCAAACGTCTAGACCAAACGTCTGCTAGACCAAACGTCTGCCAGTCCAGACGTCTGGCCTAGACGTCTGACAGGTCAGACGTCTAGTGGCCATACGGACTTCACACCTAACATCTTCATGCCTATCTATCTATGTTGTCTTTCTTCTTCCTTTCTTTTTGTCAATTAGGCTTGGAATGAGTTTGATGACTTGGAAATTGATTTCTACCCCTTATTGTGGAATGTATTTTGACATTATGTGGAGTTCAATATATTGCAAATGAAACTCGTAAGCAGTGATTTTCTCTATAACACCTAGTGGTTGTAGAGAGTGGTTATCCATGCAATCTGATAAAATAAGAAGGTTACCATAAGGACACCCGAAAGTCTTCAAGACCCATAGAATGCTTCAACATTGGTGATCGCATCAATTTTTGTCTTTACTATAAGGACACTTGTAATTGTTCCATGCAAAATCTTCAAAAATATTTATCTTGCCCAACAAATCCACCTTCAACATCAAAGACTCTTTTGGAATCAAACTTCCTTCAAGACCACAACCCTTCTTTTGTTGTTCTTTTGTGATCAAGGGGCATCACATCAAGGGAACTCCTACGGTCAGAGTTGTCTTCGCCCCCTAGTGGCTTGTCTCTTAATAGATTTTATGCAATGCTTCTGCGCTTTTATGTAATGCTTTTGGGCTCATGTCTTCCCAAGCAAGACTCGCCAAACTTCTCAAGACAACACCACACCAAGCATATCAAGCACAACTTCTACTTCAAGCTCCCTAGATCCTTCACTTGTACTCTTCAACTATCTCAAATCGTTTTCCTCTTACTTTGAACACATTGAGGACCAATGTTCCTATTGTTAAGAGGAATGATGAGAAATTAGCTTTATGTAAATTTATTTGTAAAGGCACATTCCAATAATCTTCCTTATTCACAATGTTGTAGTATTTATATTCAAAAATATGAATGAAAAGACTTAGCATTGGATGTAAAATTTCTATATCTTTTGTCCGTATCACTTACAAGGTCCAATATTTTTCCAATTGAGCTGCTTGTGAATCCCTTTGGAAAATCTTTCTTTTTATAGATCTACCAAAACCAAGTGTCCAATTTTGAAATTCTTGTTTCCTACGCTTGAGATCAACCTGTTGCTTGTATATCATAGCATTCTTCTCCAAATCAGCTTTCACTTCAAGATGTAAATCATACATATAATCAGTGAAGTCCTTTGCTACTGCACTTGGTCTTCGCATATTGGTTGTACTCCGCAACTCATCCTCTCTTCTTAGACAAATTCTATACACAATTTGGAATGGACTCTTGGTTGTACTTCTATTTTCTGAAATGTTATATGCAAATTCTGCCTGTGCCAATATGGTATCCCACAACTTTGGCTTCTTGCCAACTAGACACCATAGCAAATTCCCAAGGCTTCTCTTCATGACTTTGGTTCGTCCATCCGTTTGCAAGTGATAAGCTGAACTAAAGCTCAATTTTGCACCCAGCTTCTTCCACAAAATACACCAAAAAGTGACCTGCAAACTTAGTATCTCTATTTGGCACAAAACTTTTTGACAAACCATGCAGTCTTAAAATTTCTCTGAAGAACAATGAGCAAATCAGTGACATCATTTGTCTTTCTGCACAGTATGAAATGTGTCATCTTCGAAAATCTATCAACAAAAAAAAATGAATCATTCCCATTTTATAGTCAAGGTAATCCAAGGGCAAAGTCCATGTTTTTGTCTTCCCATGGCCTTTTTGGTATCGATAATGGCATTGTTAGGAAGGTTGCTCCAATCTTCTTGTGACCACCTTTGGCCATTTGGTATGGATTTAAAATTTCACAAGCATATGGTTCTAAGTTACAAAGCAATGTTCATTCCTCCTAAAATGCACTTGCAGACATTTGATGGACTGGGCATTTATGATCCCTTATAGTAAAGGGACAATTGCATTGATCCTCACTAATTGGCATAAAATCCAAGCTGGCCCTTACCTTGATAGGAGAGAGGATGCCTCTGAGACTACTACATGTGTATTGTATGGCTGAGTTGATTGGGTGACTAGGTGAATGGTCATGTTGTGTTCCTGTGGAAGGATATTAGAACTGCCTAGCACCCTACTGATTCTTAAGGAAACCTGTTGTGTTGTAACATGGTAAGTAATAGCATACACATGCCATTGTACGGTGTTTAGGGATGGTCAAATATTCTGCACCATATCTTTGATGGATACGACTGTCAACATCCTCACAATTATTGTATGCGACACCAGATTGAAAAGAGACTGTTTAGATCCCATTTGTGATACTCTGGTAAGTCTGGTGGAATGAGAAATAATCCCTCTGCTGACCTAAGAACCCTGGACACAGTAATAAGAATGTTCAAATGAGTTGGACAACTTTGAATACAGCTGGTGAAACTGATCTTGTATTCTATATGGGTTATTATGATTGGTTGAAAGGCAATTTAATTTGTTGCCTCGGTGTATCTCTCCTCTGATTGTTCTTGAAGGCATGCTTTGCTATTGAACAGGAAGAATTCCAGAGTTGATCTTGCACTTCATCCCCTGGAGGTGCCTTTGTGAGGATGTATCAATCATAGGGAATCACATTGTCTTCACCATAGAAGCAGGATGTACTTGTCACTGCCATGACAGAGGCAATTGGTTTTAATGTTATTAACCCCTTCCTACTATTCTCAATTCCCTAGCTACTGTCATCAAAAGTGGAGGATGCTCCATGGTTGATGATCAGAAGGATCTAGGACAAATCATTTGTTAACCTCATCTCCTCTATATTTTATGAAATCAATCATGGTGGCAAAGGCTAGGGCAATTGAATCCATGAGAGATGTTTGCATGCCCTGTGTGGTTAAGTTCTAGATAGTGAATACCTTGTCTGCTGCCATCTAACTTGACCTTTTGAGAAACACTCATGAAATGTTCAGTAAGATAACAGAGTGTGAAACTCTGTTCTTGCATGAGACTTGAAACCTATATTAATGAACGTTGATGTGATAACCTCTTAAACTCGCTAGCACAATTGGGAGAGAATTGTCTCAGAATACAATGACTAGTAAGCTGATAGTAAGCAACTACTCATAAGGGATATTCCCCATATAGGTCCCTCAGAGAGTCATACCCTGTTGATGGCTGATGCATTATGAATTAGATCCTGTTCTTGCATCTACTAGTACACTATAGTACACTGGAGAAAAGATTCCAAGGGATTGAGGCTGACACTCTTAAATATGCTTTGATATTGAAAGTTTGTCATAATAGCTCTTTCTACATAATGAATGGTAAATTGCAATTGTATGTGGATGTAGCAAAAGACCTCTTGACTGAAACGTTGAATAACATTATAAAAATACTTATCATTGCTTGCCCACTAAGATGATATCCAATGGAGGTAGTTTGGAACCCTTTTCAATGAGCCAAGGCTCACAATGGAGTGATGGAAGGATTAAGGAACAAAATCAGGTGGTGTTCGTTAAAGTTAATCCTTAATAATGCATGGTACTCACAACCCTCGTTAAAATATGAAATCTGTCATTATGTTCAATTTGAGCAGATGCATGCCTTGTTGTTGAGGTCATTGACGAAGCCAAACAAAGTCAAGGGATGAACTGTTATTTTAAGGAGCAGAGTGTGTATGTCAGCTGGCTGTCAAAATGGCAGAGCTGTGCCTCAGCCCACGATATGGGCTGGATATAATTCTGCCTTTAAAATGCCAAAGGGGCCAAGGAGCATAAGACCCAAGAGCTGCCCTAAGGATAAAGCAGTGTGATGTCTCGTTCATAGCCTTATGGCAGGGTGTGAAATTTTGTTATTTGTGAAATTGTGACCCCAATCTTGAAGATGTTACATATTTTCTTTTGGATTTACTTAAAATTTCCCAATTGACAACGGACTGTCTTCACCTAACCAACTTGTTCTCAAAGCTCAAGTCTTGCCAATGTTAATTTGATTTTGCACTGGCAAATGAAATAGGTCCACAATGCATTAACGATATCTAAGCTTCAAGTATGATCTGATCTCAACCACTTGAAAACTTTATATATTTTTTTTTGTGGTTTGCTCATGCTTTGCCTCTTGACAATTGACTCTCTTCCTCACCAACTTATTTTCACGTTCATGTCACATCAGGGTTAATTTGATTTTGCGCTGACAAATGTAACAGGTACACATTGCATTAACAATATCTATGTTTTAAGTAGAATCTGATCTCAACCACTAAAAGATGCTCTGATGCCATGCACAAAATTGAATGGAATGTCCTTATGAAATAAGAAAAATTGGATCATGTAATCATTATGACCACTCTTGATCAGCCTCATTCTCAGCTCATACTTCTAAAAAAAATTCATGCTTAACATGCATGGTCCTACATAGCTGACTAGATACTCTAGAATAACTGATGGCAGGCATCAATTTATCAACTACAAGCCCTTTTATCTCGGTGAGATTAAAGCATATTGTACAAACAGGAAAAACCTGGATACTTCAACCGTTTCAACCTAAAGTAGCTACATTTTCAAGGCATAACACAACTACTTCCTCGTTACCATTCACGCATACCTTTAATCCAGCCTAGCAATGTCTTATGGATCAAAGTGCAAATTGAATTGTTTTAGGCTGAAAGAGATGTGGATACTATAATTTTAATTTCCGTTACACACTCCTTGCCGCCTGATTCACCAGAGGGTAGGCCTGTGAAACCTCTACAAGTTTGTCATTAAAAGGATTTGAGATTATCACATAACCACTAACAACAATGGAAACTAGAACCTATGATGCTTGAATAATGATTAAAGCTTATGTAACAACCTGTTTGAAATGCAAAGGAAAACAAATAAACTTTGTTTCAAGGTCACAGACATCAAAGTGATATGTAGCAAGAAGAGGCACACAGATTTTGGAAAATAAAAGACTTCTATGCTTTATTACAGAAAAAGTGGTATACCTATTTCAGGCTGCATATGAAGAAAACAGCATGTGCCCACACAACAAAAAGGCATTCTAATGAGGAACTAAGCACTATTCCCAAAGCAAGAATCTACTTTTCAGCTATTAAAGTTCTATAATTTAAAAAATGCCCGTCTCCTTTAAACTTAAGAGGACTGGCTGTTCCACATGGAACATTCAAGAAACACCATTTCAAGACAGAATACATCTCTCTCACAGCTTCCCATCTGTTCAATTCTTATGTTGCATCCTTCCACTTTCAGCACCTGCATAAGGATCTATAGTTACATTTATAACAGCTGGGTGCCTTTTCGTAAAAGCTTCTGTTAGAGCAGACTGAAGCTCCTGAGGAGTGCCTACAAGATAACCCTTCCCACCAAAAGCTTCCATCACAGTATGGTATGCTGCTCCTGGAACAAATGAAGTTGGGGCAGGATCATCTTTGTATGGCCCTTGAATGTCTTCTGGACTCCTCCTATCTCCACCATAGACACCACCATTATTGAAAATGATGACAACAACAGGCAATTTGTATCTCACCAATGTCTGCACCATTTAAAGGACATGAATCATCTTCTACAATATAGCAGTAACAACCCATGGACATCTATTCTAATTAATAGTAAATAGTCAAAGTAAACAGTAACTTAAACAGACTGGGCCATCCCTTATTTAAGATTGATGATTTCTGGCAAAGTGAGGCATATGCTTAGAATGTCCCGTAAGGTTGTCACTATGTACCTTTGATGCAATACAACTCTAAGGTGCATCAGTCTGATTGCATAACATACATTTAGAAGAATAATCCAAAACATAAGGCTTGGTGTTAGGAACCTTCATATAAAAATAAGCATAACCACAATAGCAATGCATGAATTAATGGAAATGCTTATAAACTAAATGACCATGAAAATGAAAGTAGCAGAAGTGATCAAGAAAATAACTGGATGGAATAGAACAAACTTATATCAATCAAGCATAACAGATATTGCAGGCCTCTTCGAGGGGGGCAAAGTCCTTGGACGCAGAGCTCCAATACAATTTGAGAAAAATATGAGATACACTCTACTCCAAACTCATATCCTTGTATAAACTTCTGTCAATCTTGCCACTCACTTGCCCCTGAGCTAGCCTATTAATCTTTATTTTGGTGACATTAGTAGCTCCTCTTTTATGCTAAAATCAAATTGTCAAGATTATGTTGGACCATATTTCTTGGCAACAGAATTCCCAGATTCAATATTTAGAAGATAGATGGATTGAATGAGAGTAATTTAGAACTATGCCAAAATTTCTTTGCCTCCGAGTCCTATTATTTTCAATTATTGGATTTTTTAAATACATTTTTATGGGAAAAAAAAACTCAGAATAAAGTTATTGTTTTCAATCAGACTGTTGCTGACATGAAAATGTGACCCTGAGTCATTTTGACCCTTACTTACAATCTACTATATTTTTTTTTTTCCTTATTTGTCAATTCATTACCCAACCCAATTCTGGGTAAAACACTAGGCTTGCCAAGTCTGAGATGAGTGAAACTTTCAACATTAAAATTTAGAATGTAAAAACTCACTATGAAACATGCATGCCCATAACATAAAAAATCAGCTGACAACATCTGGGGCTAGAAACACATCAGCAATGAACTGTTTGTTGCCTTGAGTATTCTTGACAGATTTGGACATTGTAGAATATGGAGAAATCATAAAAAACAGTCTTCCCCTCGGGTGCGAAACTCAACAGAACTCAAGAGGAGGATTCCTGGTACTAGCTGAAGGCAAAGATAAGCTCTTATAATCCTTGTAAATATCATAAAAGAGGTTCTCATGAAACTTTCATTATTTAAAAGCACTCAAGTTCAAGTACAATAGTACAAGAGCTATGTGGAGAACAAATAATAATTGATAAATGTCGTCATCTCTGGATGTCCCAGCCCATCAGGGCAGCAGCCCAAGTTGTCTGGGGCACCCACGCCTCGCACAGAGCAATGCAGCAGGAAGCTCCGTAAGCATAGGTACGCCTGCGGGGCAACCTCCAAGGTTTTTAACCGAGGGCGGTTCCTCGTTGGATCTGATCTTTGCACACTTTTAGGCCTAGCAGGCTCAGGCCTGCTTTTTCTGGGGGGTGCAAGGAAAGGACATGCAATGAAAGTAAAAATACAGGAAACTAAAAGAACAGGAAAGTAAATTGCAGGAAAAGTCAACCTAAGCTAAAGGAGGCGATGCACCAAGATCAGGGTTCCCACACTGCATGAACAAGATGTAAGTGAACACATTCACCACAGTCTAATAGCTAGAATTGAACACACTACATTATGCATAACCCAAAACTAAAAGCACACTCAGAGAAGTAGGACAGAGTGAAATTAGTCACAGCTTCCATTCACGTGCCGAAATAGTTACAAGGCATGTGACCTAAAGAGGCTCGATGCTCCTTAGACAGTGTCTCAAGGTTCGAACCCTACTCATACAATCGAGAAGGAAGTGAAAGGAAGAGCTTGCAAGGTTAAATAGAAGGCACGAGCAGGCAACTCCCAATGCCTTTACAATGCAATCACAGGCCTATTTATAGGCCAAGATGAGAGCTCTTTACCACAAAAAATATGCACAGAAGATCAGCGTGTCTTCTCAATTCTATGGCCGAAACCCTTCTGCAACTACAGTTTAGCAGCCTTGAGGTCTGTGGATCTGAAGCCATTAATGTTGGAGGCTTTTTGGCCTTCGGATGGCAAGTTGTTGCTTCCATTCCTTCATGTGGTGGCTCTAGGGGTCGATGCACCATTAATTCCTCGCCAGGTTCTCTGAAATCTCCCGCTTGCTAACACAACAAGTATGGCTTCTTGACTGGCGCAAGCTAACAAAGTAGGCTTACTCGTGTAGTGGATGTTCGTTGAGGCTGACACGTGGAAGATTCTAACAGGACAGGCCGCAAAAGTCAAATTTGGCTGCCTATGGCAAGTGTTCCTTAAATTGCCTTTACGCTGCTTTTCCTTCCTTTGCAAGCAATCGCCACATGTCCATGTTGCGGCAAGAATCTTTCTCGAACAATGGCAGGCCTTTTCTAATCGCGTCCAAGAGTTCACCTCCTACTTTCAATTGTCTGCCATGTGTTCTACAATGAGGGCACTTTTCTTCTTTTGCTTTCATGCGTCAGAAGATCAGTGCGAGTTGTAGGATGGAAATCGATGGTCCATGGGCTTCAACGCTCTCAAGCTATTGGCTCTAGGCGAAAAAGGTGCGCTGACCTTTGATTTGGAGTCCAACGACCAATGCAACTTGAAATACGACCACCTTCCCTTTGTATCGCAGAGCCAACACTCGCCCTAAGTAAACAGGTTTGGGTTCGGGTTCGAGATTGACAAGCATAAAATATAACAAAAAATAAAAAATTCGTCATTGAAAAAATTAGCTGTAAAATTCATAATGATATTTAGGTAAAAAAATAATTTCATTAATATGGATATCTAGAATAAATATAAATATGTGCGAAGAAATTCACATTTTGTTCAAAATTGATATCCACTTGCAAATGGATCTACGAATGAGTTGCCCTCAAATTATTTTGCCTAATCTTTTTACTTTTTATTTTAGCTGTTTTGTTTCAAACTTTACTTTTTAAAAATGTAGAACGGAGGAAGAAGTTTGAAGTGCTTTATATATGTATGTTTCATTGAAATATGTTTGCTGAATTTGTTTGCTAAAGGTAGAAAATTGCTAAAATTCAAACATTTTGATGAAATTCGCCAAATCCTCCTATGACAAGAATATGTATAAAGTGCATGCTTACCCTCTCCATTTACAAAACGTGGTGCACAACTGCACCATTGATGTGCGCAATTCATTTGTAAATGTAGAGAGTAAATCCACACCATTAATGTCTTGCAGTCTTCGGGTCAGATATCCAATTACCATCTAGATGCAATAACAAAATCAGAAAACAAAGAAACCTTTTGTATTTTTTTCCCAATTTGATAAAAACCATTCTAAAGTTTGGCTCATCAATTTGAAACCTACCTCAACTTCAAGTCCACTAAATCCAAAGCCCGAGTCGCCCTCCACAGCCACCACAAGCCTCTCGGGGGAAGCCACAGCTGCAGCAATGCAATAGCCCAAGCCAACCCCCATGGTCCCCCATGTGCCGGCATCCAACCTGGTCCTCGGCTCCGTCTGCACAAGCACAGACCGCCCCACATCCATTGTGTTGGCCCCCTCGGACACCACGATGGGCGCAGGGGACCCCTGGGCCAGCAAGGCATCCCTAATGATCCTCATCGGGGTCAGAAAATTGAAGGGCACCACTTCCTTAGCAAGCTGGGCGCTCATCCTCTTCACATTCTCACCGGCCTTCTGAACAATCCTCTCCACCCAGGGGTGATTACTCCCCAATGTGAAGGGTTCATCCTTCACCTCCCTCAGAATCTGCTGTAACACAACCCTAGCATCCCCAACAAGCCCTAGACTGGGCTTCCTGAGCTCAATTTCCTCCCTGGAAACATCCACCAGAATAAACTTGACGTCACCGGACCATCTGGGGGGCTCGCCGAAGTGGAGCATCCAATTGAGCCTGGCGCCCACGACGAGCGCCACGTCAGCCTGCCCAATTGCGAGGGACCTCGCCGCGGTGGCGGACAGGTCATGTGTGTCGGGGAGGACGCCCTTGCCCATGGGGGAGGGAAGAAAGGGGATCCCCGTCAGGTTAACGAGGTCCGTTAAAGGGCCATCGGCTCTGGCGTAGGCCGCGCCCTTCCCGACCACGATCAACGGCCGCTGCGCCTGCCGGAGCATGGAAACCGCCGTCCCGATATCCGATTCCGGCGCGCACAGCTCCGGCGGCAAACTCCCGCGTGCCCAAACCGGTGAGAAGGGCTCGATCGCCGCCAAAAGCCGGTCGGCCTCGGATTCGTCAAAGGTTTCGTGGAGTACGTCCGCAGGGAAGTCGACGTAGCAGCCACCGGGGCGGCCGGCGGCGGCGGCGGCGATGGCGGAGGCGACGAGGCTGGGGATTGCGGCGGCGGTGGTGGCCTTGCCGGAGAATTTGACAAACGGCTTAACGGCGGCGAGCTGGTCAAGTTCCTGGAATTCGCCCTTGCCGAAGTCGGCCTGATCGCAGGAGCCGGAGACCATGACCATGGGCCAGGTGTTGATCATGGCGTTGCTGAGGCCGGCAAGGCCGTGGACGCAGCCGGGACCGGAGACGGTTAGGAGGATGCCGGGCTTGCCGGTGAGGTAGCCGTAGGCGCTGGCGGCGTAGCCCGCCGACTGCTCGTTGTGGAAGGCGAGGAAGCGGATCCCCTCCTTCACCGCGCTGTTGGCGAACGACGTCACGGGGATGCCCACCACCCCGAACATGTGATCGATCCCCGCCTTGGCGAACGCCCTCGCCGCCAAAGCGTTTCCGTCGATTTTCCCTGCCATGAATTGGAATTGGAAGAAAAATGGCAGAATAGATGAATTGGAATTGAAATGAGGAGTTTCCAATTTACTGCAGAGAAGGGAAAAGAGACATTTGGAGAAGGGGCAAATGGGTAGTGCCCAATATGAATTTGTCGCTGCAAAAAAGTGAAAAGAGAGAGACTGGTTAGTGGGGATCGAGCACGCCCTCTGTATGTTTTCCTTTTTTTTATAATAAAGTACCTTTTTTTGCTTTTTTTTCCACGTCAGACAAGCAACATCTGTTGGGTTAGCTGAGCGCGTGCATAGGAAAATGCAGCCTGGTTGTCGATATCCATACGCAACTGAATTTTGACTACACTGTCACGATCCCGTTCTTTTACCGGCGTGCTTGTCATGATGATTTACCGGCGTGCTTGTCATGATGAGATCGACGAGAATTATAATTTTTCCTTTAATTATTATTATCGTCGTCGAGTGCGGTGGGAAACTGAGTCTTTCACAGTCCACTGAGAAAAAAGAACAAGAAAAAAAGTTGTGATGAAACCAGAGAGCGACGTTCATGGAATGTTTGCTTCGTTTATCCCTTCTACTTCAATATTTTTCTTAGTTGAATCAAAAGTCGAATCATTGTCATTTAAAAAACGTGAGAATCTATCAAATATCAACTTTGGGTCTGTGTAAGGAAAAGACACTAACACCTATTAAGATGACCAATTTTTACTTAACAATTCTTTGATATATTTAATTGATTTATTAGTCTAAAATGCAATAAATTAAACATTGATTTAAAGTAAAGACTTCTATACCGTAAAATAGATTCTTTCAAGTAAATTTTAATATTAGGAAGTTAGGAAGTTAGTGAAGGTGTAAGTAGGTAGAGTCCCATTTTTTTCCTGTTTAAGATCTTTGTAGAAGAGTAGAAAAATAAGTCTCATCTTTCCTCCTTTTAAATATTGGGAGAAATTTAAAAAATATATATATATTTATGAGAAAAAGTTAGATAGCATAAAAGAAATCAATTTTGAAAGTTATAACTAAAACGACACCAAAAAAAAAATTACATGAACAAGAAGAACAATTTTATGGTGATTTATATCTAGGCAATAGATGTTACACCAAAAGTAATTATAAGGATAAGGTTATTGAATATGATATAATGGTTCTTAAAAGATATAGATATTGGTTAGGTTTTTTTCAATATTCAAAAGTAGATTAAATGGAATTGGGGATTGAATTAAACTATCTCACGATTTTTCTTTGTCATCTTTAACCATTTGACCCCTATTAACATTGACCTACATAATATCTTGATAGGGACACTACAATGACAAAAGTCATTGGACTCTCTTAATAAAGACTCAAGTTTAATTCACAGGAAGGGTGGTCTTTGATATGCCCTCGCTTTTCAACCTCTTCAACAAACAAAAACAAAAAAAATTGACCTACATATTTGCATGGAAGCTATACTTGGCAAGTCTTGAACCTTGGTGTTCTTAGCAATATTACTTGCATAGTGATGAATGGTAGAATTGAAGAATGGTTAAAGCAATGGCATAGCACTTTTAAAAGTGAGGCTTTACAAACAATCTGGAATATATCAAAAGATACAATACTTTGGACTATATGGCTAGAAAGGAATAGAAGAATATTAAAGAAAAGGAAAGCAACTTAGAGGTCATGAAAAATATTTGTTTAGCCATAGAGGACTTTATACCAACCCTATCAACTCACCCAATCCCTAATCTAGAAACAAAGAGCCTTGATGGATGGAATCAAGTTATCAAATGGAATTATGATGTTGGGTACAGGAGAAACAAAAAGAAGGCAAAGAATATAAAGTGAAAACCACCAGATGTGGAGTTGGTCAAATTGAATTTTGATGGAGCATCTAAAGGAAATCTAGGACCAACAAGAGGAGGAATAATTAGAAATAATAAAGGAGAAATTTTGTTTCATTATGCTTTCAATAGTGGATTTAAGACAAATAATGAAGCTAAAGCTTGGGCAACTTTGGAAGGGTTAAAAATATGCAAACAAATGAAATGGAACAAAATATTAATGTGATTCACAGCCTTCTCTAAACGCTCTAGGGCATTTCCTGGCAACTAGTTTGCATTCTGCAAACCCTCGAACAGTCACGGGCGTTCATGCACCATCAGATCGCAGAAGCAGAGACACAGATAATATGAATAAGGTATTTTTTGACAAGGTATTATTGCTTTTCAACTTACATTTTATGTATTTGACTTACATTTTATCATCGTTGCACCTAGGGTTTTGTAGATCTATCACTTAAAGGGTCTCACACAGTGGAGCCCTCACATGTGCTACTAACTTCTTTGTGTTGTGATTTGTTGCAAGTACAGGAAAGATCTTCTTTGATGGTTGTTACAACTCGAGTGGTCTCGTAGGGATATGCAAGCCCACCCACAAATTGTTTGGAGTGAAAATGATTTTAGAAGACACCAACATTCTTTTGAACAAGGGTTTTACAACCCTCGCATTGTAATACTTGCATCGAAACATACACTGCATTGTAACACCAGATTTAGGGTAAATCTATTGTAAACATTGGAGATCCAGGCTCCTTGAGTTATAATAAATCAGATCTATCAATTTCGTGCATATATTATCGCTTGCTTTGATCTATTGCTTTATTGGTGTTGTTCATTTTTACTTTACAAAATGGCGATCATGGTGGGACCCCAAAGGGTTTCTTATGTTAATATACCTTGTCAATATTTCTGATCTATGTTTTCTATTTCTGGTTGTAGGTTTTGAAAATTTGTTCATGCAAAAATCATGAGATCTAGGGCTAGGGTTTTTGGAAGCAGCAAGATTTGGTTTGTGGTCGTGCGGATGACATCCAACGTTCAAGGGATGCCACATAACGTCTACATGGATGCTACAGAGTATCCGTGGGTTTTGATAAAGAAAACTGTAGGTTTTGACATCGAAAACTATGAGTTTCGATAGCGAAAACTACGGGTTTCAATAGAGAAAACTATGGGATTATGCATCGCATTTGCAGAGTTGGAAAAAAATACGTAGGACTTCTAGTAAGTCTTATTTAAACTCCGCTTACATTTTTTGCTTTTTAAAAAGAAAGAAAAGAAAAGAAATATTTATTATTCTATTTAAAAAGCAACATTTTGCATTGATAGGCATTTTAGGCATTCATCAACATTTTCAAAATCATATAGAATTGCACATAGGGATAAATCTGCATCTGTGCATTCATTTTAGTTGCATTAGACATTCATTACACTAGATTCAAGTTTTTGGTTGTCTTTCATGGTGTTTTTACTTTCTGCCTTGAGTGTTGTTTGCAATAAATAAATAAAAAGCATAGTAGTTGCACTTTAGGCTAAAGTTTTCCACTTTCCACTTTTCTAAGCTGGAACAAGTCATTGGTACTCAAGCTCTCTCCCACTGTTGGAAACACATTGTTGATTTAGAGTGGAAGAGCTAGGTGAACCCTCCACTATTGGAATCACTTGCTGATTTAGGGTGGATCTTAAGAGGTGTACCCTAGATTCTTTTGAGGGGCTTGGTATTAGTGTTCTTAGTCACCAACTTGGTTGAGTGTAAGAGGGTTTCTTTGCATTTTGAACACCATAGACAACAAAAATTTAAAAATAATCACACACAATTGCATGCTTCACTTTCAACATCAGTGAGTTGGACTTCATCACCAACCACTGATCGAGATCAGTGATGGTGGGTTTCATCTCCATCCGCTGTCTCACCCCATAGACACCTTAGCATCCCATGAGTGATTTTTTTGGATTTCATCACCAAGAAAATCCTCACTTGCCATCCACCTTAGGAATCCACCCTACATAGTCATCTTAGGCTTAGAAAGTTTGCACATCAAAACACACAAACCACACAAAAAATCAAAATAAAAAAACATTGTTGCAAGACATAGGATTCAATTGTTTGTTTGATTTTGTGTGCTTTTCATTGTCATTGCACCTTTCCACACACATCCCTCACATCCGCTACCCTTGCTTGCTCATAGCTTATGGTATTGACCAAAAATCAAGCCAGAGCCATGAATCAAGCACCAACCTCATCCATGGAGTGCTCCACTCCTTCCTCAGCCACTTTTGTGGCTAACCCATCCAACCCAGCATAGATAAGCTATTTTGATTTGTCTGTAGGACCTTCACACACAATATTCACTTTGAATGTTGATGTGATGCACAAAGCCATTCACACCTCCATCCCAAAAATAGAGCCATCCACACCAACTGATTCCCACATCACCTACATAGACATGGACAAAGTTGGAGCTTACTTAAGACCAACCAAACCAATCCTAGAACCACTTCACATCCCACCCAAACATGTTCCTTCTTCTCAGTAGGAACTTGCTCACTCACATCCCACCAACTTTAGCCAAGTCTACACCAACCCTCTTTTTGAGGTAACATCTGCCCCTTCAAATCAAATTCCTCCACCACCATGCAGCCAAATCACCTCCATCCCATATACCTACACCACTACCTATTCCAACCCACTCTATGAAGCACAAGTTAATGCTGCTTCACAGATTCCATCCACCACTCCATCAACCACCCCTCATTCAATTGCGATTCCTTTCACAACTTACCCTCCATCAACCTCAACCAACATGGCCAACATTCACACCTCACCTCCATCCACTTCCACCACAACCACACAATCTGCATCAAAAATTGCCATACAACAAGCATGGCAACACCTCAATCAACTGCTCATGGGCCAACAAGATGCTCGTTCTTACCCTCAACAGTAATCACAAGTAGTAGATTTTAAACCCCATTCCATTCCAAGCCAACACACTTTCTTCACCCCTGATCCATCCTAGGTATCACAATCTTCTCAAGTTGCTATACCCACACCTCCATTCACCCACATCAACCCCACTTCCACAACCCAACACATTCACATTCCCCAAACTTCATCTCCACTCCATCAACAACAATTATTCTATCACCAAGCTCAACAACATGCCCAACATCATCAAGTACCCCTCAATCCATCAAGCCATCAACATCACATTCCATCTCAACAATTCACCACTCCACACACCCCACCTCCACACAATCATCAAATAATTTAGGGCTTCTACACACACGTGGAAGACCCTAAAATCCAAGCCATGCAACAACAAATTGACAACTTGATGATGCATACTCCTGGTATGATGTACCAGAAGCCTACACTAAGACAATTGATCAATCAACCTATTCATTTTTTGGTACCATCACCACCTTATCCGATAGACTTCACAATACCAAAATTTGATAAATTCAAAGGGACTGAGGACCCTAGAGAGCACATCAACACATTCATTCACTCATGCTTTTGAATTCAAGATCAAGATGCTTTGATGCTCAAAAATTTTCCTCAGACATTGGGAGGAGATGCCTTAGACTGGTATAATCATCTACCACACCATAACATTTACACATTTGAACAATTGGTAGATAAATTTTTGGAAAGGTTCTCCCTCAATGTTCGCAAGAAAACCACATTGACCGACTTGTACTACTTGAAACAATTTGATGGAGAGTCGGTCTATGATTTTGGAAACCATTGGAGGGCAGTTATCACTAAGTTGCCATTCTCCCTACCAATGGAAGAATTGACCCGAATGTTCACAAGGAGTTGCCTAAAACCCATATCCTTGTTATTGCAACTACAACAATACAGAACATTTGATGAAGCTCTCACCCAAGCTCGTGTAATTGAAGAGATAAAAATCCAAGAGGGTGAGATAACACCAAAGAAAAAAGAATGGCAAAATAAGGGCCAATCAAAAGGAAGTTATTCTGGCCAATCGAAACAAGGACAAGTAAATCAAGTGGTTTTGAGTCAAACCCAAATGACTCAACAACCCCACAATCAATACCAACAACATCAATCACCGCAACAACCGCAACAAGTCAATTATCAAGTGGTGCCCCCACCACAACAACTTCATAACACAATGCCAACTATCTAACAAGACCGCACCTACACACCCTTGCCCAAATCATACGCCTCCCTCTTTCGTAGGTTGTATGACACTAATGCTATTGCCTTACCCAAAATCATACCAGAAGATCAAGTCAAACATGGCAAGAACTATAAGGAGCACTTGTTTTATCCTTTCCATAGACATAAAGGGTATGACATTAACACTTGCTTTACATTTAAAAACATGGTGCAAGATTTGATAGACCTAGGGGCCATTAAGTTTGATAGTCCCTTGGCTCAACAAAACCAAAACCTTGGTATATACCAAACACCACTTCCTCATCATGAGGAACAACAACAAATGATAGGGGGATCAAATACCATGACTCCTCCTAACCAAGTTAATCATGTGCAATAGTACCAAGGTTTTGTGGGGGCTATCCATGTAGTCACCCGAGGTCAAAGAAGCACCAATCGACAAAATGAACAACAACAGGTAGTTCAACCTCCTATAGCACCACAAGCAAGTGTGTCTCCACAACCTACCAATTCATCATCACCCATCCATTTTTCTACCAATTCATCCCAACCCATCCACCTTCCAAGTCATCCATCACAACCAATTCATCCCCCAAGCCATCCACAAAGACCCATCATCTCCTTAAGTAGTCGACTAACAACTAGCCTTAAAATAGCTTTAGCCAAACTATCCATCTATGAGCTCATACAACAATCTCCCCCACACCGTGAGGCATTAATGGAAATTTTAAAGTCCATTGAACTTCAATCCCAAGACACTAATACCTTTAACAATTTCTTGGGGAGTATTCGAACGTGTATGGAACCTTCTATCACATTCTATGATTTTGAAATTAAATCAATATCATCAGAATCATCGGATCCTCCATTACACATTATGGCTCAAGTTGATAGGAAGTCCTTTAAACGAGTGTTGATTGACACCGGCTCATCCATCAACATCATCACCACCTCCGCCCTTCAACATCTCAATCTTCCACCCTCACACATAACCAAATCCACATTCACCTTGAGAGCATTCAATGATGCTCTTTGTTCTACAATTGGCACTATCATCTTACCTATAGAAGTGGGGGTTAAGACGTTGCATACCATGTTCCATATCCTAGAGGGGTCCATGGCTTACAATGTACTCCTTGGATGTCCTTGGATAAGGGAGATGAAATGTGTCCCTTCAATATTGCATCAATGCTTAAAATATGTACATGAGGGATAGGTTCATTGCATACCAGTGGACATCGAACCATTTAAGTACTACAACTTCATTTCCAATCCATACGAATCCACACTTCCATCCACCCACCTATTCTTAACTCCATCAACCACACCATCCACCTCACATCACACCACTTCTTCATCAAAAACTCCTATTCTTGAGGAGCTCCCCATCACTACCCCACATCAAGCCTCCACTTCCACACCCCCACCTTCATCATAGTCGACTACATGTACATGTGGTCAAACCCAATCAACACCTTCCACTCCATCCCTCCACACCATCCACATCATCAACATCAACATCACCCATTATCACCACTCATTCATAATCACCCATCCAACCAACTTCACAAACATCCACTATCATTCCATCCACATCAACATCATCAACCATCCATCAAACTCCTCAACCAAATCCATCTTCATCTCCACCAGCTGATGTCTCACAAGTTGATTTGATAGATTGTGAGATGTCATTTCATCATTCATATCTTCCCTCATTGGAGCCACAAGCCACCCATGAGCCCCACATCTCCACATCCACTCCATCCACCTCATCACCCACACAAGTTGCAGTCCACCTTGCCAATCCTAGTATTGGTGAATACGTGGTCCAAGATGTCATAGTTACATTACTAAGCATCCAAACTATTAGGGATTATGGTCATCCACACGATCCACCCTTATCCATAGGAGTGGTGTACAACATGGGTTCAACACCTAATTGAATTAATTTCATATATGGGGGGGTCGATTCATCATCCGATCCACCTTCCCTAGATGAACCTACATAGCCAGTCCTTGCCAACATAGAGCACATGATCGGTTTTCCTTCACGATACTTTCATCGAGTCAATTGGTAAGGATACGACCTAGGATGACATGAACAAGGTATGCATGACATCATTGAAACTCAATATCAAGAAGCGCATGACCATTCAGGTTTGGGATACCATTCACATCCTTCCACTTCCTATTTTGAACAAGCTTTTCAAAGCCTCCATTTAGATTCAGAAGAGGAAACCAATCACAATGATGACTTTGAGGAATTTGATGAAGAATACGATGTCATGTCGATAGCTTTAGATGAATCCAAAGAGGAATCAACCCCAATCACTCCATTCACCAAATAAGATGAGCACTATCTCAAAATGTTCCCCATCCATCAACCCATCTTTCTATTTGCTCCTCCCAAGGGAGCGAGTTGAGCCAACTGGTGAACCACCACCTCCACCTCCACCTCATCCATTTCACTGAAACATCATGTAACATATGTACATAATTAAAAAATATATTTGCATTGCATTTGCATGGCCTTGTCATTTGTATTTATACGTGTTGCTTGTTGCTATCCAAAGGTTCATTCCAACCATATAGGCTTGCCAGTCTAGGGGGAGTAGAAGAGCCCGAGCCACTAAACATCATCCACTTGAGAGCATTCTATGCTTAATGTATTTTATATATGTATATATACATGGCTAATACACAAAAACATCATCCATACACATTGCATTTCACACATTGCATTTTGCACAATCACATTCATTATTATTCCGATGCATTCCATCCATCATACTAGGGGTCATTTGTTAAGTTTAGATAATAATTGATCCAATAAATCTTGTCACCTTAATCAGGGGCACCCTCAAGTCCACATCCATCTCATTGCACCATTTTACAAGTCAAGTCATCATTTGCAAAAATACAAATTTCCATCATCCCTAGGTGTTTTCGGTCACTCAGCCACTCCTAGTGTTTCAAGAAACCTCCAATACATGTCGAGTTTTCTCTAGGACCAAGGCACATTTTCACTAAGAAAATCTTGAGTTCTGGGAGTTGACTCTAACATTATTGAACCAAACACATCTCACACATATTAAAAATATCTTGTGTCAAAGAGGGATAACACCATGATTGGGTTGAACCTCGAAGCAAAAAAGTCATCTTTGCTCATCCCATTATGCACATAGTCCAAAATAAAAAATAGTGGTCTTCACCACTATCAACACTTCCAAATAAAAGAATGAGTAGTAAGGATAGGGTTAAATTCTCATCATACTTTGGTTGAGAATCTGATTCCCCAAAGCTCTAATTCTTTTACAAATCACACACCACAAATCCTTAAGTCGTAAGGATAGAACTACATTTCCATCCAGATGGTTAGGTAGTCTGAATCTCCAAAGCTTAGAGATCATATCATTGGACTATGGAGCTAATCTCCACCGGGGCTATAGACGCTTGACTGGTAGTGGAGTACGCTCATGCGTGGTGACACGTCTCTCTTGAAGAGACCTCTGACCACACATAAGGACGATAGGCTAGCTTCTTGGTCTCCTCCATGATAAGTTTTCATCTCAATTTACTCAAGATGGATTAATGAACTCACTTGCACACACATTGGTTCTTGATTGCCTTGAGTCACTACCATGCTCATGATTGGTAAATGAACCTTCACTACACACACATATGTGGTCTTTGAGAAATTAGATAGAACTTAGTGAGTTTGTTTGAAATCACTAGGATGTTTGAGTCTCTATAAAACAATTTCGCAATCAATCATCCATAAGCCCAAACAACATCCATGGCATTATCACATCATCACATGAGTCTTCCATTTCACATACCACCATTTTGGTGCCCTTGATTAAGCAACAATGATAAAAATGGTCAAGAAAAATCTAAACTACTACAAATGATCATTAGAGCATCAGTTCATTTGCATTATCACAATTCATACACATCATCATTACATTATCATCCATCACATATACACATGCATTCACACAAACATTCACACAAATTCATAACACAAGTAAAAGCCATGTATATATATATATATATATATCACATGTACAATGAATGCTCGAAGGCTATATACAATGGAGCACCAAGGCTCATATACAAAAAGTGCCACACAACACTAACTAGCACCCGTAGGTAGACCCTTGTGACCTTGATGGAGCCCTAGATCGAGAGACACTATGCCTAGAGTCACTATGCCTAATAGAACCCGCTAGGGAGGAGGAAGACCACTCTGGCAGCCCAATGTGGTGTTGCATAAGTAGGTCCTCCAAATCCTGGATGTACCCCTCCTAGGATCAAAGGTGTAGCACATCCTACCTCTAACGAGCATCCCTCCATGCTAACTCTGCCTAGAGCCTCACTATAACATCCTCACCTCCACTGCTGTCACCCATGCATCCAGCTCTGTCTATAGTTGAGCAATATCTATATCCCACTTTGCCACCATCTGCTAGAGCTGGTCTCACTCAACCTCGAGCCTAACCCACTCCTCCTCACTTTGACTAGGAGGTCTCTCTGAAACCTCCTCCATACCACCATCACCATCACCCCCAATATTCTAAGGTTGCTTTGCCTCATCCCTTACCTACCTCCCTTGGTTTTTAGACCTATGATATATCTAACATCAAGGAGTCTCCTTAGCTTCTGCTGTTATCTCCCCATCATCCCTATTGCCCTCCTTGACCACCTGACTAGGTACCCATGGTGGTTGTGAAGCAAACCATGCATCATACTCCACCGTGGTCCCAACATCATCCATATCTAGGAGATCTATCTCCTCATCATCCCTATACTCCACTCACCACTCCTCCACACAAGGTAGGCTTGACTCATCCGATCAACACCTATAGAGCACAGGAGCCCCAGGTATCCCCTATCGTATCCCAAACTTCTGCAACACCCATGAGAAATGGATCAGCTCCACCTCACTCCCATGCCACCCAACCACCCATTTGGCCTGCCTAACCCATCGTAGCTGCTCTCCATCACTAGGACACCTAGCATATCGACATGGCCTCCAATACACCTGATCAGGCATCAACCCTACCCATATATCTCTACACTCCTAGCCACTATGACTAGGATGGCTAGGTTGTACCTCCTCAACTACCCACCATCTCAATACATAGGGTTGATCCCTATCCCACTCCTCACAAGGTAGGCCCACAAGATGAGCCACATTGAAGTGCTCCTAGCCCTAGACCTGCAACAACACACTATAGACCAACCCCTTATGCCCTCGTCTCCTCACCTCATACAACTCCATATAAGTTTGAGCCATTAGAGTCGGTGCCCATTCATACACCTGAGGCTTATCAGTTATATCATACACTATAATCATGTTCCATGGGAACCAAAAACTGGTGTTGTTAGACACCAATACATTGGCTAGCAAGAACATGACCAAGGTGGATAATGCCTCCAACTGCTTCCTTGCATACATCTCTAAATACCTAATCCCTCCCCTCTCGTTGTATCTATACCCTCCATCTCCATCGCCACACTCCTTCACTCACTCACTTAATCTTCTTTAGACGGTGCTTCTAAAACTATTAAATGCAAGAATGAAATCAATTTCAACCCTATAGTCCTTTTATAGCTATTTTTGGCATGCTCAAACACCCTAGGGCATTTGCTTAGCATACCCAAATGCTCACCAACATTTGTAGACTAGTAGACGCTCACGCGCGTCTGTTTGGATATGAATGTTGGTCGGTGTTTATCATCAAAATTTTGCAAATGGGGCTCAAAGGCCCTAAAAATATAGCTTACCTCCATAGAATCATCACAAACTTCATCCACACATCCATTTCATCATCACATTATATTTTGAGAAAATTTGGAATGATTTGGGCGGTTAATTTTCGAGTGCGACCAAAAGTCACGAAAATGTTATACAAGCTTTAAAACGCCTAAAAAACGTTCCAACATTTTTACAAAACTGCCACATTCATCATCATAATCATTCATCACAACATTCCATCACATTTTGTGATAACCTGGATTGATTTAGGTGTTTAAATTCTTGATTATGACAAAAAATCGCAGAAATACCCTAAATTGCTTCAAAATATCCAAAATCAAATTCTAGATTTCACAAAATCATCAAATTCACCCACAAATCATTACATCATTCACATTAATGGCACCATCTATATTCACAATTACTCACATCATTCATAGAATCCACAATTCCATGCAAATCCGCTCAACATTATCAAAGTCACTCGCATCATCAAGCGAACCTTGTATCTAGTGGTTTACTCTATTCACCTAGTGATTGGTTATCCATGCAACTTGGTAGGATGGGTATATCACCATAAGGACACTTGTGCATTCACAAACATTTACATCATTCATATCATCCAATCAAAATCCCCTTTTTTTTTGTTAGGGCAAAAGCAGAAATCACTCATTACAATATTCACAATCACTACATCATTCACATTCCTTTACACCATTGATATCATCCAATTGAACCTTGTATCTAGTGGTTTACTCTATTCCCCTTAGCAGTTGCAGCGATTGGTTATCAATGCAATTCGATAGGATGGATAGACCACCATAAGGACACTTTCTCATATCATCATTCAACATCCTCTTGTTCAAAAATAAAATCTTGTTGGTCTCTCATTTTTCAAGTGAGACTATGCTTAGATTAATTTTCTCAAAAGCTATCATTAATGTCCTTTTTCTATGGGACTAGAAACATGGATAACCTTCATTACAACACTACTTTTATGTTAACAATCATCGGGAACACAAACCCACTAGGTTGAATCTCTCTTTACTTGATCATCTTGTATTTTCATCATTTTGCATCTCAATGACGTTGAAAGGCATACTTTTCAAAAGTACTGGATCACCCCAAAATTGGGGTAGGCAAATTTGATCTTGATTTTCCACATCAGGATACACTCATTCACATCATCAAAAAACCCCCTCATATGTTGGGGCAAAAACAAAATACATCATCTACATCACTCCACAATCACTTACATCATTCATATCATCCACATCATCAAAAACCCTTTCATCTATTGGGGTAAAAATAAAATACATCATCCACCTACATTTACATCATTCATATCATCCCCAATTCTATCAATTGGCTCGTTAGATTCATTCTTCACTCATTTGCCAATTGAGGGGTAAGGTACACCTACAATTTCCGTCTTCAAGATCTTCTTATGCACCAACGAAAGAAGTTGCTTCACCAAACCAAATGTCTCTTGTTTTTGCACCACACTATGTTTCATGCAACATGGTACAAAAAGAGCCATCCATAGGCACCAAATCCTAGCCACTTGTCGTCCACGCATCATCCAATCACAACCGCCCATTATTTATTTATATATATGTATATTTATTTATACTTATATTTAAATAGAAATATTATATATATATATATATATATATCAGCCATTCATCACGAATTAATCTCAACCATCCATCTAACTTGATCCATATCACTCATCAATGCACAATCTTAGCCCTTCATCAGGATTTAATCTTGATCGCCTATTGATATCGTCGAAACCCTAGCATGTTGAAGGCAAGTTATAAAAGATCATTCACTTTTGTGAATGAGGGTTAAGTATTTAGTTGATTCGAAAGTTGATTGTGAATCCCTGAGATCATTAGATCCCTTCATCCATCATAATCCAAACCCTATAATTTAGCTAGCATCATCCTTCCTCACTGTCGTTGCATCCTCCATAACTATCACCAAAATCCTTATGAACTAGATTTGGTTTTGTAGTACACCTTCCCAAAACCCTCGAACACTCTAGGGCATTGCCAGAATGCTGCAAAGCATTTCCAAAACACTACAAGGCATTCACAACCTTATCTAAATACTCTAGGGCATATCCTAGCAGCTAGTTTGCACTCTACAAACCCTCAAACTCTCATGTATGTTCGTGTGCCATCAGATCATAGAAGCATAGACACAAATCAGATGAATCAGGTATTTTCTGACAAGGTACAAGGTATTATTGCTTTTCAACTTACGTTTTATGTATTTGACTTACATTTTATCATCGTTGCACCTAGGTTTTTGTAGATCTGTCGCTCAAAGGGTCTCACACAGTGGAACCCTCGCATATGCTACTAACTTATTTGTGTTGTGATATGTTTACAAGTACAAGAAAGATCTTTGATGATTGTTGCATCTTAAGTGGTCCTGTAGGGATACACAAGCCCACCATTGTTTGGAGTGAAGATAATTTTTAGAACACACCAAGATTATTTTGAATGAGGGTTTTACACCCTCGCATTGTAATAATTTATCGAAGCATACACTACATTGTAACCCTAGATTTGGGGCAAATACAAATTGGAGATCCAAGCTCCTTGATTTATAGTAAATCAAATTTGTCGATTTTGTGCATATATTATCGCTTGCTTTGATCTATTGATTTATTGGTGTTGTTCATTTTTACCTTACAGGTGGTTAAGCTTCTCTTGAGGTCACGAATAACTTTTGTACTTGTCTTGATCATATTTTTCATTTGGGCCGATGTAAACCTTGAAAAAGGTACTTTTATAATTTTTGTAATATTTTCTTCCCAGAGGTTGGTCTCACAACCTTGACCTAAAGATAGCTTATATTTGGGTATAAACACCCCTTCATACCAACCATTTGATTCATCACTTAAAATGTAATTTCATTTCCATTTAGTGAGATTATTTGGTGTCCACGAACATCCCCAATATATTTTGTATTCATTGTTCTTTGTTTTATGTATTTCTTTTCAAGAAATACTAGGTAATGTTTGATTCTATTTAGTTTTAGAAACAAATGTAAAATCTAACATGGTATTAGAGCCTGTGTAAATATCCATTGCTTGATTGCTTCTATGAATAGTTGTTTTTACTTCATCCACTTCCAAGGATAACTATGAATAGAGCAAGCTAAGCATAAATTCTTGTTGAAGTATGATAGTAGGATCGAAAGAAGGATCTTTTGATAAAGCCTTAGATAGACGTGGATTGCAAGTATCTCACCAGGATTAGCAAATTTGCTTCAAGAGAAAAATTCGCGACAAGTTTCCTTTTTTCTCTTAATTTTTGATGAGATGAATGCCCTAGTTTTATGATTGATTTTTTTGAGGTATTTTTAAAACCTTATTTATCTTTTAAGGATTTTTTTCCAAAAACCCATTTTATTTTCTCTTCCAACTTCTTTTGTCCAATAAAAATACAAATGAGAGGTAGATTGCTTGGTTGTCATGAATGAATCAAATAAAAGGCTAAATATTTTAGACAAACCCTTGGTACCAGAGAAGCCATGGGTAGACTTGTGTGCTTAGCAAAGACCTCTTAGCCACTTGAAAAAGTTGCAAAAAATGGTTTGACAACTTTTTTGCTACATAGGCATGAGAGGGTGTCCCAATTGGTTACATTGAACAAAAGAGTTGTATAAGGCAAATTGTGATAGATATGGAAAAATCATCAATATTTCTAGATTCTTTATGAATTTTAGGATAGGTACTATTTCAACACTTTCACTCATTTTACCTCTAGGTATACCAAACTGACATCCAAAAAAATGTTCTTTCCCTCCAGATCTTGAATTTTTTATTTTAAAAAAAGAATATTCCTTGGAATGGTAAATATATTTAGGCACGTAGGCGCATGCTTGCATCAACATTATGCAGGCCTGAGTCAACATGAAAGGTTGAAAGGGGATGTTTTGATTTTATCTACACTTTAAATATCCTTACCTTTTATCTCCCAAGCATAGTGCTTAGGAAGTTGGCTAGCCAAAAGTGGTAAGAAACTTGCCCATGGGAGCAAGTTTGATTCCCTCCCACACCCAAAACTTTTATACAACCTTGAAGACATCAACATGCATGATGATGTGATAAATCTTAATAATATGTGATATGAACCTTAATTCTTATTAACAAAAATTATCCACCATTTATGCAAAATATTAAAACATTCATCCATAATTAAGTACACACAATAACAATCCACATAAATAGACTCAAATATAGATAATACCCTTGATGTAGGGAAACACCAATAATATTCTTTAAGGAAATAAATCACACCATATACACTTCATGAGCCAAGATCGTTACAATAGAATACTTGATATCTCGTGCTTGCTTACAAATGATAATATCCTTTCTTTATATACCCATTCTTTTAAACCCTTGTCCCACTTATTATTGTAATATAATCAACCTTGTATTATATGTGGCCCATGCCAACAATCCATAATACCCATAAAATATAATATTATGTTCCAATAAAAGCTATGAGTGTGTGAAGCTGGAACACGATGAACAACGGGGTATGAACTACAGGAGAAGCTGGAGTGCAAGGAACTACAAGTGAAGTTGGAGCCTAGCCATTTGGGGTAGAGTGCAAGGAACCTATGTTTTAATTTTTGAAATAGCCTTTGCCATTGTGCACCATGAAATACTGGCGCTAGAAGAGATGTATGTGCTAATGCGAAGAGAAAAATGTTAAAGTTGTGTGGTTTTTGTTAGGAGGATTATGGGTGAAGTTGGAGCCATGGTGCATGAACTGGAGAGCCTGGTTGTCTGAAGGTCACTTGTCATGCAGTGAGCCAAAAGCAAAGGAGAATTCACAAATAACAAACCCTAGGATTTGTAGAGTATGATGGGAGGATTTTGCACTGCTTAGAGTGGAGAAGGATTCATTTTTTTTGCAATATTGAGATCTTCAAATATGGTAGAAGAGTTGTGGATTCATCTAGAGTGTATCAATGCTTCAAATCCTTACCATGTACACTACAAACATTGTTTCCAATACATTGTTGAAACAAATGAACACTAGGATAAAGAAGAGACAAGAGTTGGAGCCTAGTCATTGGGGTAGAGTGCAAGGAACCTGTGTTTTAATTTTTGAAATAGCCTTTACAACTGTGCACCATGAAATCCTGGTGCTAGAAGAAGTGTTCATGCTTATGCGAAGAGAAAAATGCTGAAGTTGTGTGGTTTTTATCAAGAGGATTATGGGTGAATTTGGAGCCATGGTGCATGAACTAGAGACCTTGGTCATCTAAAGGTCGCTTGTATATCCAAATTATCACACAGTGAGCCAAAAGCAAAGGAGAATTTGCAAACAACAAACCCTAGGAGTTGTAGAGTATGGTGGGAGGATTTTGTGCTACTTAGAGTGGAGAAGGATTCAATTCTTTTTGCAATATTGAGATCTTAAAATATGGTAGAAGAGTAGTGGGTTCATCTAGAGTATATCAATGCTTAAAATCCTTACCATATACACTACAAACATTATTTCCAAAATATTATCAAGGCAAAGGAATATCAAGAGAAATAAGAGATAGCAGTGAGTGTGAGTTGAGAGTGAATGCGAGCTGGGAGGAAGTGTGAATTGGGATCGAGTGTGAGCCGAGAGGGAGTGCGAGCCAGGAGGGAATGCAAGCCAAGAGTGAGCCCCAACAACTAGTATGGAAGGAAAGTCATATTTGAAAGCTCTAATGGGAAGTTAGGATGCCATAGCTAGAAGTATGGATGTCCAATTTGAAGATAAGTGGAAGAGCAAATATATGGTAAGTTCGATCTAGGTAGCAGATATTACACCATAAATGACTATCAAGGATGAGATGATTGAGCATGATATAACGGTTCTAAAAAGTAGAGGGTTAATATGTAAGTTTTATAGATCCTGGCTAGGATTTTTGGAGATTCAATATTGGATCAAGTGGAAGTGGGGATTAAATTTAAATTACTCAATGACTTTTATTCTTGAAGGTTTTTTTCCTTGTCATATTTTCTAATTCAAAAATCAGCGATAAAATATTGAGTTGTGGCCCGTGGTTTAGAGGAAGAGATGCCCTTTATTTAAGACCATGAAATGAAAAAAAAAATTGTTGATACAAAATCTATCAAGAAGCTTCTGATATGGGTTTAGGCTTTTTGGACTTCCATTTAAGCTTATCAATAAGTATGTTTTGAAGAATATTGGAAATACCCTAGGATAATTCATCAAGTAAGGACTAACTATTAAGGAGCAAAAGCATGCTATTTATACCATAATATGTGTTGTGATGGATATTTCAACCGTTTGCCATAATCCATTAAGATTAAATCTTAATCAAGAGAATGGGATCAACAAGTGGATTATGAGACATTGCATTTCATTGTCACAATTGTTATTGTTGGCTTTTAAGCCTTCCTATCACAAAATATCATAGGTCTCAATATAAAGAAGCCACAATATTAAAGATCAAAATATCAATAATGAAGAGTAGAATTATATATGAGCAATTTAATATGTATATCAAGGCCAATATAATAATGAAAATAACATTCACTTATAATATAAAATATGAATGTAAATGGCCTAAATCATTCATGTACTATGCATGAAGAAAACTTACAATATTAATTGCTCAAAATATGTATACAAGCTTTATTCACTTTTTTGTATCTTCCTCTTTACAATCGGATAATCATAATGTTATTTCATGGAGCATTATCTCCATAATATAGCCATAGTAATGTCTCTTCAAGTACTTGACTATTGCTCTCCATATGACAAGTACCATGACCTTTGGCTTATCATCTTACCACTTGCATACTAGACTCTTCACTTTCTTCTTTGTTGGCAATTTTGGGTACTTTGGGTACATTGCCTTTGCTCCAATGTATAAGTTGTCATTGATGTCAAAAGGCATTTTTGTGTTGATTTCAAAAGAGTGTGATGTCAAGAATATCTTGAGAAGCTTCATTATGTTAAAGGGTTTTTATTAAAACCATGGTGACAAGGCTAAAGGTTTTTCTTAAAACCATTTGGACTCATTAAGGGTTTTTATTAAAACCAAGCTTAACTTAATGCAAAGGTCCATGTGTATTATTAATAATTAAATTAACTCAAACCTTTGTCAAAGGTCCAAGTTTAATTTATTATTAATAAAATAATAATTATTATTATTTTAATTATTATTAAAGGGTCTTTCAACCCTTAAGCATCGCTGATTTGTTGCCATCGTTGGAGGAGCGCCGACGTCAAACTGTGAAGGAAAATTTGCTATATAAGTTGGCATGGTTTTCAAAAGTGAGCACCTCCGATTATTATTTTGATATCTGCGATTTGTGGTTCTCTGTATGTTTCAATTTGCGCTCGGTTTCTATGATTTGCTTTACTCCATTTCGTTCGATTTGCGCTCGACGTCCGTGATTTGCATTTGCACTGTTTCATTTGTTTTGCGCTTGGCGTCCATGATTTGCAATTGCTCTATTTCCTTCAAACAACGCTTGGTGACTTTGAGTTGAGCTTGCTCAGTGTTTTTGATCTTCGTTTGACGTCTTTGATATCGCGCTTGTTCTGTGTCTTGGAGACTGTGCTTGGCAAACTCGGGTTTGAGATTGGGCTACATCCTTACCTTTTGGCTTGACGACAGTGGATTTTTTGCATGCGGTTTGTGGAAGACGTTTACGTTTTCCAAATTCTTGGCGTCACAAGAAGATAAAAGAGAGGGTAGCGGTTTATTTTTTCGTTGGGCACTTGTGACCCAACGGCGGTGGCGTTTAAGCAAAAACGCTAGACGACAGAGGTGCTGAGTTCGATTCTCTTCGTTGGAAATTCCTTTTGGCCGCGGTGTGCAAAGAATGGTGGTCGTGAATGCGCGGGAGGTATAAGGTTAAGGTATCAATTTTTGTTTTGACATTGATGTTTAATGTTTAATGTTTAATGTTTATGTGGAGTAATAAGGTGTAAAGAGGTTTTACTTTGTATATTATTGTACTTTGGTGGTTTTTACTAAGTTGGAGAAATAAGGTGTTATATTTGGATCTTTATTATTGTGTATTATTGTATAGTTGCTAACTCTAATTGGTGGAAAATTGAGAGTTAGTGTTGTGACAGATTTTAAGTTCTCCTTCTTCATCAAAGTAAAGGTATGGGCAACTTCTTCCATGTATGTTGTTTATGGTATATTTTCTGAAATTGAGTTTGGAGTGAAAAGGGTGTCTACTAGGTATTGTTGGTGTAAATCTTATTTTCTTGATATTGAAGATTGCTTATGCATTGAAGTTATTGTTGAATTTTTTGTGAATGCATAATTCTGGTTGAGGAAGAAGAAGCATTTTTGCAATAGGGTTTATGTTAGTAAGTCTTGATACTTGCATTGAGATGATGAAACCCTAGTTGTTGGTAAAAATAATATAAGAATCATTGTTATATGAGATATTGCATAGTTGGCAATTGTTGGGTTGTGTTTCATATTATTGAGAAAAGCATACTACATCTATCATATTCTTTTGAGATTGAGTTTGAGTTGAGATTTGAACTTGAGATTGGGAGTTAAGTATAGAACATATTGAGTCTCTAACAATTCTCTTTATGCTTCTATGAGGTTTATGAATCACATTGGGTCTCTAACAATTCTCTTTGTGAGTTCATGCTAAGCAAGTTTTTCTTGGTGAGCTTGCTGAGGTTTTGGACAGGTTTCGGTGGGAACTTGTGAGCAGTTTTTGGATAGGTTCCAATGGGAACTTGTGAGCAGGTTTTAGACAGGTTCCGGTGGGAACTTGTGAGCAGTTTTTGGACAGGTTCTAGTGGGAACTTGTGAGCAGGTTTTGGACAAGTTTCGGTGGGGACTTGTGAGCAGATTTGGACAGGTCCTAGCAGAGGACTTGTGAGCTAAGTTTTTGAGAGTTCTATCAAAGAACTTGAGGACAGAGGTGCATTGGTTCTTTGAGAAGAACCTGAGGACAGATTTGGCAAGTCTTCGAGAAGTCTTGTGTGCAGAGGATTGATTTGTTCATAGAGTTGGACAGATCTAACAGACAGAGGAAGACTTGTACTAGACCGATTGATCGTGTTTGGTACAGTAGCTGAGTCTGCTGTGGACGTGATCATAGAAGGCGAAGGTCTCTTAGGCTAAGCATTGAGGACGGGGAGGTCTTCGGTGGAAAGGAGTTCCACGTGTCGGCAAGAGGTAGAGGCGGTTGATCTTCCGAGGGATCATTTCCAGAGTAGAGGGGAAGGTATCTCCTTTGAGCAGAGGCTCATAAATTCATATTAGGGGAATGTGTCTCCTTTGGGCCGAGGCTCATAAACATTGTAATTGGGAAGGTTTCCCAAAGAACTTTGAGATAACTTTTAGAGAAAATTTTTGTGGACGTAGCCCAGGCTTTCTGGGTGAACCACGTTAAAATTTGTGTCACTTTGTGGATGATTTTGTGCATTGTTTTGATATTGCTTTGGGTATATTGCTTTACTGTTTTGAAGTATAAAGGAAAAAGTAAAAAGAGGTCTTATACTGTTCACCCCCCCCTCTCAGTATAAGCTTGTGTTCTTCATTCTTCCATGCAACAACGACTCTATGGCACTTGCACACTTCTACATGCACTCCTAATCTAAGATACGTGCACATCCTCACATTACATATTAGCACACTTACATGACACTTGTGCATTTAGTACACGTTGATACTTACATGAAAGGGAAAATATAAATCACATATCTAAACTCAAGACTCAACCCTAATCTATTACATAGTTACATTTGTACCATGAAGGTACCATGGGGGTACATTAACATGTACCAAATAATGTATTATTCCTCAACCCCCCATGTATTACATTATTTGGTTCTTGAAGACTTTTGTCTTTGCCTTTGTCTTCAATCTTCATCTTTGATCCTTTGTCTGGATTTTCAGCATGTGATCCATCCAATTCTTGTTTAGGTACTTGATTTTGATTTGTATCTCTTTTTACTTTCTTCTTTTGTACTTTCTTTATCTTCTTTTATTTCTTTATTTTGTTATTTTTAGTATTGGTCTTGATCTTGCCATGTCGTTCCTCTAAAGTCTCTCCTCCTATATCTTGATGTTTTATAGCATTTGCAACATTAGTATCTTTATAATTTTTTGAAAAGTGAACATCTTCATTGATTGAGAGTTTTACTATAAGGGCTTTGAACTATTTTTCTTCAAATATTTCTTCTATTTTTTTGATTTCTTGAAGTAAGCTTTCTTTTTTATTTTTTTTCTCTAAATTATAGTTGAGGTTGTTGTTGACGACCATATTAGTACCAAGGAGGATATTAACACTGTTGATATTATGATTGAAATTGTTGTTCTCATTGAGAATTATATTGATATTGAGATTGATATTGTTTTTGTTGTACTAGTTTATTCATTTGAATTTCTTGATTCACATTAATCTAATTTCTATTTATTATAATTGTTGTGGTTGCAATTATGTTTCAGGAAGGAAACTAGCAATCCAAATTTGGTAAAGCAAACTATGATAGTGTGATGTTTTGGAAATATTACTCTACTAAGATGTAATACGTAGGAAATAGAGGTGAAGTTTTGGTATTGTGAAGGTTGTTATAGAAAAATATCAAGAAAGATGTTAAATTTTGGAATATTTGTACTCGCATAGAAAATTGAAAAGATCCAAAAAATGAAAAATCAAGAATTTAGACATTTTATGTAAAATGATGTAGGTTTCTAGCTATAGGATCTCAATTGAGATGAGAAGTGACTCTATTTGTATACTCTCAAGATCTGAAGAAGAAAGTTGTAATTTTTCAAGGGTGGGGACCCGAGTACAACCTCTTGTTATCTAGCAAAACAAAGTATTCATCTAATTTCCTTGATTATATCTACAAAAGCTTGTACTATGATCATTTATCTTACATATATTACATAATCTTGAATTCTATTTAGATGTATACCTTGATATTGTAGCAATATTACTTGATGTATTTTCCTTAGATACCAAGGCATTTTTAGTCATTCCATCTTTGACTAATTTCTCTACTTTATATTCTTTAGGAATATTGACTAAGTTATCAAATGTAGTCTCCTTACTTATATCTTGTAAAGAAGTAACAAAGTGTTTATAACTTTCTAGAAGTGCTCTTAGCGTTACTTGAAAAATATATTTATCTTCTACTTTTTCTCCTAGAGTCAAAATTTTTGCCTTTATATCAACTACTTTTTAAAGAAAGAGTTATATCCTTTCTCCACTACTAACTTTTAGAGAATATAATTGAGATTGTAAATTCAGAATTGTAACTTTGTTTTTCCCTTCAAATATTTTGCATAATTTATTCCATGCATTTGTAGAAGTTTTTGCTCTTCTTGAATATGGTTGTATTTAATCAATTATTCCAAATGTAATTAACATGAATGCCTTTTCATTACTTTCTTCAAATTTTTGTATTTTCTCTTTCATCTTCACTAGGCTTTTTCTTTATTCTATTTACTATGTCCCATAGTTTTTCTATAATAAGATTTGATTTCACTTTGATCTTATATGATGCAAAAACTGATCCTTTCAAAAGTTAAGATTCATAAAAGAAAAAATTATTATTTGACATAACGGAATTCATTCGAATTGAAATCCTTTGAAGTTTTAATCCTTATATCTTTCAAGTTTAAATATGCACTAAAAAATATGAAAATTGCAAATTTTATCTTTTTCTAAACCTTTGATATATAAATCCTCTTATATCCCTATTAAATGAAATTTACAAAGTTTCAAATTTTAAATATTTTAAATTTTCTAAAATTTAAAAACTTCAAGTTTCAAAAACTTTAAAACTTTTAAAACCTTTTAACTCCCTGCTTTCAAATCTTCACATTTTTCAAAAAGATTAAAAAAATCTAAAGCTTTAAATCTCTAAGTCTTAAAAAACTTGATTAAATTCTTTGTTGGACATTTTGAGTCAAAGTTGTTATATGATGTCAAGGATAAATTGTCATTGATGTCAAAAGATCAAAAGGAGCAATGCAAGAGGTTGATGATAGATGAGCTCCATAATGTTTATTTTTAAATATTATGTGGAGCATGATTGTAAAGGTTTTTCTTTAAAACCAATGGTGACAAAAATAAAAGGTTTTTCTTTAAAACCAATGATGGCAAAAATAAAAGGTTTTTCTTTAAAACCAATGGTGGCAAAAATTAAAAGGTTTTTATTTAAAACCAATGGTGGCAAAAATAAAAGGTTTTTCTTTAAAACCAATGGTGGACAAGTTATAAGGTTTTTTCTAAAAACCAAGAAGGCCTTTAGTTTGGTTTAAAAGGCCCAAAGTTTATTTAATTATTAAATTATAATATTTAAATTCTAAAAGAATTTAAATTATTATATTTAATAATTACAAGGTCAAAGTCTAAGTTTGGCTCTGACATTCTCGCATATGAAGACGACGTACTCCCTCCGTCGACGTGGGAGATTATTGGAAGGTAAATGGTATTTAAGCCATAGCCTTTCCAAAGGCAAAGGTATCCATCATCATTTCTGAAAATTAATGCCTAAGACTCGTGCGCATATTTCGCAGCGAAATTTTGTGCAACATGTGGTTTCTAGCAAGCGAGGGTGAAGGAGCCTTTTGGCTCGTGGGCACTAAGGAAGTCAAAGCGTGGTTGGTGCTTGGTGGCTCCAAGAGGAGCATGTGGCTCACACGACGTGGAAGCCGCGGCCAAGGCATTCATTGGAGAGAAGTGCCAAGTTCAACTCCTGCGCATGCTAAAGTGGTAAACGTTTTGATTTTTGAATTAATTTCTGCATGGGCTAAAGTTAAAAATAGGAGAAATAAGGTGATAGTTTTTGATTTGGAAGTTTAGCCAAAGTTCACAAGGAAAATATTATTAAAGTTTTGAGAGGTTATTTTCCTGAGATAGAGTTAAGGGTAAAAGTCTTTTTACCTTAGAAAATGGAAAATTATTTTATTGCATTGTTTTACAAGCGAGTTACTTAATAAACACAATATTAAAATAGAGAGTCATAAGTGGAAATTGGTTTACATTTTGAAGATAATTTTCTGAAGTGAGTTGTGTTAAATATGAATGGTTGAGATGATCTTGTGATAAGTTAGGACTTTGAAGAAGTGATTAATTAAAATTGTGGTGTTGGATATTATTTTAAGAATGGAGTAATAAGGTGTATTTGTGAGATATTATATACTTTGTATTGTTATCTAACCTTCTTGAGATTGGCAAAGTATTATCTGTGATTGAGACAAATTTTGAGATTCCTTCTTCTTCAAGCAAAAAGGTATGGGCACATTCTTCCATGGTTGAGTTGATTGGTTGTTTTTTGAAAAACAAGATTTGGAGTGAAAAGGATTTGGTTAGGATTTCGTTATTGAGTTGTTGAGTTATTGTGAAACGAATGCTATGAATCTTGATTTATAAGCATTATAGTTGAAGTGAGTAATTGAGTGAAGAACTTGAACTAGGGTTTGAAAAGAACATGAGTATCATTGTTATGTGAGATTTGTTGATAAGTATTGTTGGAAACATTTTGAGTGAGTGTTCATATGTTTGGACTAGGGTTTGTGAGCAAGGATTATTTCATTGAGTGATTGGTTGAGTGAAGTTGGTTAAGCCTAGTCAAGTGAATGTATTGAAGTTATTGTTCAAGTTCTATAAAACAAATTATTCTATATTATGAATTGAGCATTGTGATGAGTGAAGAAGCATATTGAGTCTCTAACAATTATCTGTATGTTTCTGAAATATTGTGATGAGTGAAGCATATTGAGTCTCTAACAATTCTTTGTATGTTTTTGAAAGAGTGATTGAAAATAATTGAGTATTGTGATGAGTGAGAAACATATTGAGTCTCTAAAAATTCTCCTTATGTCTCTATGAGATTGGACAAGTTCTAGTGTGGACTTGTTGAGCAGATTTGAGGTAAGTATTTGAGAAGACTTGTGAATAGATTTGTGTGAGCTTTTATGGAAACTTACAATACAAATTGAGCGAAGATATTGGATAAGTTATAGTGAGGACTTGTTGAGCAGAATGAGACAAGTTCTATTGAGGACATGTTGAGCAGAATTGAGGTAAGTCTTAGTGAAGACTTGAGAGTTGATTGGACAAGTTCTAGAGAGGACTTGTGGATAGATTAGTGTGAGCTTTTGTGGAAGCTTACAAGGCATATTTGAGATAAGTCTTTGAGTAGACTTGTGAGCAGAGTTGATTGATGATTTGTTCAAACCTTGAGTTAAGGTTTGGGACAGATCTAGCAGAGTTGATTTGATATTGAGTCAAGCTTTATGTTAAAGCTTGAAGACAAATTTGAGGATAGATTTGTGCTAGATCGAAGGACTGTGCTTAGTATAGATCAAAGGACATATATTGATAATATATTTGTGCTAGACCAAAGGACTATGTTTAGTGCAGATTTGAGGATAGAGTTTGGTATATATTTGAGGACAGGTTTGTGCTAGACCAAAGATAGATATTGAGCAGATTTGTGCTAGATCAAAGGATTGTGTTTAGTATAGATTTGAGATAGAGTTATGGAGGTGATAGAGTATAGAAGACAGTAGTATCTAGTGGATAGAGATCCATGAGGCAGGGTAGTGAGGACAGGTGTCATTAGTGGATAGAGATCCATTAGCCAGTGCAGTGGGGATAATAGTTCTTCTAGAATATCACCAGCCAGAGCAAGAGGCGAAATGAGTTATCCAATGGATAGAGATCCACGAACTTGATTAGGGGATTGGTGTCTCCTTTGGACAAAGGTCCATAAACATTATAATAGGGAAAGGATTCCCAAGATATTGACTGAGAAAATTTTAGTGAAATATTTTCTTCGTGGAGTAGCCCACATTGGGTGAACCATGTAAATTGGTGTCTCTATTGTGTGTGGTGATTTATGCATTGCTTTTTTTACTGTTGTTGATATTGCTATCTATACATTGCATAATGTTGATTGGGAAAGAAAAGTAAAAAGTGGGCGTATACTATTCACCCTCCTCTCAATATAAGCTTGTGTTCTTCATACTTAATAAAACTTCAAAAAATCTAACCTATTAGCATTCCTTATCACTCCAAAAATTATAAACTAATTTGAACTTTAAATAATTGAAAAATATAAATGAACCTTATAACTCCATTCAAATTAATTGAAAGTTTTATTTTCCCTCCAAAATATTGACTATTACATAAATGAGTAACATTTAAGACGTTACTTGATTAGTGTTGGCTTGATTTACGTTGTGGTGAGTTGCATGCATGTCCAACATGTTGAATTAGGTTTAGTGTTTTTCCAACACTTAGATTCTCATCATATTCTTCTTGCTTGCTTGTTCGTTTGGCTAATGGCATGTTATGTTTTGTTGCTCATTTGAATGATGGCACTATCCCATTTTCCTCTTGCTCATCTGAATTTTAACTTCCTTCTCAGGTGCCTCATAAAAATTCAATGATCTAGGTAGCAATAGATTGATTTTAGATGCCTCAATTTCAAATAGTGATACTCTAGCTCTCTTGTTTCTGGTGGAAATGACCTAGGCGTTAATATTTTGGTTCCAAGTATCTTTGGTTTAAATAGCAATGCTTTGTCGAATTCATCTTAGGTCTTGGTATCTTACTTCAACACTAGTGCTTGCCTATAGTGCTTTGAAGACTTTCCTATCTATTATATATCATAAATACCACTTCTACACCCTTGAATGATAGTGCTTTTGGTAGTGTTGTAGTCTCTAGTCTATTGTTAATGGATTGTCTGGCGCTTTCTATAGTCTTTGCTCTTACATTGGTTTCTTGAGCCTCTATCTTCTTTCTAGTTTTTTAGACTTTGTATGCAATGTTGACCACTATGATGGTTTCTTATACTATGTTGGCTGCTTTAGAATTCTTGTGTTATGTTGGCCACTTTGTTGGCTTCTTATGTTATGTTGGCCACTTTAGGCTTATTGTATTATGTCAATTGCTTTGTTGTCTTTGTCTTCTATACTAGCTTTTTGGGCCTTTATCTCTATGTTTCCCTCTTGGGATTCTTCCTATACGTTGGTTTATTAGGCTCTGTTTCCTTTACTTGGCTACTTAGGCCACTCTTGCCAAGCTTGGTCACTTCCTCTATGTGGATGGTGGCTCCACAAGATAAACACTTAATGCATCTCAATGTCCTCCTTGCTTGATATCTTTTGCGAGATGTTATACAATGTTATTCTCTACTTGCTTAACACTATTCTTTGATTGTTTTAGAATAAGATTTCCTTTCAAAAATCTAAATAAGTCAAGATCAAGATCGATATTGCTTCAATCAGCCTTATGTTTTTTGTTTTCTAAATAACCAAAACTCCTCAAAGCCTCGATCTCTACAAGTTTCTTCTTTGTACTTCTCAATACAATATTTATCTATTCCTTTGGAAGCTTATACTACTTCTCAATCTCTATAGGAAGCTTTGATGATTCTTAATATGTTGGAATCTAACTCCAATACTTGAAATCTTTCTCTAATATCTTAGGTCACATCTAAGAACCAAATATGATTCTCCTATTTTCTAGAGAACCCAATATCAATGTCAAGGTGACTATGAATATCCCCAAATGACCAACTTTCTTTTGAGTTGGTTCTCAATCTATTAATGTCCAACTTTCTCTTGAGTTGGCTCTCTCTATCAAATTAGTTGAGTCCTAGTCTTCATTGGTTTTTCTTCAACCAAGTGGAAAGACCCTAGCATTCAAATCAAGGTGACTAAATCCTTGTCCCCTCAATCTCTACTCAATTAGACCTTTAAAAATAGAGTCCAAGTCTTCACTGCCTTCAAAGTGGACAAACTCTAAATTAACTCTATCAATAATGGATAGATTTAAATATTTACGATGGTGGCTAATAAAATAAACACTATAAAAAATCGATAAATTCAAGTGGTAGATCTAATACCATTGTTGGCTTTTAAGCCTTACTACCACAAAATATCATAGGTCCTAATATAAAGAAGCCACAATATTAAAGGTCAAAATATCAATAATGAAGAGTAGAATTATATATGAGCAATTTAATATGTATATCAAGGCCAATATAATATTGAAAATAACATTCACTTATACTATCAAATATGAATGTAAAACTTACAATATTAATTGCTCAAAATATGTATACAAGCTTTATTCACTTTTATGTATCTTCATCCTTACAATTAGATAATTAGATTATTATTTCATGGAGCATTATCTCCATAATATAACCATAGTAATGCAACTTTTCAAGTACTTGACTATTTCTCTCCATATGACAAGTCCTATGACCTTTGGCTTATCATCTTGCCACTTGCATACTAGACTCTTCAATTTCTTCTTACATGCAACCTTGACTCTATGACACTTGCACACTTCTACATGCACTCCTAATCTAAGACACTTGTGCACATACTCGTATTATATATTTTCACACTTACATACATAACACTTGGGTACATTCTCTCAATACACGCTTGTGCTCTATCTTACATGACACTTGTGCATTTCTTGCACATTGGAACTTACATGAAAGGGAAAAATAAATCACACATCTAAACTAAAGACTCATCCATAATTTTTTACATATTTATATTTGAACCATGAAGGTTCCATGGGGGTACTTTAACGTGTACCAAATAATTTAATATTCTTCAACAGTTATGAGACTAGCCACTTGGCAAGAGTTTGCAAAGTGAAAACTATGAAGAAAGAGACATAAAACTTTGGTCATGAGATAAAATTCAAGGTAAAGCAAGGAAATCATACATTATTAGAAGGTAGATCAAATCAAGGATATTTCACTCCTAAAGAAGGGGCAAAGAAAACCTATCTACAACATCTTATGGAAGAGACCACCATAACTCACTTGGATCAATCATTAGAAGAAACAAAGAAGGATATAAAGGATGAGAAAGTACAATGTGTAAGTTCAAGTTCAAAAGGAATTAAATGTGTAAAGGAAGATGCGGAGGAAAATCCTAATACAAACATGATAGAAGAGATCAATATCTTTCCAAGTAAATCATCTTCATTTTTCTCAAGTAGTATAAAATCCTCTCCTGGTAATAAAAGTGAAAGTGGTATAGAGGTTATTCCTTGCACTTTAGGTTTTCAAGAGCAACATAATAAAGAAATGAGGATGGAGGAAGTCTGTAACAATTTAGTATTTCAAGGGCAGAATAAGAAGGCAATTGTTTTGGAAGAGCATCCTTGCACTTTAGGGTTTTCAAGGCAATATAAAGAAAAATGTACTTTTGAGGTCATTCCTTGCTCTACAGATACTTCACAATGAGACAAACCTATAGATTATAAGTCTTACTTTGAGCGAAGTGAGAAGATTTAAGAGATTGATGAATATGAAAGTATTGGTGGGAATGGAATAAAAAGAGGAAGATCCAAGAAACAAAAACAAATAGAAAAAGAAACCTAGAGGGATATTAATATGGGAAAACAAAAGCAAATAATGTGAGTGTTAACAAGAAGCGGGGTTAAACCCATGAATAAAAATAAAAAAATTACAACGAAAACAATATCTTGGAATGTTAGGGGCATGAATAAGAACCCTAAAAAAAGGTATTAAGAAACTCTTAGATTGTTATAGATAATATATTTATATTTACAGATATGTAAACTAGGCAACAAGTAATTTAACCATTCATGGTGTTGAATCTTATATTGATAAATTTTAAATTTCGAAAGACATTTGTATGAGATGATATATAGAGTTGATTGTGGAAACTTAGCAGTGAGGAAGATGGTGAATATCTTTGATAAGAAAGGTAGATGAAGAATATTTTTTTATAAAAAGGCACGTTGGATATGGTTTGATTAATTTGGTATAAATGTAATGAGAGCAATCTAACATTTTATTTTTGTAATGGGAGTGACCTCCAATAGAACCCACTAATAGCTTATAAAAAAAATATTATATTTACATATTCCTCTCCCTAGGTATCTAAAATTCCACCCCCTTTCAAAATGTTTCATCCTCAAAATATAAGAAGAAACTAGATAATATGATTTGCTAAGAAATGTTAGTAACTAGTACCAATATTGATCATCCATCCATCCAAGTGAAATCATGAATGGTAGTGGTTTGCAATGATGCCAAGCTGCCTTTGTTCCATATGAACATTCATAACTATTTTGTTGGCTCTATGTTTTTGCTACTCTACTCTAGTAGTTTGAATGATGGGTCAATTTGTTTCTTAATATTGTTGTAATACTCTAAAATCTAGAATTACTATGTTTCTTCTACCAAACACTGCCATACTTGATGTCTTTCTGACTCCATGTAGATCCATAATAAGGTTGATGTCCTAAGCCCTGCCTCCAAGATTGTTTTCACTCTTGTTGGTGTGGATGGCAATATGTTGCAACCTTAACCTATTGTTTTATTACCTTTGACTATTTAATATTTTGTACCTCTATTTTATGTTATTCTCTGTTACTCTCATCTTTTGGTTTATTCTTGGACTTTACTTTAGCTTCTTCTTTGATATTTGCTATTGTCTCCTCCTTAGATTCTATTTCAAGTTTTTTTACTTGTTCTTCACTTTGTTTCCCTATAATAGCTTCATGATTTTCCTTATATCCTTACCTCTTATCCTAAGAAATATCTTGTAGTGTTATCTTCTTTTTTTGGTACCATAACTTCATAACTTCTTTTGCACATTAATGTTATATGTACCTAAAGAATCCAACCAATTATAACCAAGAATAATATCGACATCAACCCTTTCAAAGGCATAAAAATTTGAGTGTAAAACATATTTTCTAATGGTGATCTTCAAATCTTGAAAAATCTAAATATTCTTACCCTCAAACATTATGTCCTTGATTTTCTTTGCTTGAACCTACAACCTCTTAGCCAAAGCAATATTAATGAAACTATATTTGTTACTGGGGTTTATATAAATAATGACCTTTTACCATTTGATACAACCATTAACCTACAAAATATATTTTTAGTTTCAAAAAATTGTTTTTTATCATTATATTAATTTATTAATGTGAAGGGCGAAGGATTAGGGTTTCTTCCTAAAAAATATCTCATATTTTAGGAGTCATATATTCGCGAAGTGTTATCGGATTTAGTTGCTTCTTGGACCAACTTCTGCAAAATTTAAATAGCTTTAAAATGAGTGGTCATATGAAGGAATTTGAGCAATATTGAGGGAGATACGAACCTGTGAAGTCCACCATTCAGAAGAAGGGCAGTGACAATTTTTCAAGTCACGAAAAACAAAATTACAAATATTTGTCAGCTAGAGTTCGAATGATGGGAAGAGCAACAAAGGGCTAGGACTTCAATGACGCAAGACATTTTATTTGGACAAAAAAAATCTCAGCTAAGTTTTTATCCCTTTCTTTATCTTAAAATTATGCATGAAAATTTATAAAGATAATATGAAATATTATATTTGTTATAGGTCATTTAGATAAATTTCAATAGATTTTGAGTTTTAATTTCCTTTCCATGGATTGATTCATACTTAAATCCTTATAATCATATCTAGTGGTAGAGGTTAGTGAGCGCACCTCAGAGAGATCCTGGTTGCTCCAATATAAGGAAATTTTTGGTAAATTCAATGCGTATTGGCCAGGGGCTTCAGCCTTGAGAAAATGGATTGATAGGAGTTGGAAGTCTCTAGGAATTATTATATAATTTCTTCCCAAAGATTTCTTCCTAGCCATTTTTTGTTCTAGGGAAGAAAGAGAAAAAAAGGGGGTCCTTGGTTTATGGGAAGAGCATGAATCTTCCTTAGGATGTTTGATGTTTGAAAAATGTAAAAAGAAGTTGACGAGCACCGAAAACATCACAACAACAAAAAGGAATATGGTGGTAAGATTATTGATGTCATAGTGTTTTGATTTCCTTTGAGTGTCCTTGATAGGAAAGGAGAGATAGAACATGGATGGTTCTTCATCGAAGGAGCACGAGAGCATTCAAGATACAACAAGAACATGCACAGGGTCTGAAATGAACAAAGAGCAATCATAGATAACCCTAAAGTGCTTGAAGCCATTTTGATAGAAGTCGAGCACAAAGGATTTTTGGGCCAACAGGTTCATACTATACTTGTTAGAGGAGAGAGTAGAGCCTCGTTTTTAGGACAGTGGTCTTCAGAGGGACGTCAAGCAATGATTGTACCAAAAGCATCACTTGATCACACAATCTACAAGTAGTGAAGGGATATATTTGTGAAGCAAGCAATTTGAATATCTTTGAAGTGCATATCGTGTGGAGGAGGCAGAACTTGAGGAACAAATAAGGAGGAATTCATCAAGGATAACCAATGTTGAATTAAAATCATTGGCTACGTTAGACATGCACCTAAGAGATATTACATCTGCACAGTGACAGAAGAAATATAAAGGTATTATACTATTTTATCTATTTGCAAAAACATTGCATTTATTGACGTGTAGAGGAAGCTTTGGCACTGGTGCTGAAGGAAGGGGAGATGCTAAAGGGTGTGAAGGCATTGATTTTGGATGCAAAGATGTTGAATCCCTAAAGCAGCGAGCAATGGTGATATCAGAGGTGGTATCTTTGTGAAAGTAGAAGTAGTAGTGAGATTTGTAAAACACGTAAGCACAATAAAGAAAAATATTGTGAAACTACTTCCCATCAGATGGTGTATCTAAGGTGGTTCACTTTCTGTTGATAAGGGTAGCAATTGAGAGACCCAAGTTCAAGTCTCATGCATGATTTTTTTTAAAAGAGTGGCAATAGAGATTTCAAAGGTGACAGGTTCGTTTGACGTTGGCAACCATTGAGGTAGAGTAAGATAATAATTTTTAAGGTGGTATTATTATAATTATTGATAAAGTGGGTGACATAAGGAGTCATTTTGTTTTTAATAAAGGTTATATTTTGTAAAGAGTGATTGATTTGAAATTTAGATAAAGAAACAAAAAGAAAATTATATAATTGATTTGGAGTGCAAATACAAAAGAAAGATCATCTTTTTGTTGAGGCAGAATTGGAAGTATTACACAATAAGAGGATTAAGTGCACGTATTCACCCAAGCATTCAATTGAAAAAGGAGGAAAATTCAGCCATCTACAAGAAGAAGTAAAGGTCAGTTATTCAATGCTAGACTACGACTACATTTTGTTAAAAAATAGAAGCGACGAACTTAATAAATGTGAAAAGTATTTTGGCCATTTGAAGCTTCCAACACCAATATATCATTCTCTATATTCTGGGTAGAATATGTCTGAATTGCTTTCAAGTTGAAGAAAGCAAACTCAAGAAAAGGTGAAGAATTTGATGCCATTATTGATCAGATTTTGGAGTAGATTTGAGCAATATTTGTGAGCAGATTTTAGAGCAGATTTAAGTAGTATTTGTGAGCAGTTTTTGGAGCAGATTTGAGCAGTGTTTGTGAGCAAGATTTGAGGACAAACCTGAGCAGAGTTTTAGACCAGATTTGTGAGTAGAAGGATATTGGTGTCTCCTATGGATTGGTGTCCATGAACTTGAGAAGGGGATTCATGTTTCTTGTGGATTGGTGTCCACAAACTTGAGCAAGGGGATTGGTGTCTCTTGTGGATTGGTGTCCATAAACTTGAGCAAGGGGATTGGTGTCTCTTGTGGATTGGTGTCCACGAACTTGAACAAGGGGATTGGTGTCTCCTGTGGATTGGTGTCCATGAACTTGTATAGGGGATTGGTGTCTCCTATGGGTTGGTTCCCATGAACTTGAGCAAGGGGATTGGTGTCTCCTATGGATTTTTTTCCATAAGCTTGTATAGGGGATTGGTGTCTCCTATGGATTGGTGTCCATGAACTTGTATAGGGGATTGGTGTCTCCTGTGGGATGGTGCCCACAAAATTTATTGAAGAAAAATATAAGTAATATTTTGTCGTTGTTTTCTCTTGAGAGGGTGCTTCCACATAAAAGCAATGTCTCTTATGTGTATGGAAATTGTGGATTTATTTATTATTGCATTCATATTACTATTTTTATCATTTAGATTGAAATTTTTTATCTTATATTTTTCACTCCCCTCTTAGGATAAGCTTGTGTTTTTCAATGATTGATATAAGTAAATCTTTACCAGAATCAATCATTATTAAGTGTGGGGACAAGATGTGGACCCAAACTATAGATTTTGAAAATATATCTTTTAGATGTGGTGGGGCATATTGAGAGATCATGCCCTAAGAAGAGCCCAACATAATAATATGTATAAAACCGCAAGAGGAACTTATAAATGATTATGGATGAAGATGGTTTTCAACTTCCAAAAAATAGATCTAGAAAAATAATAGAAAATAAATAGTGGAGACCAATAAGGAAGGATATTGGAAGAAATACCAACTATTTTGAGGCTTTATCCTATGAAGAAAAATTAGATCAAAACTTAGAGGACACAGTACAACAATTTCAACATATTAACAAGGAACCGTCTATTTAGTATGATCCTGAATTAAGGAAGAACATTCTCAATGAACCTAAGGAATTTGTCTCATTAGATTTTGAATACTCTCTTGAAGTCCTATGCACCATTCAGGAGGAAAAAATATAGTTTTAGAAGTTAATACCTTTGTTGTTAATAAGGAAATACCAAAAAATGAATAGGACAAGTCAAAAGCTTCTATAATAGAGCCAACAGAGAAAAAATATGATGAAAAATAAAATTGTGAAAGAATATTGAGAAATAGAATAATAAGACTTACTCCTGATATAGGCAAGGTAAAAAGAGGAAAACCCTTAAATTATCAAGCAAGATTCAGGGAAGCAAGAACAAACATAGAGAAAGGAACACAAACTAAGTTGTTTAAACTTCTCTTTACCAAACAACAAAATGATATTGGTAATACGTAGGAGGTGCCAAAAGCCCCTAATGAGACATGATTATCATATAATGGGATATAAGGGGTGCTAATGCCCCCTTAAAGCATAGGTGCATTAGGTACCTATGTTCAAGTAATAAACCTGATATTCACTGTATCCAAGAAACTAAAATGATAAAAGAAGAAGCTTAAAAAACTATGAAAGCAGTATGGACAAGATGTGAATGGGATGCTATGGATTTTGAAGGAATGTCAAAGGGAATTCTAAATTGTTGGAATCCTTCTAGAACCTCTTGTATTACCATTGATAAAACTAGGCATTGGATAACCTCTTTAGTCATTTGCTTCTTTGCAAATATTTGTTTTATCATTATTAATGTCAATGGACCTACAACTCAATCGAGTAGATTAGAAGTTTGGAGTGGGATTGAAGCCTTTATGAGAAGTAAATACCAAGAAATATGATTCATGATCATTGGATATTTTAATACCATAACCAAGTTGGATGAAAAATTTGGGGGAATTAGTAAATTGACCCAAAGTATGAAAGATTTCTCAACTTTTATTCAAAACAATAATCTATGGGAAGTTGAGTTTGAAGAAGACAACTATATTTGGACCAACAACAGGAAAGGCTAGAACCTAATAGCAGAAAAATTAGACAGATGCATTCTCTCAGATCATTGGCTAGATGAAGGTACTTACGCTAAAATTAATACCTTAACAAGGACTAGTTAAGATCACTAGCCAATAATAGTTAAAATGATGGTAAGTGAATTAAAAAAATATCATATTTTAAATATGAGCAAATGTGGGAAGACCATCCTCAATTTGTTGATAGGATAGCTCAAACATGGAATTCTTTAGGTAATGGTGGGTTGTATGCTCTTTCAAATCAAATTAAATCTATGACATCTAGATTAAAAGAATGGAACAAGAATACCTTTGGAAACATTTTTGAGAAGAAAGAACTAAAAGATAAACTTTCAAAATTCTAAAAAGGTGATCATAATAATCCAAGCTTAGAGGAAAGAGAGTTGCTTAGTGAATATTATAATATTTTGAGTAAGGAAGAGAAATTATGGAGATTAAAATCAAGATAAACTTGGTTAAAAGGGGATAAAAATACAAAGTTTTTCATAGGATGGCTATAGTACAGAGATCAACTTCCAAAATTAGTAGAATTAAATCTATAGAAGGGTTTTGGATTGAAGATCAAAGTGATATTAGAAAAGAGGTAAAGTATTTTTATCGGAATATTCTAGGTTTAGAGGAGATTGGAGTTCTTTATGATATTCTTCTTCAACATGTCCCTTCAGTTATAACAAATGAAGACAATAGGAAATTTATGGAGCCTATTACTCTAGAAGAAGATCATTTAACTCTTTTCTCTTTTAATAAGGATAAATCCCTAAGTCCATATGGGATCTTTGCAGCTTTTTACCAACACAATTGGGATATAGTGAAGGATTTGTTATTGGTGGCAGTGTAACAGTCTAGGGTAAAATAATACATACCTTATAAATTAAATGCAACACATCTTACCCTAATTCCCAAAAAGAATGATGTTGAATTGTATGATTCTTTTACCCATAAGCCTATGTAATATGACATAAGATTATTTTCAAAGTGATGGTGAATATATTAAGACCATTATTAGACAAAATTATTTTATAAGAGCAAGGAGGATTTGTGAAAAAGACAAATTTTGGATGGGATCCTAGTTTCTCATGAAGTTATACATTCAACAACTTCAAGAAAAGAGAAAGCAATGATCTTAAAACTTGATATGAGTAAAGCCTATGATAGGGTTAAATGGGTTTTTCTTTTTGCACTTTTAGATAAGTTTAGTTTTAGGAAGAAATGGGTTAGATGGATTAGAGCTTGTGTCTCTACAGTTTCTTATTCAATGTTGGTCAATGGGTTAATGACAAAATATTTTAAAGCCAATAGAGGCCTTAGAAAAGGAGATCCTCTATCTCCTTATTTTTTCATTATTATGGCAAACGTTTTTAGTAGGAACTTAAAGAACGCTTACAAATATGGGCTTATAAGTGGAGTTAAGGTTAGTAATAACATTGATAACATCACCCATCAATAATTTATAGATGATACAACCCATTTTAGAAGGGCAAGGATAAATGAGGTCAGAGCTTTGAATAAATTTTTAAAAGAGTACAAAAGAGCTTTAGGGCAAAAAGTTAATAGGACTAAATCCAAAATTTACTTCCTTAACACTCTTGCTAATATCAAAACAAGAATTTGCAGGTTGCTTCAAATGGAGGAGGTAAAGTTACCAACAACTTATCTAGGGATACCTTTATTTGAGGGGAGAATGAGGATAGATTTATGAAATCCTATTATTAGTAAAGTTCAAAATAAATTTCTAGCTTGGAAAGGTAGATGGTTATTGTTAGTAGGAAGAGTGCAGTTAATTAAGTTAGTCTTGCAAGCCATTCCAACATATTATGTGTTATTGTATTCTATGACAAAATTTGTTGAATAAAGTTTAATATATATTATGTGATCCTTTTTATTTTTAGGTTTACATGATAAAAGAAAATTTCCTTTGGTGAAATGGAGCAAGTTGTGTTATGATAAAACTAGGAGAGGTATTGGTTTAAGAGTTCTTATAGATGAAAACTTAGCTCTTAGGGGAAAAGTTATCGTGAGATTGTATAAAGAGAGTCAAAGACAATGGGCAAGAATTCTTCTAAGTATGTTGATCCCAATGACCCAATTTTTATATTTACTGCATTCTCTCTACCATATGGTTTTGTTATTTAGAATGGTTTAAAAAAATCTATTGATCTTATGATTAAAGGTTTAATATAGATGGTGGGAACTAGAGAAAAAAATTCTATTTGGATGGATACTTGGTGTGATAAAAAACCACTCAATTTAGCTCTAATTTTGCAACCATGGATGATATTGCTTCAAGACAAATATGGTGATAGGAATTCAAACAATTTGTACAAGGATCGAGAAGGAAGATACAAATGGAAAGAAGTTTTTTTACAAGTATACAAGACATTGATGATAGGAGGCATTTGAGTAGAAATATTACAACCATGAATGTTTTGAGGGAAGCCAAGGATATATTGATTTGGGAGTTGAATAGCTCAGGAGAATACACAACAAGAAGTGGATATAATGTACAAAACCAACAAAATAATAATATCACTTGAATAGGGAGAGACATTTGGGATAGCCCAAGCATTCCTAAAGTCAAAAATATTTGTTTGGCTAGCAGGTCATAGAAGAATTTTATCTTGGGATAACCTTATGAAAAGAGATTTTCATGGCCCTTATCAATGTGTTTTTTGTAAAAAGGAGGAGGAGAGTATATACCATCTCTCTGTACATTGCTCAATATTCTGGAATATATGGCAATGGATTCTGAATAGGTTTGGTAAATACATAGTGAGGAATTAAAAATTGAAAATTGGTTAAAGCAATGACAAAGCACTTATAAAAGTGAGGTTTTACAAACAATATGGGATATATCAAAAGATACAATTCTTTGGACTATATGGCTATAAAGGAATAGAAGAATATTTAAAGGAAAGAATAAAATTTAGAGGTAATGAAAAAGAAGATATGTTTAGCCATAGAGGAGTCTAAACCAACCCTAGAAACTCACCAGATCCCTAATATGGAAGCAGAGAGCCTTGATAGATGGAGTCAAGTCATTAATTAGAATCTTGATGTTGGATACAAGAGAAGCAAAAAGAAGGCAAATAATTTAAAGTGGAACCCACCAGATGTGGAGTGGGTTGAATTGAATTTTGATGGAGCATCTAAAGGAAATCTAGGACCAACAGGATGAGGAATAATTAGAAATAATAGAGGAGAGATTTTATCTCATTATGCTTTCAATAGTGGATTTAAGACAAATAATGAAGCTGAAGCTTGGGCGACTTTAGAAGGGTTAAAAATATGTAAATAAATGAAATGGAATAGAGTATGGATGGAAGGTGATTCTCTCATAGTAATAAATTCAATTTTGAGGAAAGCAAAGGCTCCATGGAACATACAAGAGATGATTGTGGAAATTCAAGATCTTGATAAAGAGTTTGAAAAAATCAAGTTTTCACTTTTTTTTAGGGAAGGAAACAAATATGCAGATAAGCTTGCCAATAGAGGGGTTTGGATTGAGTGTCATGAAGTTAAATTCTCCTTTCCATGGTTAGAGGAAGTAGAGAGTTTAGTTGAAGCTGACAAAAAAATGTTTATTGCCTGAATCAAATTAATGATTAAGATTTACTTTAATGTTTTCCATTAGTAATATCTGCTTTATTTTGTAACAATAATGTGTTTTAATTTAGACTATTTATTATAATTTTTGTGGTTACACTTGTGTTGTAGGAAGGAAACTAGAAATCTAGATTTGGTAAAGCAGACTATGATAGTGTGATTTTTTTGAAATATTACTCTACTAAGATGCAAGGCATAGATAGTAGAGGTAAATTTTTGGCATTGTGAAGGTTGCTAAATAAAAATGTCAAGAAACATGCTAAATTTTGGATTAATTATTCATACAAAAATTTGAAAAGATCTAGAAAATGAAAATCAAGAATTCATATATTTTATGTAAAATGATGTAGGTTTCTAGCTATAGCATCTCAATTGAGATGATAAGTGTATCTATTTATAAAATCTCAAAGAAGAGATGTAATTTTTCAAGGGTGGGGGACCCGAGTACAACCCTTTATTATCCAGCAAAAAAAAAGTTTTTTTTTTATCATTGCTTGGCTTATTTAACACCAAAGATATACTTCGTTTTGCCACTTCCATACAAATTATCTGCTTGTTTATTTATCCTATTTCATTTGCATAGTTTTTGGTGGTTTGTAACATATTTCTCATTTTTTCACTTAATTTTCTAACTAAGATTCTTCCTCTTTGGAAAACTTCTCTAATTGCAGAACCTCAACCCAAAAAAAATCTTAAACTATATTCCTTTGTTGGCTTTTTAAGCCTTCCTACCACAAAATATCATAGATCGTAATATAATATTGAAAATAACATTCACTTATATAATCAAATTTATATGTAAATGGCCTAAGTCATTCATGAATTATGCATGAAGAAAACTTACAATATTAATTGCTCAAAAATTCATATACAAGCTTTATTTCTTCTCTTCCTCTAGCAAAAAGATAACAGTATATTCAGATTTTCTATACTTTCTTATGGATATTATCTTCATCATATAGCCATAGTAATATGACTCTTCAAGTACTTGTCTATTGCTCTCCATATGACAAGTCCTATGACCTTTGGCTTATCATATTGCCACTTGCATACTAGACTCTTCATTTTCTTCTTGCATGCACACTTAACTCTATGACATTTGCACACTTCTACAAGACTCTTACACTTCTACATGCACTCCTAATTTACATGACACTTGTGAATTTCTTGCATATTGACACTTACATAAAAGAAAAATATAAATCACACTCCTAAGCTATAGACTCAACCTTAATCTATATATTTACAATTATAGCAAGAAGGTACAATGGGGGATTAGGGTTTGATTTAGGGGATGGAATTAGGTTCTCGTGGTGAGAAGTGACAAGGAGTTGGGAAACACGATCTAGAGTTTGCAGGCCCTAGGGTTTGATTTGAGGGTGGGTCTTTTGATAGACCCATAGTAAGCCCCACAAATCTTGAAGAAGTCGGTTGACCTAAGGTATAGGTTGCATTTGAATTTTATTAAGAGGAATTTTAAGGATGTGCTGAATCATTTTGATCTATGTCTTGAATAGGGTAAACTTCATAGTCATTTTGGCCTAAACATTTTGATGATGACCCAAGGTGCAATGAATCTTGTTGGAAAGTTTGTAGGGGCTTGTCTGAACCTGAACTCTATCAAAAATAGGCATTCATGAAATGACATCCTATGGGGAACATAGAGATTGCAACATTGCCAAAAGGATATTTTATGCTTAAACTTAACTGTGATGAAGATGTTGATCATATCCTTCGAGGAGGTCCATGGTTTTTTGGTCAATGAGGGTTATTTCTATGAAAGTGGGGGTAATATTTTGGTTTAAATACATAAATCATTCATAAAGTGCCTATCTAGGTAAAAATGTCAGCATTGCCTTTCCAGTTATGGCATAAGAAGATCCTCATGGGGATAGCGAAGGAGATAGAGGATTTGGTAGCCATCGACTTTGCAACCATGGCCAATTTGAGGTTAATCTATGTAAGAATGTGTGTGAATGTAGACTTAGAAGCAAATATTCCTTGCTCAATTGAATTCTTCTTTGATAGAGGAAACTAGTTGTAAGCTATTGAAAATGAGAACTAGTCTTATTGCTATGATTTGTATAAGAAAATAGGGTAAACTTCGACTTCTTATCTCAATAAAAATAAGGAAAACAAATAGCATAAAGTCTGGCAACAGAAGGAGTCATCAGACTTGAATAACTCTCAAGAAGATCTAGGCATCTAAAAGGAGAAGATAACAAGTTAGGAAGAAGACAAGGAAGCCCTAATTGTAGACTCATAGATATTGTTTATGGAGAGGAAAATCTTGGAAGGAAATGTCAAGGTATGCCCTAATGGTTTGCTCCCTTATGTCTCTATGAATGAAATTATTCAATCCAACTCCTTTGCTTGTTTGGGGGATGTGTTACCCAATCCTATTGATACATGTATAGAAATTTTACCTCCTGATTCATCTAACCCAAATAAGGACCTTTGTGTTATGGACAATCACTATGATTCTACCTTGGGTAATGATTTTGAGATATCATTCCAAGGTGGGGATAAAGAGATACTATTGTGTGACTTGAGGCCTAGGAAAGGCAAAGCAAGTGCAAAACCTAGTAGAATAACTATAAATTAAAAAAGGACCAATAGATATTAACTATGTATCTAGATATGAGAGATAAAAAAATCAAGAGATTAGACAAAGAGAAATAGAGGTGGAGATTGCAAATGGCACACAAACAACTCTAGACTTGGGTGGGGGAAAGAAACAACAATCCAAACCCAAAAAATGAAAGTTTTCTCATGGAATGTAAGGGATCTCAATGCCCCTTCTACGCATATAGTTGTATTTATCAAAGGAAGCGAAGTCAAGACAACGGATTTTTGTGAGTTCACATGAGGAATGGAGTTGATGGCCTGTGAACTTGATTGATCTTACCTTTGTTTGATTTATTGATAAGTTTGGTCTCTTTGTGTTTGGATCTTGCTCTACAATGGTATTTTGTGTTGGGTCTTTAGTAATATATTTTAGGTAGTCTTGGTTGGTGGAGTCTTTTTGTATGGCTCCTTAGTTGGGTGTTTTGTCTCATATTTTCTTGTTTTAGTTTTGAAGCTTTAATGTTTAATTATGAAAGGAAGTGTAAAAGGTTTGGGAAGCCTTTAAAAATCCCTCCCCTCTACCATAATAATAATAATAATAATAATAATAAAATATACCATGGGGATACATCAACATCTACCAAATACTGTAATATTCCTCAACATCCTTGCAATAAACAATTGAGTCAATAAATTTTCTTCAAACTAAATTAAACTACAACTGATTTACTTATCGTGACTAATAAATATCTATAATTTCATTTTTTCAACTTGAAAAATTGTCATTGCCCTTGTTCTAGATGGCTAATTTCATAGGGTTGTATATTCCTCAATACCGCTTGGATTCCTTCATATGATCACTCATTTTAAAACTCTTCAAAATCCATACAAAATGGCACAAGATTCATGTAGATCAAACAAATTTACGTTAAGTTATAGCTTCCATAAAATGAAATATTTTTTTGAAAATATTTATCCTAACGTTGTCCTTGTTGCAGATGACTATATTCGTAGGGTTGTATATCAATATTACTCAGTTTCTTTTGTATGACTACTCATTTTAAAGCTCTTCAAATTTTGAACAAATGGTGTGAGAATCATCTAAATTGGATAAGTTTGTGTAAAGACATGGCTTCTAAAAGATGAGACATTTTATAAAAATTAACCCTAATTCTATATCAACAAAATATAAGTCCTACTTTGTCATAATCATCTCTTTGATAGCACTTGTTATGAATCATAGTTATTTTTTTTTGTTAATATATATATTAAGAGAGACTCAAGAATATATTTTAAATCTAATAAACTGTAGCATTTTGGTTGCTAGCCAAGATGCAGTCCAATAAAAACTATAAATTCAACTATTATGCCTACCCATCAAACCATCCAACCTACCAATGGAGCTTAAGACTATAGAGACAAGACCCTCTAACAACCTCTATCAAGGTAACAAATGAAGAACTACACTAAAGTAGAGAAGAATAGTTTACACTAAGACTTTAAGAGAGACTCAATAATATATTATAAATCTAATAAACTGTAGCATTTTGGTTGCTAGCCAAGATGCAGTCTAATAAAAACTACAAATTCAACTATTATGCCTACCCAAAAAACCATCCAACCTACCAATGGAGCTTAAGACTATAGAGACAAGACCCTCTAACAACCTCTATAAAGGTAAAAAATGAAGAACTACACTAAAGTAAAGAAGAATAGTCTACACCAAGACTTTAAGAGAGACTCAAAAATATATTATAAATATAATAAAATGTAGCATTTTGGTTGCTAGCCAAGGTGCAATCCAATAAAAATTATAAATTCAACTATTATGCCTACCCAACAAACCATCCAACCTACCAATGGAGCTTAAGACTATAGAGACAAGACCCTCTAACAACCTCTATCAAGGTAAGAAATGAAGAACTGCACTAAAACAGAGAAGAATAGTCTACACTAAGACTTTCAATAGAATTTGATAAAACTTCATAGCCATAGTGAGGATCTAAAAAGTCATAGGGGATTTAGGAGCATCAGGTCTTCAATTATCGAATGTAACTCTTTTTGGAAGATTGGGGTCAAGTCAAGAATAAAGCCTTGCATTGCTAATCAAGTTAGCCATAGCTTCTAGCATTGCCATCAAGAGACTGAACAAGGAGAAGATCGGTCCTAGTTTGGTCTGGCCACCACCTAGGAGGGAAACCATAGCAACTAATATCTCCTTTGTCAAGAGCCCAATTTGCCATAGCATCTACCACTCTATTCTATTCTCTAGGCACATGATTGAAAATAACCTCTTGAAAACTAGATGCTATTAACCTAATCTTATCTATGATCCTTTGAATTCTCCAGTCTACCTTCTCAGGCCTTGAAGTTGATTTTAGGTAATTGATCATAATTTGAGAGTCTGACTCTGCTATCACCCTTCTCCAACCTGCCTTTAGTACCTCCTACAAACCTCTCAAAATACCCTACCCTTCTACCAAGTTATTGGATAGAATTCCTAAATTTTTTGCAAAAGTAAAAATTGGAGTACCATCCTCCAATCTTCCTATCCCTCCTATACTAGCTCTTCCAAGATTTCCTCTAGATGCTCCATCCGTATTGATTTTTCCAAAATTCTGTGGGGGAGGTTGCCATTGCTTTGTTCTATCCATCATTTGAGTGGTCACTTTCTTCCTTCTATGTTGGGCTAATCCATGGCTAATATTTAATCGAGCCATCATTTGTTCCCATAGTTGATTTGAATTGTGTGGATGAGTTAATAAATGTTGGATAGTCTCTGTCACATTTTCTATGGTCTTTAGCTAGACATAGTGGATGTCCCTACTCTCTTGTTGAAATATTTACTTGTTTTGCTCCTTCCAAATGTTCCAAGGAAGAATAGTCATTCCTATCCAAACTATTTGGTTCACATACCAGTATTTTCCTTCTTGTTTGCTCCAATATCTCCATCTCTGTTCTATGGATTGTTCATTGGACCATCTTAAATTTAGAAGGGAAGCCATCATCTTCCATAATTTAGAAGCTATGGGGTATTCTATGAATAAATGGTTTAATGTTTCAATGTTATCCCAACACATTACACATTGAAAGGGTCCATTAAATCCTTTCTTCATAAGTTGCTCCCTTGTGAGTACCCTTTTATGAAGTAGCAACCAGTTGAAAAACCTGACTTTTGGCCATAAATTTTGAGCCCATAAATGTTTGAACAGATATTATGTTGGATGGGGGTTAATATGGCTTAAGGCTAAATAACCTTGAGCTACAGTGTACACTCCATACCCTGAGCTATTCCAACCAATGCAGTCCTCAACTTGTGACCATGAAGGTGATCACATTTGGAGGAGTCTATGAATATCCTTTTTTTGATCTTCAGAGAGTTGGATTGGCTAGTCTTCCACTGGGATCCAACATCTTCCCACCTCTGCCTTTCTAGTTTGATCTTTATAATATTTGGTAACTTTTATCCAATTCATCCTATGCATTTTCTCCATTATAGGCCTTAATTTTGGATGTTGAATTGACAGTGCAAGGTGTCCATCCCAAGAGTCTATCCAAAAATGTGCCTTTTGACCATTCTGTACTATCCAAAAGAGCTTATTCTTTATCAACTCCTCTCCAATTTTTAGGACCTTTAAAATTGGGGACCCTCTAGAAGGTAGTTGGTGTCGAATTATATCAGAGGGGTCTTTGTTTTCTGCATATTTGGCTCTCATATTTTTGGCCCACAAGGCATTGGGGTGGCTAATTAACCTCCAGTATAACTTTGCTGCCAAAGCCTTGTTATTCTTGACTGTCGATCGAAGACCTAGACCCCCTTCATGAGTAGGAAGGCATAGGGTCTCCCACCTTACTAGGGCCCATTTCTTCACCATTTTTTATCCTCTCCAAAGAAATTTGTGACTAATTTTATCTAGTTCTTTAAGCACTAACTTAGGGATGTTCAACACTACTGAAACATATATTGGGATAGATTGAAGAACTGATTTGATAAGAGTTATCTATCCTCCTGAGGAAAGCCATTTGTTGGTCCAACTGCCTATTCTGTTCTTCACTTTCTCTAGTAACTAGCTCCAATGCTCTTTCTTTTGGCTGCCAAGATTAACTGGAACACCCAAATATTTAATTGGAAGAGAAGTTTTTTTGAATCCTAATCTGTCCAATATCAAAGTCTCTTTTCTAGGTGAACAATGGAAAAGGAGTACTTTTGATTTATCTTCATTAACTAGTTGCCTGAGTCTCTAGTGAAGCAGTTAAGAATTTGCTTTATTAAGGTTGCTTCCTTTATTGTTGCCTTCCCCAAAATGGTGAAATCATCAACAAATTGTAAATGAGAGATAGGTCTGACTCCTTTAGCTATTGTGACTCCTTCTAACCTCTAACAATATTGATTCTTAGCAAATATCCTCCCTAAACATTCTACTAGGATGATGAATAGGTATGGAGAGAGAGGGTCTCCTTGCCTGATGCCTCTAGATGCTGGGAACAAATGAGTGGGACAACCATTGAGAATAACTGAAAAGAAACTAAAAAATACAACCTTGATCCACTTTGTCCATTCTTGAGAGAATCCAAATTTTTCCATTACTTGGATAAGAAAATGCCAATCCACCCTATCATATGCTTTAGACAAATCCAATCGAATGAACATGGATGGATATTTTTGAGCTTCCATAGAGTGAATTGCTTCCTGGGCTAACACTATCTCATCCACTATCTATCGTCCCTCTACAAATCCCCCTTGTTCTAGAGAGATGATCTTATGTAGCAATGGTTTGAGCCTTTCAGACATAATCTTTGAGATGATTTTTAGAATAACATTACATAAAGCGATTGGTCTATAACCAATAATGTTATCTACTTCTTGAGCTTTTGGAATTAGTGCTATGTATGTCTTGTTGATTTCTTTGAGGATTTATTTTGCCTTTCTAGCCTCTTCTACCACCTCTAGAGTGTCATCCTTCAAAACATCCCAAAATTCTTGATAAAATTCAATAGGGAATCCATCCGGACCTAGGGTCTTCCCCTTTTGCATTTTGAAAACTACCTCTTGTAGTTCCCTCATAGTTACTAGTGCAGTCAGGGCCACATTCTCCTCATCAAAAATAAGAACAGGTATCTCTTGTAGAATTTCTTGTTGGGCTTTTGGGTCAAGCAATTTGGTTGTAAATAGGTTTGAAAAATGGTTCACAGCTAATGAAGACATGCCTTCCCAAGTGTGGACTATATCTCCATATTCATTCTTCAATGAGGGGATAAAGTTATGTGTTCTTCGAGCTAGGAGAGACTTGTGAAAGAAACTTGTGTTTTGGTCTCCTTCTTGTAGCCATTGAATCCTTGACTTTTGCTTCCACATCAGTTCTTCTCTTCTATCCCATTCCTTCACCTGGGCTGAAAGATTAATTTCTATCTTGATCCTATTTTCTATGAGTCCCTCAAGATGAATTTTCTCATTCAACTCCTCAAGTTGGGTTAAAGCTTCCCTTTTCTTTGCCTTGACATCTCCAAATTCCTCCCAATTCCAAGTCTTTATTTTATATTTAATATATTGTAGCCTTTTGACAAAATAAAACATCTTTGTACCATGTCTTGGCTTACCTTCTTGCCACCATTGTTGTATCCTTGACTTGAAGAATTCATCTCTGAGCCACATTAACTGAAAATGAAATGGTGTTGGCTTACCACTGGTTCTCCAAACTTCAATTAAAACTGGCCAATGGTCAGATCCTGCATTATTTAAGATCTTCACTTTTGGGGTGTGTCCTTGTATCAAAAACTTATCTGAGAGCAAGAACCTATCTAGCCTTTCAAGGATGCATGTTGAGCCTTATCTTCTATTGGACCAAGTCATCAAACCATTGCTTGGCTTGATATCTACTAGGTGAAGGTTGGCCATGTATTCATTCATGAGTTCAGAACTCCCATCCAACTTCTTATTTCCTCCCATTTTTTCTTCTAAGGAGAGGATGGAGTTGAAATATCCTCCTATCAAAGCCCAAGCTTCAGGGAATTGGGAGGTGATAAAAGCTATATTCCTCCATATTGATTGTTTCTCTTCCATAGTACATGGAGCATACACATTTATATAAAGAATAACCTGATCTGAATCTCTGTTTTGGGCAACCACTGCTAGCAATCCCCTGCTTCCCATCATGTACTGAACTGTAATTTCCTTTGGGTCCCAAAGACATGCCACTCCTCCCGAGGCCCCTTGGGTGTTGAGGGACACTACTTTACTGGTTGGCCACATCTTAGTTGCTATTATTTCCATTTCTTCAATTGAAATCTTTGTCTCCTGAAGAAAGATAATTTGAGGCTTATTTGTTTGGATCATTCTTCTAATTTTTTATTGTTTAGAAGGACTTCCTTTAAGTCCTCTAATATTCCAAGTAATAATATTCATAATTAACAAGGTTTGAACAACTAGGTAAGTATTGTTACCTTACCTTCCTCAACTAACTTTTGGCCTTCCTCTGCTAGATGATGTTGGTTGGATTTGCATCCTGCCTTTTGATTCGTATCCATCCTCATATTTTTATTTGTATCTTGCTTCATTCTAGTTGGGACTATAGGATGCTTACTTAGAACCAAGGCACTACTATTGGAATCTATATGGTATTTTTGAGGATCTAGCTTGTTTGTGGTTTGAATTTATCCTTTGGTTTTGCACTTGTGTTGATTTTCTATATTGTTCTTTTTTTGAAAGTCTAATGCTAGATGAGATGGTTCTCCCTGGTTGTTGTTTCTCAGAATTAGGGTAGTCTCTGTTATTCTATTTTCATCATGCATTCCTTCCTATTCCCTCTCTTCATCAAACTGTGCTTCCATAATTGAAGTTTCCATTTTATCATCCTCATCATCTACTTGCTCATCCATGGAGAGAATTTCAAAGGTGTTAGGTGAAATTATTGTTTTCTCTTTTGTTGTTTTTTTTCTTGTGTTCTTTTGTTTGGGGATTTGAAACCCTGCCAAGTCCCCATCCTCTTTCTCTTTTTTAGGGACCTTATGTGGACAATCCTTGGCTAGATGGCCATATTCATGATAGATTCTGCATCTAAAAGGAATATTTTCATAATCTACTACTTGCTCCCATATTTCTTCCCCATATTGTAAGGTGATCTTCTCTGGAAGTGGTTTGTCAAAGTCAATTAGAACACAAATCCTTGCATAGATCATATGATCTAACTATTGAGTGCTATCAAAAATCATCATGAAAACTCCTAAAGAATTCCCAATTGTTGCTAATACATTTGGGTTCCAGTATTCTACTGGGAGGCCAAATAAATGGACCCAAATAAGGGGTAGTTGATGGTATTTCTTCCTCGACTTTGAACTTGGTATGCCAGGGCTTCATGAAGAGCCCTACCCTACCAAAGAACCATGGACCCCCTTGAAAAATGTCCTCCCTATCTTCTTTAGTAGCAAACATAATAAGGAAGTAACCATTAGGGTAAGCAGAGATTTGGAACTCACCTTTAGTTCTCCAATTTTTGGTAGCCCATTGCTTGAAGGTAGCAAGGATCGATCAAAATCCCATGAATCGACAAATTAGTCCTCTCCTCTCCATAGCATCTATTCCTTCCTAGACATCCTCTATTTCCAACTTCACTAATGGGGATCCATTAGTTGCTTTCATGCAACCCATCTCTGTTTTCCTTGAATCGACCTTTGGCATCCTCAGTGGTTTCCTTGGTAATCGTTGATTGTTTTTCCCTCTTGTTTGGGGTGGTCCTCCATGGATTGCTTCTTTAAAATTCATTTTTGGAGGTAGGTCCTTGGGCTCCTTCCCCTCAGTTGTTTTTGCTATGGTTGGGTCTTTTTGGTTGTGCATCTCAGATCCAGTTGTAGCTTTGCCCAGATCCAAATCTATTATCAACATGTTATCTCCCTTTGTTTGGTCCATCTCTTGAATCTTGTTTCTGTTTCATTTTAGCCCTTGTCTATACTTTCAAGGAGGAGGAGGTCCTTCCTCCTTGTTTTGAGCTATGAATTGAAAAGGGTTATCAGTTTTATTCAATACCTGTTCATTATGTTCAAATCTTGTTCCACATGCATGAAGGAACATTGGATATTACTTCCCCTTGTTTGCCTTGCTTGTTGCTCAATTGATTCAATGCCTGGAAGGTTGTCCCTATTGACCATAATATTTTCACACTCGTGCTAGATTTTTGAAAACCCTCTAGGAGGCCCACAGACCCCTTGAGTCTTTGGCCCAAATGGGCCTCTTTCATTGTTCTCCACTACTCGCACTCAGTGCATGCAACCTCCACACTAGCCAAGAGGTGCTTTGAAGATTGAAAATTATCCAATGAACCTTAGTTCTTATTAAAATAAATTATTCATTATTTATGCAAAAATATTAAAACATCCATCCACAATTAATTACACATAATAACAATCCACAAAAATAGACATAGATATAGAAAATACCCTTGAGGTAGGGCAACACCAATAATATTTCTTAAGGAAATCACTCTAGATTTGCTCCACAATTCTAGATCGTTACAATAGAGTACTTGATAGGACTTGCTTCCTTACAAATGACAATATCCCTTCTTTATATACCCATACTCTTAAACCCTTATCCCACTAATTATTAAAATAAAATATATATATTTTAATTGGTTATATGGGATTGAAATGGGTCTCACTCGTATTATATCATCACTACATAGTGGTATTACAACAAAGCTTGGATATTATCCATGTATCATTTGGCAAGATTTGAACCTCGAATCTCCTCCCTTAATGTTGAGGTATCTAACCAATTGAGCTAATTCCACTTGATATTATTATAATAAAATATTATAATATAATCAACCTTGGGTTTTATTATAATATATTATAATATAATATTGTATTCCCATATTCCTCTCCCTAAGTATCTAACACTTTCTCATAAGTCGATTGACCAATAGTCTTACCATATAACTAATTGCTTTTAAGGGCCAAGGGATGTCCATATTGCACCAAAACAACTCCAATAGCAATGCTTGAAGCATCACATTTAATGACAAAAGGTTTGTTAGAATTAGGGATAGTCAGAACAAGCGTGGTACACATAACCTCCTTTGGGGCATGAAAGGTTTGGGAAGTTGCTTCATACTAAACAAAGGCATCCTTCTTAGTGAGAGTAGTGAGAGAAGAAATAATCTTGTCATTCCTATGAATAAATTTCCTGTAATATGCAGTTAGAAAAAGAGGTAAATCCAGTTGCAAGAGGTCAGAACCTTCGATCACATAAAAATTAAGACAAATAGAAATAAAGCGGTAAATCCCCCAATCACATAAGAGTTGCAATGGAAATAAATCGAAACATGCTTTATTTTCTCATTCTTGGATTTCACCCCTTTTACAATGTGATACCAAGGGAATATATATCCCAAAAGAAACCCTAAAAAAATCCTAAATCTTAAAGCCCTAAAGATAAGAAATTACAATATTTTTTATTTTTTCCAAGCAATTTTATCTTTTAGTGCCAACCAAAAAAGCTTGAATAGCCCCCTAAATTAATACACACCATCGTATCATCTATATTAAGCCTCCTAGAAAATATCAACACCTACCCATGCCTAAATAAGAAGTTATTCCAAATATGTTTTCTTCTAGATTTTCAAAAAAACATTAAATCCTATTTTTGAGGCACTAGATGAAGGAATTAGGGCCCGATAACACACTAAAAAATCTTCAAGGCTTCTAAAGAATCCTTTCCATGATATTTTCCACCTTGTTATCTAGCTCCTCATAAAATTTCAAGCTGATCCAATGGTCGGATCAAAAGTTATACCCTTCGAAAGATAGGCTCCTGCATCAAATGTCCATATTGCACCAAAGCAACTCCAATAACAATGCTTGAAGCATCACATTTAATGACAAAAGGTTTTCTAGAATTAGGGGTGGTCAAAACAAGCATGGTACACATAACCTCCTTTAGGGTATGAAATATTTGGAAAGTTGCTTCATACTAAACAAAGGCATCCTTCTAAGTGATAGTAGTGATAGCGTGGTACACATAACCTCCTTAGTTTTGTAAAGTATTTAGCACCATGCAATTCATCCAACAAATCATCTATAATAGGGATAGAAAACTTATCTTTGATGGTGATATTTTTGAGAGGTCAAAAATTAGGACACATGCCAAGAGTTATCCTTATATTGTACCACAATAACTAGAGAGAAATAATGACTTATGCTCAGATGAATAAGTCTTACTCCAACATATCTTGGACTAGCTTCTCAATCTCATACTTTTGGAGCTACGGATAGTGGTAAGGATATACATTCAAAGGTTAACTGCACAAAACTAGATGGATGACATGATCATATGTGTGCTTAGGGGGAAGACCAGTGGCCTCACCAAAGACGTCCACATAATGATCCATAATAGTTTGAAAGTCTAAAGGAAAAACTAGAAGTAGTTTTAAAGTATAAACTTCCACATAATTGACTTGGTCAAAGAATCCACAACCACTTTTCTTCGATATATTTTGCATGTTGTGGGAGATAAACCATAGTGGGAGGTTGGGTTCCTTGGAGACAAATAACCTTATTGTTCTTTGTCCATTTGACATACAATCATTGCAAATTAATAATAACTTAATAGTAACAGTGTTGAGCGAGGACAACCATTGTGCTCTCAAGATGACATCTACACTACCCAGATTAATGATGAAGATATGGCCAAGCCAAGTATAACCACCCATCTAGATGTTAACCTTATTGTTAGATTTCATCCTTAATGCCATGGTGAAAGGTTGAGAACACCACTATTGGATATAATTGATAAGTATAAGTGAGTAGTCATGTGAACTTTATGCAATAATCCTTAACCATTAGTGTTTTCTTGGTTTCATCAAATGAACCATATAAAAAACCTAAAATCCCTTGTTGAACTTATAGAGGAATGATTCTTTGAACTCAAACCAAATAAGAGAGGTCCCATGTCGACAAAGCTTCCATAACAACCATTGATGAACATGGGTTCCCAATTTAGTAGTAGCCAATATGACATGACATTTTTTAAGTACATGGTGTAGATGGATGATGTCATCCATCTTGAATATCTAATCCATAGTCTCAAAAGTTGGTATGTCGATGCATAGAACAAGAACATCATGAGATCAAGAAAGGAAATTGACAACACCTTCTATAAAGGGATCAAGAACATTAACAAACTAGAGTTAAAACCACCCATAGCTAAAAATGTACCCCTAGTTACATAGGATCCATATGACTGCCTTGGTATCCTAGAGGTTTATGATAAAACAATGGTTTCTAGTAGTCAACAGTGTCTATATACTAGTGTCCCTTTAGATCTAGTTTGTTTTATACCTTGTGGTTGTTGCCCAATGACTTTTTGAAACTCTTGGTTAAGGGAATGCTCTATAGGGACAACATTAAAATGGCTTTGGATGGACTCTAAGGTCTTTTTACATTTTATATTGAACATCAGTAATGGATTCAAATATTTCCTCTAGGTTAACATGTCAATGTGCTTGGGACTCAAGATAAACATGCATGTTGATATCAATTGTGTTTGGTAAAGGAATACCAATTGGAAGAGTGGAGGGAGGAGGGGTGGTGGGAGGATCTGAAGCCATGGTGCCTAAAAAATAAAGGACACACAAATTAAAACTATTGATACCTTCAAGAATGTTGTGATGCTTACCAAGATTTATGGGTTGATCCTTCTTTTTGTTCATGCATATATCCTCTAGATGACTAGTGTGCAATAAATAACCGTTAATTTCATATAGCCAATAAAAGCAGTAGGTTAATTCAAATGCTAGGAGCAGTAACAAAACCCAAAAAAATTGTTGGATTACTTTCAAAAAGGTGTTGCTAGATATACCCCTTATTTTGACCAGCTCAAAGATACAATTGCAACAATATGGGTCTCCTACAAGGGTCTAGGTACATTCGATACCCAAAAAAAGTGTTGCTATAGATACCCCTTATATTGATAGGCTTGATTAGATGATTGTAATGAAATGGGTCTCCCATAGGGGTCCTAATACACCTGATATTTTTTTAATTTAGGTTTGGAGAAAGAAAACAACAATAACTAATAATATTTTACAAGAAAAATGCACGATAAGATTGAGTCAAAAATTTGACAAAAATTATCCTAGTGACAGGAAGAAGAACTAATTATCAAAGGTATTGGAATAGTTTGCATGTCCTTTTACTACTTTTTTGCATCCCTATAAGGAGCCATGATGCTATGATACCACTTGTAATGAAACAACTTCCAAAAATATATAAATAATAGTAACAATTCAATAATGCACAAAAGTGAACATCCACTATAATATGATTTAGATTCAATGCTAGAAATTCAATAATGCAAGTAACAAAAATTCCATATTTAAAATCAATACAAATCCTGACCACTCAGAGAGGGTAAAGTCTCATAGCCACTAGAGAGGGTGAATTCTCATATGCCCAATAGAGGTGACTAAGATTCAAGTATGAAAGATGATCCAAACTACAACATAACTCCTATATATAGACTAAATCAACAATAACCCTAACCCTAATTCTCAATGGCCAACTACTTTATACGAGGGCCCAAACTAATAATAATAAAGATAGTCGACATAGCTATATTAGAGTTGTTACAGATCTTCTTTTAAAGTAGTATCAAAATTAATTTTGATGAACCAAACTTTAGTACATTTCCATTTTATCATAGATTGAAACAAATCCCTTATGTTAACTCGACCCTTCCATGTATGGTCAAATCCTATAACCATGAGGCTTGTACCTTTTTTTGCACTTGAGACTTCCCATAATGAGCATCATATTTGTAAACATACTGCAAGAGAGACAATAATACAATTTCAAACTTTTACATCACTTTTAATTTTTTTTAAATATATTATTTCTTTGAAGACCAATATAATGGCAAGACCAACCCTTCACAAGATGCATAATGCTATAACTTTTTAACATCTAATCCAAAGTTTTATGAATTATTTCAATGTTGATGGACTAACCAACATATTCTCATATCTTTGAAAAAGCAGCCCCAAATGATAGAAGCAAAGGGATGGTAAATAAATAAATGATCGATGTTTCTAGCTCCTTCTCAAACAAGTCATACCTAAAAGGTTCATGATATACTCTTCTTTGTAGAGTCCCACTTTTAAGAATTGTGTTTTAGACTTCTAACTAAAGGAATGTTGAGACCTTATGAAGGACCTTGAGTGATAAAATATTCTTCTAAGGGAAATCCTTAGGACTAGATTGCTCTAAATTCTTATATGCCAACTTGATTGAGTATCTACCATCTTTGGTAGATTTTAAACCAACTCAACCTTCCACAAAAAATTAGGTAAGTAGAACTCTTGAAGCATCATTTGAAGCTCATATACTATTTATTTGAGATCCTTTACTTTAACCAAGTTGCTAATATAAATTCATGATTTGGGTTTGTTGCTCACATTAATATAATATTTCACCTTTGAAAATTTACAAGCTAAACATTTGCTAACCAACCATTGCCATTTTGGATAAAAAGTAATTGGCTAAGGCATCAACCAAGCATCAAACATAAAAATTGCAAAATCTCCGTTATTAGTTGACCATCTAATACATTTCTTAATCAATTACAAACTATTTAATATGAAGTTCCATGTTGTTGAGCCCTTAGGTAGGGTTCGTTTCAACTTTATTGCCTCAACAAAGTCTATATATCTTTGTAGTAATATTTTTCCCAAATATTTCCTTAATCTTTGAATATTCTCCAACCAAGTTTTACTCCTAATGTCAAACTCATAAGTCAACAATTTTGCAAGTCTACCCCTACAATATTATTTTCTTTGTAAACCCTATCCCACACAAAGAGGAAACTTAATGTTTTACTTACATTATTTCCAAGGAAAATCTCTTTGAATTTTATCAAATTTGGATGTTATACTTATTTGTAATATTGAAACTAACATCAATATACAAGGATAAACTACAATTTAATATTTTGAGTTATAACCTTCCAATTATGGTTAAGAACCTACCTTTCCAACATGCTAAATAAAATTCCATTCTATCTAAAATAAGTCTCAAAGCTCTTTTTTCTTTCCTTTGTGAGATAAAGGAATACCTATATAAGTTGATGGTATTTTTCAACTATAAGCCCTAAAATATTTGTAATAATTTTTTGTAAATCTAGGATAGTGTTAAATGAATTTTTTTTTGAGTTGTATCATTAACCAATTTTCAACCATCCCATAGCATGATAGTATTGATTAAAAATCCAATACCATGTTGACTGAGGGAAACCCAAAATAAAAGTATCATAAAAAATTATACATGAGATTCAAAGGGATCATTTGTTGAAACCTAAATAGATTGAAATTTTCCTTCTATTTTTACCTTTGAAAAAGCTCTCCCTAATGTTGAAGAATATTACATTATTTGGTACCTTGTAAATACTTTTTGTGGTTTCGCATAATCATTAGCTTTTGTATTTTTTTTTGTTTTTAATAAGCTATGCGTGGCTTCTATTGGGGGCCACTCCCATTACAAAAACAAAACATTACATTTCTAACAAGTTAATTAAAACATATCCAAATATGTATTTCTATCAAAGATATTCTTCATTTACCCTTCTATCAAAGATATTCTTCTTTTATATCAAATGCCTTCAAAATTTTAAATTTTATCAAGATGAAATTCAACACTAGGAATGACTAAAAATATTTGCTACCCAACTTCTATATCCAAAAATATATTTTCTATAACAACCTCACAATTTCTTAATACCTTTTTTAGGGTTCTTATTCATTCCCCTAATATTCTAAGAAATTGTTTTCATTGTTATTTTTTTATTTTATTTGTGAGTTTAACCCCACTTCTTATTAACACTTGTGATATTTGCTTTTGCTTTCCCATATCAATATCCCTTTGTATTTCTTTTTCTCTTTGTTTTTTCTTCTTGGATCTTCCTCTCTTTTTTTTTTATTCTCAGCAATACTTTCATCTTCATCAATCTCTTCAATCTTCTTACACTGCTCATATTATCATCTTTAGGTTTACTTTGTTCTGAAGGATCTGAAGTGCAAGGATTAACCTCAAAAGCACAATCTTCTTTATATTCCGTGGAGACCCTAAAGTGTAAGGATGCTCTTTTGTAGCAATTACCTTCTTATTAAGCCCTAAAAACCCTAAATTATTATGGGTTTCCTTCAAACTCATTTCTATATTATTATGCTCTTGAAACCTTAAAGTGCAAGGGATAACATCTTCACCACTTTCACTTTTATTACCTGAAGAGGATTCTATACTACTTGAGAAAAATAAATATGATTTAGCTGGAATAAACTTGACCTTTTTTATTGTCTTTGTTTTGGGTTTTATATCCACATCTTCATTTGCATCTTTAATTCCTTCTAAATTTAACAATTGATATTGTCGATAGGATTTAATTAGCTCTTATTTTGGAGTGGAATATCCTTGATCTAATCTAGATTCTATTATTATTATTTTCTTGCTTCATCTTGAAGTTTATCTCATGGCTAAAATTTGTCGTCTCTTTCTTCATAGTTTTTACTTTGCAAATTCTTGCCATGTGTCCAATCTCAAAACAACTGTGGCAACAAAATGCAATATTTTCATAATCTACTTGTTGATCCCCTCAAATTTAATCTTAATGGATTGTGGCAAAGGTTTTGAAATATCCATAGCAACACATATTCGAGTATATATAGCATTCTTTCACTCCTTAGTTGTTGGTCCTTCCTTGATGAATTCCCCTAGGGTATTTCCAATGTTTTTGAAAATATCCTTATTTATAAGCTGATATGGAAGTCCAAAAAGCCTAACCCACACTGGAAGCTTCTTAATAGTTTTTGACTCAACAATTTTTTTTTATTCCATGGTCTTAAATAAAGTGCATCTCTTCCCCTAAACCATGGCCCACCAACCATTATTTTATTCCTAATTTATGAACTAGAAAATATAAGGAAAAAACCTTTAGGAAGAAAAGTCACAAAATAATTGAATTCAATCCCCACTTCCACTTGATCTAATTTTGAATCTCCAAAAAACCTGACCATGATCTATGAAACTCACATATTAGCCCTCTACTTTTAAGAACCATTACATCATGCTCAATCATTTCATCCTTGATTCTTACTTTTGGTGTACCATCTGCTATTTAGATTGAACTTACCATGTATTTTCCCTTTCACTTATCTCTAGCTTGGACCTCCATACTTCCAACTAGGACATTTTTATTTCTAACTAGGGCATCTTGACTTCCCATTAGGGATTTCAAAAATGACTTTCCTTCCACAATAGCTAATGGGGCTTGCTCTTGGCTTGCACTTCCTCTTGGTTCGCACTCCCTTTTTTCTCTCACTTGCTCTTGCTCCTAGCTTGCACTCTCTCTTGCCTCACACTTGCTCTTGGTTTGCATTCCCTCTTGGTTCATAATTTTATGTGTCTCTTCTTTTTCTCGATGTTGAGTGATATTTTTGTCTAATCACAAGAATATTCTTGTGGTCGGAGACTTTGTGGAGTAAGCCAATGTTGGAAACTTGATTTTGTGGAAGATCATCTCCTCCCTAGTTGCTAGACTGAAGGAATTTCACCCATTGTAATCTATTAAAGCAAGGTATTCTAAAGGAGCATTCATTAAATATCTTTCATTTTGGTAATATATTGGAATTTTTTTAATAAGTTATATGCATGCATCACATTAATTTTATAGGTAATATATTGTGTTATTCCTGTAGAAGATTGCATCACAAAAATTTTGGACTATGTGAAGACTGATCAATTAATGTTGGTTTAGTGCAGGATATTTGTACAATCACAAGAATATACTCACAGTCAGGATTCTGCCTGAATACCCTCTCTTGAGTGATATTTTTGTCCACACAAGAATATACTCACAATCAGGATTATGTCCGAATACCCTCTCTTGCAAGGAATTATTTGTAATTTCCCTAAGGTTATGTTTAATGTGTTTATCTGCTTGCAATGTTTAGTGAAAACTATGAAATACCAAAAGTTAATTGGATACCTCAATGTTGCATATGCCTGTTAACAAGGGGCCTATTTTGGTTGATTTGATTTGCAATGATTTTGTTGTTCATGGAATTTATGAAAATGTGAAATTATTGATCAAATACTTGCTTTGAAACATAAACCTTTGAAATGTGATTTAATCAATTTTATCTCAAATTATTAATGTTTGCACTTGATTATTTTGAAAATTCGATAAATATTCCACTTTAACCTTTGAAATTTTGATTTTAATTGATTTTATCTCAAATTGTTAATGTTTGTACTTGATTATTTTAAAAATTCAATAAATATTCCACTTTAACCTTTGAAATTTTGATTTTAATTGATTTTATCTCAAATTGTTAATCAAATTTTATCTCGAATTGTTAATCAAATTTTATCTCCGATTGTTAAGATTTGCTTGAAAATAAAAATGAAATGATTTTATCTAACTTTGTAATGTAAGAACTTTGTGATATCATATTAATTATTCACTTTAATGAAAATTGAAATTTATTGAAATTTCAATTTCATGTAAAATGATTAAAATTGAAATTTCAATTTCACGTAAAATGATTATTTAAAAACTATGCAAAGTTAAAACTTCAAATTTTCATCAAAAATGTAAATTTACATAAATATAAAAATTTGAATCTTAATTTTTGAAACCGACGTATTTCTTTTTAGGGTTTTGATTTTTTTATTTGATGAAACTTTAACAAAAATAAAAGGCTAGGGTTAGAAAAATAAATAAAATAAAAACAAGTCACTATAACTTTTAAAATTTCATCCCGAATCTATATAAACAAATATCTTGCACTAAACCAACATTAATATGACCAGTCTTCACATAGTCCAAAATTAATGTGATGCAATTTTCTATAGGAATAACACAATATATTAAAAATGAATAAATAAGTATACCATCTATATGCATATAACTTACTAAAAAAACTCCAATATATTGCCAAAATGAAAGATATTTAATGAATGCTCCTTCAGAATACCTTGCTTTAACAAATTACAATGGGTGAAATTCCTTCAGTCTAGCAATTAGGGAGGATATGCTCTTCCACAAAATCAAGTTTTCAACATTGTCTTGCTCCACAAAGTCGAGTCCTTTGCTTTAACATTTTTTTGGAAATAATGTTCCATGCATTTGTGGTAAGGGTTTGAAGTATTGATGCACTCTGGATGAACCTACTACTCTTTTTCTATGATTGAATCTTGGCTTGCACTCCCTCAAAGTTTTCACTCCCTTTTGATTTACACTCTCTCCTACCTCACACTCTCTCCTGCTTCGCAGTCATTCCTAGCTTGCACTCTCTCTTGGCTCATAATTACCCTTATCTTTTTTTTCCCGGTGTTCCTTGGCTTCAACAATTTTTTGGAAATAATGTTCCACACATTCATGGTAAGGGTTTGAAGCATTGATGCACTTTGGATGAACCTTCCACTCTTCTGCCATGACTGGATCTTGGATCACACTCCCTCTCTGATCTCATTCGCTCCTGGCTTGTACACTCACTCCTAGCTCACACTCACACTATTGCTGCACTTACTCCTAGCTTGTGCTTGCACTCACTTTTGGTTGCACTTACTCACACTTGCTTTCAACTACACTTACACTTTTTTCTACAGTTACTCCCAGATTACGCTCGCACTTGCACTCGCTATTGCACTTACTCCCAGTTTGTACTTACACTCAGATTAGCTTTTTGTCTTTAATAGAATGTTAATAAAGCATTTATTTATGAGAAATATGAAGAGTCGTATCTCCTATGAGTTTGAGGAGAAGAAAAGATAGTTGAAGATGAAATCTCAAGAGACTCTTTGTAAAAAGCTATATACAGGGTTGCAAGTGAGAATGTATGCAATGACTTGTAGTGCAACATTATTGTATTGCAATGCAATTTATCATCCACTTGAATACATTGTGTATTTTAGTTATTTGAGTCATGACATGAATTTATGTGTGAGTTCCATTCTTGTATGTTGTTTGTAAACCTAAAGAATAGTTTATTGACTAATATATTAAGAATTTGATTATTGGATCTCACTCATTTGCTAACATTGGTATTCGAGCTTGGTTAATTATGAGAAAGAATAATGGGACAATTGTCACCATATGATGACAAGCCCAATTGGAGAAAGTAAATGAAGGTAACAAAGCATTAGATGGGCTAAGACAATTGATGCAAGATAGAAGTGGGTTGAAAATATGTCCATGTTGTCAAAGTAGAAATATAATAATATTTCAAAGCTAGGTTTTGCACCCATGAGCATCTAATAAGTCTAAGGTATTTGTGTGGTTGTTTGTATCAATGTCCATGCTTTATAAGACAATGTCCATTATATGATACACATCATTTTTTCCACTTCGTTATACCCTATAAGTGTGATTAAGAAATCTAGTTGTCCTTTAGATGCTTGCATTTTTTTCAAACTAGCACCTTGTTATCCTCTCCTCTTCTAAAGTATAGTTGCAGCCCTGATGTTGTTTTTGTTTTTATTCATTTACAATCATGATGTTATTGTGTTATGAGTCCCTATAGTCTGATGGTCATATAATAAAAGTACATGTTTTAGTTTTTCCATGAATTTGTGAGCCTGAACCCAAGTCACATAGGTTTCTCTATGAGCCTAGGCAAATTATTTGAGCAAGTGTAACATTAAACATTCAAACTTAAACCATGTGGATGCCTACCTAAGTAGTAATAGGTTAATGCAAACCTAAGTAGTAACAAAATATACAAATTTTAAAGTTTAGATATATTTGGGCATTGAATTTTGATAAAAATATAAGACTAAAGGTTGAAATATCATCATAAAATACTAGGCACTACATTGTAGTATTTAATGGTTATTAACTTTGGAAAATATGTGATGCATGGAGGAAAACTAATATTTGACAAACAACTTTAATTTGTTGATAAAATTAAGGATGAATAAATTGATATTTGGAAAAGGAGCTAAGGTTTACATTAAGGTTGATATTATAATTCTGATCCAGTTCTTTTGATATGAGGAAATTATGAATCAACAAATCTAGGGCAAATATTTTCAAAAAACAAATAATATTTCAAGAGTCATATATTTGCATAGAGTTGTCTGATTTAAAAGAATCCAAGTAGAATCATTAAAAAGAATCCAAATAGTATTGAGGGAGATATGACCATGTGAAGATAGTCATTCAAAACTAAGGCAGTGTTAGGGCAATTTTTTAAAAAATGTCTCATCTTTTATGAGTCATATCTTTGTGAAGGGTTGTCTGATTCAGATGATTCTTGGACCAATTTGTACAAAAATTGAATAGCCTTAAAATGAGTGGTCATATGAAAGATTCCAAACAATATTGAGGGAGATACAACCTTGCGAAGTCAACCATCCGAAACAAGGGCAATGATGATTTTTTAAGTTGCAAAAAATGAAATTGTAGATATCCGTCAACCAGGGTTTGGATGATGGGAGGAGCAATGGAGGGCTAGGCAATCAGGGAGTCAAGATATTCCATTTGGGCTTAAATATATTTAGCTAATTTTCTTTTTCTCCTTCTTTATCTTAAAAATTTTGCATGCAAATTATTATAGTTTTTTTTATCAAATATTATAATCACTTTAGGATATTATAGTTAATTTTAGTAGATTTTGACTTATAGTTTCCTTCCCATTGATCAATTTACATGTCAATTATTAGAATTATCCATAGCAGTAGAGGTTAGTGAGGGCCTCACAAAGACATGATCCTTGTTCCTCAAAGATACAATAAATTATGGTAAATTTAATGGGTCTTGGCCAGGGGCTTTGACCTTAAAAAAATTAATTGAGATGAGTTGGAAGTCTCTACGAGTGAGTCTATCCTTTCTTCCCAAAGGTTTCTTTCTAGAATTTTTTTTTCTAGGGAGGAAAAAGATATAATCCTAAAAGGGGGTCCTTGGTTTATGGAAAGAGTAGGAATCTTCCTTACCTATTGGTATGAAGGCTTTGCACCTAAAAATGTAAATCTATCCCTAGTACCAATCTGGGTTAGGATGTATCCATTGAATTTTAGGAAATGTATGCCTTTGAGGCAATAGGAAACACTTTAGAAGAACTCCTTGAGATTTTAAAAACTACAAAAGATGGATTCTTAGCTATTTATGCTCAGATATTGGCCATGATTGATATAAATAAACCTTTACCAGAACCAATCATTCTTAAGTATGAGGGTAAGTTGTGGATACAAACCATATATTATGAAAATATATATTTTAGATGTAGAATATGTCATGAGGTGGGTCATATTGAGATATCATGCCCTAAGAAGAGTCCAACAAAAACATATGTATAAAACCACAAGAGAAACTTACAAATGAACATGAATGAGGATGGTTTTCAACTTCCAAAAAATAGGTCTAAATGGATGAAAGTAGATAAACAATGGAGACCATTAAGTAAGGATATTGGAAGAAATTCCAATTATTTTAAGGCTTTAGCAATAAAAAAGAAGATCAAATCTTAGAGGACACAATACAAAAGGTTCAAAATATTAATAAGGAATCATCTATTTAGTATGATCTTGATTTAGGGAAGAGAATTCCCAATGAATCTAAGAAATGTGTCTCATAATATTTTGAAGACTCTCTTGAAGTGTCATGCACCATTCAAGAGAAGAAAATTGGTAGAGAAAATGTACTGTTAGATGTTAATACCTCTACCATTAATAAGGAAATACCAAAAAGTGAGTAGGACAAGTCAAACACTTCTATAGTAGAACCATGAGAGGATAAATCTAATGAAAAAGAATTTTGTGAAAGAATATTGAGGAGTATATAAATAAGATATACTTGTGATACATGCAATTCAAAAAGAGGAAAACCCTTAAATTATCAAGTAAGATCCAGGGAAGCAAGAGCAAAAGATAAAGAAAGAAACACAAACTAAGTTGGTTGAACTTATAATTACCAAACAACAAAATGATACTTGTAATTTGTAGGTAGGGCCAATAACCCGTAATGAGACATGATTACCATTTTAAGGAATAAGGGGTGCTAATTCCCCCACAAAGTAGAGGTGTACTAGGGACCTTTGCTTAAGTAATAAACCTAATATTCTTTCTATCCAAAAAACTAAACTAACAAAGGAAGAAGTTTTCAAAACTATGAAAGCAGTATGGGCAAAATGTGAATGGGATGCTATGTATTTTGAAGGAGTGGCAGGGGGAATTCTAACATATTGAAATCCTATTAGAACCTCATATGTAACCATTCATAAAACTGGGCATTGGATAACCTCTTTAGTCACATGCTACTTTGTAAATATTCATTTCATCCTTATCAATGTCTATGGACCTACAACTCATACAAGTAGATTAGAAGTATGAAGTGGGATTAAAGCCTTTATGAGAAGTAAAGACCAAGAAACCCAATTCGCGATCATAGGAGATTTTTATGCCATAACCCAACTGGATGAAAAATTTGGGGAAATAAGGAAATTAACCCAAAGTATGAGAGATTTCTCATATTTTATTCAAAATAATAATCTATGGGATGTTGATTTTGAAGAAGACAACTATACATGGACCAACAACATGAGAGGTCATAACCTAATAGCAAAAAAAATAGACAAGTGCATTCTCTCAAATCACTACGTAGATGAAGGGACTTGTGCTAAAATTAATACCTTGACAAGGATTAGTTCAGATCACTAGCCTATAAGAGTTAAAATGGTGGTAAGTGAATTAAAAAAAATCATATTTTAAATATGAGCAGATGTGGGAAGACCATCCTCAATTTGTTGATATGATAACACAAACATGGGATTCTTCAAGAAATGGTGGGTTGTATACACTTCCAAAGCAAATTAAATAAATGACATCTAGATTAAAAGAAATGAACAAGAACACTTTTGGAAACATCTTTTAGAAGAAAGAACTAAAAGATAAACTTTCAAAATTCCAAAAAGATGATCATAATAATCCAACCTTGAAGGAAAGGGAGTTGGTTAGTGAGTATCATAATATTCTAAGTAAGACAAATTTTGGAGATTAAAATAGAGATAAACTTGGTTAAAAGAAGGAGATAACAATACAAAGTTTTCATAGGATGGCAACAATACAAAGATCAACATCCAAAATTAGTAGAGTAAAATCAGGAGAAGAGGTTTGGATTGAAGACCAGATTGAAATAAAAAAGGAGGTAAGATTGTTTTACTAAAATATTCTAGGACTAGAGGAGTTTGAAGTTCTTAATGATAAACTATTACAAGAAGTACCTTCAATTATAATAGATAAAGACAATTGGAAATTGATGGAGTCTATTACTCTAGAAGAAGTTCATTTAGCTATTTTCTCTTTTGATAAGGATAAATACTTAGGTTCGAATGGGATATCTGCAACATTCTATCAACATAATTGGGATATAGTGAAGGATTCTTTATTGGTAGCAGTGGAACAATGTAGGATAAAACAATACATACCTTATAAAATAAACGCAACATATCTTACCCTAATTCCAAAAAATAAGGATGTCAAATTGTTTGATTCTTTTATGCCCATAAGCATATGTAATATGGCATATAAGATTATCTCCAAAGTTATGTGCATTTGTTAAGACCACTATTAGACATTTTAGATGAGCAAAGAGGATTTGTGAAAGGGATACTGATTCTAGACGGGATAATAGTAGCTCATGAAGTTATGCATTTAGCAGCTTCAAAAAAGAGAGAGCAATTATCTTAAACTTGATATGAGTAAAGCCTATGATAGGGTTAAATGGGATTTTCTTTTTGTAGTATTAAAAAAGTTTTGTTTTGGGAAGAAATGGGTCATATGTATTAAAGCTTATGTCTCTATAGTTTTATATTTAGTGTTGGTCAATGGGTTAGTAACCAAATCTTATAAAGCTAAAAGAGGTCTTGGAGAGGGAGATCCTTTATCACCATATTTTCATTATCATGGCAGAGGTATTGGATAAGAACTTGAAGAAGGCTAGCAAAGATGGGCTAATTAGTGGAGTTAAGGCTAGTAATAACATCGACAACATCACCCATCAACATTTTGTAGATGATACAACCCTTTTTGGGAGGACAAGGATAAACGAGGCCAGAGCTTGGAATAACTTATTAAAGGAATATAAAAGAGCATCATGGCAAAAACTTAATAGGACAAAATCCAAAATTTACTTTATAAACACCCCAACTAGAGTAACAGTAGGGATTTGTGGGTTACTTCAAATGGAGGAGGTAAATTTTCCAACAACTTTTATGGGTATGCCCTTATTTGAGGGGATAATGAGGATAGAATTATGGAAGAGTGCAACTAATTAAATCAGTCTTATAGTTCATTCCAATATATTATATGTCATTGTATACTATGCCAAAATCAACAAAAAAAGTTTAATCTATATTATGCGGTCATTTTGTGATCAGGATTACATGATAAAAGGAAATTTATTTTGGTAAAATGGAGCAATGTATTTAATGATCAAACTAGGTGATGTCTCAGTTTAAGAGTTCTTATGGGTGCAAACTTAGTTGTTAGGGGAAAACTAATTTGGATATTGTACAAAGAATGTCAAATATAATGGACAAGAATTATTCTAAGTAAATATGTTGAGCCCAATGACCCAAGCTTAGTATGTATTACATTATCACCACCAAATATTTCAGCACCATGGAATAATTTAAATAAATTGATTGATTTAGTGATTAAAGGTCTAATATGGGTGGTGGGAACTAGAGATAAAATTTATATTAGGATGGATACTTGGTGTGATAAAAAACCACTCAATCTAGATCCAATTTTGAAACCATGGATGAGATTACTTAAATATAAATATGGTGATAGGGTTTCAATAGTTATGTACAAGGATCAAGAAGGAAGATACAAATGGAAATATTTTTTTTTACAAGTATACAAGATATTTGATGCTAGGAGGCAATTGAGCAGAAAGATAACAATAATGATTATTATGAGGGGAGTCGAGGATAAGCTGATTTAGGATTTGAATAACTCATAAGAATACATAACAAGAAGTGGATATAACGTAAAGCACCAACAAATCAGGAATATCACAAGAATATGGAGAGATATTTCGGATAGCCTGAGCATTCTTAAAGTAAAAATATTTTTTTGGCTAGTAGCTCATAGAATAATTTTATCATGGGATAACCTTATGAAAAGTGGTTTTCATGGCCCCTCACAATGTGTTCTTTGTAAAAAGAGGAGAGTATAAACCATCTCTTGGAACACTGCTTAATAGTCTAGAAACTATGGAAATGGATTCTTAATATGTTTGTTAAATGCATGGTGATGAATGGAAGAATTAAGAAATGGCTAAAGCAATGACAAAGCACTTTAAAATGCGAGGTTTTACAAACAATCTAGGATATATCAAAAGATACAATACTTTGGACTATATGGCTAGAAAGGAATAGAAGAATATTTCAAGGAAAGGAAAGCAATTTAGAGATAATGAAAATTAAGATTTATTTAGCCATAGAGGAGTCTAAACCAATCCTATCACCTCACCCAATCCCTAATCTAGAAATAGAGAGCCTTGATAGATGGAGTCAAGTCATCAAATGGAATTATGATGTTGGGTACAAGAGAAACAAAAAGAATGTAAAGAATATAAAGTGGAAACCACCAGATGTGGAGTTGGTCAAATTAAATTTTGATGGAGCATCTAAAGGAAATATAGTATCAGTAGGAGGAGGAATGTTTAGAAATAATAGAGATTAGATTTTGTCTCATTACACTTTTAATAGTAAATATAAGACAAGTAATGAAGCTAAAGCTTGAGCGACTTTGGAAGCGTAAAAAATATGCAAACAAATGAAATGGAATACAATATGGATGGAAGGTATTTCATTAATAGTAATAAATGTGATTTTGAGGAAAGCAAAAACTCCATGGAACATACAAGAGATAATTGTGGAAACACAATACGTTGCTATAGAGTTTGAAGAAATTAGTTTTACACATACATTAAAAGAAGGAAACAAATATGCATATAGTCTAGCCAATAGAGGGGTTTTAATTGAGGATCATGAAAAAATCTCTTTTCCTTTAGTTGGAGGAATTAGTAAGTTTAGCTAAAGTTGACAATAAAATGTTGATTGCCTAAACAAATAATGATTAAGATTTACTTTATTTTTTCCATTGATAATGTTTGCTTTATTTTATAACATTAATACGTTTTTATATAAACTATTTATTACAATTTTTATGGTTGCACTTATGCTTCAGGAAGGCAACAAGCTATTTGGATTTGGTAAATCGGACTATGATAGTGCAATGTTTCAAAATATTACTCTACTAAGATGCAATGCATAGATAACAAAGGTGGATTTTTGGTATTGTGAAGGCTATTATAGGAAAATGTCAAGAAGAAGAGTGTTGAATTTTGGAACATTTGTATTCATAGAAATTTTTAGGAGATCTAAAAAATTAAGAATTCATACATTTTATGAAGATTGATATAGGTATCTAGCTATAGCAACTCAATTGAGATGAGAATTGAATCTTTTTGTAAACTTTCAAGCTTTAAAGGAGAGAATTCTGATTTATCAAGGGTGGGGAACTAAGTACAACACCTTATTCTCTAGCAAAGAAAAATGTTGATATTTGAAAAGAAAGAGTTAATTTAAAGATTGAAGTTCAGAAGGAAACTTATTTAAAAGAAAGAGATAAAACTATTAAAATAAATTATTTTGATTTATTCAAAGGCCATAAATCCAATAGAGTTTATTCCATTCAAGAAGAAATAATTAATAAAAGAAAGAAAGAAAAAAGGAATGGAAGTTCTCTTAAAAGGAAAGATTGATATTTTTCATTGAATAAAGAGAAGAAGAAAAGAATAACTTGTTGCCTTAGTGAATAAAATTGAATCAATGGAATCAACTGCATAAAACTTATTAAAGAAATCAACAAAGACAATATTAAAAAGGACATACAACCCAAGAAGTACAAGAATCAAAATCTAACAATGAGGACTATGAATAAGCTCACAAAGCACTTATGGCAAAAGAAGTGTTTAAAACAAGTATGACATCAAAATATTGCAAATAATATTCTAAACAAGAACAAGATGAAATGTGTAATAAGCTCAAGGTGATTGTATCGCTCCAAATTTTTTACACCCTTACCTTCAAGCTATAGGATCCGTGCCCGGAAGGGGGATGTGCAAAGGATGTCGCGGTACCTCGAACTGAGAGGACTTGCGAAGGTCCCGCCTCTCAAGGGAGGTGCATATTGGTGATTTTTTGACGGATGGTGGGTTCACCAGGAAACATTCAATGGCAGTTTCCACGCCTAGGTTTGGAATGTGTTTTATGTGTTCTTTTTAGCTTTAAGCATTCAAATCCTAGGTTTGGCCAAAATGCGTCTAAGCTATTCTATATGCAGATGCAGATTAAATGAATACAAAAAAATAGAATAGGACAGAAAAATAGAGAAATTACAGAATCTTACAAGAAGAATACCTGATCCGGATGTCTGATGAAAATTTTGATTCTTGAAGCAGTCAGGATCGCCTCTGATTTGACAGGATCGTCTGAGATCAGACAAGATCATCTGAGATCTGACGAATTTGTCAGACGAATTCGTCAGAGACCTGCAAACAGAGAAATAGGTGCAAAATACAGAAAACACAACTATCCTAACAGAGGGAAACAATGTAAAATGACAGCAACAACATCAAACTAAAATTTGAAAACAGAAACATGCATGAATTATGCTAATTTGATCACAATTATGGCTTAATTATGCATTTAATATAGATGGGTGAACTCCAAAATGCAAAATAGTATAAAATACTGAATAAACTAAGCTAATTGCAAAATAAAACAACAAAGAAAAGATAGAGAAATGCAAACTTCAGGCACTGATTGCCTCAATGTTGACTGCAGTCAAAATCATCTCGCATTGGTATGAAATCATCTCTGATTTGATAGAATCGCCTTCGATCTGAACAGGTTCGTCGACGATGATGTAAGCTTGCTCCGGCTGAAAAACAATGTGGTACCTACAAAAAAATTGTATAGAACTAATGCAAAATAAAAACTTAGGATGTTTTAACATGTATGCAGTCGAGTTACAGGGAATTTCAACCAGGAGGGTGCTAAGGGGATAGCTTAAGATTAAATAGGCTTAGGGGAGTAGTTATGAGGTTGGAGATCATCCCTATTTGGGAGATCTCCAATGGGGGAGGGTCTCTAACAGCACAGACACGCTTCTACCCAGATTAGAGACCCGTTGGAACAGAGTCTAATTGTGCAAAATCAGTTTAGGGACAAGATCGTCTGGACGTCCTAGCCCAGACGAAATCGTCAGATCTGAGGCGATATCGTCTGATTGGCGACGATATCGTCAAACGGTCAAAACAACCTCTAAAAATGGTGCGAAAAAAGGGGAAATGGATTAACCGACGGTTAACGGGCGGTTAAAATTTGAATTTAAATTATTTACTAGGATGAATGTAATTACTACAATTTCACTGCGCCAATTTTAGGGTGCTACATTTTGCCCCCTCTTTAGCAAATTTTTTGAAGAAAATGCGTTAAATATGAATTCTTCTTGATCTATGAGAAAGCAAAAATTATTCCCATTTTTAGGCGACGATTCTTGGTCGAATAGTACGACAACTTACTATGGTGCCCCCTCCGTGTTTTTACCCAAATCGAACGTTTGAGGTAAAAACGTGGAAAATCAAAATTTTAAAAATGTTTTTAATTGTTTTTTGAATAAAATTAAGAAAAATGCAGGGATCCAGATATGCAACGCTTCTAGAGTCAGGACGCAGACGATGCCCCCATTCAGCCAGTGTATGGGGACGACGCAGGGGTCGCAGACGGCTATGATGCCTGGTACGCAGGCATCCGCCCTCCTCGGATGACGAGGGCTCAGGGTCCGATACACGTAGTTGTGCATCGAATAGGGAGGCGGTGCCAGGCGGCTATGGAGGTGGCCCAAGGTCACGACAGGAGAGAGCTAAGGAGGCCACAGGCATAGGAGAGGCCACGGTAGCGAGAGAGGAGGGAGGCGAGACCCCCTTCTCCATAGAGAGAGAGGCCACCATCGCCCGATAAGGGCAAGGGTGTCGACACTGGGGAGAGTAGCGAGACAACTACTCTTCGAGAGGAGACGATTCATCTCCAGGCACAGGTGCAGACCCTATAGGAGGAGGTTGCATGACACCGAGCTGAGGTTACACAGCTCAGAGACGAGATTGCACGCCTCAGAGCACGGGGCGAGCACTAGGGAGCTAACATGAGCTATTGCCCAAATCACTTTCTATCAGACATTGTACTATTATCTGGTGCCAGAGGAGGATAGACTACCCCTGCCAGCTAACATCGTAGATCTGATCAAGATCGGGTCATCGAGGACTTCGTCTCGATCGACGACTAGGACTCGTAGTACTACACATACTGCGATGGGGCCACCTCGTCCACCTCAGGGCAGGGGAGGAAATGAGGCTGAGAGCTCGAGGGGTTCTCGAGACTAGAGTACTGCACGACATTGTACAGATTGATATATAGTTTTATTATTTTTGATAGAGGATTGAGTATGCCGAGGTACAGATTGTGGCATACCAATCCAGTTTTGATGATGTATATATTGTTGATATATATAGATGAGATATTTTTGATCATATGACTTGTGGCTTGTATTTTTATGATGCTTTTATGTTTGATTAAATGATTTGATGATTGAGGATTCATGTAATTATGTCATTGGAAATATTATGTTTTGAGTATCATGCTTGTAAAATTTAAATGAAATAATCTGATGTAACAAATTGGTTGTTTGTGATGTAATGTGATAAAAGATAAAAAGAGACTTATAACAATAATTTCAAAGGACATTGTCGCTATTATAGACCATTTCATGGAGTCGTCACTCGCTCGGTCGTCAAGCTAATCCCAGTATAAAAAATATTGTTAAAAGTAAAAGTGTGCTTAAGAGACTGTCTTAAGACTTTAGTGCAATAGTGCAAATGATGATGATGATGGTTTGTTTTCAAATTTTCAGAAAAAAATAATATGCATGAAATAATGATTTTTGCTAGGCATAATTTCCTAAGTGTGATAAATTTTTTGAATAATTCCTTAGGAATTATACCATCATTGCAAATTTGAAGGTTGACATAATGACATGAAATAATGATAATGTGTTTGCTTAAAAGCATAATTTGTGTAACAAAATGATTTAAGTCATATGGTTTTCATGATTTTTAAATAAATGGGGAATAAAAATTGTTACAATGGTTTGCGCTAGGCATAGAATATGTAGGTATAGACTTATATCATCATCGCGAAATCCAAAAAGAGAGTTTTATTGCATGGTTGATTTTTGATAAACAGAAAATATGAGGATGAGGACTTGCGCTAGGCATAAAATTCCAATTTTGGTTTTGGAACTATACCATCGTCGCGAAAGTCGATAGTATATATATATATATATATGTTTTTGATGGTTTGAAAGAAATTTTGATTTTTCTATTATATAGTTGTCTTTATGCTAAACAACTGTACTTGAAAGAAGAAAAGGAATCATTCCAAACAAATTGCCAAAAATATTTCAAAGTATTTTGAAGACAAAAGTTAGATTTATAAGGAATCCCATGTGCATATGTGAATTCATTTCCAATCTTGATTTATCATAATGATACACAAAATCTCTCAAATACAAATGTGTGTGCAATTGCTATGTTCATTTACCAGTTTGGAGCAAGATAATATGATACAAGTGATTTGAAGAAACCAGATAAGTGTTCATTAACCATGATGTAGATGCATATAACCATACTAGACTACTATGTAGGTTAGATTATCAAGAGCTAGCTAATCCATAAGTCTGTACAAAAGAAGGTCGCTAATGTGACAGACATATCGCCACGCTAGGAGTTACCCAAGGCCAAACAGGTTGGGCACAAACCACCTGTTATGGGGCTTACCTCACAGTTTTCGAATAATTGAGAATTCCAGGGATTCAAGCTCATCAACCCTTCTTTTCTTTTCAAAGGGTAGGGAAAGGGATTTTATTGCTTTTTCTTTTGCTTTCTTTTCTTTTTGTTTGCTTTTTGTTTGCTTTTTCTTTTTTATATTTTTGCTTGATTTTTGAGATAGTGCTTGAAATATTGCTATAATGATATAAAATAACATTTTTTTTGTCTTTTTCTTTTCTTTCTATGCTAGGGATACTTGCTCGTATTAGCTGTAGAGCAAGGGATTTTTATTCTGGGTAGGGGTGAGCTTGTCCTTTTGCCAATTCTCAAAGATTCTAGACCATGTGCATGATAGGATAGTAGGGGAAACTTTTCGCTCAAGAAACCACTTCTACTATGTAGCAAAGCATAGAAATTACAAATATAATCATTTTATTGTGAAAATATGTGCTTGGTTTAAGTAAATAACAAGATCAATTCTCTATGCTCAAACTTTATTTAATTGAATTTTGTGAACTTTGATATAAGAGAGATTAGTAATCATGCCAGATAAAAATCAAGATATTTATTTTTGTGTGTGTGCAAGTGAGGGATTCCAAATAAATGCTAATTTATCCAAAATAATTTGAAACATATAACTGCAATAATTGTAAGAAAATATATATAAATAATTTTTTGAGAAGTTTTGAGAATGTTGACTCTCTCTTTCTTCTTTATTTTGTTTTGGTTTCGAAAGAGTCAAGAATATTGTTGTTTTTATATTTTTATCATTTTTGTTTTTTTTGATTTTTGTTTTTGAACAAAAAATTAACAAGTGCCATAAATAAATACAACAAATAGTTTTGAAGATTTTGATGATTATGAATGTTTTTGGTGTTTTTGAATTTATAAATTGAAAGAAATGCAAGATAGTGATTTTGAAATATTTTAAACAAATATATACAAGGATGAAATGACCAAATTTATACATAGTAACGTTTAAGATGCAAAATATTCATGGGTTCTTTAAGTTCTTTACCATCTAAGGTAGATAATTTGTATGCTCCTGATTCAAATTTAGCAGTAATAATGTATGGTCCAAGCCAGTTGGGCTCAAACTTACCTTTAAGGTCCTTAGTTGCATTAGTATTTTTTTTATTTTCTTTTAAAACAAGGTCGCCGATCTCAAAGGATCGATGACGAACTTTTTTAGCATATGATCTTTTAAGCTTGTTTTGGTAGGCACGGAGATGCTCCAAAGCATTGATGCGTTTTTCATCTAGGAGTTCCAACTGACTGAGTCTGCCAGCTCGATATTCATCTCCTACTTTGGTATCTTGAAGTAGCAGAGCCAAAGAAGGAACTTCTAATTCAAATGGAAAAACGGCTTCAGCACCATAAACCAAAACAAATGGTGAAGTTCCCGTGGGGGTTCGAACACTAGTTCGATAGGCCCACAAGGTTGGATATAACTGAATGTGCCGACCACGGCCGCTTTATTGACCAATCTTTTGAGAATTTTAATTAAAGTTTTGTTAGATGCTTCTGCTTGACCATTACCCTGAGGATAATGGGAAGTTGACCAGCGATGTTGAATCTTATATTTTTGGCATAATTTTTTAACATCTTTATTTTTGAAACAAGTTCCATTGTCTAAGATGAGATTTGCAAGAATTCCGAACCTACAAATGATTTGATTAAAAATAAATTTAGAGACTTGTGTGCCAGTGCAAGAAGCTAAAGGCATAGCTTCAACCCACTTCGTGAAATACTCAGTGGCGATTATGATGAATTTGTGTCCATCAGATGACACAAGATTGATTTTTCCAATAATATCTAAGCCCCATTTTGAAAAGGGCCAAGGAGATGAAATAGCCTGCAGCTCTTGTGCAGGCGCATGGATAAGGTCAGCATGTTTTTGACACTTGTCGCAATGGCGCACATACTCATGTGCATCCTTTTCCATGGTAGGCCAAAAGTATCCTATCCGAAGGAGCTTTTTAGCAATGACACTACCACTAAAGTGTCCTCCACAAGATCCATCGTGGGCTTCACTCAAGGCTGATTTGGATTCTTCTGAATTTAAACATCTTAATAGGATACCTTCAAAAGATCTCCTATACAAAGTATTGCCAATTATTACAAATCGACTTGCTTGTCTACGTAATAATCGACGTCGGTTTCTATTAGAATTGGCAGGGAAAGTCCCATTTTGGAGAAAATCAAATATATCCATATACCAAGGTTCAGGAGTAGTTTCATTGATTAGAAACACATCCAAAGGCTCTAAGCATGACTTATTTGAAGCGGGTTCTTGGAGTCGACGAATAATGATAGTGGCATATTCGTCATCTAACTCCAAAGGTAGGAGAGATGCAGCTGCGGCCATAGCATCAGCTGCATGGTTGCAAGTTCTAGGAATAGCTTCCAAGGTAACTTGATCAAATAGAGACATTAGTTGTAAAACATAGGCTTTATATGGGCACAGTTTATCATCTTTGGTCTGATAAACTTCATTAATTTGGTTTATAACTAGTTGAGAATCACCAAAAACTAACAGATGTTTAATTTTTAGTGCCAAGGTAGCTCGTAATCCAAGGATTAGAGCTTCATACTCAGCAGTATTGTTGGTGCAAGCAAATGTCAATTTGAAGGACAGAGGAATAAGATGTTTTTGCGGGGATATTAAAATAATACTCGCACCAGCCCCACTCATGCATCGGGCTCCATCAAAGTATAAGGACCATTGTTCAATATGGTCTGCCTCTAATTGAAGGCATTCATCGAGAAACTCGATGACGAGGGGATGGGTAGACTCTAAGGGTGCAGCAGCTAATTGATCTGCTATGATTTGACCCTTAACAGACTTCTATCCTATGAATGTGAGATCAAACTCGCTTAGAGCAAGAACCCACTTGGTTGTGCGACCCGATAAATAAGGTCGACTCATGAGATACCTCAAGGGATCGTATTTGGCAATGACATAAGTTTTCTGACTAAGCATATAGTGTCGTAATTTTTGCATAGCAAACATGACTGCTAGACATAGTTTTTCCAATGCTATGTAGCGGGTTTCATAACTGATGAAGGTTCGGCTAATATAATAATTAGCACGTTCTCTCTTTTCATCATCAAGCTGAGCTAACATAGCTCCTAAGGCAAAATCTGAAGCTAAAATATACAGGAGAAATGGGCGATCAGGTTTAGGCGATGAAAGCATCGATGGATTAAGGAGGTATTGTTTGAGAAGTTCAAAAGCTTCTCGACATTCGTCATCCCAATTAAAAGGGACATCCTTCTTAAGGAGTTTAAGAAAGGGACCGGTTTTGTCCGCCAGCTTATCGATGAAGCGACGGATGGCTTGAAGCTTACCTTGTAAACTTCGTAACTCAGATATATTAGTAGGTGCGGGCATATCAGTGATAGCCGTAATCTTGAGAGGGTCGATTTCAATACCACGTAAAGAAACTAAAACCCCTAATAGTTTACCGGACTTAACTCCGAATATGCATTTTGCTGGATTTAATCAAATAAGATATTCTCTTAATCGATTAAAAACTTTTCTCAAATCATCTAAATGATTATCTTCAATAATAGAGCGAGCTATAATATCATCTACATAATCATGTAGGATATCATGCATCATATCATGAAAAATATAGGTCATAGCTCGTTGATAGGTTGCACCTGCGTTCTTTAAGCCAAATGGCATCACTTTCCAACAAAAAGTACCCTAGGGGGTAATAAAGGTTGTTTTAGCCTGATCTTAAGGAGCTATCCTGATCTGATTATAACCGGAGAATCCATCCATTAAGGACATCATCCCACTTTCAACAGTAAAGTCAATGATTTGATCCATGTTTGGAAGAGGAAAATCATCTTTAGGGCATGCAATGTTAATATCTCTAAAATCTGTGCAAACCCTAACTTTGGTAGCTTCTTTCTTGGTGACTGGAACTACATTTGAGATCCATTCAGCATAATCAATAGCTTGTATAAAAACAACATTCAGGAGTTTTTCTAACTCCCCTTTGACTAGCAGAGCCACTTTGGGATGCATTTTTCTAAGTTTTTGTTTAACAGGTTTAGCATCCGGATGGACCACTAGATGATGCATGACTACAAAAGGGTCTAGACTTGGCATATCTTCATATGTCCAAGCGAAGACATCTTCATACTCTTTAAGGAATGCAATGTATTGCTCTTGTTTTTCTTGACTTAATTCTGATCCAATATTGATTATGTGAGGATTATCCTCAGCTCCAATGTTAACTTTAATGACGTTTTCTACCTCCATGTGTAGATCTCTTTCAAAGTTAGGTGGGGCGGGTGAAACGCCCAATTCTTGTAATTCTTGTAAGGTTAATTTGGATAATTCATCTTGAGGATTAGCGGTCTCAAGTTGAGCTATAGTTGGTATAGAACCATCAAAATAAAATCCATTGTGTAACATCTCTTCAACAGAGACGTCATGGAAGATATCTCCTTCCAACTCTTCATCGGGGTTAGCAATCATTTCAGGGTAAGCTATGGATAGCATGTTACATGTAAACGACTGATTTTTTAGAGGCAAATCAACATGCCTATCCAAATAATCTTGATAACATATGAGGTGATCATCATCTTCAAAAGGAAAGGGTTGACCCTTACTGGGAAATAGGCCCACACCACACATGGCAGGCCACGGTTCTACCTCGAAAGGTTCTTTCATGCCATTTTGGAAAGGTCCCAAGCCTTTCCCTTTATATCCCATTTTAAGCATCATGGGTTTAGCTTTAATATAATCATTGGTAAAATAACACCGAGCATATCCCTCATGATGAGTTTTAATGTTCTGAGGGATTCTTCCCTAGTCATATCCTTTATAAATGAAGGCACAACTCCCAACTTGGTAAGTACTTCCCATAGGTTGTGGGAGGCCCAAAGTATGAGGAGATGGCGGCAAATTATTTAAAAGAATTGAATCTTGCATGAAAGCATTTGTTTTTTCTGATATTAAGATTGTGGATAAATCTGGTAAAAGTTCATCAAAAAGAGCATAAGATGTAGAAGGATCATTCCCTATATCTTTAGATGTGGAAGGCATGATAGATGTGTCTATAGGTTTTGAATTTATAGGGATTGAACATGAAGGATTGGTTGTAGATTTAAGATCTTTTTGAGGTTCTAGATTGATTTGTTTAGAAGATTGTTGATCTATATATGAGGATGAAATTAATGGAGGGGAAATAGGTGAAGTTATGGGTGTGTGTTTCACAGTTTTAGATGAAAAATAAGAACTAGGATGTGTGGATGACAGAGCGGGGCAAAATTGCACTCCAACAGGTTTTGCCAAAGCACACATATCAAAGGGTCTAGGGTCACCATGGATAGTGACCAACTGATTTTTAAATTCAAATTTAACACATTGGTGTAAAGTTGATGGGACCGCTCACATCGCATTGATCCAAGGGCGACCCAAAAGTATATTGTACGATGTTGGGCAATGTACAATAAACACAGTTGTATCTAGGGTTCTAGGACCAACTTGCAATGGGATGGTAATAACTCCACACGTTTCTTGTGTTTCGTCATTGAAAGCTTTGATAATCATGTCAATTTTCTTCATTTCATCACTTCTAAAGCCAAATCATTGGTAGAAGTCAAAAGTGCAAATGTTTAGAGATGAGCCATTATCAATCAAGACTCGTTTGACAACTACATCTCCAATTAGAGCAGTAATATATAAGGGATTGTCCTTATGTAAACTGTGTTGTGGGATATCTTTATCCCGAAAGTCAATACAATCAACCTCTCGAGTGATGATAGTATTGGCCATAGCTTCAGGTTGAATGTTTTGAGGTACCATCATTTGGCTTAATGTAAGCATCAACTCATCCCTATGGGTGGGAGAGGATCTTAATAAATCCAAAAGGGAGATTCTGGCTGTAGTATTGGATAATTGCTCATTAATATTGTAAGGGGGTTTAGGTTGAACATTAGGAGCATGATTCCCTTTATTGGGGTTTTTCAAAACGAATGGAGCTGATCCATCATTCTGATTTGGTTCTTGTTGAGAATTTTGAGCCTGTTGTCGGGTAATGACTCCGATGGTACCTACAATGTTATATTGAGGACGTTGAACTGGTCTCGATTGAGCATTTATGGCTTGTTCATTAGAAAGGAATATATTAGAAGAGGGTCGAGTAGTAACTCTTCTAGGAAATGGTTCTTCTGGAACCATAGCATCTGTGATGGGTTGAATAGGATCTGATTCATTTTCAGAACTATTCGATTGGTTTGAAGTGATGTCCACTTCACTTTTAGTATCTGATTCTATATCACTAGAATCTAAAGTTTGAAAATTATGTAGGGGCCTGGTCGTAACCAGGGATAAGGTTGTGTCAAATATTTGAGGATCCTGAATAGGTAATTGTCCGCTAATAGTTCCTACATATCGGGTAGGAGGCGAAACATTATGATGTTCGATTTGATTGGCCACCTCTTTACCATGTCTTGGTAAAGGGTGTTGAAATATGTCTAATGTTTGATTAGCATTTTGATTTTGATTTTGGGGAACAGTCTTTTGAGCATTATTAGGAGCATTTTGTTTAGGTTGGAAGGCTTGCACTTCCATTTCATTATTATCAATCAAATCTTGTATTTTATGTTTCAACCTTTTACAAGCATTGGTAGAGTGTCCAGGTCCTCTATGGAAATCACAGTGTAAGTCAGCTCTGTATCCGGGTATAGTTGGATCAGGTTCCCGGATAGCTGGTAATTGGATCAAACCTCTTTCGAGTAATTGAGGTAAAATAGTTGATAAGGGTTGATTCAACCGAGTAAATTCTCGAGGAGGTTTATCAGGAGGTTTCAATATAAATTTTTTTGTTGTCTTCGTTGCATTGATATTAGCAACATTTCTGCTGTCAGTGACTCCATCACCAACAACTTGTTTGTTTTTATATTGATTTCTAGAGGTTTTCTCATCATCCTTCTTCCTAAGTTGGCCTCTCCTAATGAGGGCATCTTCTACTCTTCGAGCTAAATCTATAGCTTGATCGAAGGTAGTTAAAGTAGCAGTTGATAGCTCATAAGATATTTGTTCTTGTAAATTATTGATGAAAATGTCCAACATTTCCCTATAAGGTAGCACAAAGTGCAGTTTTCCTATCAATTGCCTCCATCTAGCTAAGAAATCGGCAAAACATACATCCTTGTCTTGTTTTAAGTTGTATAAATGTTTAATGGTTACATGCCTCTCGATGTAGGCACTAAATTGATGGACGAAATGATTCAGTTGTTTCTTCAAAGTTTCTCAAAGAATGAGTGGGCAATTGATAGTACCACTCTAATGCCATTCCACCTAAACTTTTTGGGAACATTTTTAGTAATAGCAAGTCATCATGTGATATATCATGACATGCTATCCTAAACATGCGAAGATGCTCTATGGGATCTTCGGTTCCTTTATATATAGGCAAGATGGGCATGGGAAAATGCTTAGGGTATGGTTGAGCTACAACTATGGGATCCAAAGGTTGACTACATATCTCTCGATAATTGTACGAGGGACGATAAGGATCTATCTGGTCCATACGCGAAGCTAACTGTTTCACCATGGCTTCCAGATTACTAGTTTGCCCACCATATTGGTTTGGTAGGGCATTGACATGGGTTTTGTGAGCATATGATGGAGGGACATGAATATTAGATGCTATGTTGCTATTGTGTAAATTATTGGTAGGAAAGGTGTTATGAAGGAATTTTGAAGTTGTATTATGTTGTATTCCAGATTGTTGAAAATTGGTGTTTGGCTTTGTTTTAGGTTTTTGTTTACTTGAAGCATATTGCTCAATAGTTTGGCGAAATAAAGTAGTGAAGGAAGTTTTCTTTTGTGTGGGAATGATTTTAGGTTGAATAACAAGTTCCTTAGGAGGTTGGGTAACCTGTTGTTTTGACATGTTTTGAGCCATAGTGACCATATCTGTATTGGATGGTCCAACCTTATCACTTTCTTGATCAATGAAAGACAAGGGATTAGTGCGTACATCAAACGCATGTTCCATGGCTGCTTGAGTGTCACTAATTTGCCCTTTATCAATACGAACTGCCACATTAAGGGCGTCGATGTTATCATTGAGAAATTTCTTGAAATGATCTATGTTGTCAAAAGCAATAGTTCCATCTGGAGCTACTCTAGGGGATGAGGGTCCATCCTCTTTAACACTTCCTTCTTGTTCATTATCTTCACCTAAGTCATCTTCTGGTTGACCTAGAGTTTCTCCTTTCGGATTTGGATCTCCAAGAAGGACATTTGGGTCTCTAGTTGTATCTTGTAACCAATCTTCTTCTTCTCCTAAAGTTTCTTTACCATTCCTAAGTTTAGGCATGGTGCTTAATTTTAGATTTCAGCAAATATATATATATATATATATATATATATGCAACAAGCTTAAGAGGTATATATTAATTATATACCTACTACAATATTTAAAATGAAATGTTTTTGGTTTTTGCTATGTTTTTTAGTTTTTCTTTGTTTTTGTAATAATATTGTAAAGATGACAAACAATACAATAAATGCAAGAAATAATAAGACTGAAAGTAAATGATCTAGTTTTCTATAAACAATTTATAAATATCATTAATGGGCTCTAGTTCTTCAGGAGTCATGAAGTGTTCTTCTTCAAATTGAAAGTTTTCTTTTAAAAATTTAATGAAAAGAGCTATAGTGATATTATCTGTCTCAGATGCTGGTTGATAGAAGTAAAGCTCGTGGCAATACTCTCGATATAACACAACTCGAGGAACTCTATTCCATCTTTCCCTATCCGTAAGAACAACCTCTTGGTCTTCTACAAGACCTAGGAACTGGTGTACAATGGCTGCGTTCTCGAGGTATTCCTCGAAGGTGAATAATTCTGAAGATACAAGAGCTCTCCTATAAGCTAACCATCTATGGCAGGCTCTCTGAAGTTCATGATAAAAGACAAGTTGATGAGGATCCAGGATTCTATCTAGGATAAGCCTCTTGATTTGTTTAAGTTCTGTTGACCTAGATGAGATGACACTAAGTCTTCTATCAAGTTCATCCCACAAGAGTTGATTTCTATCTCTGCTTCAGGCACACTAAGCACATAATTGATTTCTATGGTTGCCAATTGGTTTTCTACATTTATAGTAACTGCTAATATTTTCTTAGGAGCTACCATCTAAACATGATATTAAATTTAAATGATCTAAAATGCACCTATGTTTTAGTTGTTTTATTTTTATTTTGTTTTTGTTTTCAAAAGGTTTACAATGCATTCACGTCGGGTTCACCAAAATGTATCGCTCCAAATTTTTCACACCCTTACCTTCAGGCTATAGGATCCGTGCCCAGAAGGGGGATGTGAAAAGGATGTCGCGGTACCTCGAACTGAGAGGACTTGCGAAGGTCCCACCTCTCAAGGGAGGTGTATATTGGTGATTTTTCGACGGATGGTGGGTTCACCAGGAAACATTCAATGGCAGTTTCCACGCCTAGGTTTGGAATGTGTTTTATGTGTTCGTTTTAGCCTTAAGAATTCAAATCCTAGGTTTGGCCAAAATGCGTCTAAGCTATTCTATATGCAGATGCAGATTAAATGAATACAAAAAAATAGAATAGGACAAAAAACAGAGAAATTACAGAATATTACAAGAAGAATACCTGATCCGGATGTCTGATGAAGATTCTGATTCTTGAAGCAGTCAGGATCGCCTCTGATTTGATAGGATCATCTGAGATCAGACAAGATCGTCTGAGATCTAACGAATTCGTTAGAGACCTGCAAATAGAGAAATAGGTGCAAAATACAGAAAATACAACTATCCTAACAGAGGGAAACAATGTAAAATGATAGCAACAATATCAAACTGAAATTTAAAAATAAAAACATGAATGAATTATGCTAATTTGATCACAATTATGGCTTAATTATGCATTTAATCTAGATGGGTGAACTCCAAAATGTAGAATAGTATAAAATACTGAATAAACTAAGCTAATTGCAGAATAAAACAACAGAGAAAAGATGGAGAAATGCAAACTTTAGGCACTGATTGCCTCAATGTTGACTGTAGTCGAAATCGTCTCGCATTGGTACAAAATCGTCTCTGATTCGACAGGATCGCCTCCGATCTGAACAGGTTCGTCGGCGACGATGTAAGCTTGCTCAGGCTGAAAAACAATGTGGTACCCATAACAAAATTGTATAGAACTAATGCAAAATAAAAACTTAGGATGTTTTAACATGTATGCAGTCGGGTTACAGGGAATTTCAGCCAAGGGGGTGCTAAGGGGATAGCTTAAGATTAAATAGGCTTAGGGGAGTAGTTAGGAGGTTGGAGATCATCCCTATTTGGGAGATCTCCAACGGGGGAGGGTCTCTAACGACGCAAACACGCTTCTGCCCGGATTAGAGACCCGTTGGAACAGAAGCTAATTGTGCAAAATCAGTTTAGGGACAAGATCGTCTGGACGTCCTAGCCTAGACGAAATCGTTAGATCTGGGGCGATATCGTCTGATCGACGACGATATCGTCAAACGGTCAAAACAACCTCTAAAAATGGCACGAGAAAAGGGGAAACGGATTAACCGATAGTTAACGGGTGGTTTGGGAGGTTAAAATTTGAATTTAAATTATTTACTAGGATGAATGTAATTACTACAATTTCACTGCACCAATTTTAGGGTGCTACAGTGATGAATGAAAAACATGACACGTGTGACCTACTTCATAATGTTAATACATAAAGTGGTTGTGAGTCATAAATTTTTTATGGTGATCATGCAGAAAATATGGTTTCATGTAATTATTAGGTTTTGTCTTTATTAGAAGGTTATTAAAGTATTTCTCTATGAAAATATGAAGAGTTATATATCCCACGAGTTTAAGGAGAATAAAAGATAGTCAAAGATGAAACATCGAGAGACTCTTTGTAAAGCTATGTGTATGGGTTGCAAGTAAGAATGTAATAACGAATTACAATGTGACATTATGGTATTGTAATGCAATTTATCATTCACTTGAATACATTGTGAGTTTTAGTTATTTGAATCATGGCATGAATTTGTGTGAGTTCCATTCTTGTACATTATCTGTAATATTAGAGATTAGTTTATTGATTGATATATTAAGAGTTTTATTATTGAATCTTAACCATTTGTTAACACCTAATACCTAACAAGAATAATGAATAGATGAGGAGATAATCGATCACCCTCGTAGAGTCTATGAGATGATTCAAAGTATCCAATGGGGATCCATTAATCAAATAGAATATATATATATATATATTTTAAAGCAAAAAACCCCTTGGGGGGCCGCATTGGTTTGAGAGACCATGAACAGGGGGTTCTACACCGTCAAAGTCACCCGAGAGTCGCACCCGACCCTGCTCGCACCAACATTATCAATTGGATTTTGGATACCCAATTCAGCTTTTTGGTAGGGTGGAGATTTGAACCTGGGACCTCCCTTGGAGGATTGCCCTCTCCTCTCCAACTCACCTACAACACCTGGGTCAAATAGAATATTTTGAAGTACTATAACATCTAAACCATTCACACCAACCTTGGTCAAAACCACTTTTTTTTTTAAATATCTAAAAAGAACTATTACAAGTTATATCATTTACTTTATTCATAAATAATTTTACATGTATGTTGGATAATATTTTGTAAATTAATTATAAATAATTGAGATAGGCTCCACCTATATTACATCAAGACGATATAGTGGTATATTTTTAATTGGTTATATGAGATTGAAATAGGCCCCACCAATATTGCATCAAGACCACGTAGTGGTATTACAACAAATTCTTAGATATGCATATATCACTTGAAAAGATTCAAACTTGGGTCTCCTCTTGGAAAGCTCAAGAATATAGTCTATTGAACTAATGCATTTGAGAAATTTAAGGTTCATCTATGAAATTGGAACCTTGGTTGATGGTGTGAAATTTTGTACTTCAAATCAATTGTCCTAAATTCCATGGGCAAAAATGCTAAGGTTTGTACATGAAATTCGAACCATTTGATACAAACAACATGGACTAAAATGTTAAGGTTCACTCATGAAATTAAACCTTAGTTTAAGATGTGAAACTCTTCACTTCTAACCAATTACTCTAAGTTCCATGATGTATGTGTGTGTATGTGTGTATATATAAAAGCTACATATGGCTTCTATTTGGGCTCACTCTCATTACAAAAACAAAACATTACATCGCTCTCATAACATTTCTAACAAGTTAATTAAAACATATCCAACTTTACCTTTCTATCATATATATTCTCCATTTGACTTTCTATCAAATATATTTTTCGTCTTCCTCAAGCTGCTAAGTTTACACAATCAACTACTTTTGTATCAAATGCCTTTCAAACTTTAAATGTTGTCAAGATAAAATTCAACACTACGCATGACTAAAATATTTGCTACCTAGCTTCTATATCTATAAACATCTTGTTTATAACAACATTGTTTTTTTGTTGGATAATAAGGGGTTGTACTCGGGTCCCCCACCCTTGACAAATTACATCTCTCTTCTTTAGAGCTTGAGAGTTTACAAATAGATACACTTCTCATCTCAATTGAGATGCTATAGCTAGAAACCTACATCATTTTACATAAAATGTCTGAATTCTTGATTTTCATTTTCTGGATCTTTTCAAATTTTTGTATGAATACAATTACTCCAGAATTTAGCATCTTTCTTGACATTTTCCTATAGCAGCCTTCACAATGCCAAAACTTCACCTCTACTATCTATGCCTTACATCTTAGTAGAGTAATATTTCCAAAACATCGCACTATCATAGTCCGCTTTACCAAATCTGGATTGCTAGTTTCCTTCCTGAAACACAAGTGCAACCACAAAAATTATAATAAATAGTCTAAATGAAAACACATTAATGTTACAAAATAAAGCAGATATTACCAATGGAAAACATTAAAGTAAATCTTAATCATTAATTGATTTAGGCAATCAACATTTTTTGTCAGCTTCAACTAAACTTTCTACTTCCTCTAACCATGGAAAGGAGAATTTAACTTCACGATCCTCAATCAAAACCCCTCTATTGGCTAGCTTATCTGCACATTTGTTTCCTTCCCTTAATATATGTGTAAACCTGATTTCTTCAAACTCTTTAGCAAGATCTTGAATTTCCACAATTATCTCTTGTATGTTCCATGGAGCCTTTGCTTTCCTCAAAATTGCATTTATTACTATGAGAGAATCACCTTCCATCCATACTCTATTCCATTTCATTTGTTTACATATTTTTAACCCTTCTAAAGCTGCCCAAGCTTCAACTTCATTATTTGTCTTAAATCCACTATTGAAAGCATAATGAGACAAAATCTCTCCTCTATTATTTCTAATTATTCCTCCTCCTCCTATTGGTCCTAGATTTCCTTTAGATGCTCCATCAAAATTCAATTTAACCCACTCCACATCTGGTGGTTTCCACTTTATATTTTTTGCCTTCTTTTTGCTTCTCTTGTACCCAACATCATAATTCCATTTAATGACTTGACTCCATCTATCAAGACTCTCTGCTTCCAAATTAGGGATTGGGTGAGTTGATAGGGTTGGTTTAGACTCCTCTATGGCTAAACATATCTTCTTTTTCATTACCTCTAAACTGCTTTCCTTTCCTTTAAATATTCTTCTATTCCTTTCTAGCCATATAGTCCAAAGTATTGTATCTTTTGATATATCCCATATTGTCTGTAAAGCCTCACTTTTATAAGTGCTCTGCCATTGCTTTAACCAATCTTCAATTCTACTATTCATCACCATGCATTTACCAAACATATTAAGAATCCATTGCCATAGATTCTAGACTATTGAGCAATGTCCCAAGAGATGGTCTATACTCTCCTCCTCCTTATTACAGAAAACACATTGAGAGGGGCCATGAAAACCCCTTTTCATAAGGTTATCCCAGGATAAAATTCTTCTATGACCTACTAGCCAAACAAACATTTTGACTTTAGGAATGCTTGGGCTATCCCAAATATCTCTCCATATTCTAGTGACATTATTATTATGTTGGTGTTGAACATTATATCCACTTCTAGTTGTGTATTCTCCTGAGCTATTCAACTCCCAAATCAATTTATCCTTAGCACCCCTCGGAATAATCACAGTTGTTATCTTTCTACTCAATTGCCTCCTAGCATCAATGTCTTGTATACTTGTAAAAAAATCTTCTTTCCATTTGTATCTTCCTTCTCGATCCTTGTACAAAATGTTTGAAACCCTATCACCATATTTATCTTGAAGCAATCTCATCCAAGGTTTCAAAACTAGATCTAAATTGAGTGGTTTTTTATCACACCAAGTATCCATCCAAATAGAAATTTTTTCTCCAGTTCCCACCACCCATATTAAACCTTTAATCATAAGATCAATAGATTTTTTTAAACCATTCCAAAGAGTAGAACCATTTGGAAGAGAGAATGTAATAAATATTAAACTTGGGTCATTGGGATCAACATACTTACTTAGAAGAATTCTTGCCCATTGTCTTTGACTCTCTTTGTACAATCTCCAGATAAATTTTCCCCTAAGAGCTAAGTTTGCATCTGTAAGAACTCTTAAACCAAGACCTCCCCTAGTTTTATCATCACACAACTTGCTCCATTTCACCAAAGGAAATTTCCTTTTATCATGTAAACCTGACCATAAAAAGGATCGCATAATATAGATTAAACTTTTTTCAACTGATTTTGGCATAGAATACAATGACATATAATATGTTGGAATGGCTTGTAAGACTGACTTAATTAATTGCACTCTTCCTGCTAATGATAACCATCTACCTTTCCAAGCTAGAAGTTTATTTTAAACTTTACTAATAACTGGATTCCATAAATCTATCCTCATTCTCCCCTCAAATAAAGGCATCCCTAGATAAGTTGTTGGTAAATTTACCTCCTCCATTTGAAGCAACCTATAAATTCTTGCTTTGATATTAGCAGGAGTGTTAAGGAAGTAAATTTTGGATTTAGTCCTATTAAATTTTTGCCCTGAAGCTCTTTCGTACTCTTTTAAAAAGTTATTCAAAGCTCTAGCCTCATTTATCCTTGCCTTTCCAAAAAGGGTTGTATCATCTACAAACTGTTGATGGGTGATGTTATCGATGTTATTACTAACCTTAAGTCCACTTATAAGCCCATATTTGTAAGCCTTCTTTAAGTTCCTACTCAAAACTTCTACCATAATAATGAACAAATAAGGAGATAGAGGATCTCCTTGTCTAAGGCCTCTCTTGGCTTTAAAATATTCTATCACTAACCCATTGACCAACACTAAATAAGAAATTGTAGAGACACAAGCTTTAATCCATCTAACCCATTTCTTCCCAAAACCAAACTTATCTAAAACTACAAAAATAAAATCCCATTTAACCCTATCATAGGCTTTACTCATATCAAGTTTTAAGATCATAGCTTTCTCTTTTCTTGAAGTTATTGAATGTATAACTTCATGAGCTACTATGATCCCATCCAAAATTTGTCTCCCTTTCACAAATCCTCCTTGCTCTTCTGAAATGATTTTGTCTAACAATGGCCTTAATCTATTCGCCATCACTTTGGAAATAATCTTATAAGCCATATTACATAGGCTTATGGGTCTAAAAGAATCAAACAATTCAACATCCTTATTTTTTGGAATTAGGGTAAGATAAGTTGCATTTATTTTATAAGGAATGTATTGTTTTACCCTAGACTGCTCCACTACCACCAATAAAGAATCCTTCACTATATCCCAATTATGTTGGTAAAAAGTTGTAGAGAGCCCATCTAGACCTGGGGATTTATCCTTATTAAAAGAGAAAAGAGCTAAATGAACTTCTTCTAGAGTAATAGGCTCCATCAGTTTCCTATTGTCTTCATTCATTATAACTGAAGGAACATCTTGAAGAAGTTTATCATTAAGAACTTTGGTATCCTCTGAACCTAGAATATTATGATAAAATGACTTTACCTCTTTTCTAATTTCACTATGATCTTCAATCCAAACCCCTTCTATTGATTTAATTCTACTAATTCTAGAAGATGATCTTTGTACTATAGCCATCCTATAAAAAACTTTGTATTTTTATCTCCTTCTTTTAACCAAGTCTATCTTGATTTTAATCTCCAAAATTTCTCTTCCTTACTCAAAATATTATGATATTCACTAAGCAACTCCCTTTCCTCTGAGCTTGGATTATTATCATCACCTTTTTGGAATTTTGAAAGTTTATCTTTTAGATCTTCTTTCTTCTCAAAAATATTTCCAAAGGTGTTCTTGTTCCATTCTTTTAATCTAGATGTCATAGCTTTAATTTGGTTTGGAAGAGCATACAACCCACCATTACCTAAATAATTCCATGTTTGAGCTATCATATCAACAAATTGAGGATGGTCTTCCCACATCTGCTCATATTTAAAATATGATATTTTTTGAATTCACTTACCACCATTGTAACTCTTATTGGCTAGTGATCTGAACCAATCCTTGTTAAGGTATTAATTTTAGCACAAGTTCCTTCATCTAGCCAATGATCTGAGAGAATGCATCTATCTAATTTTTCTGCTATTAGGTTCTGGCCTCTCCTATTGTTGGTCCAAGTATAGTTGTCTTCTTCAAACTCAACTTCCCATAGATTATTATTTTGAATAAAAGTTGAGAAATATTTCATACTTTGGGTCAATTTCCTAATTCCCCCAAATTTTTCATTCAGCTTGGTTATGGCATTAAAATCTCCAATGATCATGAATCGGGTTTCTTGGTCTTTACTTCTCATAAAGGCTTCAATCCCACTCCAAACTTCTAATCTACCTAATTGAGTTGTAGGTCCATAGACATTAATAAGGATGAAATGAATATCTGCAAAGTAGCAAGTGACTAAAGAGGCTATCCAATGCCTAGTTTTATGAATGGTTACACAAGAGGTTCTAGAAGGATTCCAACAAGTTAGAATTCCCCCTTTCGCTCCTTCAGAATCCATAGCATCCCATTCACATCTTGCCCAAATTACTTTCATAGTTTTTGAAACTTCTTCTTTTGTCATTTTAGTTTCCTGGATACAGAGAATATCAGGTTTATTACTTAAACATAGGTCCCTAATACACCTATGCTTTGAGGGGGCATTAGCACCCCTTATATTCCATGAGATGATAATCATGTCTCATTAGGGGCTTTTGGCCCCTCCTGCGTATTACCAATATCATTTTGTTGTTTGGTAAAGAGAAGTTCAACCAACTTAGTTTGTGTTCCTTTCTCTATGTTAGCTCTTGCTTCCCTGGATCTTGCTTGATAATTTGAGGGTTTTCCTCTTTTTGCCTTGCCTATATCAGGAGTAGGTCTTATTATTCTATTCCTCAATATTCTTTCACAATTTTATTTTTCAACATATTTATCCTCTCTTGGCTCTATTATAGAAGCTTTTGACTTGTCCTGCTCATTTTCTGGTATTTCCTTATTAATGGCAGAGGTATTAACTTCTAAAACTGCATTTTCTTTACCAATTATTTTTTCTTGAATGGTGCATGGTACTTCAAGAGAGTCTTCAAAATCTGATGAGACACATTCCTTAGCTTCATCGAGAATGTTCTTCCTTAAATTAGGATCATACTGAATAGACGGTTCCTTGCTAATATGTTGAAATTGTTGTACTGTGTCCTCTAAGTTTTGATCTACTTTTTCTTCATAGGCTAAAGCCTCAAAAGAGTTGGTATTTCTTCCAATATCCTTCCTTATTGGTCTCCACTATTTATTTTCTTCTATTTTTCTAGATCTATTTTTTGGAAGTTGAAAACCATCTTCATCCATAACCATTTGTAAATTTCTCTTACGATTTTCTACAAATGATTCTGTTGGGCTCTTCTTAGGGCATGATCTCTCAATATGCCCCACCTTATGACATATTCTACATCTAAAAGATATGTTTTCATAATCTATAGTTTGGATCCACATCTTATCCCCATACTTAAGAATGATTGATTCTGGTAAAGCTTTACTTATATCAATCATGACCAATATTCGAGCATAAATAGCCAAAAATCCATCTTTTGTTGTATCTAAAATCTCAAGGAATTCTCCTAGAGTGTTTCCTATTGCCTTGAAGGTATCTATTTCCCAAAATTCAATGGGTAACCCAAACATCCTAACCCAGACTGGTACTAGGGATAGATTTACATTTTCAGGTGAAAAGCCTTCATACCAATGGGTAAGGAAGAGTCATGCTCTTCCCATAAACCAAGGACCCCCTTTTAGGATTCTTTCTCTTTCTTCCCTAGAACAAAAAATGGCTAGGAAGAAACCTTTGGGAAGAAATGATAGAATCACTCCTGGAGACTTCCAACTCCTATCAATCCATTTTCTCAAGGTTGAAGCCCCTAGCCAATACCCATTAAATTTACCAAAAACTACCCTATCTTGGAGCAATGAGGATCTCTCTAAGGTGCGCTCACTAACCTCTACCACTAGAGATGATTCTAAGGATTTAACTATAAATCGATCCATGGAAAGGAAACTAAAACTCAAAATCTATTGAAATTTATCTAAAAATCCTATAGCAAATATAATATTTGATAAAAACTTTATAAAATTTTCATGCACAATTTCTAAGATAAAGAAAGGGAAAAAAACTTAGCTAAAAAATTCTTTGTCCAGATAGAATGTCTTGCCTCACTAAAGTCCTAGCCCTTCATTGCTCTTCCCATCATTCGAACCCTAGTTGGCAAATATTTGCAATTTTATTTTTCACAACTTGAAAAATCATCACTGCCCTTGTTCCAAATGGTTGACTTCATAAGGTCATATCTCCCTCAATATTGCTCATATTTTTGCATATGACCACTCATATTAAAGCTATTCAAATTCTACCATAATTGGTCCTAAGAATCACTGAATCGATAACTCTCTCTGAAGATATGGCTCCTAAAAGATATTTTTAAAAACATACTTTACTTAATTTTTTTAAATAAATTATATATTTTTTGTTGATAATAAGGGGTTGTACTCAAGTCCCCACCCTTGACAAATTACATCTCTCTTCTTTAGAGCTTGAGAGTTTACAAATAGATACACTTCTCATCTCAATTGAGATGCTATAGCTAGAAACCTACATCATTTTACATAAAATGTCTGAATTCTTGATTTTCATTTTCTAGATCTTTTCAATTTTTGTATGAATACAAATATTCCAAAATTTAGCATCCTTCTTGACATTTTCCTATAGCAACCTTCACAATACCAAAACTTCACCTCTACTATCTATGCATTGCATCTTAGTAGAGTAATATTTCCAAAACTATCGTAGCTTTGCCTTTACCAAATCTAGATTGCTAGTTTCCTTCCTGAAACACAAGTGCAACCACAAAAATTATAATAAATAGTCTAATATGAAAACACATTAATGTTATAAAATAAAGCAAATATTACCAATGGAAAACATTAAAGTAAATCTTAATCATTAATTGATTCAAGCAATCAACATTTTCTTGTCAGCTTCAACTAAACTTACTACTTCCTCTAACCATGGAAAGGAGAATTTAACTTCACGATCCTCAATCAAAACCCCTCTATTGGCTAGCTTATCTCATTTGTTTCCTTCCTACTTAAAATGTAAACCTAATTTCTTCAAACAACTTTAGCAAGATCTTGAATTTCCACAATTATCTCTTGTATGTTCCATGGAGCCTTTGCTTTCCTCAAAATTACATTTATTACTATGAGAGAATCACCTTCCATCCATACTCTATTCCATTTCATTTGTTTACATATTTTTAACCCTTCTAAAGTCGCCCAAGCTTCAACTTCATTATTTATCTTAAATCCACTATTGAAAGCGTAATGAGACAAAATATCTCCTCTATTATTTCTATAATTTCCTTTAGATGCTCCATAAAAATTCAATTTAACCAACTCCACATCTAGTGGTTTCCACTTTATATTCTTTACCTTCTTTTTGCTTCTCTTGTACCCAACATCATAATTCCATTTAATGACTTGACTCCATCTATCAAGGCTCTCTACTTCCAAATTAGGGATTGGGTGAGTTGATAGGGTTGGTTTAGACTCCTCTATGGCTAAACATATCTTCCTTTTCATTACCTCTAAATTACTTTCCTTTCCTTTAAATATTCTTCTATTCCTTTCTAGCCATATAGTCCAAAGTATTGTATCTTTTGATATATCCCATATTGTCTATAAAGCCTCACTTTTATAAGTGCTCTACCATTGCTTTAACCAATCTTCAATTCTACTATTCATCACCATGCATTTACCAAACATATTAAGAATCCATTGCCATAGATTCTAGACTATTGAGCAATGTCCCAAGAGATGGTCTATACTCTCCTCCTCCTTATTACAAAGAACACATTGAGAGGGGCCATGAAAACCCCTTTTCATAAGGTTATCCCAAGATAAAATTCTTCTATGACCTACTAGCCAAACAAACATTTTGACTTTAGGAATGCTTGGGCTATCCCAAATATCTCTCCATATTCTAGTGATATTATTATTTTGTTGGTGTTGTACATTATATCCACTTCTTGTTGTGTATTCTCCTGAGCTATTCAACTCCCAAATCAATTTATCCTTGGCTCCCCTTAGAATAATCACAGTTGTTATCTTTCTACTCAATTGCCTCCTAGCATCAATGTCTTGTATACTTGTAAAAAAATCTTCTTTCCATTTGTATCTTCCTTCTCGATCCTTGTACAAAATGTTTGAAACCCTATCACCATATTTATCTTGAAGTAATCTCATCCAAGGTTTCAAAATTGGATCTAAATTGAGTGGTTTTTTATCACACCAAGTATCCATCCAAATAGAATATTTTTCTCCAGTTCCCACCACCCATCTTAAACCTTTAATCATTAGATCAATAGATTTTTTTAAACCATTCCAAAGAGCAGAACCATTTGGTAGAGAGAATGCAATAAATATTAAACTTGGGTCATTGGGATCAACATACTTACTTAGAAGAATTCTTGCCCATTGTCTTTGACTCTCTTTGTACAATCTCCAAATTACTTTTCCCCTAAGAGCTAAGTTTGCATCTATAAGAACTCTTAAACCAAGACCTCCCCTAGTTTTATCATCACACACCTTGCTCCATTTCACCAAAGGAAATTTCCTTTTATCATGTAAACCTGACCATAAAAAGGATCGCATAATATAGATTAAACTTTTTTCAACTGATTTTGGCATAGTATACAATGACATATAATATGTTGGAATGGCTTGTAAGACTGACTTAATTAATTACACTCTTCCTACTAATGATAACCATCTACCTTTCCAAGCTAGAAGTTTATTTTAAACTTTACTAATAACTAGATTCCATAAATCTATCCTCATTCTCCCCTCAAATAAAGGCATCCCTAGATAAGTTGTTGGTAAATTTGCCTCCTCCATTTGAAGTAACCTGCAAATTCTTGCTTTGATATTAGTAAGAGTGTTAAGGAAGTAAATTTTGGATTTTGTCCTATTAAATTTTTGCCTTGAAGCTCTTTCATATTTCTTTAAAAAGTTATTCAAAGCTTTGGCCTCATTTATCCTTGCCCTTCCAAAAAGGGTTGTATCATCTACAAATTGTTGATGGGTGATGTTATCGATGTTATTACTAACCTTAAGTCCACTTATAAGCCCATATTTGTAAGCCTTCTTTAAGTTCCTACTCAAAAACTCTACCATAATAATGAACAAATAAGGAGATAGAGGATCTCCTTGTCTAAGGCCTCTCTTGGCTTTAAAATATTATATTACTAACCCATTGACCAACACTGAATAAGAAATTGTAGAGACACAAGCTTTAATCCATCTAACCCATTTCTTCCCAAATCCAAACTTTTCTAAAACTACAAAAAGAAAATCCCATTTAACCCTATCATAGGCTTTACTCATATCAAGTTTTAAGATCATTGCTTTCTCTTTTCTTGAAGTTGTTGAATGTATAACTTCATGAGCTACTATGATCCCATCCAGAATTTGTCTCCCTTTCACAAATCCTCCTTGCTCTTCTGAAATAATTTTGTCTAACAATGGCCTTAATCGATTTGCCATCACTTTGGAAATAATCTTATATGCCATATTACATAGGCTTATGGGTCTAAAAGAATCAAATAATTCAACATCCTTCCTTTTTGTAATTAGGGTAAGATATGTTGCATTTATTTTATAAGGTATGTATTGTTTTACCCTAGACTGTTCCACTACCACCAATAAAGAATCCTTCACTATATCCCAATTATGTTGGTAAAAAGTTGTAGAGAGCCCATCTAGACCTGGGGATTTATCCTTATTAAAAGAGAAAAGAGCTAAATGAACTTCTTCTAGAGTAATAGGCTCCATCAGTTTCCTATTGTCTTCATTCATTATAACTGAAGGTACATCTTGAAGAAGTTTATCATTAAGAACTTCAGTCTCCTCTAATCCTAGAATATTATGATAAAATGACTTTACCTCTTTTCTAATTTCACTATGATCTTCAATCCAAACCCCTTCTATTGATTTAATTCTACTAATTCTAGATGTTGATCTCTGTACTATAGCCATCCTATGAAAAAACTTTGTATTTTTATCTCCTTCTTTTAACCAAGTTTATCTTGATTTTAATCTCCAAAATTTCTCTTCCTTACTCAAAATATTATGATATTCACTAAGCAACTCCCTTTCCTCTGAAGCTTGGATTATTATGATCACCTTTTTAGAATTTTGAAAGTTTATCTTTTAGTTCTTCTTTCTTCTCAAAAATATTTCCAAAAGTGTTCTTGTTCCATTCTTTTAATCTAGATGTCATAGATTTAATTTGTTTTGGAAGAGCATACAACCCACCATTACCTAAAGAATTCCACGTTTGAGCTATCATATCAACAAATTGAGGATGGTCTTCCCACATCTGCTCATATTTAAAATATGATATTTTTTTGAATTCACTTACCACCATTTTAACTCTTATTGGCCAATGATCTGAACCAATCCTTGTTAAGGTATTAATTTTAGCACAAGTTCCTTCATCTAGCCAATGATCTGAGAGAATGCATCTATCTAATTTTTTTGCTATTAGGTTCTGGCCTCTCCTGTTGTTGGTCCAAGTATAGTTGTCTTCTTCAAACTCAACCTCCCATAGATTATTGTTTTGAATAAAAGCTGAGAAATCTTTCATACTTTGGGTTAATTTCCTAATTCCCCCAAATTTTTCATCCAACTTGGTTATGGCATTAAAATCTCCTATGATCATGAATCAGGTTTCTTGGTCTTTACTTCTCATAAAGGCTTCAATCCCACTCCAAACTTCTAATCTACCTGACTGAGTTGTAGGTCCATAGACATTGATAAGGATGAAATAAATATCTGCAAAGTAGCAAGTGACTAAAGAGGCTATCCAATGCCTAGTTTTATGAATGGTTACACAAGAGGTTCTAGAAGGATTCCAACAAGTTAGAATTCCCCCTAATACTCCTTCAGAATCCATAGCATCCCATTCACATCTTGCCCATACTGCTTTCATAGTTTTTGAAACTTCTTTTGTCATTTTAGTTTCCTAGATACAAAGAATATCAGGCTTATTACTTAAACATAGGTCCCTAATACACCTCTGCTTTGAGGGGGCATTAGCACCCCTTATATTCCATGAGATGATAATCATGTCTCATTAGGGGCTTTTGGCCTCTCTTGCATATTACCAATATCATTTTGTTGTTTGGTAAAGAGAAGTTCAACCAACTTAGTTTGTGTTCCTTTCTCTATGTTTGCTCTTGCTTCCCTAGATCTTGCTTGATAATTTGAGGGTTTTCCTCTTTTTGCCTTGCCTATATCAAGAGTAGGTCTTATTATTCTATTCCTCAATATTCTTTCACAATTTTATTTTTCATCATATTTATCCTCTCCTAGCTCTACTACAGAAGCTTTTGACTTGTCCTGCTCATTTTCTAGTATTTCCTTATTAATGGCAGAGGTATTAACTTCTAAAATTGCATTTTCTTTACCAATTATTTTCTCCTGAATGGTGCATGGTACTTCAAGAGAGTCTTCAAAATTTGATGAGACACATTCCTTAGGTTCATCGAGAATGTTCTTCCTTAAATTAAGATCATATTGAATAGACGATTCCTTGTTAATATGTTGAAATTGTTGTACTATGTCCTCTAAGTTTTGATCTACTTTTTCTTCATAGGCTAAAGCCTCAAAAGAGTTGGTATTTCTTCCAATATCCTTCCTTATTGGTCTCCACTATTTATTTTCTTTCATTTTTCTAGATCTATTTTTTGGAAGTTGAAAACCATCTTCATCCATAACCATTTGTAAGTTTCTCTTACGATTTTCTACATATGATTATGTTGGGCTCTTCTTAGGGCATGATCTCTCAATATTCCCCACCTCATGACATCTTCTACATCTAAAAGATATGTTTTCATAATCTATAGTTTGGATCCACATCTTATCCCCATACTTAAGAATGATTGATTCTGGTAAAGCTTTACTTATATCAATCATGACCAATATTCGAGCATAAATAGCCAAGAATCCATCTTTTATAGTATCTAAAATCTTAAGGAATTCTCCTAGAGTGTTGCCTATTGCCTTGAAGGTATATATTTTCTAAAATTCAATGGGTAACCCAAACATCCTAACCCAAACTGGTACTAGGGATAGATTTACATTTTCAGGTGAAAAGCCTTCATACCAACGGGTAAGGAAGAGTCTTGCTCTTCCCATAAACCAAGGACCCCCTTTTAGGATTTTTTCTCTTTCTTCCCTAGAACAAAAAATGGCTAGGAAGAAACCTTTGGGAAGAAAGGATAGAATCACTCCTGGAGACTTCCAACTCCTATCAATCCATTTTCTCAAGGTTGAAGCCCCTGGCCAATACCCATTAAATTTACCAAAAATCACCCTATCTTGGAGCAACGAGGATCTCTCTAAGGTGCGCTCACTAACCTCTACCACTAGAGATGATTCTAAGGATTTAACTATAAATCGGTCCATGGAAAGGAAACTAAAACTCAAAATCTATTGAAATTTATCAGAATATCCTATAGCAAATATAATATTTGATAAAAAAATTATAATAATTTGCATGCAAAATTTCTAAGATAAAGAAAGGGAAAAAAACTTAGCTGAAAAATTCTTTGTCCAGATAGAATGTCTTGCCTCACTGAAGTCCTAGCCCTTCATTGCTCTTCCCATCATCTAAACCCTAGCTGACAAATATTTGCAATTTTATTTTTTGCGACTTGAAAAATCATCACTACCCTTGTTCTGGATGGTTGACTTCACAAGGTCATATCTCCCTCAATATTGCTCGGATTCCTTCATATGACCACTCATTTTAAAGCTATTCAAATTCTACACAAGTTGGTCCAAGAATCAACTAAATCAGATAACCCTTCGTGAAGATATGACTCCTAAAAGATGAGACATTTTTCATTAAAAAAAATCCTAATATTCCAATATATTTTTTTCATTATTTTATTTTTATTTTTATTTGTGGGTTTAGCCCCACTTCTTATTAACACTTGTGATATTTGCTTTTGTTTTTCCATATCAATATTTATTTGGGTGTCCGAGGGGGATAACACAATGGTTCAAGCTTTGGCTCTTCTTTGGGAGGTCCAAAGTTCAAACCGTGATGTGTATGTGGGGCTGTATTAAATTCCCTATTGATAAGCTCACTTCTTCTCCTTATGAGAGGTCATGGTGGGATGGGGATGCCTAGCCCTGAGCATCGATCATAGGGGTTTCTCACACTAACCAAATAAAATAAAACTCTCTTTAGTTTTTTTTCTCTTTGTTTATGCTTCTTGGGTTTTCCTCTCTTTTTTCATTCCTAGCAATACTTTCATCTTCATCAATCTCTTCAATCTTCTCACACTGCTCATAGTAAGACTTATCATCTTTAGGTTTGCCTTATTATGAAGGATCTGAAGTGCAAAGAATAACCTAAAAAACACAATCTTTTTTATGTTTCCCTGTAAATCCTAATATTTTACCCTAAAAACCTTAATTGTTATGGGTTTCCTTTAATCTCATTTCTTTGTTATTCTACTCTTGAAACCTTAAAGTGCAAGGGATAATATATTCACCACTTTCTCTTTTATTACCTAGAGAGGATTTTATACTACTTGAGGAAAATGAAGATGATTTACCTAGCATAAACTTGACCTATCTTGTTGTCTTTGTTTTAGGATTTGTCTCCATGTCTTCTTTTGCACCTTTAATTATTTCTAAATTTGTCAAATGATATTGTAGATAGACTTTCTTTACCTCTTCTTTTGGAGTGGAATATCCTTGATCTGATCTAGCTTCTATTATTGTATGATTTACTTGCTTCGTCTTGAAGTTTATCTCATAGCTATATTTTTTTGTCTATTTATTCATAGTTTTCACTTTGCAACAATTTGTCCAATCTCATAACAATTGTGCCAATGAAATGTGACATTTTCATAATCTACTTGTTGATCCCATTCTCTTGATTCAAATTTAATCTTAATGGATTGTGGCAAAGGTTTTGAAATATTCATAACAACACATATTCGAGTATATATAGCATGCTTTCGCTCCTTAGTAGTTAGTCCTTGAATAACCCCCCTACAGTATTTCCAATATTCTTCAAAATATCCTTATTTATAATCTAATATGGAAGTTCAAAAAGTCTAACCCACACTGGAATCTTCTTAATTATTTCTATCTCAACAGAAAAATTTCAATCCATGGTCTTAAGTAAAGTGAATTTCTTCCCCTAAACAATGGGCCACCAACCATTATTTTATCCATAATTTTTGAATTGGAAAAAGATGATGAGAAAAAAACCTTTAGGAAGAAAAGTCACAAAATAATTAGAATTCAATCCCCACTTCCAATTGATCCAAATTTGAATCTCCAAAAACCTTGGCCATGATCTATTGAACTTACATATTAACTGTCTACTTTTAAGAACCATTATATCATGCTCAATCATCTCATCCTTGATGCTTACTTATGGTGTAACAAATGCTACTTGGATCAAACTTACCATGTATTCGCTCTTCTGCTTATCTCCAACTTGGACCTCCATTCTTCCAACTAGGGCATATTGACTTCCCATTAGGGCTTTCAAATATGACTTTCCTTCCATAATAGCTGATGCGGCTTGCTCTTGGTTCACACTCCCTCTTGATTCACACTCCCTATCGGCTTGCACTCCCGCTTGCACTCCCTCCTGGCTCACAATTGTCCTTGCCTTTTTTTTTCACGACATTCCTTTGCTTCAATAATTTTTTGAAAATAATGTTTCACAAATTTATGGTAAGGGTTTGAAGCATTGATGTACTCCAGATGAACCCGTCACTCTTCTACAATGATTGAATCTTGGCTCACACTCTCTCTTAGTTCGTACTCCCTCTTGACTTGCACTTGCTCCTAGCTTGCACTCTCTCCTACCTTGCACTCGCTCTTCGCTTGCACTCCCTCTTGGCTCACAATTGCCCTTGTCTTTTCTCTTTCCTAATGTTCCTTTGCTTCAACAATTTTCTAGAAACAATATTCTATGCATTCGTGGTAAGGGTTTGAAGCATTGATGCACTTCAGATGAACTCGTCGTTCTTCCACCATGACTAATTCTTGGTTCACACTCCCTCTTAGCTCATTTGCTCTCGACTTACACTCTCTCTTAGATTTTTTTCAACTGAATCCTTTAAATTCTCCTAATATTTGGAACAAGAAGTAGTACTTGTTCCTTGATCGCACTTTGCTTTCTACTTTCTACTTTCTACTCACACTTTTTCCTCGCTTTCGACTTGTGCTTGCACTTGCTTCTAGCTTCCCTCACTCTTGGCTTGTGCTGGCACTCGCTTCTGGCTGCATTCACTCTCAACTCATGCTGGCACTCGCTTTCGACTGCACTCACTCGCACTCACTTTTGACTGCACTTACTCCTGGCTCACACTCACACTCACACTCACTTCTGGTTGTACTCACTCTCGACTCATTTTCACACTCACTTCCGACTCTTTATCTTTTTAATAATATTAAATATAAATCAATTATATATTTTAATAGTCTTAGGGGGGAATGGTTCGGGCTTTGGCTCTTCTTCAGGAGGTCCAAGGTTCAAACTGCGGTGTGGGTGAGTGTGTGAGGGGGTGAGTGTGTGGTGACTGTATGTTAAATTCCCTATTGATAAGCATAGCTCTCGGATTTAGAAAGGATCATGGTTGAGGAGAGCTTGCCTAACCCTGTACATTGGACGCAAGGGTTTCTCACACTAACCAAATAATTTTTTTTATATATTTTAATATTAATTTTTCACTTTTATTTATTTATTTAATATAAATATATTTTGATACAAGGTTTTTTCCACCTAACGGTAAGTATTTGATAAGTATTTACCTTAATAAAGGGATGTGGAGGGTTGGAGATTGGAATCGTCAACCTCAAGCTGCAAACACTAAAAAAAAAAACCAATCAATCTACTACCTTTGACTATTTAATATTTTTTTCATTTTAAAATTTAAGAAAACTTTACCATAAATAATAAGCTCTCACTTTAGAAAAATAAGAAAGTTTCCATGTATTTAATATTAAAAAACACCCTTCATGATCTGATTAAAACTTTACCATAAATAATAAACTCTCACTTAAAAAAATAAAAAAGTTAATGTATTTAATATTAAAAACACCCTTCATGATCTGACGTCCCTCGAATCATCATCACTTTAAGCTTAAGCTTGTAAGGCATCCGAAGGGAGAGGTGCCACTGATTAGGTCACATTAAACTTGAGTGCAGGTACATAAGAAAACTCGGTACATATTCAATGGAATAAGGGACCGGCAGTATCATAGTAAGACGTTATTGGAGTACAAAATAACTATACATGCCACTGTGTTCGTCGACAAATCCACAGCCTCTACCGTTAAACTAGGGAAAACAAACCAAGCAAAGAGCCTGTCACATGGGAAGGGTTTGGGGATTGATGTTCATCCTAGCCTTGCCGTGACCGTCCGGGTTGAAGCTTAACTTCCCTGCCTTGGCTTGGTACTCTCAATATTTTCAGCAGCGACACGCAGCAGCAGGAGCAGACAAAATGATCAAGAGACAATTTTTCAGAATAGAGCACCCTGATGACAATGACGACGCCTCCGATGACTCTTCCTCTTCTTCAGATGACGAGTGTGCACCCATCCACGAGCCCAATGAAGACGAAGAAGAAGCAGCAGCAGTAGAACCAGAAGAATCTCCGGGTAATACTTTTTGTTCATATGTTTTTGAAAGTTTGTTTTTTTTTTTTACCTTGCTAGGGTTCTGAATGGCTCTAAGCACCTGTGGGAATGCTTTTACCGTGTTTTCTAAGCGTTGTGTCTTTTGAGCTGCGAGTCTCATTGTTGAGTACAGACGAAATTGAAATCTTTAACCTCTTCACAACGAACATTTTCATTCATCAATGTTTTAAATAATGAAGATTTAGATGTATTTTTTAGTGGCTTGATGAGCTTAAAGGATCCTATAACGTGAAGTTTTTGTGTTAACTAATTGTCTTTGCTAAATCCCTTAGAGGATTTGAACCAGTGCCTTTGTGAGATAATGCCTGTGACTAATTGTCAGCCTTTAGAGCATGATATCTATAAGAGTGTTTGCATATTTTAAGTAGGTTTTCGAATATTATGGAATAAACACAAATACTATATTTGCAGATCAATCTTACGGCAGTATCGAATTTTTAATTTATTATTATTCTTTTCCATCCCATAAATACTACTGGGTATGCCATGAAAGTAATTAAAACGATTTCATTTCATTGAAACTTTGATTGTTTGCGGGGCAATTAGTCCACAGGCTTTGTGCATCACCACGCAGCTTCATCATGGCGCTTGATAAAGAAAAAAGATCAGGTTTAACCAGGACTATGTTTTTTTTTTTTGAAAGAAAGAACACTTGGAGATTTTGGCAGCACTGGTTTTACCCATTTGACAGTGCGATGGTGCTCTTTGCCACTCACAGTAATGTTCGGTGTGGTATTCTCAGCAATTTTGAGGTTTGGAGAACTGTGTCCCTGTTGAAGTTTTTCTGGTTTGTTATGAGTGCAGATTCAGGATATCAGAGCGAGGATAGCTCAGACAGTGGTGAAGAGTTTGATGCCGCAGAAGGGGCTGCAAAAGGTGTGTTCCATGTTTTGCCATCACCTTACAAAGACTTAATTTTTTATTTTTTTTCTTCTGAATGCAAATCAGTTTTTGTATTGAACATCGGGTAATTTTGCAACAGATGCTTCTTGTTTGAAACTCTCATTTTATGTGCGGCTTGTAAGATATTTTCTATCTACAACTCTGAACTCTCATTGTGGCTTTGATTGTTTTCCTGGGAAAAATGATTCTATTGTCATTAAATTACTGATCACCAAAGAATTATCCTCCCAGGGCTTGGTGATATCTGCTTCTCTAGAAGGGTAGAAACTAGCTGAAGCATGTCTTATGCTCAAGAACTAAAAGGTCCTCTAAAACAGGAGGACCAATGGGCCATCATTTCCACCAAATTCTTGACATTGTACATGTGATTGAGATATAAAGAATTACAGAGGCCAACTGCTATACAAATTGCAGTTCGTCATTCACTCACTAATGATAGCTCTGGTTGAGTTAGTCCAAGCATGCCTAAAACCTTCATGATTATCTGGGGACAAAGTGACCAAATATTGTTGCCATGCAAAGGTCATGCCAAGCCACATATGAAACCATAGTACTAAACATTCTCAAAGGAATTTGATTCAGATTTTATTGACAGACCTTCCAACATATGCAGGCAGCTAGAAGACAATGCAAGTAAAGCTAGGAAGAGATTGGGAAACCCGGTGCCTTGTTTTTGGTGCAGGTAAAAGTTGCACGAGTTACAAAAACACAGAAGATGTAAGAAAGTAAGGTCCAAACAAATAGGTAAAAATAGTTAGGGAAATATGCGAATGGCTGATGTTGATTACGAAGACAAAATTTGTTGTGAACTAGATTTCAACATTAAACAAAACGCAAATTACATTCTAATTCTGGTGATGCCCAGAGGTAGTCATGATTAATCATAGTGGGGTCATAATGAGGGATCCTTAAGTTCATTATTTGTCTAATGGGTTTGGGACAAGCAGTGGGGAGCGAGTAGTTTTACACCATAAGTCAAGGTTTTGATCCCATGGGTCCTTAATGTTTACCCCTGGATTGATGTCCGACTAGTGAGAATGGCTCACAAATAGCCCAGTAGGGTTTAATTCCCATGGGTGCCATGATAATACAATTTGTTGTAATATTGTTATGTAGTTCGTTGAAATACGACACTAATACAGTCATGATGTAATATGAGAGGGTCCTGTTTCAATCCCATATAAATATTTAAAAACATTATATTTTAATATTCAAAAACATGAAACATCTATAGATGATTGAAGAGACCAACATTTGGACCAATATTTGACTTCCGATCTTATGTGCGTAGCACCCTCAAAGAAAAATAACAAATATATATTTTTTTCCTTTTTAATTGTTAATCAAATGTAAGGTTATAGCCTTGACTAAGCTTGCACGTTTCTATTTTTTATTTTTGATTTACATGTTGTAGTACACCAGGCAGGATGAATAATGAGGCATGTAGACATGTTTGAGAATTTTATGCATGCCTAGTAAGTCTGCCCCTATGTTGAAGACCATATACCTTGATGCTTGTCCTGTTGATCATGCCTCCCTGTCATGTTTAAGAGACTGAATCCATCAATTTAATGAGTAGAACTATAGTATTAAGTCTTGGACTCAACAAGTCTATTTTTTTAATGCAGACTTAGGCTTAGGGCAAAATCTGGGGAAAAATATGGCAAGGATTCTACAAATAAGAAAAAAAATATAGAATGTAGTAGATTTTATAGAAAGAGATTTGTCTATTGTCATAATGATTTGCCCAAGGTCACCTGGCTTGTGGATCTGCTGCTGTTTGTGGGGCTTGTGAGAATCTCATGAATAGAACTATGTTTGCCTTTACTAGATGAGTGGATAAAACTGTCTGCAAAATTTCTGCCAACCAGAGAGTCCTTGAGACCATAGTTGGAAAAATTGCAGATTTCCCATGAAACTCATGAGAATTTGCAGGCTGTGATTTAATAATAAAAAAATCTTGGTGCTGAGAAAATCGCCTACTTGTGGTGATTATTGCGACGTTTCTTGTCGATTTCTCTCCAAAAACCCAACAAAACTCACATTTTGTGGTAGAAACATGAAATCCCGTTTTTAAAAGGATTTTTGGCCGCATTTTACCAATTTTTTTCTTCTCCTCTACTCAGAAAGGAATTTTCCTAGAGGTCACCGCAAACTTTAAACCACTTTTGGAGATCGAGTTGACAAATTCAATGCCATTTAGAGGAGATTTCTTTTATTCCCAAGAGATTTCAGGGGTAAATTTTTTTGGGGCAAAATCTAGGGCTTTGTTAGGGTTTTTTCAATGTTTTTTTTGTTTGTTGTTTGTAAAGCACGTAGGCTATACCCTAGGGAATTTGTTTAGTTACTTATTTCTTCTTTTTTGTTTCCCTTTAAAAAACAGATGGATATTTTGGGTGAGGGCCATGGAACCGTCGTCGGTAGCAATGAGCCAAATCCTTCAAGTACAACCCCAAATCCAAGCCTAGGGAGAGACCCAATGTGGAATGGATTAGACGGAACTCATCAAATCAAGTGTTTTGTAAACATTACAGTAAGGACATGCAAGGAGGCATCTGTTGCCTGAATTATCATTTGATTGGGCAACCAGGGGATGATGTGGACCCTTGCCCTAGAGTAGACCTAGTTGAGAAAATCGGAATCGCCACGGAATCGGCAAATGATTGACTTGGGAAAAAACGGGAATCGGGAAAAAATTGGCCAAAAAAAACCCGAAGAAAACGCAAATTTTCATTGAAAAAAGTTTTTTTCATGCATATTACAATGAATTAACATTATGCAAATCAAATATTGCAATAAAAGCAGTAATTCATGTCAGGACATCATACAAGGCTCAAGCTTTAACTACACATGAAAGTGACAAAACACATCTTGTATTGCTTATAATATGAAAAGGTACAAATTACAAAATGTGTCAAAATGCCTCAATAGGCCCACTATCTAATGTCTTGCAATTCCTTTGCCCTTTGCCCTAGCAGAAGACCTAGTCTCTCTTTGTTGACGTGCCCTTGCCGCTTCTTGTGCATGTGCCTCTTCTTGGTCCTTGGCTGCTATCTCCTCCGCTAGGTCTTCAAAGTTTTGTAATTCATCCAGGGAGAAGAGAGGCTCTTCCTGTTCCTGCTGCTCTTGCATTGCATCTGTGATCCATTCAGATGATGGATCAATGTCACTTAGGTCAATGGGCTGAGTACTTGTTTTTTCAAAAGTTCTTTGGTGGAGACGAAGGTTGTAATGCACAAACACAAGATCATTTAACTTTTCTTGTGTAAGTCTGTTGCGCTTCTTGGAGTGTATGTGCTCAAACATACTCCAATTGCGCTCACAACCTGAAGAGCTACATGGTTGAGATAAGATTCTGACGGCCATGTGCTGCAAATTGGGCGTAAAATCACCAAAGTCGTCCCACCATAAATCTAGAAACAACAACAAAAAAAATTTAATATTTCACATGTAAAATAGTAAATTGAGATTATTTTTAAAAGTTTAAAACAAAATCAAAAGACAATAAATAATAATTCGATGAGGGTTACCTGGCCTCAATGTTGACCTAGCACTCTTGCATTGCTCGGATGGGAATTGGCGGCCATGACATTCCTTATAATCTTGTATCTCTTCACGTGTTTTATCGTGCAATTGTTTACTAGCTGAGAACATGCGGTCAATGCAATCTTGAAGGCCAACCTTCACCTCATAATCAACACGAAATGTAGGAGAATAAAAAATTTGGGGGTTCAAATAGTAACCTGTTGCATGAAGAGGGCTATGGATTTGTGATGTCCATCGGTTATCAATGATAGTCCAAATGGCATCGTATTTGGTGCGGGCATATCCATAAAATGCAGCAATTGCCTCTTTTGCCTTGTCCATAGCCTCATATACAAATCCCATTGGAAATTGTTCTCCATCAACAAGACGAAGAACCTTCACCAAAGGCTTTGAGACTTGAAAAAAAGGAAAAATAATTTAAAGGAAAATATTTTACAACAAAAATAAAATAAAATAAATTAATAAGCTTAGTCTTGTACCTTGATGGCCTCATCCATGGCCATCCAGAAGTCCTCCTCAAACAAATAAGTATATACATTATGCCCCTCAGGTGACATTCGGTATCTTGTAGCTGCTTCAGAATTCCAATCATCACTCACAAACATTTGCTTCAGTGACCCTCTTGCATCATAAATGCTCTGCAATGTCACAAAGTTTGTGGCGAAGCGTGTAATGCCAGGCCGCACTAGCTCCCTCCCATTAGTAAATCGCCTCATGAGGCTAAGGACCCATGTATGGTTGTAAATGAATTTTGTGATAGCCTTAGCCTTCCTTACAACCTCTGCCACCCAAGGTAATTTCCCAATGTCCTCGAGGAGCAAATCGAGACAATGGGCTGCACATGGGGTCCAAAAAATAGTGGGGAATCTTTGCTCCAAAATCCTACCGGCTGCCTTATATGCTGCTGCGTTGTCCGTGATGATTTGGACAACATTCTCCTCCCCGACCTCCAACACAACCTCCTCCAACAACCTTGCAAGCATTTCGACACTCTTAACATGTGCCGATGCATCTACTGACTTGAGGAATGCAGTTCCTCCTGCAGAAGCAACCAAAAAATTAATCAAGGTTCTTCCCCTCCCATCCGTCCAACCATCAGACATTATACTGCAACCCTTGTTCCTCCACACCCTACGCTGGTCTTCAAGCACAACCTGAAGTATAAAAAAATTTAGTCATGCACATTGCATATTGATATTATCATATATATAAAAAAATTAGTCATGCCATATATATATAAATTTAGTCAAGCACAACCTGAATGTTGTCCACAGATTGTTGAAGGAGAGGGCCCCTAAGGTCATCATAAGTCGGCGCCTTAAAACCTGCGCTGCAACTTGCGACGACATCTATCATGCGTCGCCAATATGGAGACCTTGCCACATTGAAGGGAATGTCAGAATAATACCAAAAAGTGGCAATGGCTGTCCTCGCTGCATTGTGCTTCTCTTGGTTCCACGCGGCCATACCCTCAAGCGTGGGTTGTGCCCTTGGCACGGAATGGTCTACAAAATGGGACTCTCCCGTCCCACTAGCTGCTTGTGCACACGATGGACTCGAACTCTCTTGTTGAAACCGGCTAAAGTTGTTGCCGGTACGGGGAATTCAAGAGGGGGGGTTGAGATGGCATCGGTATGACTTCTTTTGAGATTACTTTTTTCCTTTGAGTTAGAGATCATGGCCTCTATTTTATTTTTAATTTCTTTTGGCACCTTAGGGCATATCTTGACATCTTTGTGAGATCTCTTTGCCAAATGGAATTTGAGGCGATAAACGCCTCCAGTAAGATGTTCGTTACAAAAATTGCATGTAACATCCCCTTTCTTTGCCCTTGGCGTTCCATACGCCCATGCTGCATCTTTTGGTTTCATTTTTTATATGCCTGCACATGGAAACAAGTAACAACAAAGTTACAAACAATCACTTAAAAAAAAACCTAAACCCTAAACCAAAAGGCTAGGGTTTAGGGTTTAAAATTGAAACATTGACAGTTGAAAAATGGGCTTGCATACATAGTTATCAGGCAGCAATATTTACTTAAAAAGAGGGAAAAAAAAACCCTAAACCCGAAACCCTAGACTAGGGTTTAGGGTTTAAACTTCAAAGTTCAATCAAACATTAACAGCTGAAAAATGGGCTTGCATACATAGTTATCAGGCAGCAATATTTACTTAAAAAGAGGAGGAAAAAAAACCCTAAACCCAAAACCCTAGACTAGGGTTTAGGGTTTAAACTTCAAAGTTCAAACATTAACAGCTGAAAAATGGGCTTGCATACATAGTTATCAGGCAGCAATATTTACTTAAAAAGAGGAGAAAAAAACCCTAAACCTGAAACCCTAGACTAGGGTTTAGGGTTTAAACTTTAAAGTTCAAACATTAACAGCTGAAAAATGGGCTTGCATACATAGTTATCAAGCAGCCTTAAGCAATATTTAGTTATTTACTTAAAGGGAGAAAAAAAAACCCTAAACCCTAGGTTTAGGGTTTAAAGTTTAACAAATATTGATAGCTAATAATTTGGCTTGCATATATCAATTTAGTATCTACTTAAAAGGAGGAAAAAAAAAACCCTAAACTCGAAACCCTAGACTAGGGTTTAGGGTTTAAAGTTTTAAATTTCAAAGTTCAAACATTGACAAATCACAAAACTATTTGCAAACAACCCTAATCTAGATTCTAAACCTTGTTTCAACTTGGAGAAAAAAAGAGTTTTCAAAGATTTTCTTACCTCGGATGAATCTTTTGGGCGGTTGTTGTTGGCTGCCGGATTCCTTCAAACCGCAATCGCTCGCTCTTAGGATGCCCTAGCGTGTTTGGGTCGGGGTGGTAGTAGGTAGGCAGAGTCTTTTCCTTGTTTGGAAGAGCTCAGGGTGAAAAAAAGGGGAAAAAATGAACTTTCCCCTTAAATCGGCCGTAGCCTCTACCCGTGCGGCTGCGGCCGATTCATTGTCAATTTTTTGAAAAAATCGGCGATTCCGATTTTTTCAAAAAATTGGCCAAGAATCGCCAACTCGGCGATTCATGGCGATGCGACTCGGGAAGTCAAAAAATTGCCACGGAATCATGATTTTGGCGATTCTTTGCCAATTTTCGCAACTATGGAGTAGACGATATGATAAAAAATGAGGTAAAGGCTTGGATATGTAGTAAGGAGGACGAGAGTTGTAGTTGGACATGGAGTAGGGCCTTGGGCCTCTTTTTATGGGGATGATGCCGAACAAGAGGATGTTAACGTAGTTGTCGAAGAGTTGGTTCTTAGCCCTCCCATCGGGCGAGGTGGTGGGAGTGGGAGGAGTTGAGTGTTGGTCGAGGCTCCAACACAAGATAAACAACCTTTCAGAATATTGCATAGGGGAAGGAGAAGGCAAAGGAAGTAAGGACAACATCGACTAATTTTTGGTATTGCTGCAACATTCCCTTCAATCGTATGAACAATCCCTATTGAGAAGCCTTAATGAGGGCATTGAGTGAGGTTGGCGAAGAGGTCAAGCCACCTTCAACAAAAGGTTTCTGTGGGCCATTTTTGGAGAAGTGTGTCATGAACACACATGCTCTTGTAGAAGATCAAAAGGAAATATGGAGGAGAAAAGGTTGCAACATTCTCTCCAATGAATGGACGAATGAGAGGAATCGCACGCTGCTCAACTTCATGGTGGCTTTGGGTGGATCCACGGTCTTCCTAAAGTTGGTTGATGCGTTGCAAGAGGTGAAGAATGCACAAATGCTATATGTGTTGGAGGAGGTTGTCCTATAAGTTTAAGTAGAGAATGTTGTCCAAGTTGTGTTTATGGGTAGGATTCTGGAGGAGTACCCCTCTATTTTCTGGAGCCCATGTGCTGCATATTGTATTAACCTCATGCTTGAGGACATTGACAAATTGACATGAATGAAGACAGTGGTGGAAGAGGTAAATAGGTGCTCAGCTTGATGAGGGAGCATAATGAAAGGAGGGACATTTTTTGCCTTAGGAATCACTTGATTTTCCTCAAATTTCATTGCCTTATAGAGCCTTCTAGCAGTATTGCCTGCTTTGAAGCTGATGTTAGTGAGCAAGGAATGGTATGCTTCACTATTTCATTCAAAAGAGGAGGAGCGGGTCTGGAGCCAAGTTTGTGATGATTCATTTTGGGTGAGCGTGTAGGAAATTCTCAAGGTACTTGGTTGTTTAAATTTAAAATCTTATTTTACACTTAAAATTTTTAGTACTTTTATCCTAAATTTAACTAAAAATTACAAATTCTGATTTGTAATTTTGATTAAATGTATCAAGTAAATTATATTGATTAATTTAAATTGTTTAATTTTTGGTGATAGAACCCTTGGTAAAAGTCCTTAGCCTTGTGAATGGTGAAAAATTTGTAATGGGTTATCTATATGAGGGGATGGATAGATCAAAAGAGGCCATCCTACACTATTACGGTGGCAACCAATGCAAGTATGCAATTTGTTTATCGTTAATAAGAGATGGATGAGGCAACTCCATCGACCTATTCATATAGCGGGTACTTCTTGAACCCCAAATTCTTTTACACTAACAATATTAATGCTGATGAAGAGGTCCAATGGGATTCTACACTTGCCTAGAGAGGATGATAGATGACCTCACCAAACATCGCCTCACCTCTACCGAGTTGGAAACCTATAAGGGAGTTCATGGAATCTTGTTTTCATCTTGCTGTAAAGAATCATGGTCAACCTTGCAATCAGGTAAAATATTTTAACTTTTAAATATTTTTTCTTGTAGTTTACGTTTACAATGACACAATTACAATGTAAGTTAAATTGTTAATATTTTGAAAAGTTTTTTTTTGTAGATTTATGGTGGGAGGATTATGGTTCAAAAACACCTAATCTGAGGAGAATGGCAATCCACATCTTGAGTCAACCTTGTAGCACTTTTGGGTGTGAGCACAAGTGGTCTCTATTTGAGATTGTACACGTTCAAAAGTGCAATAGGTTAGCCTAGGAGCACCCCGACGACCTTGTCTTCATACAATACAATCTTTGGCTTCGCACTAAACAAGTGGAGGTGAATGAATCCTATGAGGTGATTGACTTGGATGAGCTAGATCCACTATTAGATTGGATTGCCGAAAGTCCGCTGGATATAGTTTATTGTAGAGGACATCGAGGCACTAGAGGTGGAAGCAGAACATTTGAGAGGATTGGAGGAGATATACCATGATGATCCCATACTTGAGGAGCTTCCAATTCGACCACCTGTCCAAAGCCAAGTCCAACCATCTAGTTCGAGGGGAAGGAGGGGAAAACAAAAAGCAGTTTAAAAACTGCTTTATATTTTGAAATTTTGAATTTGTATGACATGTTTGGTTGGATTTCATTGTCAAAAACTGTAATTCTATTCTTTTTAATAAGTATCTAATATAAAATCAGCTTTCAGGCTCTGCAATTGTTGTTTAAAATGTGTGTGTATATATATGTATGTATGTATGTATGTATATATTTATTTATTTATATTTTAAATTGAAATATATATTTTTTCAATTGGTTATATGAGATTGAAATGGGTCCCATCCGTATTACATCATCACCACTAAGTGGTATTACAAAAGCTTGGATATTATCCATGTATCGTTTAACAAGTTTTGAACCTGGGTCTTCTCTTTGAATGTTGAGGAATCTAACCAGTTGAGCTAATGCCATTTGATTTTAAATTGAAATATTATATCTATCTATAGTTTTAAAGTTAAAATATATTTTTCTTTTTTTTTTCTATGAGTTTTCCTGAGTTGCTGATAAAATCTCCAAAATTGAAGTGCCGAGTTTATCCTGAGTTGCAATTTTTCGAACTATGCTTGAGACATCTCCTGTTCCTCCCTATGCCAGGTTTGTTTAAAATCAATACCAACTAAGTTGCAAGACTTGGAGTGCCGAGCTTATCCCAAGTTGCAATTTTTCATTTTTCCATCCTAGAGACATCTCCTGTTGCTCTCTATGCCAGGATTGTTTAAAAGCAATACCAACTCAGTTGCAAGACATCATAGGGTTTGACTTGAGGCTTGATCTTAGATAGCCCACTGAGGAGTACCCTAAAACTTTGAGACTTGGGCCAATCTTGTCATATAGTAGAAGACATTCTCCACAAGTTCTCATTTCCTTGTTTCACATGGTTTAAATAACTCACAGATAGCCATGAGATGCAGTGATCCCCAATGCTTTTATAGGAAGTCAAACAAATTCGTGCTGTCATTTTTCATAAAATTTTAAAATTGTCCATGTGATAACCTGTTCTTCTTGATTTGGTTTCTCCAATACTTTACCTAAGCTTAATTGATCAGGGTGTGACATGCTTGCCATATGCATTGAGTTTACCAAATATGATCAATTATATTTTGTATTTAGTGAAATCTTAAATCTACCAATTATGCATGCCAAGTTTTTGGGAAATGTAATCAGTCTTACCTACTATTAGAAGTAGGGAAAAGAAAACCATTAAAATAGTAAAGCCTATGTGTTGCAATATAAATAAAAAATGTTTAGGTACTCCTAAAAATTTATTAAGAGATGACCCAAAAAGACCAATTTATGGAGACTTCAGTTGCCAAGAAGAGTTCTTTAGGCACTTAAAGCAGAGCATCTTGGTATCTTTTAATGAGACGGATTTATAATGCAAACTTGTGTTGTTACAAACCTTTATTATACAACTTTATGATGATTTTCATGTCCAATATTTTTTCCATTATGTTGTCTTGTTTGGAAATAATTAAATTATAGAAATTTAGTAGTTGTCAAACACTATAATGATTCCTATCCTTAAATTTTGGAATTGGGAAAGATTTTTACTTTGTTTTTGCTTTACAAACTTGAACTGGCACTTGCTTACCCATATTGACTTAAAATATCAATAATTATTGGATCTGCCATTTTTGTTTTTGGAATATTATGAAGCTGCACATTTATGATATATTTCTGAAAGTTGATTTCACAGCCAGTCATGTGTAATATGACTGAAGTGACTGAATTTCTTGACTGAAATAACCAACTTCTTTGGAATACAATTTCAAAAATTAATCATACAATCACTAGCTATTGTAATCTGTTGTTAGTTAATTATGTTAAGAAATTACTCCTTAATAACTTGCAAGTTATAGATGTGTATTGATGGAGAAAAGATGCTGATGCTATATTTTCAGTTTGGCCAGGTAAATTAACAAATGATGACAATGAAGAGTTTGAACCACTTCCAGACAGGCTTAAGCAAGATAAGACCATTGATTTGGTGAATAATAGGGTGAACAAGGCCATCGAATCAGCCCAGAGCAAATATTCTAATCAGTGGGCAGAAGCTGTAGATGAGACAGAGAGAGAGCGTGCTTTGGATGACTTGGATGATTGTGTTATACAGTGTAAATCAGTCTTCAGGTGCAAACTTTGTCCGAGAATTATTTGTCTAAACATAGACACGATGAAAATGCACGTTTATTCAAAGGTATGCTTTTAATGCTTAATCTACTGTAAGTCAATAAATGAGTACATGCGGTTTTATTTGTAAGATGTCATTTATTAGTTGCCTACAGATAAAACTTCTTGGTTTAGATATGTTCTTGTGGGTAAAATTAAGAGGGTTTGAAGGGATTTATTGGCACGAGTTTCTTTTAGAATAAAGTTAGCGTTCAAGATCACAGTTTGCATGGAAAATTATTGAGAGGGAGAAAATGACCATGGTATTTGTTATGTGAGAACCACTAGTTGTTTGTGTATCAGGTTGCAAGAGTGTTTTTTTCCTTTCATGTTAGACGTATAATATTGTTTTTCTTCATACATGTCTAAAGGGCATAAACGTGTAATCAACCAATAGGTCTATTATGTAAAGTCCATAAAGGATTCAATATACATTTTTGCATATAAAAGAGATATGAATAGGCATATATAATAATATAAAGAGTCATAACCCCTCATACCCACCTCTTAATAAGTAACCATTTAGTATTTTTTTTATAAGCTATGTGTGGCTTCTATTGGGGGCCACTCCCATTAAAATATCAAAACATTGTTCTGGTTACATTGTTGTCAAGTTAATTAAACCATAAATAACTTGTATTTTTATCAATGATATTCTTCATTTGCCTTCCCATAAAAAATATTCTTCATCTTCCTCAAACCTCTAACTTTTCACAATCAACTCCTTTGTATCTCTTGCATTAAGAGTGAAAATCTCACTTGACCAGTTGCCTTCTAAAATTTGAGTTGTACCAAGAAATAGGTCATCACCACAAATGGCTAAAAGATCATTACGTAGTTTCCTTTTCTATAAATATGCTTGTCAATTCACTATTTTTTTAGGGGTCTTATTCATGCCTCTAATATTCCAAGATATCTTTGTCATCATCACTTTTTGTTTTTATTTGTGGGCTTTATCCCACTTCTTGTTAACACTTGTAATATTTGCATTTGTTTTCCCATATATCCTTGCCTCGTTTTCTCTTTGATTTTGCTTCTTAAGTCTTCCTCTTTTTTTTTCATTCCTACCAACGCTTTCATCTTCATCAATCTCTTCATTTTTTTGATATTGTTCATAGTGAGACTTATCATCTACAGATTTGTCTTGCTCAAAAGGATATGAAGTCAAAGGAATAACCTTAAAAGCACTTTTTTCTCTATGCTACCTTGGAAACCCTAAATGCAAGGATGTTCCTCCATAGTAATCACCTCCTTATGCTGCCCTAAAAACCTTAAATTACAATAAATATCCTCCATCCTCATTTTTTTATTATGTTGCTCTTGAAACCCTAAAGTGCAAGCAATAACCTCTATATTACTTCCATTTTTATTAGAAGGAGAGGATTTTACACTACTTGAGGAAAATGATGTCGATTTATCTGGAATAAACTTGACGTTTTCCACCTCCTTTGTTTTAAAATTTTCCTCCACATTTTCTTTGCACCTTTAATTCCTCCTGAATTTGAACTTGCACATTGTGCTTCCTCATCCCTTGTATCCTTGTTTGTTTTTTCTAATGGTTGATTTATGTGAACTATGATGGCCTTTGCCAACTAATGCTAGAGATAGGCTTTCTTTGCCACTTTTTGGGGAGTGGAATATACTTGGTCTAATCCAAACTTCTACTATAATATGATCTCCTTGCTTCATCTCAAAGTTTGTCTCATAACCAATTTTTTTTCTCTTTTTCCATCGTTTTCACTTCGCAATTTCTTGCCATATGTCCAATCTCATAATATTTGCGACACCGTAATGCATTGTTTTCATAGTTCACTTGTTGATCTCATTCTCTTGATTCAGATTTATCTTAATGGACTGTGGCAAAGGGTTTGAAACATTCAGAGCAACACATATCTGGATATATACAACATGCTTTCGCTCCTTAGTAGTTGGTCCCTCTTGGATGAACTCCCCTGGGGTGTTGCCAAAATTCTTTAAAACCTTCTTATTGATAGGCTGATATGGAAGTCCAAAAAGACGAACCCATACTAGAAGTTTTTAAAGAGTTTCTATCTTGATAGAAAAATTCTCACTCCATGGTCTTAAATCATAGAACATCTCCCCAGCCACCACCCATTATTAATCCCTGATTTCTAAACTTGAAAAGATGATGAGGAAAAAATTTATAAGAAGAAAAGTCATGGAGTAATTTGCATTCAATCCCCACTTCCACTTGATCCAATTTTGAATCTCTAAAAACTTGGCCAGAATCCTTGGAACTCACATATTAACCCTCTGCTTTTAAGAACAATTATATCATGCTCGATCGTGCCATCCTGGATAATTACTTTTGGTGTAACATCTGCTGCTTGTATCAGACATGCCATATATTTACTTTTTCTTATCTCTATCTTGGGCATCCATACTTTCAGCTAGGGTATTGTTATTTCCCATTAGGGATTTCAAATATGACTTTCCTTCCATGTTACCTAGCTTTTCCTAATATGAATCCTTTATTTTTTGAAATTCCCCAAAAATCTAGAGCAAGAAAAGATGAGGGCTCCTTACTCACACTTGCGTTCCTATTTGCAATCTCTTTGCTCTTCCTCAAAGGTCAAAAATAAGAAAAGGTGGGGCTCGCTCCTAGGTCACACTTGCTCCCCATGCAACATTAATAACCATCTAGTAGGTTATTAATAAGATAGGTTATATTTATAAGGATAATATAAAGACATAATATAATATAATTATATTATAAGAGATATAATATGGTAGTGGTTAGGTCCACTACATGTACCCTCTCTTGAAAAAGCGTTGACCTTAAAATGTCATCTCGAATTTTCAAATAGCAATGAACATCTTCCTTTCTTGAGTTGATTCCTTGCATTTCCCCTCAAAACGTTGCCTAATTGAGATTGGTTCTTCCTTGAAGCACAAGAAGATATATCATGATATGCATGCTGTAAATATTAAGAATATAGCCCTCATTGAATTAGGACTACTCCATCCTAGATCAACCTTGAGATGCATCGAATTTGAGTTGGAATCTTGTGGGAATTTTCTTCAATCTTGAATCCATGAGTGTCTTTGAATATTTGGAATATATGATTGCTTTTGACGAGAATTAAAAAGTTTTCGTCTTTCAAGATGATGCGAATGTTGATAAATTTATTTTCGATGATGATGTATTGCATGATTATGATGTATATAGGGTTCAATGTTAAGATGCTTTTTAGGAATTGTTCGAGCATCCTCAATCTTTTTAGGTCTATTGTTGAGGCTCTTCATAATGGTTGTAATTGCATCATTAGTAGCTACAAACTTGTTTGCATGCTCAATATCACTTCTAGATGTTCTTTATCAATAAAATGTAAATTGGTGTTAGAAAGCAACTTTCGATCATTCTTCAAAATTTTAACTTTTGTAAGACTTGGTTATAATTCGTTAATTGAACATCTTCTTTATCTTTGTCGAATAAAATCTTATCCAAATCGTGTGGTTGCTGCTTCTTAATTTTGCATTATTTTATTGAACTTTTATTTTGTTTTTATTAATCAGTTTTATGGGATTGAAACAGGCTCCACTTATATTACATCATCACCACATAGTGGTATTACAACAACCTGGCAATTATGCATGTATCACTTGGCAAGATTCAAACCTCAGTCTCCTCCTTGAAAGTCGAGGAATTTAACTGGTTGAATTAATGTCATTGGATTTCTTTTGTAAAACTTTTAATTTGTCTTGACAATATTTAAATATGATCCTTTAGTTGATGGATTTAAATAAATTTTAATCATTTCGTTCTTTTAATTTGGCTTTGAATGATAAAATTTCTTCTACATTGGATTTCTTTGATATATTTTTAGACCATTTGCCTAAGAAGAGCTTTTCAAAGTTGGCCAAAGTTCAATCTTCTGTTAATTTTGAAACAAGGTTTTTTCACCATTTTCTTGCCTCACCCGTGAAACGAAACTATGTGAAAGTGCTAAATAATGTAAAACTTTCTTTTTGTTTATAGTTATTCAACCAAGCTTCTGCATCCTCCTTCCCTGAAAAGTTAGGAGTAAGAGCCATTGCATTTAGATTTTCTATCTGTTTTAAATTTTAGATATTGGGTTGCACCCTTTTGCATATTGAGTCACGTTTTTTCATTAAGGGGTCGAGTCTTTCTGTATCTTAGGTCACAACCTTTTATATGTCAAGTTACACCTTTTCACTCTTGGAGTGCACTTATTTGTATCTTGGGTCACATCCTTTGGTATCTTTGGGTTTGCACCGTTTTGGTATTTCAGGTTGCACCCTTTTGGTATCTCAGGTTGCACCCTTTCGTATCTTAGGTTGCACATTTTTGTATATGCGGTTGCACTCTTTCGTATCTTGGGATCGAATTTCATTCTTTCATATTTCAGATGGTACCTTTTTGTATCTCGGATTGCACCCTTGCATCATCTCGAGTTGCACCCTTGCATATCTCGGGTCACATCCTTCTATATCTCAGATCACACTCCTTTGTTCTTAGGTAGACAACTCTTAAATATTGGGTTGGTGAGATATATACCAAGTACTGGTTGAAAATATCCACTTGCAACAATTGCTACAGGCCAAAATTGTCTTGGCCACAAGCCAAACTGAGTATAGGCTACAAGTCCCAAAACAATATTTTTGTCACTGTCTAGAAGTTGAACCATGGGTTCAAGAGAGTGGCTCTGACACCACTTGTAATTGACCAATAGGTCTATTATGTGAAACCCATAAGGGATTCAATATACATTGTAGTACGTAAAAGATTATATATATATATATATATATTATATGGGTATAATATAAAGAATCATAACCCCTCACACCTACGTCTTGAAAAATAACTATTTAGTAGGTTATTAATAAGGTCAGTTATATATATTAGGATAATATAATTATATAATATAGTGTAAAGACGTTATAATAATTGGCTATAACGTTAGGTCCACTACAAAAAGTTACATGATTTTTTTTTTCAGTAATTGGCTATATGGAATTGAAATGGACTGCACCCATATGACATCATGACCCCGTTACCACAGTATTTCAACAAATCACAGTGATATTTGGTAATATTGTATATAACGTCGGGCAAGATTTAAATCTGGGTCTCCACATTGAAAGTCCACGTTTTTAACCACTTTAGTTCATGCCATTTGATTAGATGAGTTGGAATTGTTATTTTTGATTTCTGATATTTTTGGATCAAGGAAAAATTCTATTTTATTTACATAGATCACAGTATGCATGTGGGCTATTAGAACTCCAAACCAAAAAAAATAAAAATAAAAAAGTGATTTATTATGAAGACTATACAGAGCTAACTAGAACTAAATGGTTAGTTTAAAATTTATGGAGCAGACCAAAAGTGAAAAGCTTACTGGCAAATGCAAGTACAATAAAATCCTTAGTAAATGAGGAGATGAATTTCCTTTGAAAGGAGGACAGAGAGTTGATTTAGAAAACACTGTTCCTTCTCAATTTCTTTCATGCTTTGCATCTTGCTCAAACACTTCCAATTCTTCCTTTTCTGCCACTGACATTGCAATTGGTCTGCCCTTCTTAGCCTCTGCCCAGCAAAGGTCTGGATATCGTTACCAGTTCATGTTGCATTCCTCAAAAGCTACTGAATAGCATACTACATTTTTGCTGCTCTCTCTTCAACTTCTTTAAAAATTGACCAAACATCCTGATGCATGTTGCTGGCCAGGACAAAAATATTTCTCCTAGATCTGTAGACTGTTATTTTCTCTGGCAGCCTGAGGATTGAGGCCTAAAATTGAAGCCCCAATGTCCCCATGATGTCCCTAAAAAAACTCCCATGGAAAATAGGTGATTAACTCCGATTGAATGAAAAAAACTTTAAAGGGGGTTGGCAATATAGGGGTACAACTTTGCTCCATGAAAGTTAATGAAGTATCCAAATATATGTAGTAGGAATCACAGATTGTCATTCAATATCATGAGCAAGTATATCAGGATGATTAGGGAACAAGATCATGCTTGTCAGTTGGTTTTTGATGCCTAAGCTTCAAACATTTGTCTTTGTTGCTACCAGTAGGACCAAACAGAGGTTCGAAAAAATGGTTAGAGACATGTTGGACGTGAAAATCATTTACCCCAATAAGTGTGCATTCTTGTCCCTAGGGATCATGGCTACAAGGAAGGATGGATCTTGAAGAATGGGCATGGACTCTAGAGAACTCAACAAAATAACATTCCAACTCTCCTGGTATTTGAGTTGTGATTGAAAACTTATTGGATTGATTTGAAGATGATGCCTTTTAATGAAAGATAGTATACCTTTTTTCTCCCTAAAAAGACAAAAAAATGCAGTGTTTTTTACAAAATTAGATCTTTGCTATGCATTTTTTCCCAAAAAAGGAAATCATCAAATTCACCTCAAAGGACCTCTTCATTATTATCTTCAAACATTGCCTTATATCCTTCCTTAGCTGTAAACTGTCCACTACTGGGTTCTTTGGCCATACTAGAGAGTCTTCTTCTTGTCTCAGGCTTATAAAAGTCCTTGTCAGACCCCTTGTATATTTTCTCCATGGCTCAGCTTCATTTCCTTCCAAAAGTAATTCTTCTGCGGAAAGCCACCCCTAATTCCACAAACTGGTTCTGTTCACTGTGGCTGCATCTGCCACTACTCTGAGCCCCTGTCTATTTAGATGTTCTATTAAATTTTGAGACAACTGGTAATCTCCTCCACTCCCTAGCCAGGGGTCTTTTCTTAGTCTTACTTTCTTCCCATTTTCTATTCTCTAAACCAAAAAATTACCCACTAATGGAAAATCCTTCACTAATGCTTTCCAAATGATAGTAGCATTGGTCACTGACTTGATAGGAAGTCTAATCCACTCTTCAAAGGATATGGAACCCAAATATTTCTCCTTGATAACCTCATGCCATAATCCTTTACCAATTATAAATCTCCAAAGACTCTTGGCAGCTAGCGCTTTTCCAAAGCTATGTATATTCTTACGCTCCCATCCTCTTGCTGACTTAGGTTTAGCAATCTTACTCCCTTTAACGAAATTCATTACATCGTTCTCCCTTCTTCCCTTGCCAAAGAAAATGGAAGCATCTCTTCCTTATTTTTCCCACTATTTTAACAGGAATATAAGCCATGGAGTGCCAATATACTGGAATGGCCTCCAAAACCGATTTCACCAGTGTTAAACGACCTCCCAATGATAACCATCTATTGCACCATGAAGTTACCTTTTTTCCACTTTATTGTATAACCAAATCCAATTTTTGTATCCATAATCATTTGGCTTCAGCCTAAACACCAAATATTTTAGTCCTTTGCCAAACTCAATTAGATTGAAGCCAGAAATAACTGCTTCTTCTTGTCCTAGCTGTAGTTTGTTAAAATTAGTCTTCTGGAGGTTTATTTCCATTCTTGTAGCAGCACAATATAGATCTAATAGCTCTTTATATTTCAGTGCTTCTCTTAAGGTGCCATTTCCAAATAGGAGTATATCATATGCAAATAGTAAGTGAGTCCCAACCAAAGAGTTTCCCATTTTAATGCCTTTGATCATACCAAGTCTTTTTTGTTCCTTAATCATTCTGCTCAGCCCTTTAACCACAAGCAAGAATAATAGGGGTGCTAGGGGGCATCCTGCCCTTTGGAAGGCTTGAAGAAGCTCGAAGCTGAACCATTAATTAAGACCAGCAAAGGAAGCAAAATTAATTCATCCCATTACCCAATTTACAAAGGGCACACTACAACCAATATGAATTAATATGAGCCTGATGTATAGCCAGCTTACCCTATCAAAAGCTTTTGCCAAATCAAGCTTAATTATTATTGCTTGCTGCTTCCTTGATTTGACTGAATGAAGTGCTTCTTGAGCAACACCAATAGCTTCATGGATTTGTCTTTTACTTAAGAAACCAAATTGTTCTTCTGAGAGAGGGTATGAAAAAACCCCTTTTAACCTCCTAACAATAATCTTGGAGATGATTTTATAGAGAGTATTACATGGATATAGGCCTATACTCCCCAAAGCAATTTGGGTTATCCTTCTTAGGAATCAAGGCGAGGAAAGTTGTATTGATAGACTCGAGTACCTGCCCAAAAGTCCTTGATTCCTCAACCACCTTTAAAAGGTCTTCGAAAAGCTCATAAAAATCCACATAAAAGTCAATGGACTAACCATTCGGTCTCGAACTCTTCCTTTTTTGAAAAGACTTAACTACTGTTTATAGCTCCTTAGTAACTTCTATCATCAAAGCCTCATTGACTTCATCATTAACCATCTTAGGTAGATAAAGTGCCAGCTTAATGATTTCTTTAAGGTTCCACAAGCCTGGGGGACGGGGGGATAGGTTTCGGGGACATCGGGTGACGGCAGGCCGATTTTAGGGGACAACTGGTATAATACTATGAATTTTTTTAGAAATTTAGAATAATCTACAAATTCTACACAAAAAAAAATGAAAAGTACTAAAAACTTAAAAAGTATGCATGTTAAAACTTAAAAACATATTTCAATCTGAAATGAACTCAGCTATTAGCCTATTACTAAGTGCAACCATTTCAACAAATGTAACTTGAAGGTTCAGCCAAGGATATCAAGTGCAATCTCTAACAGTTAAGACTGTTTTTTGTTTTTCAGCCATCAATGGTCAATCAAGACAGTCATCAGTTTACAACTTTACAACCCTTAATATAAATAATAAATTATAAAAGCAAGACAACTTCACTGTTTAGTCTCTACTCTAGCAATTCTGCACTGCTGTCCAATCACTAATTAATATTTAAAATTTTAAAATACAAAGAGAACAAAATTAAAAAATACAACCAAATATTGAAATCAGAAATTCAAATACTCATAGTCTCAATGCTCATTGACAAATTACAACAAAATGAGTTTACATCATAAAATTAAATAGTAAATACTCTCATTCCTCTGGAACTTCTGCTGGGCCATCACTATTAGAATTTGTATTTGATGAGCTGCCCTCATCATCTGACTGAAGAGCCTCCAATGGAATTCCAACCAACCCCCCTTGATCCTCATCCTCATCTATATGTCCTGGATCCTCTGGCTCAACATCCCATCATGTAGTTGGAGATTGCCTGTATTATGGCCTAACGCTCTCACGAAGGCGAATAGAGCTATGCACTGCAACTAGCTTCTCCGCTCTGCGAGAGGTAAGCCTGTTCCTCCTCACATTGTGGATGAAGTAGTATGTGGACCATTTCCTCGCAGCAGTAGAGGAACTAGCAACCTGTGAAAGAACCCTAATTGTAAAATGTTGCAAGTTAGGTGCATCATCCCCATATAGTGTCCACCATCCAATGGGATCTTTTTGTGCAATGGTAGTCCTATCCTATTTACACTCTGGTTGGCCAAAGCAAGCGCCCCTAAGATTCACAAACTGGAGAAACTCATCTCTAAGTATTGAGCCCTCCTCCTTCGTATATATCTTTTTAAGGGCATTCAAAAACCCTTGTCTCACCTCCGGATCACGATGGGGAATACTCTCCCAGGTGTAAATTTTCCAGCCCTAGATAACTGCTGTCCTATGTTATTTTAAAATAAATCAGATCTGAGAATAATTTATTTAAACATGCAACAGTCACACAGATGGCTGGAAAAATAAACAGTGTGAACAACAAAAGTTAAATATATTTCTGAACTTGAAATATTACAAATAAAAGGGGCTACAGCTACAGCAGAACACTTCTGCTCTCTTGCTGCTTTTCTAGCCAGCAATCACTGTTCTTTTCCTCCTAAGCTTGTAGTTTTCCTTCTGCAATCTGTTCTCCTCCCATTCTTTTCTGTGTCTAAAACACTCTTGATCTTCTCCTTTTATCCTTGAAAAAGGTAACCCTAATCTCTCTAACCCTAAGATTAGATCTCATCTCATCTTGAGATGTAAGGTTAAAAATAAAAAATCATTTAAGTGAATATCAAAATAGAATCACTTAAGTGAACTTAAAAATAGAAAATCACTTAAGTGAATTTCAAAATAGAATTAGAAATGTCTCGAACCACTTCTAGCATGTTCATATTGAAGCCTATGCAAGAAGTTCCTGTCCGAGCTACATTTCTCAACACCAGGCCTAGGCACATACCACTTTGGGTTTACTGCATATGCTGTCATATGAAGGAGGGTGTTCATCCTATCCCACCTCCTCTGTATGATAGGTCTAATGCTGACCTCATAGAATAACAATGATGGATCTCTAGCACTAACGATTTATTTGATCTCCCCAAGCATGTTGTCAAAAGTCTCATAGATCTCTCTTAGACTCGGAGAATCTGTATCAACATATCTAATGACTGCAACAATTGGGCAATGAAAGACACAATGTACCTACAAGAAATTGAAAGCAAAAATTAAAAAAAACTTAAACTATATGAGCAATCCAATTTGAAACTAAAAATGAACAATCATAAATCATAAACTAATTTGAAAATTTCTTACTTGGCTTGAGTCCACCAACTATCATCCAATACTTTGTCTCTTATTTTCAATCCCTCCTCTATCTTTGATTCCGACCACCTCTTCCACTCCGTGCATATTACCATGGACTGTAGAGCATCTTGCATCTCAATCATCCTCTCTAATAAAATGTAGAAGGTGGTGTATCTGGTTTTTGTTGGTTTGATGAATGCCTTCTTTGAGAAGGACCAAAAGAGGGCTAAGGAAGTATGATGGTTGCAAACGAACATTTGCAACTCTCTAGCTTTTGCAATCATAGCCCTCACCCAATCTATCTTCCCAATGTCCTTCAATGCATGAACACAACACGGGGTCCAAAAAATATGTCTATATTTTTGTTCTATCATTTTCCCTGCACATTGGCAAACAAGGGCTGCATCTGTAATCACTTGTAGTGCACAACAAAAATATTTAGAATAGTTTACACAACAAAAATAGTTTAATTTACAAAACCATATAGATTCTGATTTTCATAAGAAAAATGAAAATTGTCAAATTGATTACCTATACAACATTGGAGGGTCCAACCTCCTCAATAGCCTCCTTCAATAGGAGGTATTGGTACTCGACATCCTTTATTTCTCCCATGCAATCAATGGCTCAAAGAAAATAAGGACCTATTGAACATGTGACAATAATATTTATGAGTGGACATTGACAAATGTCAGTCCACCCATCCATGAAAATGGAACTTCCACTCATCAACCATGTGTCCCTCATCTCCTCCATAACCAAACTACATTTGGAATACTGCTTGTCTAAGAGAGATGTACGAAACTTAGTTTCTCCAAGCGGTGCATATGAAGTCCCTGCCTTGGCTATTTTTCTTACTGAATCTTTAAGATAGGGGGAATGTGTAATATGAAAAGGAAGCCCATGTGCAAAAAATAATTTTGATGTAGCCTTATCCGCTTCCTCTCTTGCTGGCATTTTTCCTTGAGGGCAGTGGTGGCATATTGATATTAGAGGTTTGGGTTGATGCTTCTGGCTGTCTTGAGGAGCCTCCACAGTCACTTCTGGCTCTAGATGATTGGCCAGCTTTAGGCAAAGGTGTGTCTAAACTAGGTAAACCTCTAAGTTTGGCATGATGCACAAGCTTATTGGTTTCATTCACTTGTAGCCTATTCATTTTTTTGCATCCCCTAACCCCTGTTCCTGCTTTATCAATTAGATGTGATTCAACCCTTGTATAGCTGCCTTTAAACTCAGTTTTACAAAAGTTACACAACCATCTTCTTGAGCCCCCTGAATTTTTTTTGCCTTGGTCAAGGTTGGTTACAAACTGGAGCAGAGGTTTTTTCATATTAAAAGGACCCTTGGCAAATTCTTGTAACAATGGTGATGGGCAGCCAAAACTAGAATTAGACTTAGTGCTGTCCCCTTTGGAAGTTTGAGGTTGAGGTTGGACAGTAGAGGCAGCATCCTTAGAAGTTTAAGTAATTTCATTTTCATTTTCATTGTCACTTGGGTTTCCAATCTCCATATGAATGTCAAAATTTAAAGAGTCTGATTCAAAGCCCTCACTGCTGCTCATGTTGAATTTTGAAATAAAAATATGCAAATTTCAAAATAGATTGAGATGAGGTAATAAAATTGGAAAACAAACTTGGATCTGCCTGCTGTTGCTATCCCTTGCTATCCCTTCTGTTGCTCCCTGCTGCCTGCTGTTGCTATCCCTTGCTATCCCTTCTGTTGCTATCCCTTGCTATCCCTTCTGTTGCTCCCTGCTGCCTGCTGTTGCTCCCTGCTGCCTGCTGTTGCTATCCCTCTTCACTGCTGCTTGCTGTTGCTGCCTGTTGTTGCTATCCCTCTTCACTGCTGCTCTTCTTCTTTTTCACTGCTGTTGCTATCCCTCTTCACTGCTGCTCTTCTTCTTTTTCACTTTTGCTTGTGTGTGCATTGTTGTTTTTTTTTTTCTTTCTTATAGATTAGTTTCTTTTTACTTTTACTTTTAGGGTTTGGATCTTTTTAGGGTTGGGGGTGGAGACTTCCATGGGTCCCACCCCCCACACCTTTTTTTTTTTTTTAATTTTAAGTTTTAACCTTTTTTTTTTTTAAGTTGGGCATGAGACGCCCAATTGTGGGGGACGGTTGGGCGTCCCCGAGGACGCCCTAGGGACTGCTGGGCGTCCTCGAGGGTGCCCAAACGTCCCTAGGGACGACCCGAGCATCCCTTGGGGCAGAGGGACGGGTTTGGCCGTCCCTAGACGTCCCCTCAAAAGGGACGTCTCGGAGATGGCTCCCCTGCCGTCCTCCAAAAGGGGGACGGGGGGAAACGTCCTCCATGCCGTCCCCCTGTACCAAGGACGCAGGGGATAGGGGGAAGCGTTCCCTAGGAGGGGGGGCACGTCCTCGTGGAACCTAGGATTTCTTCTATATTTGCTCTGTTGGGTTCTTGATACATTTTCTTAAAGTAGAATACTCCTAATCTAGCTATATCCTGAAACCTTCTCATATTTCTTCCATCCTCCCCTTTCATCATCTAGATGGGAACGTGTCCCCGGTACGGGGGGAGAAGATGGGGGACATTGCCCCCCTGTCCCTCTTTTGGGGGACGACAAGGGAGCCGTCCCCGGGACGTCCCTTTTGAGGGGACGACCAATCGTCCCTGGGGACGGCTAGGCCCGTCCCCTTGTCCCAGGGAACGCTCGGGCCGTCCCTAGGGACCCATGGAAGTCTCCACCCCCGAACCCTAAAAGGATCCAAACCCTAAAAGTAAAAGTAAAAAGAAACTAATCTTTAAGAAAGAAAAAAAACAGTTGTGCACACAAGCAAAAGTGAAAAAGAAGAAGAGCAGCAGTGAAGAGGGATAGCAACAACAATGAAAAAGAAGAAGAGCAACAGTGAAGAGGGATAGCAGGCAGCAACATAAGGCAGTAGTGAAGAGGGATTGCAACAACAGGCAGCAGGGAGCAACAACAGGCAGCAATAGAAGGGATAGCAACAACAGGCAGATCCAAGTTTGTTTTCCAATTTTTATTACCTCATCTCAGTCTATTTTGAAATTTGCATATTTTTATTTCAAAATTCAACATGAGCAGCAGTGAGGGCTTTGAATCAGATTTTTAAAATTTTGACATTCATATGGAGATTGGAAACCCAAGTGACAATGAAAATGAAAATGAAATTACTTAAACTTCTAAGGATGCTGCCTCTACTGTCCAACCTCAACCTCAAACTTCCAAAGGGGACAACATTAAGTCTAATTCTAGTTTTGGCTGCCCATCACCATTGTTACAAGAATTTGCCAAGGGTCCTTTTAATATGAAAAAACCTCTGCTGCAGTTTGTAACCAACCTTGACCAAGGCAAAAAAATTTCAGGGGGCTCAAGAAGATGGCTGTGTAACTTTTGTAAAACTGAGTTTAAAGGCAGCTATACAAGGGTTGAATCACATCTAATTGATAAACCAGGAAAAGGGGTTAGGAGATGCAAAAAAAATGAATAGGCTACAAGTGAATGAAACCAATAAGCTTGTGCAACATGCCAGAATTAGAGGTTTACCTAGTTTAGACACACCTTTGCCTAAAGCTGGCCAATCATCTAGAGCCAGAAGTGACTGTGGAGGCTCCTCAGGACAGCCAGAAGCATCAACCCAAACCTCTAATATCAATATGCCACCGCGGCCCTCGAGGAAAAATGCCAAAGGAAATGTAAGTGACATGTTTAATGTGCAAGCAAGAGAGGAAGCGGATGAGGCTACATCAAAATTATTTTTTGCACATGGGCTTCCTTTTCATATTACACATTCCCCCTATTTTAAGGATGCAGTAAGAAAAATAGCCAAGTCAGGGACTTCATATGTACAGAAACTAAGCTTTGTACCTCTCTCTTGGACAAGCAGTATTCCAAATGTAGTTTGGTTATGGAGGAGATGAGGGACATATGGTTGACGAGTGGATGTTCCATTGTCATGGATGGGTGGACTGACATTTGTCAATGTCCACTCATCAATATTATTGTCACATGTTCAACAGGTCCTTATTTTCTTTGAGCCATTGATTGCACGGGGAAAAGAAAGGATGCTGAGTACCAATACCTCTTGTTGAAGGAGGCTATTGAAGAGGTTGAACCCTCCAATGTTGTAGAGGTAATCAATTTGACGATTTTCATTTTTCTTATGAAAATCAGAATCTATATGGTTGTGTAAATAAAACTATTTTTGTCTATTGATCATCCATTTTTATTTTTCAATGATGCTAAGCCTCTAGCATCTGTTGTTCCATTTTAAAATGCCTGTTAAATAATAATAAATGAAAAACCAAACTTTGCCTCTGTCATAATGCTGGAAAATTGGCAGATGAATCATTGAAGCGTTACATTTATTCAAGAATTTAAGTAGACAATATAATGTTGTCATTTTGTGACGACATATATTTTCAAATCAATATAAATATGATTTTGCCTACAAAAAGAAGAAACCAACCTCATCCACTATTTGTGATTGTTTTGCATGTCTATGCATAATGGAAGTTTGCTAAATGGATGATAACCAGGAAATCTGTCAAAACACGTAGTTGTCATTACTTATTTTATATACTCTTTTCTTTTGGTTTCAACATTTATCCATTCTTTCATTATTTGTTTGGTGCTTGTAGAGGCATGCCCGATCCCGAAAGCTATTTGCTGAAGGGAGGTTGAAATTTATGCTTAACAGTGATGGAGAGGTGGAGGAGGAAGCTGAAACTCATACAGAAAGGCATGCTCGTATAGTTGCTTCTGTGGAGGTAAATTATTCACTTTCAAAAACTTTGTTCTTACTATGGACTGTGGGAATCTCATATTATAAAGACTCAAATTCTCTAGTCTCAGTTTTTCCTCACATATGCACTTTTGTTTCGCATGCAAGTTAAATATGTTGATCTTTCATAATCACAGCATGCTAAAAACTCAAGGAAAAGAGGCAAAGGCCGGCAACGCCAACAACAGAGGAAAAAGAAGGTTTGACATTTTTATTCTATACAAGGTCACAGCAATTTTTTTCTCTTTTCTGATGTATACTAATTCAGGATGCTGCTTTTCTTTTCAGAAAATTTCCAATATTGGGAAAGTGGAAGCTAAGGTGAAGCAGTCATCAGAAATTTCTAAGAAAAAAAAGAGTGCTGGAAAGGATGAGCATCATAAAAGTTAAATTGCATTTGTAAATGGATGTAAAAGGTACATGGTATGTGTTTTTAGCCCTTAGAGGCTTGTATTTGATTTGACTTGCACTTATTACTGAAGGCAGAATGAAATTGTAGAAAACCTGAAAAACATTTTTTCCCCTTAATATGCTATTGCCTTTGCTCAGATGAAAAGCAAATGAAGATCAAAACTTGTATGTTAAGGGATTTCTTGTTAATGGAAAATGGGAGGATGGTAAGGTCCATGTAACTTACTGTGCTTTTTTTTTAATGAATTCATCCTCCTTTGAAACAATGCTTTAGGAAAGAAATCAATATGCTGTTGAGTTATGCCAGAATTCTTATTTGTTATCTATAAATTATATGTCAAGCTCTTGGTATCTGCCTGTGTAAATGCTCAAATTCCTCCTATTATACTAAAGGGCACTTTTTGCTGCTGCCCCTTTTGTACCTTGTTTTTTCTTGGGCATATACAGTATCAACCATACTTATCTAATTTATCATCTGAGCCGATTTTTTTTTCTGAACCTATGACTATGACTGTATGTCTTTATGCTGTGCTAATTTGAAAAACCAAATGTCAAAAAACAAGCCTGGAGTATTTGATGATAACTTAAAATGCATACAGATTGTCTTGATCATTGTCCTGGTAAAAGGCTGTCCATATTGAAGTATCATTCAAATTATTTTAGACCTTATACATTGTGCTCGCTCTTGTGGATTTCTGTCTACGTTTCTTGGATTTTTTTGAGCTGCTAGTGATGTAATTTGTAACCATCTTTGATCATGATTGTGGTTCATAAAAGTTTCTTAGAAACAGTCATTTATTTCAGTTTTATGGCAATAACAATGAGTCTGAAACCACCTGTGTTTATGCATATGCAACTTCGAATGTTGAAACTTGGCTTTCTGAATCCAAAAGGGTTTAATGGTGGGGATTACTGAATTAGTAATTTGCTTTGGGAAAATAACTAAGATAAGTTTGGATTTGAAGGGGGACCCCAAATGTGGCTGGTGAACTAAACTGAGATAAGCAGTGGATCAAATTCATTGCAATAGGCCATGGACATGTTGAAGACCATCATTTGATCATTTGCATATATCAATTGTTACAAGGCACATTATAAACAAAACTTAAAAATGAAGATTTGCATGGAGTGTTTTATTCACTTTTGTAGGATAGATTGGCCTTGGAATACAGATAAATTACAAAATGTTTTTTAACCTGCAAATATAAGCAGGGTAAAATGTATTAAAAATTAATGCCCTCTTCGTATTACATTTTTAAAGTTTTTGATATAATGAGCTAAATTTCATAGTTTAGAATGAAAGTAATATTTGTGCTAATGAAAGCATACAAACTTGAAACAACTTGATTATTCGATGACCACAAATGAAAAGAGATTCGAAGTGGGACCGTGAAAAGTATTAAAACAATAGAACAGTCCATTTACATGAATACGTGTCTATTAGACGAATCTCATACGAATCATATAAGAATATTCCTTGTTTTGACATTAAAAAATGGCCTGCCCGCCATGCTAAATTGGCAGTTACATTGCCCGATTGTTGATGTAGTTATTGTTGTTATGGGCATCTGTTGCAGTAGTGAATATCCCATATTATCATGTTGTGCCAGAGTCTAGAGTATCGAGTCCCATATTGGCATACTTATTGGGATTCGTGGACTTAAATCACGTTTAAAGGTTTTGGTTTCCCCCGTTGAGTGAATTAAGGGTTTTATCGAGATCAACAATGGGGTATGTGAATGAGCATGTTGAGAGGAATTAAAACAAATGTGGAGGTTGTGGTGGTGGTGTTGCAGGAGGTGGCTTGGGTGGAGTTGGGGATGTTGGTGTTGCACGGAAGGAGGTTTTGGTGGTGGTATTGGAGGTTGTGTAGGAGGTGATCTTAGCGAAGTTGCTAGTGATGGAGTTGGAGGAGGCCTAGGTGGAGGTGCGAAAGGAGGCATAGGCAGAGTTGCTGATGGTGGAGTCGAAGGATGACTAGATGGAGGTGCTAATGGTGGAGCTAGAGGGGGGCTTAAATGAGGCTCCCATAAATTTTGTCGTACATACAATTCTAGGTGAAGCTGCTCTTCATCACTAGAGCAATTCGACTAGGAGTAGCTCATTGCAGCCATTGACCTGAAGTCTCACTAGAAAAAGTCTTATTGTTGCATTGATGGAGGACCTCTGCCTGCCCAACCACAAGATGGTAATCAAGCACATGAGAAAGTGTAGAAGGTGGCATAATTCTAACAAGAGGTAGAGCTCCTCTAGCATATGCCCCACTCGAACCTGACAACCTTGTTGGGCAACTACCTCCACAGGTGCAACCATGTGCTGGTGTACGAGTACATGCCTAGGGCTGACTTGGGGTCCTTGCTTGACGACACCATCGACTTGGCCCTTGCGTGGGAGTCTCAGTTACAGATTGTGTTGGACTGCATGGAGGGGCTGGCATACCTCCACTTGTTTCTCGAGGGCTCCATTGTGCAGGTGACATCAAGCCCACAAGTATCTTGCTCAACAATGTTGGGCAAGCCAAGCTAGCAGACTTTGGGGTGTTGAAGCTGGTGGGTCCAACTTCATGGACGTGTCGACTGAGATCAAGGGGCCATGGGGTACTTCGACCTCAAGTATTTCTCCATGGGACCAGTCCATTGTGTACACAACCACTTGTGTATTACAAGAAGGTATGCATAACTACCCATCTAGGAAGTTTAATCCATACAAGGCCAGCATGCTTTTAACGAAGGAGGGCACCACTCGAACTTATATCTTCACAATATTACAAAGCCAAACGCTAATTGTGTAGGTTTCTTTTTAGGTTATGGTGGAAACCACTCCAAAATGTAGGGGCAAATGACTATTTTTACCATATATGTAATACTCTGATGCCTATTTTGTGCAAGGCCCCACTGTAGTTCAAATTACTCAAAAAGGATTGTACAAAAAATTCCCATACAATATTGGCGTCAGTAAAACTTCCTTTTTAAACCCTCTATCTCATATATATATATTTATATAAATGTTGGCTGTAAATGTTGCCCAAAATTGCTAGGGTTTTGCGCAGAATTAGCTTATTCCCAAGAGCATGAATTTCTAAGAGTTCAATTTTAACAAGTATTTCTACATGTTTTTATATTTTTAAATTTTGGTCAAAATTGTGTCGAGCAATGTAATTGTTGAGTCCAGATTACTTGATTTGTTAAGATCTGGATTTGCTTTCTCAGGGCACATTGTTGTGGATAAAGCATTGTAAATTAATGGATGGATAGGACAGTGGAAGATATAACTCTCCAAAGAACAAACTAACGAAGACTTTATCAGATGATGTAAATATTTTATTTCAACTCTGGATTTTGTGATGCCTACATAGTACGAAATATGTGATTGAATGATTCCAATCTTTAATTTTTTTTTTTTTTTTTGGAGTAATACTTCTTTTACAAATTTTTATTTTCATGACTGTCCTAAATAAACTTGCAAAATATCTCTAAACACTAGGTGCAGATTATGGTTCGGAAATTGAATATAATAACTACACTATAACTATATACCTATAAATGAACCAAAAGTATATTTCCACATCCACGAAAATGACAACTGTACCATTCTTTTGTAGCACTTTTGGAAGAGTTGTTTTCTATATGTTGTTTGATTATCGTTCTAGCATGTGTTTGGTGCCAATCTCCACTGGGTTCCTTTTGTTGAAAGCCACATGTTCTTATTTGTATATTCCCATGACATCCCCAGAGAGTGCAAGGTGAAAACACTTTACGTGATATGCCTGTGTGACAGTGGAATGCACTTTGCTGCTTGAACAAGTGTGGAAGAAGTCCAGGCTTGCCTGTGTGACAGTGGAATGCACTTTGCTGCTTGAACGAGTGTGGAAGAAGTCCAGGCTTACGTCCCATGTTGCAAAAGCCTTGTGACTGATATGGCAAATGCTCTAATTACTTGGGCTATGTTGATTGCCAGGGTGACAATTTCAGCACCAACAATATACTATTTGGCTAATCAATGCCATATTAACTTCATTGGATTTAGCAATCTTAGAAGTGCAATGCTCACACTATCAACGTGGCGGCAGAACAGTGACTTAGTTCGTTTCCCTTTTTTTGGTTTAGTCTATAGAAACTAAATTACATTTTCTCTTCATGTGCTGGTTTGTTTTCCCCCTTTTAAACTTTGCATATAGAAACTAGATTACATTTTTTTGTTTAGATGGCTTTCTTTCCTTTGTTTTGATTTTTTTTTTTTTTTTCAGTGGTCCTCTATTCATGCCTCATGCCATTGATAGATTCCATAGCAACTCATTCCTCTCCATAAAAATTGAAAAATAAAGTTCTTGAAGTTCATCCACTATTTGTTTGAGTTCTCTCTCTATTGGATTACAAATAAAAATCTAAGATCTACAATTATTGCTAAACAAACTCAGCCAATGGTTACCTTTCTGGATAAAGAACAAGAGGGTAAGGCTTCAATCAAGCATGAGACTATTGACTGACCACTTCTCAATTGCAAACTCTTTATATGAAGTTCCATGTTGCTGAACCCCTAGGTAGGGTTCGTTTCCCAAAAAAAATTATTATATCCATGTTTTTGGAGTAATATTTTGCCCACTTCTTTCCTTGTTCTTTTAATAACCTCCAATCAAGTTTTACCCTTAATGCTAAACTCATAATTCTACAATTTTGCAAGTCTGCCCCTTTAATATTATTTCCTTTGCGAACCCTATCCCACTTACAAAGAAGAAACATAATTTTTCCTTGCATTCTTTCCAAACAAAATCTCTTTGAATTATATCAAATTTGGATTCAATGACCATTGGCAATTTTGAGAGTGACATCATATATATATATATTATTATGAATTATGGCCTTCCAACCATGGTTAATAACTTACCTTTCCAATGTGACAAATGAGATTTCATTCTATCCAAAATTGAGTCCTAAAGCTCCTTGTTTCCTTTATCAGAAAAAGGAATACCTAGATACATAGATTGTAATTTTATAACTTCAAAATCTTAAGAAACCCACAATAATTCAATGCAAACCTAAGGCATTGTTAATGAAATAGATCTCAGGTTTTGTAGTATTAACCAGCTGCCCAACAACCTTTTCATAGCATGATAGGTTGATTTAAATTCCATGGCCTTGCTAATCGGGTGATGAGATAAAAGAAAATTATCATCAACAAATGAAGCAGACTTGCATTGCAACTTGAATACCTTAGATTTGATTTCTATTTTTGCCTTTGAGTAAGCTCTTTCCAATGCCCCCACAAGAATAATGAAGATGTAATGAGATAGTGAATCAAAATTATAGAGCCCATGAAATGGTTTAAAGTGTCCAATGTGGAATGATGGATCAAAATAGAATATTTGGTATAACAACATATAATCTATTTGACAACAACCTTGATTAAAACCATTTTTTTAGAATATCATATAGAAAACTCCAATAAACCCTAACGTATGTTTTGTTCATATATATATTTTTAAGCACACTTGTTTTTTTTATGGAAGGGAGAGAATGTATGTCTCTTAGGTAATGGATACAACATCAAGGTTTTGTTTACAATCAACAAAACCATCTTGTTCCTTCGAGATAAAAATATCTAGAATGATTTTTAGTTTATTTGCTATAACTTTTGAAGTTATCTTATAAATCATGTTACAAAGACTTACTAGATGAAAAATATCAAGCTACTATCGCACCTTTGTTTGGAACCAATATAAAGGTAACATTGATCTCATTTATTATAGCCTTGTTTTTCTTAGCCTCTTCTAGTGTATCCAACATATCTTTCTTTAACAAATCCCAAAATTAAAAAAAAAAATTACAAAAAATCCATTGAGACCAGGTGTCTTATCATGGTGGATGGAGAAAACTGTTTCCCATAGCTCTTTGATATAGATATCCCTCGTCTCCTATAGCACTTTGATATAGATCTTCCTCATCAAGATTTTGTTCTATCTCTATGTGAGATAAAATATTTTGTAAAAGCTCACCTTAATCCTCGTTATCATGTCCTACTTTTTATTTTTTAATTGGTTGTATGGGATTGAAACAGACCCCGCCTATCATGACCACATAGTGGTATTATAACTTGGCAATTATGCATCCATCTCTTGGCAAGGTTCAAGCCTAGGTCTCCTTTTGATTAATCTATCTTACTTTTAATAGAGAACCTTTGAAATAATTAATTGCTTCCTTCCTAACCTCTTCTTTCTCAATAGTTCTTCCATTTAAAGTTAGCATTTTTAATTTGACAAAATCATAAATTTATTTTGGTAAAAGTATGAAAAATTTGGTACGTCTATCTTAATTCCCTTTCTTAAGCCATCTTCCTAGGAATGTAGTTGATTTTTTATTTTTCGTTCTAAAAATAATTAATGTTGATAATTATAATTATAAGTTTTCACCTATTAGGCCTTTTGTTGAATGATAAGTATGTGATTAGAAACTTATAGCGTGGAAAACAAGCTATGTTACTTTGGAAATGAACTAAATGTTGTCATAGTTAAGATTACAAGTTAATATAAAATGGATTATTTTTATTTTTTGATGGCTTAATGTATGGATATAAACAAAATTGAATAATTATATATTTTTAAATTTCTGCATAATCTTACATAGCATTTCAAAATCCACAAATGAAATTAGTTTAATTCATATATTTTTATAAAGTTCATTAAAAACAGAAATTTGTTTTTCAACTATTCTCTTATTTAGAAGTGAAGTTTGGTGCACTCACACCATTTCAAGTATTACATTAAAAAATATTATTAAACAAATCAGTAAAAAATAATTTGGTTTTCTAGCTATTATCACTCTTTAAATTAAAGTTGATGTAATTACTCTAGCTACAGTATTACAAAGAAACTTTATTGAGAGGTAAAGTTATGAGATATGAACTATGTTTAAAGATACCAAAACCCCTTCTTATGTGAATTACAAGTCCATACTTTTAGAAAACTATTTACTATGGCTATTTGTATTTATATCCTTTTCACCAAAAGTATTTTTAATCATGATTTTAATTATTAAAAACAAGTTAAGCATGCCTTATAGAAGTTATAAAAGAAACCTAGAAAGACTAAGAACTTGCTTCTTAAAATATGATAGCATAAGATGAAAATGAAGAAAAAAATAGTCTCACAAATTATACAATTGAATATTCCTTGCAAATTTATTTAATGGCATTGGTAATCAATTTCCTTGTAGGTCGTTTGTTAATAATATCTTTAGTAGTCCTCTTAGTTCCTATCAAAGCCTTGTTACTTGAATGTTGCAAACAATGAAGTCTAGATTATTATATGGATTGTCATCGACATAGGAGTAAAGATTTCCTAAGAAACATGTGGATCTTAGCCTTATTTCTCTTGTTGCCTAAGTCAAATTTGTCATAAAGGAGGAACCAACACTAGCCTCCAATCAAGCTTCAAATAAGGAGAATGGTCATAGATAAGTTTTGAAGCAAATATGAAAGGGTTTCATTTAAGGGAAATGTAGTAACCCTATTACCTAGGGGTTCTTTACATCAAAGAGACTTGCAAAATTAAGGGATTGAGCAATTGGAGCCTCTAGGAAGCCAATTTTGCAAAGTCAAGTCTGGAGATGTGATCCACTCCAAAGGTGTGATAGGTTCAACATGAGCTAATCGCTACCTAAACAAGGGTGAATTACTCTCCTTTTAGGAGCGAATCACTCATTGGCAGTTAAGGGGGATAAGTATGCATGAATGTTGAGGAGGATATTTTGGAAAACGATTTTTTGTGTGGTATTGGAGCCATCATAACTCATTTTAGAAGGCTTATAAGTCATTTAGAGGAGTAATTAGAGGCATGTAACATTTAAAGGTGCATCATCTTGCTAAAGGTAACTCCACATTATTATTTCTACTAAGAGTAAGGATTCCTCACCCAATGTAATTTGAGTGAATTCCTTCTATAACTAGGAATTGTGGTCTCCATTATAAACATATTTTGGCCTTGAGATAATTAGAGCTACACTTTGTGAGTCCCACATTGTAATTGCTCTAAGTTTGGAAGCAATAAGAGATTGCACAAAATTTCTGCTTTCCAATTATGGCATTAGTCTTTTGGATTGTGGAATGTGTGATAATTATGGCATTGTCCTTTTGTACTCTTGTCATTCCTTGTTTTTTATTTTTTAATTTTATGTTTGAAAATACATTGTTATTCAATTATCTCATATGTTTGATCACACTCTCTTTGCTATGACTAAGCGTGTATTATATTTTACACAGTTAATTTTAATCTCTCACACCCTTACCTTCTAAGAATTTACTTTTACACATTTAATTTCATGCATTCACTTTCTATACTTAGTTTAGATTAGTTTAGCAAGGAAAGTGGGGAGTTGACCTAAACCCAAAGGTTAAAAGAGGTATGATCTCTCTTCTTCCAATTGTTGAAACCAAATTGTGGTTGCAATGGAAGTTAGACTTTTCTCCAATTCAATAGGAATGTAGGTCAATATGGCAAGGAGTGTTTTATGACAAACATAACAAGCATGACAAACTCTCCAAAAGCATTATCAAGGAAGACTTATACCGGTGAAACTATATTGGCAGAAAAGGCAATTCTTATAATCCTTATAGAACTAGGCAATTGTATTCCTCAAGTTATCGATGCAACTTTACATGTAATTAATAAGCAACAATAGCAATTTGGAAACTCAAAACATGAAAAACATTGCATAAGCACCAAATAGAAAAGGTGCACAATAGTGTACCAAACAAGGTTATAATCACTATTACCTAATCCTTATAGAAGTAAGCAATCCTATTCCTCTAGACCTCAATGCAACTTGTAATTAATAAGCGACAATAACAAATTGGAAACTCAAAAGGTCAAAAATATTGCATAAGCACTAAATATAAAAGATGTACAATGTAATAGCGAACAATATCGTTATTGTTATTATTATTATTTAAATAAGTTATATGTAACTTTTATAGGAATCCACATCAATCAATAAATAAAACATTATATTTGCTATTAGGTTATGTAGACCATAGCCAAGCATATTTTAATGAATTGTTCCAAAACTACCTCATCATAGAATGTTTTAGATTAGTTTAGAATATTTTTAATTTCATGCATTCATTTTCTATACTTAGTTTAGATTAGTTTAGCAAGGAAAGTGGGGAGTTAGCCTAAACCCCAAGGTTACAAGAGGCATGATCTCTCTTCTTCCAATTGTTGAAACCAAATTGTGGTTGCAATGGAAGTTAGACTTTTTTCCAATTCAATAGGAATGTAGGTCAATATGGCAAGGAGTGTTTCATGACAAACATAACAAGCATGACAAGCTCTCTAAAAGTGTTATCAAGGAAGACTTAAACGGGTGGAACTATATTGATCCAAAAGGTAATTCTTCTGATCCTTATAGAATTAGGCAATCGTATTACTCAAGATCTCGATGCAACTTTACATGTAATTAATAAGCAACAATAGCAATTTGGAAACTCAATACATAAATAATATTGCATAAGCAACAAATAGAAAAGGTGCACAATAGTGTACCAAACAAGATTATTATTATTGTTATCTAATCCTTATAGAAGTAGGTAAACCTATTCCTCCAAACCTCAATGCAACTTTACTTATAATTAATAAGTGACAATAACAAATTGGAAACTCAAAACGTCAAAAATATTGCATAAGCACTAAACATAAAAGATGCACAATGGTATAGTGAACAATATCATTATTATTATTATTATTTAAATAATTCATATGTAGCTTTTATAGGGATCCACATCAATCAATAAATAAAATATTATATTTGCTATTAGGTTATGTAGACCATAGCTAAGCATAATTTAATGAATTATTCCAAGACTACCTCATCATATAATATTTTATCTAGCTCCCTCTTCTTCCTATTTCTTTTATTGTTCCTTTTCCTCTATCGATTTTTTGTTATTGAGATAAAGAATCTTGTTAACTAGTTACCTTGCATTATTTGAATTTCATCAACTATAGTATTGACACTATGATTGACTAATTTATCTCTAATTTTCTTTATTCTAGATATGTTGTATTTCTAAGACATTGCATCCATAAATAACTTGCAAATCCTTTTGAATGCCTCCCTACATCCCCTAATATCTATTTGTCTCCTACATTAAAACAAATTGAGAAGAAAAATAACCTATTAATTCCTTGATAGCTCTTTTTATTTGGGATCATATTCATATCCCATATATTCAATAAGTCTCATCATCATTTTTTATTCCTATTTTTCACATTTAACCCCACTTGTTAAAATTTGTAATACTTATTTATGGATTCCTAAAGCAACCTTTATTTGAGTTACTTTTTCTCTTTGATCCTCCTTTGGGGTCTTCCCTCTTATTTCCATTCCTACTAATGTTTTTATCCTCTTCATATCTTATATTTTTGGACTGGATCATATTTATGTTGCCTTGGAGAATATAAAGTGGAAGAACAACCTCCACAATACTTTTATTTTATATTGCTTTCTTGTTGATCATTAGGAGATATTTTTCTTTTGTTTGAAGAGGATGGAGATGATCTATCCAACTCATAGTCACCCTCTTCCACCTCCCCTATAAATCTTATCTCTAAAACCTCCTTCATAGCTTTAGACTCTTTTGCATTTAGTTTCATACACTGTAGTTCATCCAATGCATCCTTATTGGTCACTTCCAAAGTTTGATCTACATGAATTGTAAAAGCCTTTACCATTTGATGAAGTAAGAGGTATTCATTTATCATAATTTTGGAAGTGAAAAATCCTTGGTTTGAGTTATTTTTTGTTGTTATGTAATTCCCTTGTTCAACTTTAAATTTGACTTGTGACAAAATCCTTTTACATTTTTTTGACCATTTTCATTTTGTAATATCTTTCCACGTGTCTAGTATTATAGCATATGCAAAACCAATATACAATGTTTTTATAGTCCACCTATTGGTTCCACTTTTATGATTTAAAATTAATAATGATAAATTTTAAAAAATCCATGGCAATATATATCTTTATACACAACTTGATTCCACTCCATAGAAGTAGGTGCCACTTTATATCCCCTAGGATGCTATTTATATTTTTCAAAACTACCTTTTTGATAAGCTAATACCACCATCCAAATAGTCATACTTGCACATGAACCACTTTAAGAATTTTTCTCTTCATAAAAATTCACTCATCGTTACAAACAAACCAACCCTCCTAATAGACAATGGACTATCATCAACTAATTTGTCTTTGACTACTAACTAGAGAATATTATAAGAAAAACACTTTTGAAAGAAAAACCATAGAATATTTTGAATCAAATCTCCATTTTCTTTTAATGCACTTATGAATCTTTCAAAAATTTGGCTAGTGAAATGTAGGTCAAATCCTTGATCCCATTTGCGATTCAAATAAGCCGAGCTATTTTTCTTAAATTTGGCTAAGCGTTTTCATGGATTGAGAAGCTGCATAAAGTCATGATGCACAAAATCAGGCTCTTCTTTCCAGTGACACTGGTATAGTCACACCAAATCTTGATACCGTGTAAAATGAGTCAATGCACAAAGTTGGGATGAATGAAGACGTGACTTTATTGGCAACAACGTCAACATGATATCACACAACTCTGAAAATGCGTAAAGACGGGTTGAACAAAGCCATGATGAACACGCAAAAATAAAAGAAAGCACAAAACCATATAGGAAAAAGCTCATAAGGTCGAGTGAATAAAACCATGAGGTGAAAAATCACTATGAACAAAACCAAATATATTTTGGTGACAACATTAGCACCTTAGCATCCAAGCTTGACATCATGCAAGAAGAGTAAGGGACACAAAGCTGGAATGGTCTTTGCACAAAGCCAAAGTGCTTGAAGATGAAGTGCACAAAGCCGGGGTTCATCTAACGATGATGTCAATATCTTCGAGTCAAGACCTAAAATTATAGAGGAAAAACCAATGAACAAAATCAGAGTGGACATAATGTACAAAGCCAACATTTATCTGGCAAAGGCACCCCAAAAGCAATAAGCAAAGTCGAGGCTGTTTTGAGGAGTGCTACAAGTGTAGTAGAAGCCTGACTCAATACACAACCTATGAAGGGCCATAACCACCTCAATGCTATATAATTGGCCAAGCTAAGCACCATCAAAGCATGAAAATAATGGATTTGTTAGATCTATTGCAACCATTCAACCACTTGCAACAAGCAATTGTAGATTGATGGAGCAAGCTTCGTAAAAATTCAAATTCAAATGCAAGATGAAATTTGAAGTAGCCACCTCAACATATTAATTTTTCGACCACATTATTTTCTTAATAGTCTTGTAACAAATTATAAATCTTATGTTGCAAGTTTTAAAATCCAATTGAAGGGTTGGCTTTGTAGTCCTTTCTTGGATATTTATTTTTTTTGGTAAATAAAAGTCTTCATTAATTATTGGGTTTTGCAGGTTAACCCAAAACCTATTACAATATCCAACCTTCTGCTGAGATTGTAGATCCTAGTCATCCTTGAAATTTTCTTACCAGAAATTGTGTTGAATCCCCTACAACACCTTATTAACAAAGCACACCCATACCTAAACATAACTGTAAACATTACTTACATTGACAGGAATTGAAGTTTGGAACTTTGCACTTATGAAACCTGTTGCTTGCCCATTTCCTATTCTCTGTTGAAATATTCCAAGGCTTACACCCTGTTACCTTCATTTCCAATTTGGTATGATTTAGAGGGAAACCCCATAGTTATTACCAGCTCCATGGGGAAAGAACACCCATTCATCTTTCTCCTTAACGGGTAGGTTTCTTTTCATGACTAATAATGTTTTCCACTTCACGTGGCATACCTTGTGTCCATGTCACCAAACTACCAACATCAACATCTATGTTGGATAATTTGTCAGCTGACCTGTTGGCCTCACGATACACGTGACGAGCCCTCCTGTTCTGTCTTGCCGCAAAAAGGATCCTCACTTCATGGATGACTCCCTCGATTCTCCATGGAGGTTTTTTGCCATTGGTTAACAGAGTTGATGATGTTCATAGAATCACCTTCAATCATCAAGTTACCTTGAGTTGCTTGGGATACTTGCAACCCTCTCCAAAGGGATCTAGCTTCTGCTTCGTTATTAGTTTTGATTCCCAATGGTTCAGTGAAGGCCTTGACCAGATTTCCTTGATGATCCTTGATTATTCCTCTAGCTCCAGCTCTTCTCGGGTTCTCCTTGGCTGCACCATCAAAATTTAGTTTAAACCAACCCTAGGGGGGTGGCTCCCAAGAAATCCCATTTCTAGGATTGGGCAAAGGAATGGAAGGTTTGTCCTCAATACCTAAGGCCCGAGCTAATTGTTTTTCTTGGGGAATAATTGAGTGGTTCTCATCCACTAAGGTGCTAAGGTTTTCTTTCGCAAAGACAATAATCCTGTTGAGGATGGTTTTGGGTTGTGAATGGTATCCTTAAAGGCTCTATGGTTCCTTTCTAGCCAAATCCGTCGAGAGAAAATGATGCCAACAGATTTTCCATAGGTACTTAAGTTTTAGGCTAACAAAGGGTTGAGGCCATTGATGGAATACTTTGGATATAAGAGCAGGCTTAACCCACGAGATCCTAAAGGCTTGGAAAAGTTCATCCAGGATGGACTCCGCTATTGGAAACTCCAGAAACAAGTGTTGGGTAGTCTCCCATCCTGCCCTACACATGTAGCAACGATTAGCAATAACCATACCTTTGGATAACATATTGTCCATAGTGAGGATTTTTCCTTGAATCACCAACCATGAAAAAAAGGATATTTTAGGAATTAAGCCTTTGATCCAAACCAAACTCGGTTGAAATTGTTGACCTTCCATATTGAGAAGCAAATTATAGGCAGACTTAACTGTGAAGTCACCACTTTCAGTCTCAGCCCAAACAATGTGATCTTCATCCTCTCTAGAGGAAATAATTTGTTGAGTTAAAATGTTATAAAGCTCTTTAGACTCCGCTTCAAAACCCTGTACTCTAACGTGTTTCCACCTGTTGATATTTATATCCTGCCACATATAATTTGCAACCTTCTTCCCAATTTATTGCTCCATATGCTCTTGAATCCTATCTAAACGAGGATTCTGGGATAAATCCTCAGCTCTCACCCATCGATCCTTCCAAAAGTCTATTGTTTGCCCATTTCCTAGAATCCATCTAAGGCCTTTCTTGACAAGATCCCTGCTCATGAGGATTGCCTTCCAAAAAGAAGACCCCCTACTTGCTAAGTTGTCATTAAGGAAGTTCACACCTTGGAGGTATTTCCTCCTAACTATGGAAGTCCATTCATTATCGACCTTAGTCAATAACCGCCACGCTTGTTTGGCTAACAGAGCTGTATTGAGATGAGCAACTCTCCTCAATCCTAACCCCCCATCAGCTTTAGGTTTGCAAACCTTGTTCCAACCTACTAAATGGATCCTTTATTGTGTAACATTACTACTAGTTAATTAAGTGATAACTGTTTGGCCTCCATTATTATGTAATTGCAGGTTTTTATGAATGCATATTTGCTTTAAGTCATTTTTGTTACACTTAGATGTTTAGTCTATTTTGTTAAAGTGAATTTTACTATTTGGATCGTTATTGGATTACTATTCATTTGAGTCTTTGGAATGATTAAAGAAAATAATTGAAGTTGAATAAATCTGTAATTGCATTTGATAATGGTTGGTCTATTAAGTATCATATAAATTGACTATGCTAGCTTATTATATAGTGAATTCCAATGTTGTTACACTATATCCCATCCATATTTATTTCATTTCTCTAAACCCTTATCTTCTCTTAACCCTTTCCATTTACCTTAAGATTTGCTTCATAAGATTTCAAAGGAGTTGGCCTTCTCCAAAGATTGAAATTGAGAGAAATCTCATTTCATCCAATCTAAACCATTGGATGGAATCTAGGGCGCATTGCCTATCCATAGACTAGCCGGAATTTAGTCCAAAAATTTAGTTTTTTATCATGTCCAATGGGACAAATCATGTTTTTTCGTCTTACTTTCTCAAAGAGCTCAATATTTTATGAATAGTCTTGACCCCATAAGCAGAGAATGTATGTTCACTTGATCACTTCCCTAAAGATCAAACCTGGAATTACCTGAAGAAATATGTTGGACCCTATTAAGAGAGTTCTCATGGTTGAATAATCATGTCCAACCTGGTATGACACCAGTCCACTTAACATCCAAATCCTCCATGAAATACTAAAAGTTACCTTAAAAGTCCTTACCAATAAAAATGAAAATGAAAATAGCGTACGAGCACTATCGAGACATAGTTGCTTTAGCTATCATATACAATATCGTATTTGAATATGTAATAATTAGACTGGTTGTCCAATATTTTAAGGGAAAAGTATTATTATGGTACTGGTATTTAGAGGATAAGAGCATTAGTACTTGGGCAAAATTAGATTAATCTCTTATCACAGAGTTTGATGACCTGAGAGATCCATTCCTATTGTTTACTCATTTTTCTCTATTCGAAGAGATTCCTATAAAAGCATTTTCGACTTCAATCTCGATTTAAAAGAACTTAGAGGAGAATCCCTCAATAATTTTAGACCTCTTAAGCTCAAGGATATATCTATTATATACATACCTTTGATTTTGACTTGAACCTTCTAATTCAATAATCTAAAGAGAAGAGGTTCCCACATGTTTTTTAAGAAGCAATACTAGCAGAAAATATGCTCATCATGGTAGGAAAAATCCCTCCTAGAAATACCATATGCCCAACCCCCCAAAAATTTTCACACACCTCAATCCTAAATACGTCTTACATACCATATGATGAAGAGTCTAGGTTATATTCATCCCACCCTTCCACAATAAGGTACACTCTCACTGTACAGGAGGATAAATCCTAGACAAAACAAGAATTAAATATATTGATATAGAAATTAATTGAAGATGTCAAAATAATGGAGAAGCAAATCTCCTAAAAAAAGACAAGGTCTCAAGATAAGCATACTATATAAGATCAGATGGTGAATTGTCTTGATGGTAGCATACAAGGGAGATTCAAAATCCTAGATACATGTGACTCTTTATTACCTAGCAAAACTAATCCCAACAAAAGTTATCAACATTACCTGTGGCCAAAGAAAATCCTAGTAATGGAAGACATAGTAGCTTTTACAGTGGACTTAGGACATTTATGTTAAAAAAGTGACTCCCATTAACCATAAAAAATATAAAGGAAGTAGTATTTTCCATGGTCAAAATCTAGGCACACATGATCAAAAAAATCCACAATCATATGTTCAAACACCAAATCCCGAGGCACAACCGCTAAAAATACATAGGATTGCATTGTATAAAAGGTTGTATTTCCCAGCTATGACTTAGACACAGATAATTGAAACGATTGAAAAACTTCAAAGCTTATTCCAAGCCTCAATCTCAGGGCATGAAAGCTTAGGAGAAACAAAGGAAGGCCTTACAAATAATATCAAGGATCTGATAAGAGACTTGTTAATAGCTAAAAGAGTGGATTTAGTCAAGCTCGCTCTTAAAGAATAAATGAAAGGTGATAATCCTCAGAGCCTAACAACAAAAAAATTGTTGTTAGGTGTGAAAAGTTGCTAGCCTAAATACCTTTCTATTTATCTCTTTTTATAGAAAAACACATACTACATAATTGTGTGGTAGACTCAGAAGCTAAGATTACAATTATGCCCCAAGGAATTTGTAAGAATATGGGGGTAAACCTAAGCTGAATGAAGCTTAAGTGGATTCAATTTAAGGGGAGACCAATGAAAGCAATTGGTCTTATAAAAGTATTTTTTATGATGATGATGATGCATGGATGTCCAGATTCAGTGGTGTTACATGATGTAGTAATTATCAATATACTTCCTCTATTTGATATGTGTTTGTCCAAAAATTTCTTGGAGCAATTTTGAGGATATCTAAGCCTTGAAAGAGGTCACATGGTTATTCCTTGCATTAATAAACTAGTCCAAATATCTAACCAAGGTCTACAATCCTTCTACATTGAAGAATATGGAGAACTAAAAACATATTATACAAGAAGAGATGTCGAGAATACATATGTGGAAATAATTGATTTGCCGAAGGAAGAGCCAAAATTGGCATGGGAATTTTTTTTACAAGACAATCACAGTCCAAAGAAAAGATTTTAGAAGAACAATCAAATCTCACAATTAGTTGTAAGTCTTTCCAAAATCCAAAAAATTAAGAGTTTCAATGATTTTGGCTTTTTAGTCAAAAAGAGTCTATCAAAAGCCAACATGTGGTAGAAGTGAATCATATAAAGTTTAAATTGATAATAAATATGCTCCTTGAGACTCTACAAGTGACATTGAAGAGACTAATACTGGGAAATACGAGATCTAGCAATTTACCTTATTTTGATCAACCACCTATGACCATCATAAATGTTCAAATCTAGAAAACCCTTGGGAACATATTGGAGTTAGATCAATATATAGAAGCGCTTAATAATAGTGGTGAGTTACAAATAACCTATTGAGAAGAGAAGCTCAAATTTGATATCATATGATCAGGATATTACAAATTCCTAGGATAAAGCAAGAAAAATTGTTTTCGCCAAGTGTGGATAAACACCACATTTTTTTTTGTAAATAGCCATCAAGTAAATAAAAAGCTAAATACAAATTTGAAAAATAAGGTAAATAGAAAATAAGGTAGCCAAATGACATGCATCATAAGGTGTTGAAAGGTGGAATCCATGGCTACAGCAGTGGGCGAAGCAGAAAAATTAGTAGTCATGTTTAAAAGTCTTCTTTTGGAAAACAGATGCAAGGTGGACAAAAAAAAGAGGGCTGACTTGGCTAATAGAGCAATGCCTCTACCAAATTGATAAGTCTATATAAGAGGTAATTTAAATACCCCCAAGTAAAGTATACAGTAGAATATAATGTGAGAGGATAGATGCAATAATTGTAGATTGATTTGAAAATCCTTGCACCTAAGGAAAAGTCTAAGCACCCCTAATAAAAAATGGTCAAAAATTTATCTGATCATATCTGAGAGTTGTTCAGAGTTACACACGTCAAAGGAAATATTTAGAAATGTGTAACTATGAGCACTCTTCAAATTTTACCAGATTGGGGTTCTATCAAAGCTTCGAGATGAATGGAGTTGCATTACCTAACTAGGAAAAGGAATCTGCATGGCCTGGTTAGAGGTAAAGTATCAAATGAATGTAGAGAGGGATGACTAGTCATCCTTAGGTATTATATATCTAACATTATCTTCTTATAATATATGCCCTTGAATATCGTATCATTCCATTACCCATCCCATTTAATTCCATTAATCAACTCTCACACATCTCCCATTTACCATTTCCCTCCACTGCCTTTCTCAAGGATCCATAGCCCAATGGACAAGATAGGAAAAGCTAATAAATGGCATAAGAAGTACTCAAACATCATGACATAGCATAATTTGAGCCAACAAGTGATGCGTGAAATGTATCACATGATATTTTATTCTATACATGATGAAAGAAAAATGCAAGATGACTGAGCCAAAGGAAGCTAGCTGGCATGAAAGCATTAAGACATGTAAACAAACCTTCCACACAAGTTTAAAATTTTTAGGAAAATAAGATGAGTTAGAAGAAAGCACCATGCAATCATTATGAAAGCATTAGTTGACATAACTATCCTTTCAAGTTCTATATAAAGATGTGAAGGGCCAAATAATCTAAGATACAATGTTCTTCGGTGCAATCATGGGTATCATTAAAGGCCTGGGGTATTGCTCTAATGTAAGTTATAAACACAAAGAGTTCTTGTGCAATTGTGTGAAGAAAATAAGTATGCACAATGACGGACTATGTTAGAGAATATGACATTATTGAGTACATATCAGTGTACCACTTTTGGTACATTACTAGAGTAGGGGTTTACCTTAGATGGATAGAACCACTAAAATCACTTCTTACGAGATTTGGCAAATCACATCCACTTGGGGGTCATTTGCAATGGTCATAACCCAAAAGTGGTTTTTGATGCTATGTACGAATTACTCCATGGGTGAAAAATTAAATATTAAAAACAATTTTTTTTTTTCCTGTTTATTGAACCTATAAGTAAGACCACGTTGTTATAACCAGTGTGTGAGACTGAGTTGTCACAATTGGTATCAGAGCCTAGGTTGTAATATTCCTAGGTCGTAGGGCCCAAAAACATCCATAAAATAACTCTAACCTTATACTCTAGCAACCCAAAATATTAATACTAACATAGATATTTTATACCCAGAAAAATGACTACAATACTTCAAGGAAGATAATCTAAGAAACCTACACCTATTAGCCAAGAAGAAGCTCCCATTCATCTGAGAAGGGAAAGGTAACTTAATGAGATAAATAAACCTACAAAATTAGGGAATTTACCTGTGCTGAAGAGATCTACAAAAACTTATTCTAGAAATAATGCAAAAATAAATAACTTAGAAGAAATGACACCACACAATGCACATATGGCACACGAGATTTACCCTGGTTCACCCGATATGGGCTACTCCAGAAAAACAAGAGCCACTCCTCCTTGATATTATTATTCTCTTTTTTGCTCGAAAATGGGACATTATAATAAAATATAAAGGAAACTCTCACAACCCTAAACCGCTATGTGGTATTAGAATACAATGGGTACAATACCATATAGTGGTATATTACTATGGGCATGATCCAATCATTGATAGTTAATGTTCCATTGAATCATTGTGAATGGATATTGTATTATTATTTCTTTCCTTTTGTAGGAAAAGAACTATAGTAGGGATGATAGGATTTGAACATGTAGCATTTTGTATTCATAGTCTTACAAGTCTGCTTTTAAAATAAGGTATGGGCATTATGAATTCATAGTCTTACCTTTGGGTTAATAAACACTTTGGTTGCCTTTATGAATCTTATCAATAGTATTTTTTGAGAACAACTAGACCAATTCGTGCTCATATTCCTAGATGACATTTTTATTTATTCACGAACTAAGATCACGATCAACACATGAGAATTATGCTAGACAAAATTAGGAAGAATTAGCTTTATGGGAAGCTATCTAAGGGTGAATTTTATATCCCAAAAGTGTAATATCTAGGGCATGTGATATCCATTGATGGAATTTTCATTGATCCTAAGAAGGTCGAAGTAATAATTAGTTGGCCTAAACCCACCAATGTTTTTGATATACGTAGTTTCATGGGAATGGTAGGATACCATATGCATTTCATGAATAATTTCTCAAAGATTACTTATCTAATTACAAATTTACAAAGAAAAGGAAAAACGTTCAAGTGGACAGAACAATGTGAAGAAGCTTTTATCCTATTAAAATAAAGACTAACTACCCTAATACTCAAGATACCTAATCCTTCATAGAATTTTATAGTCTGCACCGATGATTCTAGAGGGTTGGGAGGATTTTTGAATAAGAATAAGGTAATCATAACTTATGACTCTCAAAATCTCAAAAAGCACAAACTAAATTATGCTACCCATGATTTAGAGTTGGTAGTTATTGTCCATGTGCTTTAAATTTGGAGGCATTATTTATTAGGGAAACCCTTCTAATTAAAGATAAACAAACAAATTTTGAGATATAGCTTTACCCAACCTATTTTAAATTCAAGACAACATTGATGGATGGAATTCTTGATTGAGTATGACTTCATAATTGAATACATTAAGGGAAATAAAAATAAGATAGCAAATGCCTTGAGTAGGAGGTACATAAATGCTATGTCCAAGTTACATATAGATTTGTTTGATAAAATTAGAGAACAACAACAATATGATAGTTATTGTGGTACATATCGAGCATGGATTGAGTTAGAACCCGATAAGGGAAAATATTTTACTGTTAAGTATGGTTTGTTATTCTTAAAAAATAGGCTTGTTATTCCTGATTCAGGTGGATTAAGGAATGTTATTTTGCAAGAAGCCCATTGTATTATTATTCTGGGAATAAAATGCTACATGTTCAAATCCTATCATCCCTACTATAGTTCTTTTCCTACAAAAGGAAAGAAATAATAATAAAAGATCCATTCAAAATGATTCAGTGGAACATTAACTATCAGTGATTGGATCATGCCACATGTAAAAGTGTTTTAAGAATATAAAAATGATTTTCATATTTCTTTTCTATCCATGATTCTCCTAATAAAGCGCTCATAGTTCAATTGGATAGAATGCAGATCTCCAAAACCTAATGTCATAGGTTCAAATCCTATAGAGCATGATCCTAACATTAGATACAATTTTCCTGATAGATTATCAGGAACTCTAACTAGAATGGTCAATGGAATATGACCTCCCATGATAGGTTGGAGGCCAATTTGAAAAAATATGTTCTTCAAACAAATATACAATTAATCACGATGTCGATATTGTAAATATGTAGTTACAAATAATCTAGCCAAAATTATAGGAATTAAACCTAACATAATTCCAAATAGCAAAGCCTTAATCATTTTGATTCAAAAGAATAAGTAAAAATAATAGCTACCTACGATAGTGTCCCAAATTGACTAGGAATCTCAATAACAATCAATTGATATTGAGAGAAAGAACATGATTCTCATTAACTAAATTCAACAAAGAATTGCTTTTATATTTATTTCAAATAAGTTGTGTATTACTTAAACCAATGAGTAGGACTAAGGTAAAAATTAGTAAAACCAATAGAAACCGAAATAACTAATTATAGTAGGCATGGAAGGACTCAATAGAAAAAATCTGATTGATACATATCTTTCTAAGGCAATTACCTGTATTTTTCTTCTTTATGAGATAATGTAGACACTAAAATCGAGTAAATTGGATAATATTGCCAAGGCACCACTCTTATTGACATCATATGGCCCCATTGGGAAACCCTTAGGGGTTAAGGGTCCCAACCACTTTTGGAAAGGTTTACCCCACTTTGGGGAGTTTGTGGGCCGTGTAGCCATGGCTGTACCACCCTAGGAGGACCACAGTTCATGGCCATCTCACCCAGGGATGGCCACACGCAACCATCCCTGGGTGGGATGACCATGGTCCAGGCCCCCAAAAAATTCAAGGGTAGGGAAAATGGCAATCAATTTCTTCCATTTATCCTACCCAATAAATCATGACAAATTGGGAGGTTGTCATGGCCATTAGATACTGCAAATTGGAGGTCCAAATAGGAAGCCTCTTCCACCCTATGCATGGCAAATGTGGTGACAAGTAGCAGCACCTACTTTGTATACCTAAACTTACCCCTTTGCAACCTTTATCCTCTTGGGCTATAAATTGAGGTGTTTTCACCCAATTTCAAATAGAGATATTTGCAATTATTGACCATGAAGTGCTGCCAATATTTGGCCTCACATCTTGCCTGCGTATTTACCTTGGAAACCTCATCAATCGAAGGCATTTCCAAGACATTCTAAGATACACTCATCTATTCCAAAACCTATCAATTCTTGAGAGTTAATTTACAAAATTTGACGACAATACCCCTAGGAGGATTCTAGACCAGATCCAAGTGGAATTGGTTGCAAAAACCACCTTGTTTTGTGGCTGTCCCCACCAGGGACGGTTATCAGTCCAGTTGAAACTCTTAAGGACGGCCATGAATTGGCCCAATTTTGATCCAATTTTAGTATAGATCAATTTAATAGCATTATATTAGCATCATATTCAATTTTGGTGAATTTTGGAGTGGTTTTGATATGTTAATTAGTGTTTTTGTAATTACAGTCATAGTTGGAACTCTCAGGGACGACCACAGATTTTGCACATAATATCACTTTAATTTTTGCTCAGATATTTAAAAAATCATAGAATATACATCATAATAATTTTTCATGTCAATTAGATTAGTTTAGACCGGTTGCATACACTTTTTACATTCAATATTGCATGCATTTCATTGTTTTTATCATAATACACATATGCTATTAACATATTTCAATTCTTTGTGCAGGTACATAAATTCTAGCACATGAGGGAGGAGCTAAGAAGTTAAAGAAGAATAGCTCAAAGTAGCAATAACGCAATCCCGCTCTGCAATCGTGAGTGCGAGAGGAACATTGAAAGCGTGCCATAAGTTCATGGAGGGATTGGATCCTTCAAAATTTGTAATTTGAAATGTATCAAATTGAAAGCCCTTAAGGGGATGTATTGTAACCTCTTATTTGATAAATTAATTAATACAAGGAGAACCCCCCATTTTCTTAACTTATTTGTCACTTATTTTCTTACTTTATCATCTCTTTTGCATGCTAGAATAGAACATTAGATGCAGTTCAATTTCACTTGTTAGGTGCACCATTTTTCATGCTCTTCAATGGCGATCATGGTGCACCTAATACCTTTTTTGCATGATTTATTGTATCTTATCAATTTCGTGTTGATTCAAATTGTTAGGTGCAATTACCTAAAAATTTCATCCAAACAATGCTTCTAACATTTCTTAAGAGCATCTGTTACCATTGAAGAGTGTGAAAAATGGTGCACCTAGCAATTGAAATTGAAATGCATATAACATTCTGTTAGAGCATGCAAAAGAGATGATAAAGTAAACAAGTAAATGAAAAATAAGTTTAGAAAAAATAAGGTTATATTTGTATTCATTAATTTTTCAAATAGGAGGTTACAATACATCCCCTTGAGGGCTTTCAATTTGATACATTTCAAGCTACAAAGTTTGAAGGATCCAACCCCTCCACGAATCTATGGCATACTTTCAATGTTCCTCTCGCACTCATGATTGCAGAGTGAGCTTGCACTACCACTACTTTGAGCTATCGTTCTTCTGCTCTTTAGCTCCTTCCTCATGCACTAGAATATCTATACCTACACACAAGGAAATGGGGTAAATATCGATACCCATCCAAGGGTAAATATGAGGGTAAAAGGTGAGGGTAAATATCGACAACACTTCATGGTTAATAATTGTAAAAGTATATATTTTTTAAATTTGGTGAAAACACCTCAATTTATAGCCCAAAAGGGCAAATGGGGCAAGTTTGAGGATGCAAGGTAGGTGCCACCGCTGGTCACCACCTTTGCCATGCATAGGGTGGAAGAGGCTTCCCATTTGGGCCTCCAATTTGCAGTCCCTAATGGCCATGATAGCCTCCCAATCTATCATGATTTATTGGGTGGGATAAATGGTAGAAATTGATTGCCATTTGTATCATCCTTGAAGTTTTTGGGGACATGGTCCATGGTCATACCACCCAGGGACGGTTGTTGGTGGTCGTCCTTGGGTGGAATGACCATGAACTATGGTTGTCCTGGGGTGGGACGACCATGGCTACATGGCCCAAAACCTCCCAAAAGTGGGGTAAACATTCCAAAAAGTGGTTGGGACCCTTAATTAACCCTTATGGGTTACCCAATGGGGCCATATGGCATCATAAACATGGCACCTTGGCAGTATTATCTGATTTACACGATTTTAGTGTCTATAGATACCCTTTTTTGAGATACGTTATGTGAAACAGAGCACAAAGAAAAAATAGATGACTAAATCATTAAATTATTGAGGTTAGTTAGTAACCTAACCAAATGTAGATGCCTCCATTGTAGAAAGAGCATACATTCTTGGAATCCTTGCTTTTGACATAATTGAAGGATTAACTTTGGTATACCTTTTAGCCACTCTGCAATGGCAGTCGTAGGGGCTTAGGGTATACTTGGTCTTGGTTTCTTATATTTCCTATATTGGGATATGTAACCCGAGGATTCAAGTATACCAAGACTTTGTTTTGTTGTATATGCTGATTATTTCCCCCAGCATGGGCTTAAAAATTTATCTTTGGTAATGATTCTTTTGAATGTATGCAAGTCACACTTTTGAGTGTTTAAGTGTTGATTTTGATTGTGCATTCGTTATTATGAATACCTCCTCAAGTGACAAGTCTATGAGGGCATGAAAAGTGATGAAAGAGATGAGTCACTTGAACCATATGACTTTATTGGGATAACCGTTAGTTTTTACCCATTGTAAGATGTATCAATTTTGCTAGGATTTTGATAGTTTTGTTGATATTTTATGGAAGAAAAAGACTAAATACCTTGTTCCTGCGGAGAGGTCTAGCCACAAGGGCCTTCTTGGGGAGTTAAGTAGAGATGTTTTTAAGGCATCCATGAACAATTTGGGTTCAATATTTATCCTTTGTGAATTGTGTCAATTTTAACTTGTTTTTGGTGGGGTTTGGGCCCTTTTTTTGATCTTTTTTTTAGCTATTTTTGTGAGGTTTTTTGATGTTTCAATTGTTTTTGAATTTTTTATTTTTGATGAGATTTCATAGAATAATGGATATGAATAGCTCATTTCCATGGAGCAGTCTGGCCACAATGTCCTTCTTGGGGATTGAAGTGAAGATATTTCAGTTTGACGATGAATAATCTAGTTCAAGTAGCCTTATAGTAATTTACTCATATTGTCGGATTGCATGGAGTGCAAGTCGCTGCAACTGCCAAGTGTGTAAGGTAAATAAATAGGTATGAAGCTCACTTGAGATTTTGCTTTATCTAATTTTTTTTGTTAATTTTATGATTGTGAGCAAAGATATGCATTTATGTCTACTTATTGATTTGATGATGCTTTTATGGATGCTTATCATGGATGCATGTATTGTACTATGATGTGATTGATGATATGTACATATGTATATGCATAATGAAATGGCTGATTTTTTAATTTGTATGATGGCTTATGAATACTATTTGACATACTAGATGTTAGCACCATAGACTGTACAAAATTTATCTCTTCATTTTAACGTTATCATAACACTATGTAATGGCTTGTGTAAATATAACGTAACAAACATGTGATAGCCTGATATAAAATGGAATGAACAATATAATATTATATGATGTGTTTGGGATTTTCTTGAGACTCAAACACCCTAGTTACCTGATCAAAAGTGGTTATTAACCATGCAAGAATTTTTGGAAGAGTATAAATATGCTAAGATAAAGAAGATATTCAATATCCTTGTGTGTGCATGTGATTTCATTGCTGTGATAACGCATAAAGCTACTCCAGTGCCAAATAGGATTGATTCAGCCCATATATACTAAATATTACCCTACGAGTATCATTATCCTAAGTTTTTGTACTTAGTTGGATTAGACCACTAGGTAATACAGGCTACCAAAAGCTAGCTCATCTTGTAGGAGGAGCTTGCCCCAGTTTGGTGTGAAGAAAGAGATTTTGATTTTTTTGGGTAAGGAGGAGCTTGTCCTTTTGTTAATTCTCAACATCTTTGAACCATTCACACAAGGGGATGAGAAAGATAAACTTTTCACTTAAGGAAACACATACCACTTTGTAAGTTTCATATTTCCTTGTGCAATACTTAGATTTATTAATGTGAAAATATATTGGGATAATGATGTATACAAGGTATAATCATATGCAGGATTCTACATTCTAAAAATCATGATAGCTTTCTACAAAATCTAAAAAGAAAACTAGAGATGACTAAGTGATATAAAACCCTAAAGATACCTTATGAACAATGGCTAAGTGAAGGGAAACATATACACGATATGGAATATTTATGGAAATGATAAATATAATGTAAACAAGTGGTAAAACTAACCTTTGACAATATTGATTTTGACAAATGCGTAGTGTACATACCTGGTGCTAGACATGTATGATCAACTTCTAACAATGCACAATGCAATGATGAGTATACCTAATGTAAGTGATGCTATAATGCAATGATATGGAATGTAATGCAATGCAATATTTTTGTGTTTTTAATGTTTTAATGATATTTTTTGATTTTGATATATATATATGCAATTTGACTAATGGACTTAGTGGATGCCATTGGGGCTTTTGGGTGACCAAAGGATTTATAGATTTCTTTGGGGCATTTTGGGATGACCAAAGAGCTTATAGATATCTTTGGAAAATTTTGGGGTGACAAGAGGGTTCGTAGACCACTTTGGAGCATTTTGGGTGACCAAAGGGCTTATAGGTGCCTTTGGGGCATTTTAGGGTGACCAAAGGGTTCGTAGACCAATTTGGAGCATTTTAGGTTGACCAAAGGGTTCATAGATCGCTTTGGAGTGTTTTAGGTTGACCAAAGGGTCCGTAGACCGCTTTGGAGTATTTTAGGTTGACCAAAAGGGTCATAGACCGCTTTGGAGTATTTTAGGGTGACTAAAGGGTTCATAGACCACTTTAGAGCATTTTAGGTTGACCAAAGGGTTTTTAGACCACTTTGGAGCATTTTAGGTTGACCAAAGGGTTCGTAGACCACTTTGGAGTATTTTAGATTGACCAAAGGGTTTGTAGACCAAAGGGTTCATAGATTTCTTTGGAGCATTTTAGGTTGACTAAAGGGTTCGTAGACTACTTTGAAGTGTTTTAGGTTGACCAAAGGGTTCGTAGACCACTTTGGAGTGTTTGAGGGTGACCAAAGGGTTCATAGACCGCTTTGGAGTGTTTTAGGTTGACCAAAGTATTCATAGACTGCTTTGGAGTGTTTTAGGGTGACGAAAGGGTTTGCAAACCACTTTGGAGCATTTTAGGTTGACCAAAGGGTCATATACCACTTTGGAGCATTTTAGGTTGACCAAAGGGTTCATAAACTACTTTGGAGCATTTTACGTTGACCAAAGGGTTTGTAGACCGCTTTGGAGCATTTCAGGGTGACCAAAGAGTTTGTAGACCACTTTGGATCATTTTAGGGTAACCAAAGGGTTTTTAGACCACTTTGGAGCATTTTAGGGTGACCAAAGGGTTTGTAGACACCTTTGGGGCATTTTAGGGTGACCACAGGGTTTGTAGACAACTTTGGAGTATTTTAGGGTGACCAAAGGGTTTGTAGCCTACTTTGGGATGACCAAAGGGTTTGTAGACTGCTTTGGGGTGTTTTAGGATGAAAAAAGGGTTCATAGATACCTTTGGGGTGTTTTAGGGTGACTAAAGGGTTTGTAGACCGCTTTGGAGCATTTTAGGGTGACCAAAGGGTTTGTAGACCACTTTCAAGCATTTTAAGTTGACCAAAGGGTTCATAGACCATTTTGGAGCATTTTAGGTTGACCAAAGGGTTTGTAGATCGCTTTGGAGTGTTTTAGGTTGACCAAAGGGTTTATAGACCGCTTTAGAGCATTTTATGTTGACCAAAGGGTTCGTAGACCACTTTGGAGCATTTTAGGTTGACCAAAGGGTTCAAATACCACTTTGGAGTGTTTTTGGGTTACCAAAGGGTTCTTAGATTGCTTTGGAGTGTTTAAGCTTGAGAAAAGGGTTCGTAGACCGCTTTGGAGCATTTTAGTTTGACCAAAGGGTCCGTATATCACTTTGAAGCATTTTAGGTTGACCAAAGGGTTTGTATACTACTTTGAAGCATTTTAGGTTGACCAAAGGATTTGTAGACCACTTTGGAACATTTTAGGGTGACCAAAGGGTTTGTATACTACTTTGGAGTATTTTAGGTTGACCAAAGGGTTCGTAGACTACTTTGGAGCATTTTAGGGTGACTAAAGAGTTTATAGACCAGTTTGGAGCATTTTAGGTTGATAAAATGGTTCATATACCACTTTGGAGCATTTTAGGTTGACCAAAGGGTTTGTAGACTACTTTGGAGCATTTTAGGTTGACCAAAGGGTTTGTAGACCGCTTTGGAGTATTTTAGGGTGACCAAAGGGTTCGTAGACCACTTTGGAGCATTTTAGGGTGACCAAAGGGTTCATAGACCACTTTGGAGTATTTTAGGGTGACCAAAGAGTTTGTAGAAACCAAATGGGAATTTTAGGATGACCATAGGGTTCGTAGACCGCTTTGGAGCATCTTAGGATGACCAAAAGGTTTGTAGACCACTTTGGAGCATTTTGGGATGACTAAAGGGTTTGTAGACTGCTTTGGGGTGTTTTAGAGTGACCAAAGGGTTCATAGACACCTTTGGAGTATTTTAGGGTGACCAAAGGGTTCGTAGACCACTTTGGAGCATTTTAGTGTGACCAAAGGGTTTCAACATACCTTTGGGGCATTTTAGGGTGACAAAAGGGTTCGTAGATTACTTTGGAGCATTTTAGGGTGACAAAAGGGTTCGTAGACCACTTTGGAATGTTTTGGGGTGACCAAAGGGTTTGTAGACCACTTTGGGATGTTTTAGGGTGACCAAAGGGTTCATAGACCGCTCTGGAATATTTTTGGGTGATCAAAGGGTTCGTAGAACACTTTGGAGCATTTTAGGGTGACCAAAGGGTTCGTAGACTGCTTTGGAGAATTTTAGGATGACCAAAGGGTTCGTAGACCACTTTGGAATATTTTTGGGTGGCCAAAGGGTTTGTAGACCACTTTGGAGTATTTTGGGGTGACCAAAGGGTTCGTAGACTGCTTTGGAGCATTTTTGGGTGACCAAAGGGTTCGTAGACCATTTTAGAGTATTTTGGGGTGACCAAAGGGTTCGTAGACTACTTTGGGGTGTTTTGGGGTGGCCAACGGGTTCGTAGACCATTTTGGAATATTTTAGGGTGACCAAAGGGTTCATAGACTGCTTGGGAGCATTTTAGAGTGACCAAAGGGTTCGTAGACCACTTTGAAGCATTTTAGGATGACCAAAGGGTTCGTATACCACTTTGGAGTATTTTAGGTAGGACCAAAGGGTTTGTAGACCACTTTGGATCATTTTAGGGTGACAAAAGGGCTTATAGATACTTTTGGGGATTTTTAGGAGGAAGGTGCGATACCTTGTGTACCCCCAATGTGCATTGTGTTTGATGCACTATGATTGGCTTGGCTAGAGGGAGTAGTAGAAATTGACTCCCATGATGTGATGTGTAATTTTATGTAGTGCCAATGTACCGCTAAGATGAGACAAGTGACGACGAAACATTGGATGTTACCATAAGTTGTGTAGATTAATTTTGATATTCCTATTTCTCTATTACAACACTAATCATTCCCACAAACCCTTGGAGAGGTAATTTACAGTGCACCTCATTAGATTGTTCGACTTAAGAGGCATGTGTTGTGTTTACTTCATGTGTAGGCAAGGGATCCTAGAAGACTCCTTTTTGAATTTCTTGCCTCTCAATCATATCATGAACTAACTCTCTAAAGGGGTAACATATCGGGATGTCATGACCCCTTTGTCGATGGTAAATACAATATAAGTTTTGCCTATGTGGCTTTAATCTATGCTTGTTAGGCTTCAATGAACTAATTTCAAAAAGCGTGATTGCTTGTGCTTCATACAATCAATTGAAAAATTACACTAAGGGACTTGACAAAGGATTAAATGTGTGAGGTTGATGGTATTGTTGCCTCTACCCCAGGTTCTACTAAGACTTTATAGTGGACTGCATAGGAGGTGATTGGTCCTGATAATCCAGGGGTCGAGGTTTTGGATGACTCAACCATAACTCGAGGCTTTTGAGTCGACTCAGGATATGTTGTAAATACTTATGTTGGTGACTCACTTGTAACTCCATATTATATAGCCTATCCAAGATATGTTGTGAAAATAATGTAGGCAATGACTGGATGGCGTTTGAGGAAGTTGGATGGTAACTGATAGGTGGTGAATCTCCCTGATCAAATTTGATTCCCCATCAATCAAGGTGCAGTGGCTTTGATGGGTCATTCAAATATCGCAATGGTGGATTAATATCTATGGAAATCATGTTGATGGATGTATGATATCCATTGGATGGATGCATTGGTCTAGAGACATGACGTTATCTCTCAACTTGTGGTGGTAGAATGACTAGCAATGGTGGATGTGGAAGACAACAAGCTTGCTTTTAAAGTGGCAAAATATTTTATCAAATGGGATATTGTATTGGGAACATATGAAGATAGAAATATCCTCCATCATCCAATGGGATGACCTACTCATGTTCCTCCTGTAAACTTGGATAATTGATAGGTTCTATACCATAGTATACTTCATCATCTATTGTTCATTCATGAGGAGGACCTTGATCCTCTTCCTCATTATTAGATTGAAAGGTATGCAAAATATCTCCCACTTCATGAGATTGGGCGATATCGCTAGATAACTCTTGATCTGTCATGTTTGCGGGAAAGTAATCTCCTAATGAATGGAATTTATTTGGATTGGCATAGGGATCACGTGTAAGCTCATCCCTGTAGTTTAGACCTAGGTGTTCTAAAATCTCTGTGAGTACATCTAAAGGTACCGGCTTGTTGTGTCCCAAACTAGATTTATCATATGGTAATTGATATTGTTGTTGGAAAGGAATACGAGTACCTTGTTCATATAACGTTAGACCAAATACATACCAATTGCACCAATGTAGATATCGCAAGGCATAGTTAGGATTTGACATATAATTTATATCCTCATAGAAGGGTTCTTCATCTTATTCTTTCTAAGGAGCTGGTAATGTTCCATACTCGATGCCACCATAAATGAAATTTATTTGATAGAATGATATAACTAGAGGTGCAATGCTACCTATGGGGAGACGAGGTCATCCTATATCTTGCACCGCATCAATTCCTAAAACTATTGTGATGTTCCTCACTAAGTACTCTCCTAACCTTGTACTAACCATGTGGATTGTAACCTGGTATGGTGAACATGAAGGAGATGGAAGCGAGGCTTGAGATGACTCAATGTGTACCTCATGAGATGGTTCCTCATCTATTAGATTAGGAATATCTTCCATAAAGATGGTGGAAAATATGGGAGGGATCTCATCAATTGGCATCTTCGACATGTTTCTCTGTGGAGCACTTGACGATGATGAAGGTGTCTCTGAAGTTACCAATGATGATGATGGTATGGAGGAATATGATAATAGTGTAATGGAAGATGATGGTGATGGAAGTGTACCGTAAATGGATGTGTTTAGTTAGAAGTCCACATGATTTGATGGTAAGTTCGACTCAGGGATTTGCTACACCAAGATGTAGTATTTAAAAGGATCAAGGTTTGTAGAGACTACGTGTACCTATCCTTCAGAAGTAAACTTTAGACATTGGTGAGTTATGGAGGGGAAACACTTCATGTCTTGAATCCAAGGTCTACCTAGCAGTATGTTGTAGGCCATGGCACCCTCCAAAACATGATACAAGTTTGATATAGTTTTGTATCCCACCTGAATGGGTAGGACTATAGTGTAGACTATGGAGCATATTGTATCATTGAATGCTCGAAGGGTGTAGGTGGAAATAACATGAGATGTTGGAAGTCCTATATGTTTAAGATAACCAATGGTTATTATGTTGCTTGATGAACTAGTGTTTATTAAAACTCTCTTATATGGTGTTCCATTCACACATGCAATGATATGTAAAGGAGGATCCATTGCATCACTTTCTATCAGTTTGAGTTTGTGCTCATGGAATGTGATCACTGGTTTCTTATACTGCTGCACATGCCCCACAAAATTGATAAAGGAGCTAAACTCCTCGAACTACAGATCTATCGACTTAATAATGTCCATAAGAGCTTCTCTATGAGGTGGATATTGTTGAATGAGATCATAAATGGACAGTCTAGCCAATATTGTTCTTAATATTTGTACAAGCTTACTTTTTATTTTCACCACTGGACAAGAAGGAAGGATTTGTATTGGATGTGGTGGAGGCTGTGACATTGATGGAACATCATTTGAAGCTGTAGGTGGTGTAACTTGGCTTGGGTAGCATCTATTCCTGGTCATGATATTAACCATCCTGACATACCCTTATCGAGGGGGTGTTATCTTGACCTTATTAATTTGTTTGGTAGGAGCTACCTGTACCTCATGAGTGGGTAATGGGTCTTTGAAAACACCCATTTGTTGATTTCTTGTGGTGAGAGGATTATCCACTTGAAGGTTGTTCCTCTTGATCATATCCTGCACTAGGTTTTTGAAACCATAGCATGTAGGCAAGTTATGACCATTCTGTTGATGATATCTACAAAATAGCTCTTCTCGACGTCCCATAGGCTTTTGTTTACCTATAATCAGGTCTATAGGCTTGATTTATGGTAAAGTAATAACTTTGGCAGCCCACAGACTATCGAATAGGGAGTCCATTGACTCAGCAAAGGGCATTTACTATCACCTAGGATGATGTTGCTAATTTTGTCCCTGATTCATGTAGGTATTATTATTGTAACTCGTAGGAGGTTGGGCCTGATAATTTACCTTTTGAGGAGGTGTTCTTTGCGCAGGACCTAGAATATTAATGGCCACTTGATTGACCACTTACAACTTTGATGGTGCTGGACTGCTCTTTGGATTTTTAGTCCACTCCTTGCGAGGTTTGGAGATCTCCCCCTCTTGAATATTAATCTCTTACATGGTTCTAGCCCACGCTAGAGCATCTTCAAGAGTGGGATATTGCTGGAGTTGTAACAATAAGGATATTGGTTTTAGAAAAATCTTTGAAAACATCCAAGTCAACTTGGGTACTAAAAATAGGTAAGGTAGCTTAGCTAGAAGCGTTCACCATTTGTTACCATAATCTGTGATAGACTCATCTTCATATTGTTTTAACCTTGTAAGGTCAGTTAAGGTCACCTTTCTCTTGGTATTAAAAGCGAAACATTCCAAGAACGTGTCTATAATTTTTTTAAAGGTATAGACGTTGTGCCTTGGAAGTTTATTAAACCACTCAACGATTGGGCTAGAGAGGGCAATCAAAAATGTTCTCAGGAGTAATGCATCATTCTCCTGAATGTTGAAGCACTGGTTCATGAATCTAGTGATGTGCTCTTGTGCATCTTCTTCCCCCTTAAATATATCTAATTTGGGCATTTTAAAATGCTCAAGGTATGGAGGGGAAGGTATATATGGATGCAGTGGTTGATTACCCAACTGGCACAAAGTGGGATTTTGAAGCCCAGTCCCAGCTATCTTACTCTCTATAGTTTCCTTGCACTCAATAAATGCTCAATACACATTAGAGGCTTTAATATCCTCTTATTTATTTTGGAACCACTAAGGGGGGTAAGGAATATTAAGCATATATTGAGGTGGTTTATTGTCATCAACCATACCTCCAAAAGGTGCTTCTAGGTATTCCTCATCTTGTTCCAAATCATCATAAGCCCTGTAAGGTGTTTCTTGAATGAGCCTACAAGGAGGAACTAACGCCTACTAAAGGTGATCTATGTTAGGTCTGGTAGGTAAATTCTAATCAGGCCTAAGAGGTCTAGGCAACAACATTTGATTAGGCCTAGAAGACCTATTTGATGGAAAGTGTGCTACCTTTGATGAGCCTCCTATCTATGCATGCTTGGAGTAGGAACCCCATTACACAATGTTTCTTGTATTTTGTTCAAGTATTTATCTTTCTAATTTTTGTTGATGATCTAAGAGATCCAAGCATTGTTTATCTAACTGAAGTTGATTAAAATTAGCTTGATGATCAACATACCTTTTGACTAGTTGGTTACCACTTGATGATGCATGTTACCACTACAAAAAATAGCGATCAGGTAACAAACGATGATTTTTTAGCGATTAGGTAATTGAATTGCCATATGTAGACACTAAAATCATGTAAATCGGATAAGACTGCCAAGGCACCATTCTTATAAATACCATATGGCCCCATTGGACAACCCTCAAGGGTTAATTAAGGTCCTAACCACTTTTGGGAAGGTTTACCCCACTTTTAGGAGATTTTGGGCCATCTAGCCATGGTTGTCCCATCCTAGAATGACCACAGTTCATGGTCGTACCACTCAAGGATGACCACTAGCAACCATCCTTGGGACCAGACCTCCAAAAAAGTAAAAAATGATGCACCTAGCAAATGAAATTGAATTGCATCTAATGTTCTATTAAAGCATGCAAAAGAGACGATAAAGTAAACAAGTAAATGACAAATAAGTTAAGAAAAGGGGGGTTCTCCTTGTATTTATTAATTTGTCAAATAAGATTTTACAATACATCCCCTTGAGGGCTTTCAATTTGATACATTTCAAGTTACAAATTTGAAGAATATAATCCCTCCATGAACTTATGGCACGCTTTCAATGTTCTTCTTGTACTCATGATTGCGAAGCGGGCTTGCACTGCCGCTGCTTTGAGCTATCCTTATTCTACTCTCTAGATCCTCCTTAATGCATTGGAATATCTATACCTACACATAAAGAATTGAAATATGTTAATATAATATGCGTATTATGATAAAAACCATGAAATGCATGCAGTATTGAATGTAAAAAGTGTAATCGACTGATCTAAACTACTCCAAATGACATGAAAACTTAGTATGGTGGATATTATATGATTTTGTAAATATCAAAGTAGAAATTGAAGTGAGAATTTGAGTAGAACCTATGGCCGCCCTAGAGAGGGCCAACTAAAATTGTAATCACAAAAATCCTAATTAACACAGCAAAACCACTCCTAACTTTACCAAAATTGAATATGATGCTAATATAATTTTGACTTGTTTTTGGTGGGTTTTAGGCCCCTTTTTAAAAATATTTTTTAGCTATTTTTGTAAGGATTTTTAGTGGCCATCCCTGGGTGGTATGGTTGCACAATTTATGGTCGTTCCAAGGTGGGGCGATCGGCCAATTGGCTGACCATCCCACCTGTGGATGACCATGCTCATTCTAGTGCTTTTTAAGCCCAATATTAGGAAAATGAGCTCATTTTCACATGTATAACTTAGAAAAATAAGAAGTAAAGAGTAGAAGGTTGATTTTTTAAAGTGGAGCACTACTGAGAACATCCCAAAATTACCATGAGTTAGCCAGAGGACTCAACGAGTAGAGAAGATGGTGCGAGATGGGTAAGGACTGCATTTTATCTTATTCTTTATTGAAATTTAAATTGTAATTAGTTGTGTATTTTTACAAAAAACACACTAATTCTTGGTTAATGAATCGTAGTAGTGATAAAATAGAGAAAGTTATGCTTTATTTGTGGTTTAGATGCAATGTTATTCTATTTTTTGTTGTTTTTTTGCTATTTTATGGCCATTTTGGGGGTCAAAATGACCCATTTTTAAGTATTTTTGGGGGTTATCCTTGGGTGGGACGACCACTGGTGGCCATCCCTGGGTGGAATGACTACCAAATTGGGGGTTGTTTCTAGGTGGGACGACCACAAAATTAGGGCAAAAAGGTCCTTTTTGAGTTTTTTCTTATATTTTTGGATAATTTTGATGCATTTTTGGTGTATTTATGTTAACATGCTTATCCTATGCTAGGTGGTTAAGAGTCGATATCGATTTCCAACTCTCTTTTGGACCACTGGGGACTTATTGATAGAAGAGGACTAGAAATGGCTTGATGCCCTTAGTCTTAAGAAAGTGACACGGTTAGATCCCATGGTGGGAGACCAAACTTATTTGACTACTTTGATATATTTATGGGATCATCACACCAACACATTACACATATCGATAGAGGAGATGATAGTGACTGTAGCACCCTAAAATTGGCGTAGTAAAATTGTAATAATTACATTCACCTTAGTAAATAATTTAAAATTCAAATTTAACCTCCCAAACCGCCCGTTAACCGTCGGGTAATCCGTTTCCCCCTTTTTCGTGCCATTTTTAGAGGTTTTTTTGACCGTTTGACGATATCGTCGTCGATCAGACGATATCGCCCTAGATCTGATGATTTCATCTGGACTAGGACGTCCAGACGATCTTGTCGCAAAACTGATTTTGCAAAATTAGCTTCTATTCCAACGGGTCTCCAATCCGGGTAGAAGCGTGTCTGCACCGTTAGGGACCCTCCCTCGTTGGAGATCTCCCAAATTGGGATGATCTCCAACCTCCTAACTACTCCCCTAAGCCTATTTAATCCTAAGCTATTCCCTTAGCACCCCCTTGGCTGAAATTCTCTGCAATTTAACTCCATCTACGTTGAACCATCCCAATTTTTCATTTGCACTGGTCCCATACCAATTTTGTTGTAGGTACATCACTATTTTTCAGCCGGAGCCAACACACATCGTCGTCGACGAACCTGTTCAGATCGGAGGCGAACCTGTCGAATCCGAGGCGATTTCGTACTGATGCGAGACGATCTCGACTGCAGTCCATATTGAGGCAATCAGTGCCTGAAGTTTGCATTTCTCAACCCTTTCTCTACTGTTTTATTCTGCAAATTAGATAGTTTATTCAGTGTTTATGTTATTTTGCATTTGGAGTTCACCCATTTAGCTTAGATTGCATACTAAGATCATGATTTGTCATTAGAATATCGTAATTTGCTTGAATTTCTGTTCATAACTATTATTCAATATTCATACAATCATTTGGTGTTGTTTCCCTCTGTTAGCATAGTAGTATTCATTGTATTTTGTATCTATTTTTCTGCTTGCAGGTCTCTGACGAATTCGTCTGACGAATTCATCAAATCTCAGATGATTCTGTCAGATCTCAGATGATTCTGTTGAATTCTAGATGATCTTGACTGCTTCAAACATCAGAATCATCACTAGACATCCGGATCAGGTATTCCTCATTTGTATTCTGTAAATTCTTTGTTTTATGTCTTTAAATCTATTTTTTGTACTCATTGAATTTGCATTTTCATGTAGATTAATCTAGATTCATTTGGCCAAACCTAGGATATGAATGCTTAAAGTTAAAAACGAACACATTAAAACACATTCCAAACCTAGGCGTGGAAACTGCCCTTAAATGTTTCCCGGTGAACCCACCATCCATCAAAAAATCATCAAAATACACCTCCCTTGAGAGGCGGGACCTTCGCAAAGTCCTCTCAGTCCGAGGTACCGCGACATCCTTTTCCCATCCTCCTTCCAGGCACGGATCCAATAGCCTGAAGGTAAGGATGCAAAAAATTTGGAGCGATACATTTTGGTGAACCCGACGTGAATGCATTGTAAACCTTTTGAAAACAAAAACAAAAAATATATATATATATATGTATACAAGAAAAACAAAAACAAAATCATCATTTCAAGTTTGTATGTTTTAGATTCAATTCTAAATAGTAGATGCTAAATATTACTTTTAGAAGTACTAAAGAAACCATGAGTTTTTACTCAAATCAATATGAGCCCATTAGTAATGTTGGAAGAATTCAGCCAAATACATTTGTTGATTATGACCAACCTCATCCCTATTCAACATCACCTCCATCACACTTCTCTCATTTTTCATCCATAACCCAACAAGACAATCCCTTTTCCAATCCTCTTCATAACGATATTATCTATTCTCCCATATATCCATATTATGTCTATCAACCCACATATAATCCTCCACCACATTTTCAATACTCTTCTTTCAATACAACACATCCATTTCAACAAGAAAATACTTATTCTTCCAATTCTACCATGCACTCACCTCATGCTTCGCAATCTTCCTGTCATCATTCTACCCATAATAAAGAAAGTAGAGGTGAGAAACCATTAGGTCCTTTTATGACTAAATTCCTAAGGCATTTATCAAAAACCTCTCAAAAACCTTCATCACGTAAATTTACAAAGCTCAATCAACCAATGGATATAATTCTCAAGTATTTACTTGACACAAATAAGATTGAACTTCCTTCCATAAGACAACCTGACACCACAACAGATTGGTTTAAACCTGAGCTACATTGTGAATATCATAGAGTAGATGGACATATGACACAAAATTGTAAAGATTTAAGATGTGCAATTCAAGATTTGATTGATGATGGTCTTTTTAATATAAAGGAATTACAATCTACAACTGATTATAAACCTCCAATAAACAATCAAACTCCTACACAACAAATACCAATAATCAATCAAGACATGGGGATCTCCCAAGAACCCCTATTCAATTATCAACAACAAGAAACCAATCAAATATTGCATGTTAATGTGTCCCATCATGATGATATTATTAATATTGTAACAAAAACTACAAATGAGCAACCTCAAGTTCAATCAACTCAATCCGATATTCAAGATATGGATTCCTCATTTGACCAACCTTCAAAACTATCTTTGGCTCTAGAGAATGATCCAAAATGGAATGTAAGCATAGAAAGCTCATCTTTAGAATCAAAATCTCAATCTGAAATCCACTTTGATAGCCAACAACAAGTGATTAATCCTCAAGCAAAGATATCCCTTTTAGAAGTATTACAAATTTCTCATAAGGAAATTTTGTTCAAAATACCTAGCCAACAATTTGTTCCTCATCATATTTTCTCTAAGAACATAATTAATGGTGTAAACCCTCTTGAGGTTAACCATATTTCATTCTATGATGAGGAGATTCCTTCCTCTACTCCACAAGAAGACTCTTATCTTTACATTACAAGATCTAGTAAAGAAACACTTGTTAAAACTATCATGGTAGATAATGACGCCTCTCTTAATTTATGCACTTATCAATTATTCCAAAAACTCAAAACAAAGGAAGAAGATCTTAATGAATCAAATGTTATTATAAAATCTTTTAACAATGAAATTCAAGAAGCTCAAGGTACTATAATTCTTCCCCTTAATATTGGATCCAAGATCCTGGATACTTTGTTTTATGTAGCATATTGCCCTTCACCTTACAACCTACTTCTCGAAAGTCCTTGGATTCATACGATGAGGGTTGTCCCTTCCACTCTTCACCAATGTTTGAAGTTTGAACTTGCAAATAAAAGTGTTACCATACATGGTGACCCAACACCATTTGAAGAATATTTAATGGTTGAAACATCAAGTTCTATACATTCTCTGTTATCAAAATTATTTTCTATTTCTCACTTTTCTTCATCCATATATGATCATCCTTGTTTACCAAATAACATCCATGCATATCTTTCACATCTGCTCCCTCCATCTTATCAAGACTTGGAATATAGTGATAAGAATGAAGAACCTTCTTATCCTTCTTACATTTTATTTTGTAACATGATCAATTTTACACATATAAAAGTCAAATCTTTTGCTACATTATTCTACATTATAACAAAGCTTTTGTTATCACTACCTTTTATTTATCATCTTTTGTCCTTACCTTCACCTCAACCAGATTATCCTTCAAAACCTCCTTTGATTTTGAAGCAACCTTAGACATGCTATACTCAAATAACCTTGTATAGTGTATATAGATCATCTTGTATATACCACCAATTTCAATTCATAAATTAAAATCAAAATACAAAAAAATCAAAATCCTCAAAATCTTCAAAAAAAATACTAATGCAACTAAGGACCTTAAAGGTAAATTTGAGCCCAACTGGCTTGGACCATACATTATTACTCCTAAATTTGAATCAGGAGCATACAAATTATCTACCTTAGATGGTAAAGAACTTAAAGAACCCATGAATATTTTGCATCTTAAACGTTACTATGCATAAATTTGGTCATTTCATCCTTGTATATATTTGTTTAAATTAATTCAAAATCACTATCTTGTATTTCTTTCAAATTTATAAATTCAAAAACATCAAAAACATTCATAATCATCAAAAATCTTCAAAACTATTTGTTGCATTTATTTATGGCACTTGTTAATTTTTTGTTCAAAAACAAAAATAAAAACAAAATAATGATAAAAATATAAAAACAACAATATGCTTGACTCTTTCGAAACCAAAACAAAATAAAGAAGAAAGAGAGAGTCAACATTCTCAAAACTTCTCAAAAGTGTTTATATATATTTTCTTACAATTATTGCAGTTATATGTTTCAAATTATTTTGGATAAATTAGCATTTATTTTGAATCCCTCACTTGCACACTCACAAAAATAAATATCTTGATTTTATCTGGCATGATTACTAATCTCTCTTATATCAAAGTCCACAAAATTCAATTAAATAAAGTTTGAGCATAGAGAATTGATCTTGTTATTTACTTAAACCAAGCACATCTTTTCACAATAAAATGATTATATTTGTAATTTCCATGCTTTGCTACATAGTAGAAGTGATTTCTTGAGCGAAAAGTTTCCCCTGCTATCCTATCATGCACATGGTCTAGAATCCTTGAGAATTGGCAAAAGGACAAGCTCACCCCTACCTGGAATAAAAATCCCTTGCTCTACAGCTAATCCGAGCAAGTATCCCTAGCAAAGAAAAAGAAAAGAAAAGTTCAAGAAAAAAAAAGAGAAAAGAAAAATGTTATTTTATATCATTCCAACAATATTTCAAGCACTATCTCAAAAATCAAGCAAAAAAATACAAAAAGAAAAAGAAGCAAAGTTCAAAAGCAAAAGAAAAGCAAAAGAAAGCAAAAGCAAGAAAGCAATAAAATCCCTTTCCCTACCCTTTGAAAAGAAAAGAAGGGTTGATGAGCTTGAATCCCTGGAATTCTCAATTATTCGAAAACCGTGAGGTAAGCCCCATAACAAGTGGTTTGTGCCCAACCCGCTTGGCCTTGGGTAACTCCTAGCGTGGTGATATGTCTGTCACATTAGCGACCTTCTTTTGTACAGACCTATGTCCGCTTATGGATTAGCTAGCTCTTGATAATCCGACCTACATAGTAGTCTAGTATGGTTATATGCATCTACATCATGGTTAATGAACACTTATTTGGTTTCTTCAAATCACTTGTATCATATTATCTTGCTCAAAACTGGTAAATGAACAAAGCAATTGCACACACATTTGTATTTGAGAGATTTTGTGTATCATTATGATAAGTCAAGATTGGAAATGAATTCACATATGCACACGGGATTCCTTATAAATCTAACTTTTGTCTTCAAAATCCTTTGAAATATTATTTTTGCAACTTGTTTGGAATAAATCAAGTACAGATGTTTACCATAAAGACAACTATATAATAGAAAAATAAAAAATTTCTTTCAAAATATACAATCAAAACAAACATATATATCTGGTTGACTTTCGCGACGATGGTATAGTTCCAAAACCAAAATTGGAATTTTATGCCTAGCGCAAGTCCTCATTTTCATATTTTCTGTTCATCAAAAATCAACCATGCAATAAAACAATCTATCTCTTTTTTGGATTTTCGCGATGATGGTATAAGTCTATACCTACATATTCTATGCCTAGCGCAAACCATTGTAACAATTTTTATTCCCCATTTATTAAAAATCATGAAAACCATATGACTTAATTCATTATGTTACACAAATTATGCTTTTAAAAAGCAAACCCATTTTCACTATTTCATGTCATTATGTCAACCTTCAAATTTGCAATGATGGTATAATTCCTAAAGAATTATCCAAAATTTTATCACACTTAGGAATTTATGCCTAGCAAAAATTATTTTAATATTATTTCATGCATACTATTTTCATGAAAATCTGAAAACAAACCATCATCATCATCATCATTTGCACTATTGCACCAAAGTCTTAAGACAGTTTCTTAAGCACTCTTTTACTTTTAACAATATTTCTATAAATGGGACTAGCTTGACGACCGAGTGAGCAGCGACTCCATGAAATGGTCTATAATAGCGACAATGTCCTTTGAAATTATTGTTAGAAGTCTCTTTTTATTTTTATTTTTATCACATTTCATTACAAACAACCAATTTGTTACATCAGATTATTTCATTTAAAATATCACAGCATGACATCAAAATTATAATATTTCCAACGACATAATTACATGAATTATCAAATCAATCAATCAAACATAAAAGCATCATAAGTGTACACATTATACAAGTCATGTGATCAAAAACATATCTCATATCATATATATATCAACAACCGTATATGTACATCATCAAAACTGGATTGGTATGCCACAATCTGTACCTCGGCATACTCAATCCTCTATCAAAAAATAATCATATAATACAATGTCAGTCCAGCCCTCTAGCCTCAAGAGCCCCTCGAGCTCTCTGCCTCATCTCCTCCCCCACCCTGAGGTGGACGAGGTGGCCCCATCACAGTATGCGTAGTCCTAGTCCTCGACCGGGACGTGGTCCTCGATGACCCGATCCTGATTGGATCTGCAATGTTGGCTGGCAGGGGTAGTCTATCTGCCTCCGGCACCAGCTGGTGATACAATGTCCGATAGAATGTAAGCTGGGCGATAGCCCATGTCAGCTCTCCAGAGCTCTCCCCTCCGCCTCGTGCCCCGAGGCATGCAATCTCGTCCCGCAGCCGTGACACCTCAGCTCGATGGCATGCAGCCTCATCCTGTAGAGTCTGCACCTGGGCCTGGAGATGATCTCTCTTCGCCTCGAAGAGTAGCCATCTCGCTACTCTCTCCTGTGTCGACACCCTTGCCCTTATCGAGCGATGGTGGCCTCTCCCTCTATGGAGATGGGGGTCTCGCCTCCCTCCTCTCCCTCTGTCGCGGCCTCTCCTGTGCCTGTGGCCTCGCCTCTCTCCTACCACGACCCTGGAGGCAGCGTCACCTCCCTATCCGATGCACAACCGTGTGAATCGAACCCTGTGCCCTCGTCATCCGAGGAGGGTGGATGCCTGCATACTAGGCATCATAGCCATCGGCTACCCCTATGTCGTCCCCATCCACTGGCTGGATGGGGGCATCATCCGTGTCTTGGCTCCAGAACCGCTGCATGTCGGGAGCCCCGCTAACTATGGTGTTATCTCAGATAGTCCGAGAAAACTCGTAATCCCTCAGAGATGGGATCCCCTGCTATAGACCGAACTGCCTCAAAACTCGGTCATAGCGGTGGAGCTCCACCTCTCCTCTCTCCATCCATAGCCAACAGACTCGCCTAACGCGAGCCAACTCCTGTCCATCCTCGGCCCACCCTGGATGCTCCCTCCATGGCCTCTAGGTGATCTGATCTGGGACTAAGTCATCCAATAGCCTCCGGGACATAGGGAGGTCGATCCGCCGTTGTGACCCTCTCTAGAGCCACCAGTAGAAGACTCGGGGCCTCTCCCTATCAACCCTTGTCAGAGGAAGCCCTATCGGCCTCTCGCACTGCAATGTGCTCCCAACAGTAAGAGCGATGTCATGACCAGACATCGGCCGCCCTTGTACACGACCCCATACAGGATCCTGTACAATCGGCATAGAACAAAACTGCCCCAAGAGAACCTATAGCCGTGGTCCCGCATATCGCAGATCACATCTGCGAGCATCCACGGCACCCTGCACCCGCTTTGGTGGCACAAAAAAGTCCACCAACCACTCCAGCTAGCACCCGTGTGAGTCTAGATGCCCCAGGCATCTGGCGTAGTGCCTCGATATTAACTCCGCCCTTCTCCAGGGCGAAGCTTGGGTCACCACACAGTCATCCCATAGCGTGGCCCTAATTGGCCGTAGGAGTGATCAATCGTCCTTGTATGGGGATTCTCAGAATCCTCCATACATCCTCTAGTGTGGGAGTCATCTCCCCTGTAGGTAGCCAAAAACATGAGGAACCCGGATACCATCTCTCTCGCTAGGGTCGTTAGAAGCCCCATATCTGTGGATACTTGTGGCATCTCTGCCACATGCTGCAAGCTGGCCTGTGCTAGCTGATCTCACTCTACCTATGTGAGAGTGGCCAATTCATCTCTCAACCCTCCATACTTCCATTCCCCGCTCTTTAGTAAACCTCTCTGCAAACATAAACAACAAAACAATAAACAATCATTAATAAACAATTCAAGTAATTAATAATGCAAGTTAAAATTCAATTTTATGCAATTGATGATATCGCCCACTATTGGACGATATCGTCCCAAATTTGAGCAGGATCGTCTCCGATTTCGTAAGCCGAAATCGTCTCTAATTTGACGAAATCGTCCCCCAAGGGCGAAATTGATGAAATTGAGACGATTTCGTCGAAATCGGGACGATTTCGTCCCGACGACGTCGACGGCCCAAAAACGGCCGCGATGCTCAAAAATCATCTAAAAATTACCTACAAAGCATGTAAATTCAAATTAAAGCATCCTAGTTAAGTCTAGACTCTTACCCGTAGACCGCGCCGGACCTCTGTCGATCTATGCGTCGTCTCCACCATTTTTGCTTCAGAGCTCTAAAAACCAAAAAATGAACAATAAAATGAATTAGGGTTTTACCCTATTTTTCTTAATTTTATTCAAAATAATTCAAAAATAATTTTTTGCTTTTTCGCATTTTTACCTCAAACGTTCGATTTGGGTAAAAACACGGAGGGGGCACCATAGTAAGCTGTCGTACGATTCGACCAAGAATCGTCGCCTAAAAATGGGAATAATTTTTGCTTTCTCGTAGATCGAGAAGAACTCATCTTTAACGCATTTTCTTTGGAAAATTCGCTAAAGAGGGGGCAAAATGTAGCACCCTAAAATTGGCGCAGTAAAATTGTAATAATTACATTCACCTTAGTAAATAATTTAAAAATCAAATTTAACCTCCCAAACCGCCCGTTAACCGTCGGGTAATCCGTTTCCCCTTTTTCGTGCCATTTTTAGAGGTTGTTTTGACCGTTTGATGATATCGTCGCCGATCGGATGATATCGCCCCGTATCTGACGATTTCGTCTGGACTAGGACGTCCAGACGATCTTGTCACAAAACTGATTTTGCAAAGTTAGCTTCTGTTCCAACGGGTCTCCAATCCAGGTAGAAGCATGTCTGTGCCGTTAGGGACCCTCCCCCATTGGAGATCTCCCAAATTGGGATGATCTCCAACCTCCTAACTACTCCCCTAAGCCTATTTAATCCTAAGCTATCCCCTTAGCACCCCCTTGGCTGAAATTCTCTGCAATTTAACTCCATCTACATTGAACCATCCCAATTTTTCATTTGCACTGGTCCCATACCAATTTTGTTGCAGGTACATCACCGTTTTTCAGCCGGAGCCAGCACACATCGTCGTCGATGAACCTGTTCAGATCGGAGGCGAACCTGTCGAATTCGAGGTGATTTCGTACTGATGCGAGATGATCTCGACTGCAGTCCATATTGAGGCAATCAGTGCTTGAAGTTTGCATTTCTCAACCTTTTCTCTGCTATTTTATTTTGCAAATTAGATAGTTTATTCAGTGTTTATGTTATTTTGCATTTGGAGTTCACCCATTTAGCTTAGATTGCATACTAAGATCATGATTTGTCATTAGAATATCGTAATTTGCTTGAATTTATATTCATAACTATTATTCAATATTCATACATTCATTTGGTGTTGTTTCCCTCTGTTAGCACAGTAGTATTCATTGTATTTTGTATCTATTTTTTTGCTTGCAGGTCTCTGACGAATTCGTCTGACGAAGTCGTCAGATCTCAGACGATTCTGTCAGATCTTAGACGATTCTGTCAGATCTCAGACGATTCTGTCAAATTCCAGATGATCCTGACTGCTTCAAACATCAGAATCATCACCAGACATCCGGATCAAGTATTCCTCATTTGTACTCTGTAAATTCTCTGTTTTATGTCTTTAAATCTATTTTCTGTACTCATTGAATTTGCATTTTCATGTAGATTAATCTAGATTCATTTGGCCAAACCTAGGATATGAATGCTTAAAGTAAAAAACGAACACATTAAAACACATTCCAAACCTAGGCGTGGAAACTGCCCTTAAATTTTTCCTGGTGAACCCACCATCCGTCGAAAAATCATCAAAATACACCTCCCTTGAGAGGCGGGACCTTCGCAAAGTCCTCTCAGTCCGAGGTACCACGACATCCTTTTCCCATCCTCCTTTCGGGCACGGATCCAATAGCCTGAAGGTAAGGATGCGAAAAATTTGGAGCGATACAGGTGACTATAGAGGATGTCTATCAGATATTGTACATTCCAATAAAGGGGCAACCTATTGTATCTACTCATCGAGATCTAAGAGATACAGTTATGCAAATATATTTTTATAGGGATTGGAAAGAGGTGGTAAACAACCTACTTAGTGAAGGTATATTAGTGGAGTTATGGTATGAGACTAAGGTATTGACCACAAGGCATGCCTTATAGATGATGCTGATATCCAACATGTTGCTACCAGACTCATTAAGAGCCAGGTTCCCCTGGAACCTTTTGGAGTTGGTGTTTAAACTTGTGGAGTGCACCATAGAGAAGCCGCTAATGATGGCCTGGGGCACTAATTTACTGGTATAGCTGTATGATGAGCTGTATGAGATATGATCCCATAGGTAGAAGGGCTTAGAATATAAATTTCTACTATAGGTGTAGGGATGATAACATATTGATGTGGATCGATCGTAGGGACTGCCTTGGACGACACGAGCGCAACTTGCAGATAGGGAGATAGGTTATGGGATTCTATGGTAGTGAGACCAGGAGATAGGTTGGAACCATTCCTTTGCAGGTGTGATTGACCATTATGCACAATCCTTTGCATGGCTTAGGGAAGAGGAGATGACTTGGAGACCCTACAAGGATTGTCCGACATGGCCTAAGGCTGAGGCACAAATTCGTCAGGTGAGGCGAGGGAGATTGATAGTTGGATGACATGGGACTGAGCGGGAGTAATTTTTGTATGCTTGAGTCTTATGGTAGTTTGGGATATGCTAGGGGTTACCTAGTGATCCAGTGATCTACTAACACTGTGGGGATGAGAGGACATTTGGTTGGCTTACAGTTGAGGTAGTGGGAGAGGAAGCAGATCCTATAGTGGATATTTTTAAGCTAGATGATACAAAGAATATAGCAGAGTATGACTCTTGATGGGTGATGCGCCAGTTGTGAGGGGAGGGGACACTAGGAGGTGATACAATAATGATGATGGAGCTCATAATGATGATTTAGATGAGGGTCATGATGAGGCTCCAAATGAGGAGGAGCCAGATGCAAGTGAGCGATATGCGCATCATTGAGTAGAAGATGAGTGGATAGATCTCATTGATGTAGGGGATCCACAGGTTGAATTTGGTGAGGATTACTTTGATGAGCAGGGAGTGTAGGCACAAATGGTAGCACGAGATGCTACTATTACTAAGCTACAACATGATATAATCAGAGGTAGATGAGAGAACATAGAGGAGAGAGCTCTCCTATAGATAAGTATAGAGTGCACAGGCTGATATTGATAGGCAGGCAATATAGATAGCTACTTTTTGGGCATAGGTTAGAGCACGGAGCCCTAGCCATGGGGGATCTAGTAGTGGCAAGATGACCAGGCTACAATATGAGGTTACATATCTCCAAGCCTTAGTGGGGGACTTCTAGACTCATTGTCGAGAGGAGTGAGCCTACACCCAAGATTTGGAGGATGAGATAGTGCACCTTAGGAGGTGCTTACCAGCACGTCCTTCTACTAGTGGGTTACACCAAAGTTGGAGGAGTGATAAAGGATAGTATTTTATGAGGATGGGGACTCCTAGCTTGGCATGGAGATCAGATAGGGCATGGAGCAGTAGATATGTAAGTTCTCACTAGAAAATTATTGAGGGTGGGGGTGAGAGTCATAGTGTTGGTCCTACATGACCATGGCTTTTGAGACTCTATAGTTGTTTTTGGATTTTTGGGAGCGTGAGGTCTGAGGACCCATTTTATTGTATCCTATGGGCAGTTTGTGGATGATGATGTATCTTTTGGTTCCATACAAACACACATACATATGTATGAGTTTTATGTTATCATCATGTATTTCCCTATTGCTTTATGAGATGTATGCAATGCTATATTTGCTTTACTGATGCTTTTATGGATGCTTATAATGTATGCATGTATTGCAATATGATGTGATTTGATGATATGTATATGTCTATATGCATAATAAAATGGATGATTTGTTAATTTGTATGATGGCTTATGAATACTATTTGACATACTAGATGCTATCACCATAGACTGTACAACTATCATCTATTTCTTTTCACTTTTATCATGAGATTAAGTAATGGATTGTGAAAATGCAAACTAAAAAACATGTGACAGCATGATATGAAATGGAATGAATAATATAATGTTTATATGATGTGTTTGGGATTTTCCTAAGACTCGAACACTCTACTTACCTAATCAAAATTTGTATAGTAATTGCCTATATTTTTAGTCTTTATGATATACAATCAACATGGAAAAGATCAATTTTCCAAAAAATGGATACCAATTTAGAATTCTATATCTAAAAATATGAGTATTATGAACAAGTATGAATGAAAGAAAATATATAATCTTCCAATTTAACAAAGTGAGTTTGATTCCAATTACCCAATCCCATTCTTTATTTAAAATATTTTTCATGGACATTCTCTCATTCAAAATGTCTGTTTGATTTCCATGTAACATATCCTCTATTATTTCTTTCTTGAATTTCATTAACCTCATTTTGGATGGATAAAAGGGGATTTATCCTCCATAAATTATCCTAGGGTATAATGGAAAAAAAAACCCATTAGCTAATGGATAGGACAAAGGTCTTATAAACTATTGAAATAGGTTCAAATCCTATTGGACGTAACTACCTCTCTTGAATATCAATTGTTCAAGATTGTTTAGATTAGAAATATAGCAAAATAAATATATGAATAGAGCTCTATTCATTTGTTTTATAAATAAAATCAATAGCAACTATAAAACCCAACCCTTTCACAACTTGTGAAATGTTATATTCCTTATAATAGATCAATAATAGCTAAGGTAACGACTACAATATAAATGAATTTGAAAATCATTCTCATTAGATCATCTAACATTATCTTTACTAGTTTCTTCAAAATATTAAAGTGGAAAAACTTCTCATATAGTTAAGAAGAGCAAAAGTGAATTTCTTATATTTAGTTGTAAGAATGAGAGTATCCATGAGTATTTTGAAATATTGTAGAAAAACAATTACTATTTAATAGAACTACTTGCACAAGTATTTTATGATTTGGAAGCAACTACCTTGTATACAAACATTGTATATATTTGTCATAAGTGAATTTTTTAGCATAGGATGATGCATAATTTCAAGTAATCCACAAACAATAAAAATATCTTTTATTTACTTGTTTATCGGTGAGCAAAAACTAAGGTTCTATTTTTGTATTGGTTAGTAGTTTGAAATAGTTTTGAATGGGCCCCTCAAGAGTCTAATACAAATGTAAGAAGTTTTTTTGATATTTTTGAGCTATATATCCATGTTTAACTCTGGTTATTGAAGTTGCTTTTCATGAATTACTAATCTATATTTCAATCAGTCATTCTTTTGTTTCATTTATTAAAAGCCAATTTATTCTTCTAGTGTAGAAAATATATATTCAAATGGATTTTTTTGCTGCAATCTTCTCAACCATAATTCCCTTTAGTTAGACACCTTCTATGTAGGTAAGGTATGGGACCTTGCATGAAGAAAAAATCATGGGTTTCATCATTTCTATGGTTCTTTCTATAACAAAAGGTCCTCTCTATATGCCAGAGCCATTTATTTCTAAGATATGAAATGACTTTGTTATTGGTAACTTGTAGAATTTACCATCTCTAAATCTACTTACAAATTATCAAGTAAAAGAAATTATCATGATAATATTTATCCATACAATGATGATATATAATTAGGAGAGTCGGCTAGGTAGCTAACCTTGTTGGTACGTTCTTGTTGCAATAGAAGCATAATTTTAATTTTTGTTATTTCGATTTTATGATGACCATTCACTACCAATGAGGAATTTATTTTTATCCTGCATCAAGGTGATTGGATTAGCACCAATGAAAACCATAAATTTCATCCCTAGTAATGTTAGATGATAGATCTATACTTTACCATAGCAAAAAATAACAACTATTTTATTAAATGAATCTCCTAGTCTATTTTAGATTTTGATGCAAACAAATTGCACATACACCCAAGCACATATTCCTCTATGTTGAGTACATCCTTGAAGAGTAGAGATTTTATTCTATTTTCTGTCAACTATCTCACATTTATAGTAAATTCTTGAATAGTTGGCATTCTTGATTATATGTGAAATTGACTAGTTTAGATTGTCCTAACCAACCATATAATATCAAGTAAAACTTATTTATTTGAACAATCTGTGAAAAAGATGAGGGGATTTAAAACTAGATGTTTCAAATCCTTCCATTTATCCACAATTTGTTTTGATCTCAACAAATTTGGATCTAATTGGAATGACATAAACACATATTGGAAACCATTTTTTCCTTCTATATAGTATATAATATGATATTCTATATTATATTTGATTGTAATTCAACAATTAAAAGGAAAATTACAAATATGAAATAATATTTTACTAAGCATGGTAGTTGCTATAGTACATGATGTTGCTACCTAGGCAAAAGGGCGGTTTATTTTCTTAAGAAAATAAAATTGGCTATAGTTTATATTAGAGTCTACTTAACTCTCTTGAATACATTTGCAAGTAGGAAAATTGGCTATAATATTTTATTATAGTTGTATTGAAAACTTTATTGAATATGTTTATATATATATCTCCATATAATATTGTCTCTACATCATATTTTATCATGATTCATTTCTTCTTTGCATTAAAACCAATGCCACTTAGTATTCCAAAAGTATCTTATCAACATTTTGAAGATGAATATGTAGTTTAGCTTAACTTATACATCAAACTTTGTGCAGAAATATTATGTTTTTTGTCTACGCTACTCAAGGATGAGATTGAAAATCAAATCGCTAATATGATTGTATATTTGACTCTAGATGATATAACTAGAGAATAATTTATAGTTATTCATTGTGGTGGTGGATCAATATTACTAGGATTTTCTCTTTATGATAATGCAAAATATACCACTAAAAATATATTCAATAGTTATTGAGAGAGTTGCTTCAAATGGGATCTCTCATATTAATAAAAGGGGATTCTGGTAAACATATAACATTTCCTAGTGCTATGATTATGCTCCATGAACCTGCTTGTACATACATGGATGAAAAATCAACAAGATGTATACAAAATGATGAAGATATAAAAATTTTTAAAGAACAAATTGTAGACATGTATATAGGAAAAACATCTCTTAAAAATAAGTTCATTATTTGGTATGAGTTAGACAGAGATCATTTTATGTCAATAGAAGAATGTAGAATATGCCATTATTGATATTATAATGAATAATGAGATAGTGTCTCCTAGCTAGAAATCAAATGGGGTCCTAAAAAACAGAACAATTGGAACAGGATTACTCACGAGAAATTTCTAAATGAAAATGGAGCTCCTCCTATAAATGGAAATACTTTTTCACAGTAAAAGTATTTTATGTGTTTGATTTATTGTTTTTTATTATTAATATTGTTTCCAACTTAATATTGAAAAGTTGGTATGTATTCTTTTTTTTTATGATTTTTTTATAGAAAATATCAAGATCTGAGATCTTGGGAGATTCAAATGAATAGAAAAATTATCAAACTACTTTTTTAACTCTCACTTTAATAGTAGTGCATAAGTAAAAAAATCATTAAGCTATTTCCAATTACACTCATTGCCACTATTATGAAAGAAAATTCTCAATGTTCCTAATTAAAAAAGTAATTAGAGAATAGAACAGCAAGTACAAAAATGAGTAACAACCCCACTAGAAAGTGGTACAATTGAATTCAACATTTAGTTCTTTTAGATTTGATTGTTTCATAGCTCCATGATTTAGTTGATATAGAAGTTATTGCTCGATGAAATACATAGTTGATATTGATCCTAGGAATATTGTATTTATAGTGATATTAAATTCACAATTCGATGTTAACCTGAAGACGATATAACCTAACTTGAATATTAGATTACAATATAATTAATGTATTAAATCCTTTTTAATCAAGGTTAACCATAAAAGTGGTTTAACCAATATCACTAATGTTGAATACATGGGGGATGCTCTTAGGCTCTCACGAAGATGCTCATAGGCTTACATAAATAATTCTGAAAGGATTATGTAAGTGATGTCTATAGGCTTACATGAAGAATTCTCATAGGCTTACATAGACACTTACCCATAGGATCTATTAGTAGTGGTCATAAGCACTCTCTAATACTTTTGGCCTTGGTATAGTAATATTAGAGTACACATACTTCAAAAGATTCATATGGTATAAATGACCCTCCCAAATTTTAGTATACACTAGAAGATTGTAAAAAACAAATAGAACAAATTTCCATAAGAGAGTTTGGAATACATAATTTATTACACTATGAAAGGTGGATTTGACATGAATAAGACCAAATGGAATCACTAGAAAATTGCAATGATTGTCGTGACCCACCCAAAATATGATTTATGATATTGTTATTTCTACATGTGCATAGTATTAATTACTCATGAATCTTTATTTTCTATGCCTTAACATTTTTGGATATGGTACTACTAATGATTTGTGTTGCAAGTACAAGTCTACAAAAGATAAAATGGAAAAGGATGACAGTGGAGAGTTTCACCATAGTGAAACATTCACTATTAGCTAAAGGACAAAATAGCCTTGGTAGTTAAATATTTAACAATGGCTCAGGAGTACATGGAAGCCCATGTAGATGCATTACGAATGCATGTTTACATATAATTGATTAAAATTTTTCTGGTTAATATCAAATTATTTCTGCTTATTTTTCTTATATATATATATATATATATAAAGGAAAATGGAAGAAGAATAAAATGAATAAAATTATTTTGATTTTAAGATATTAAGAATATTTATAAATAAATAGTTAAAATAAAGTAAACAAATTTTAATTGTTTTTTACGAACTTACCATATGAAGTTTTGCAATGAATCTCTTTATATCAAGTAAAATTTCATCTAAAAGAAGATTATCATGCAACAAACAAGTTTTATCTTAAACTTGGTATATTTTCCTCATGCAAATCATGATATGCAACTACATGAAAAGAGCATTCATCCATGTTGCTCGAGCCATTCAATGAATAAATCATCACATCATTTTCATTTATTGAGGCATATCGTTATCAGTGGTTAATTCTTTATTTCACCCCATGAGAAAACTGTTCCTTCAAGAGTGCAAATCCATTAGCAACATCTTATTCTTTCATAAAATAGATATTTGAAAAAAATAAACATGATCTAGTTATACATATCATCAATGAGATACCATATTAGTATATCAATTCATCATATAAATAAGTTTTCCAAGGGAGGGTCATGACATTAGATCATTGAGAGGATTAACAACTAAAGAAAACAAGTCACCCAATATCATTGATTTCCATGAAGGCATTCAAAAAAGTTTTGAGAATGACCGCTCTTGGAGAAATATGTCAGGACAGGAGGTAAATATGGATGGTATGGGACGTCCATCTAGGCCATTGTACGAGTAGTACTAGTGATGGCCCTTGCTTAATTTATGAATAAGGAGGAATCTAGAAAGGAATAGGGCTAACTAAAATCCACAATGGTTGGAATGAGACAACTCATCATAGTATTCATGACTTGTCAAGAGATACCATATCAGAGTCGGGTGATTGGCATGACCTTAATTATCCATGATGAGGTGGTCACAAATTAAGCACTATAGCATCAACGCTAAACATCTTACATATTATTTTGGCAAAAAATAAGTTAAATTAGACTCAATGTTCTACATTTTTGATAACATGTTAAGGGAGGGAAAGAAAGCATCCACCCTCTAGGTGTTATGGGTCATAAAGGATAACCCCAATCATGGTTCTAGGTTCTCATCCAAGATAAAGAGTGAGATGGATAGAACCACTAAAGACACCTCTTATGAGATTTGGCCAATCTCGTCCACTTGGGGACCATTTGCAATGGTCATAACCCAAAAATGGTTTTTGATGCTATGTATGGATTACTCCATGGGTGAAAAATTAAATATTAAAAACAAAAACAAAACTATCCCTTGTTTGTTGAACCTATAAGTAAGACCACCTTGT